>JBAMJR010000419.1:145000-745000 GCA_038501785.1 Myoxocephalus aenaeus | reverse complement strand
CAGATGAGGAGGGGAGGAGGAGGGTCAGTGCTCTGGCTACTAATCATTGTGCTTTAGCTTTAGTCTTCTTGTGTTCTTTTCTATCAGTATTTCACTGATCATATCATGCAAATACATAGCAGGATTAATCCAGCATTGGCAGATCAAGCAAGATGACAAAGCTTGCAGCAGCAACACAGAGCGAAGGCAGTGAGGTGGCAACGTTGGGGTCAAGGGAGGGATCCAGGACACAAGGTGGCAGTATGCTTCAAACTAAGTGGCTGTCGGATTGTTGAACAGTGCTACACACCTTTGTGATGTGGTCTGTGTGCATCACACTGACAACCCGTCCACTTCACAAAGCCATTGGACAGATCCAAATTTGAATTCATTACAAGCTTCTTTTTCAATTCTCACAGGACTATTTCACAGCCGAGTACAACACAAACCCCGTGTGTACGTTTCATCCCATCGTGTCCTTCTCTGTGGCTGAAAGCTTTACACCATAGCATGTTGTGTATGACACAAACTCATTGGTTTGGAGCATACTGGACCCTTTAGGATGCAGCCAAGCCCAATCTGGTGAAGGTGGAGCGCTGCTGGGTAACAGCTGGCCTCGGCCTCCAGGTGCCATTCCTCATTGCTCAGAAAGAAACGCTGGACAGCGTTGATCTACTGCAGCGGGACAGAAAGCTGCAGAAGCAAGTTGACCTCAAACCACCAACTACTCTGCACGCAGGTCTGTGGACATGCCGTCTTCACGTCAGCAAAGTCTGTGAACAAGTGTCTTGTTCCTCTAACTGCAGCTCCAGTCATGCTAAAGCAGTGCAATGATATGGAGAAAGCCAACAGCACCCCCCAGTGTAGGATCATTGTAGTTCTAGATGATGAAGTGCATTGTGGATATCTGCAGTATTCATGGACAACATCAATATATGCATGTTTGTTCCTACACATATGTATGTGTCTTGTCAATAAAACCCTCCAAGTCTCTACATATGAACATTCATAGTGGGAATATACAGTACAAGGCTCTCATATTTAGTTGGGGACCTGTCTTATAGAAGGACCCTGGGGTCAAATTTGAATACCTTTAATATTTCATTTGATATCATGTTTACATAAACTAAATGTGTGTTTAAAGACCCTCTCCCCAGATGTCAACATCTGCTTGTGGAGCATCAGTGAACCGCTTGGTCTTTACACAGCAGACGCTCTGACTAAGCACAGATGTTACTAATGACATCACCGATGGCTCTGTTCTATACGAGTGAGTTATGACGGGTGGCAGTAAGCCAGCAGGCCCAAAAGCAGGACCCTGAAGCAGAAGCAGCTGAAAGGAATGTATTGATTTGATTAAATACCTGTGACATAACATAATCTTCATGAACAGGCCTATTGTAAAAGGTTTTGGGTATGTACTTGACTTGTTGAGAGGCTTTAATCAAATGTTCACACACGTCTTACAGACCAGTAAACCTATTGGGTGTGTGCTCTTGGTCCTATTGAGTTGATGCACTCATTGTAAGTGGCTTTGGGCAAAAGCATCTACACAATGATCATAATTGATGAGTCATAGAGCTCATTATTATTTCTTGAAAAACAGGAGGCTCATTTCCCAACACTGCTTTGAAGGCCTTCTATTTCAATCAGTATCTTTAGGGTGTCCATACTATTGTCTACAAAAGTATAACATCATGAAAAATACAGTTTTCATGGACAAATTGAAGCAATTCACTGTTTAAGTTAGAAAAGAAAAAAAGAAGATATAAATAAATTATCCTTTATTAATCCCCCTTGGATAAATTCTTCTCTGCATTTGACCCATCCTTGGTTGGGGAGCAGGGGGATGCCCTGTGGGGCGCCCGGGGTTCGGTGTCTTGCTCGGGGACGCTTCAACATGTGAGCTATGGGGGGACTGGGGATTGAGCCGGCTACCTTGTGGTTACTGGACAACCACCCTGAGCTACAGCCGGCCATGGTTCACATGATACAAATCAAGCTACTGAGTAAGAAATCTGCAGGATTTTTCTTAAAACAAATCTTTGTCAAAGAAAAGAAAAGGAGAGAATCTGTGAGCAGCGTATTAAACCCAGTAAATAAATGAAGACGTGAGGTTCAGACCCGCTGAAGCTGTGCATGAATTAAACTGTTCAGGGGAGTGCCAGAATATATCTTTATACTCTTCTGGAATATGCATAGCGCATCCCATATAAAATGGGGAATTATCATTATTTAAAAAACATATTTAAGTAATACAACACAAATGTATAATTGTCATACCAACGAATTGACAACACACTAATAACAGGTGTTCAATGTATTGTTTCCTGCTACTAGAGGACCGTTATAAATACAAACTGTGGACTTGATGTCTAATAATCACTGAAGCTATATTAGTAGTGAATAAACTAAAGCTGATTAGCAGAGCTTGTTCAGGTTTACTGCGCTGCCTTTACTTCAGTCTTCACTGCATGAGACTATGGCTTAAGGTCCGTCTGAGCTTTTAGAAAAACCCTCTTGTTGGATATGTTACCAGGAGTCAGGCGAGACAAATGACAGTTTGCTCTCCAGTCAAGAAGTGTGTGTGTATGGTCTGACGCACACATTGCATGACATGATGTCTACTGGAGTCAGCAGCTCTGCTCCCAGCTGTCTGGACTCACCGCTGGCTGCAGCTGGCCGTTGATGCTCGCCGTGCGGAAAGGCGAGTTGGTGGACAGACGCTTGTCCCACTCACTGGGCCGAGGCTCCGGCACCGACTCCATGAAACTCCTCTTCAGCTCACTGATACTCGTGTGGTGACGCATGATCCCCGTCTGGGTCTTATCCAGGTCCTTCAACAAGAAGGTGCAAGTCAGAATAGGTAGATCAAAGGGAAACAGATGAGTAGTAGGATGGAACAAATGAATGAATAAGATGTGAAAGAACAGCCGGAATAGGAAGTGAAAACAAAATAAACATCTATATGGTGAAAGAAAGATGACAAATGGATAGAAAATGATGAATCACACAGATTGTAAAATTAAGTTTTAAGAACTATCTGCCCTTCAATATGTTGACGATGTGGCTCTGTGTTCTGCTGTGTTGAGCCCGTCTATTCTCAAAGGCATGCTGAGGTCATGGAGGAAGACTTCATTTAGACAAACACGACAGCAGACCACCATGAGAGGAGTCCTCATCCGTCTCCTGAGGTCTGGGATCTATGTTTCAGCCCAGCAGCAGCTATTTCTAAATCTTCCTTGTCTGGGTCATGATAACACAAATGAAGCACAGAGGAAGTCTCCTGATAACGGAGAGGCACCAGCTGGCTGGCTCACAGATTGGGGCTTTCGTCAAGACCAAGAGGTGTTGAATGACAGGCTGACGCAACCAAAGCAAGGAAGGTGGACGCACACGAAGGAAAGGGAGAGTCGTCTGTACACTGAATATTGCAAGCTCCCAAAAATGGGAGTTCATGAAATAATGAGGCTGAAGCTATGTATGTAAAATCACAACATTGTATACATTTTGTTCTGCTGTTTCCAAGGTCAAGTATCAGCACCCTTTAGTTAAGATCAGCTGAAGTATCTTTCCAGTTGTATTTGACATGTTTAAGTTGTTTGATAAGGAGCATGGTTTTAATATGAGGTAACGTTCCCTTGGTCATTCATCTATGTGAACGACCTGAGAATACAGTGACCATGTGAGGTAAAAGATTGATGAGTATTAGGCAATAATGAAGAAGCATCAGATGTTGAGAATCAGCCAGCGTTTGCATTCAGTGTGCAGACTTCCTCTTTTTACCTCATGGAATCATAATCATTAAAGCATTCTTATGCTTTCCTTTATGATCAAACATCTTACAAGGATGTAATGCTCTGAAGCTAAGATAGGTTAAACATGTCCTGGAGCTGCTAACTGTTGTTTTATTCTTGTGAACTCATGTGAAAGAGCAGTTTGATAGTGCAGTGGGGAAACTATTATAAGACTGCTTCATAAGAAGAAGCAGGCTGAGGTAGTACCAAGAGCCCAGCTGTAGTTTAGATGTAAAACCCAAACTGAGCTGCTCTGTGGAGCGGCAGAGATTAATAACAATATTAACAACACTCCCTGTGGGTTTGTCACATTGAGGGTCCCTTTTTACACATGGGGCCCTTTGATTCAATAGACAATCTATTCATGATCACAGGTACAGCATTGTTGGGAGTTCTGTTCATGAAGACAATACAATGAAGGTCCATGAGGACCGAAGACAAACATCCACAATCTGTTAGTGATATCACTGAGACATACATGACTGGGAAAGGTGGTTTGTTTTCTAATCGTCTCTGTCTTTGGACCCCTTTCAGAGCGAACGTTTGACTCAAAGCAGGTAGAATGAATGTTGGCTGCTTTCCATTGAGAGGAGCCAGGATGCTGCCTCACTGACAGGGCTGACTGGGAAACCTAATGGGATTAATGGTTTTACACCTGTGCTTCTCCTGCTTTGACAAGACCAGATGTGGGCCCTGAAAAGGATCCATACATGGAGGCCGAGCAGCAGACGAGCTACTAAAGGTCTGAACCAGCACATCCTACAACACATGACGAACTCCGCTGGTGAAGGTTGCATTCATTGGTCAGGTCAAGGTGTTGTCCAGGGCTTCACTAACATACATGTGAACATCTTCTCATACATAGGGACTAACCGGTAGCACCAGAGGGTTCCCTGCTGGGAGGAGGCAGTGACGAGTCCTTAAGACTTACAGGAAACAGGAAGAGGAAGAGCTCCCTTTGATGGCTTTACGTCCTGCTATCAGTTTGTCAAAGAGCTGAACTCTGAAGTCCAAATGAAGCTCTAGCATAAGCTATCAGTATAAGTGATATCACATATTTATTATAGTACTGAATGCTTTTTTTAAATATTTAATACAGACTGATAATAATACAGAGTGCATTTGTTTTTGTGAGTAAAACATATCTTCTTTCAACTTATTGAAACTGTATTTTCAACTGTATTGTGAGCCCAGACAATATCATAATTCATATCTCAGACCATTTACCTAATGTGGTGTTTGTTTCGGCCCAACGGCCAAGCTGCAGTACCAATTTAAACTTTAACATACCTTTCCCAATCATATACTTCACACAATGACAATATGAAAGGACAGAGACAACGTCAACATGAAGTGAAGCTACTTGCATGAGAATCAGAGAGGAAAATGGTGCATGCCAAGCCTTTAGGGTTAAGCTGAAAACAAGACAGGACATGAAGAGAAAGCAAGTGTCAAAGCAAAAAGAAAACCACCAGCAGCATGCAGACAGAGAACAGAGATCTGAAGACTGAAGATACAAACCTCCAACATTAAATTGCTATGTCTGATATAAATAGTTTCACCCTCAAGTTTCTTTGCTCTTTTCTGTGGAAGATCAGGAAAAAAAGGAAGAGCTGGTTGGAAATAATTCAGAGTTATTTAAAACATGTTCGTATTTCATCTGCAATGGAATTCAATGAGCAGTAGCACTGACCATGGTGATGACATGAAGCACACACAATAACAGAGCTAAGGCTTGCAGTTCCCATGTGCTCAACAGTGAGGCTGCACAGGGTGGTGTGTGTGAGACGCCAGGCAGACACACACTCGCTGATGTGAGTCACATGCTATGAATGAAGGCTGCTGCAGTGCAGAGACCAGACCACTCCAGGAATGTGCACGTTAAATAGTAACATTCACACAAATCATCCCCTGATGTGGTGAATAATTGTGTTTGTAGTGTGTGTGTCCATAGAGGGTCCTGAGTTGTCCTCTTCTCATACTGTAAACGTGGAGGAAACTGTCAAGATGTCAATGCTTTCATTTCAGTATGGTAATAAAGAGTTTCTTGGTGATCACATTCCCCACGTGACACACAGTCTGGCATCTGTTTATTATGGGGAATTTAATCAACTGTCATCTTTTTGCATAAAATTATGACTTTATTCTTAAAATATCACAACTTTTGTTGTACTGTTGCGGCTTAATTCTCATACATGATGGCGTCTAGCCCCAATACTCCAGCATGCATACGCACCCTGGTCAAAATAAGAACATATAGCCAAATGTAGCCTCCCTTTGAACATATTCATTTATATCATGGGTTAATGTGAGAACAGATTATTGTATTATTACCAGACTCTCAAATATTACTATTGAATGTTAACTTGTGTGTCTGTTCCCACCATGACACAAAGAAACACATTTAGATACTTCATAGACAAGTAATGCTACTGACTTGAATATACTAGCCATACTATAAGAAATCATAATAATTATTATGTTAATATTTGTTTTAATTTTCCAATTCTGCTTATGTTCCTACAAAGCTTTAAACTGTTTCACGCACAAAGCCGCTGTACAATCAAGCAGTTCTGGTGTCTATCACAGACACATCAGCAGCATCCTGGAGGGACTGATTCAGTAACAACCAAAAGGTTGTTAACATAACATTATTGTGTTAACAATATACCTGCATATCTGCTTCTGGAAAAGGAGGAACCTTGTTTTATACAAGAAAAACACTTTTTTTGTCAAGAAATTGCAGGGAATGACGACGACTTAAAGGAACAGTGTGTAACATTTAGGGGGCACTATTGGCAGAAATGGAATATACTTATGTATTGTGTTTTCCATAGTGTATAATCACCTGTGTTGTTGTTACTTTAGATATGTATACCTCGTGGGGGCTGGCATGTTTCTAAGAAACCAAGAACGGACCAACCAAACAGAGGGACATTCCCATGTTCCTGTTTATCCGTCGGCCGCCATAGTTCTTCTACACGCCAGGCACATGGGAGAAGTTTCAGTTGATTGCAATCTGCAACCTCACCACTAGATGCCCCCAAATCCTACACACTAGACCTTTTAATAATAACTTGCAGAATGGAGTGATTTCTCCTTGGACATGGACAAGCCTTCACAGAGACACAAACAGCCAGAAATCATAACGCAATCAAGACACAGTCTCTCCACTGAAAAGCAGCACCGGCAGACAACAGGCAAGCAAATGAAAGTCTCTTCATGTGTACTGGTGAAGGGATAAGGATGCTGAGTCAGCATGCTAACCTTCCTCACTCGCACCATCTCCATCTTTGTTTTGTCCTGAGGAGAGTGCTGCTCCACCATCAGAGGAAACACAGAGTTATTGGATGTTAAGGTCCCATTTCATTCTGACTCCGACAAACCATTTGTAAAACAACTTCACCATCCCATCGTACTGAAACAAAGTGCAGTTTTAGTCCAACAGATTGTAATCATAAGAAAACATTTTGAATTGTGTGCCGCAAATTCTCAAAAAAAAAAATGCATTAAAGATGATGGCCAAGTGGCAGGTTTCTAAGAACAAATGAACAATGTGTTCTATTGAAGCTTATGGTCAATTCAGCTTGATGGCCATTTTCACATCACTCCAGCATTTCACTTTTTAGAAGAAATACTGTTTTAATTCACGAATGAATTCCAGTCCTTCTACTCTGCCATTCTTTTGATTGAGTGAGTTATACGCTACAGTACAACTTGGTCAGCGCTCACAAATTCCTAAGTAATTCCTATTTTTGGCAATCACGTTAATTAAAGATCAGGACAGATTTGGGGCAATTTGTGGTTTTCTTCATTTCTTTATATAAATGTAACACTTTGATTCTTCACATACAGTTTTTGTCTGGCCATCAACAACTGGAATGGATCGCTTTGGTAAAATTAATAATATCACAATATATACTGATCCTGATATGCATTTAGATCTATGGCAATATAGGAAAAACCTAATTAAATAAAAACTGCAAAATAAAAACGACTGGAAATAATATGCAGAGTAATGAGTGTGACATACTGTGCTGTTGTGCTGTTGGGACCACTGCTGTGGAAATATACATTATACTGACATATACATTAGTCTTTGATTGGTTTTACCCTCAAAGATATAGCGTATGTTGTTTTGTATCTCTGTTTTTCAAAATATTCGTGCTCACCATAATGTAGCTATATTCTGTTTGGCATTGCTCTCTTTTCTTACATAGTAAGCATTACTGCTTTACTGTATAGATGTTTCTTTCTAGTTTGTGTCTAGTTTCAGGCGGTTCCACTCTGATTCAGTCCGTCATGCATCCAGCAAACCAACCTGGCTCTTTCTCTCTCTCTCCCCATTGGCGGTGGTCACAGAGGGGGAGTGCCTCCGCTCTCTCCGGGCCACTGACTGCTAGCACAGATAAAGCTCTCACATCACCATCACATCCAGGCACAACCAGGGATAAACATTCCACCGAACAATTCTGTTTCTATTAAGAATTAAAACATAACTTTAAAATAAAGAAACACCTCAACCCATCAGCCTTGGAACTCTTGGTCGAAAGAGGTGGACCGCACACAGACTTTATTTATTAGGGCCCCTGATGAAGACACGGATTAAAAAAAAGGGAATATGTACAGTTTGGAGGGTTGAAAGTGTTAAAAACCTGTAGCAATAAAACCGGGGCTATGTAAGTACGGTTCTATGTCTTCTGGATGACCGCCAGAGGCTGCGCTTAACACTGAATGTACTCCATCGCGTGATCTGTGGAGCTCCTCACAGCAGAGCTGGGTGGACAGCAATCCTCTGAGGCGTCAGCTCTGTCTGCCCAACAGTCCATTTCCTTGGCCTTTTTCAAGGTGTGATACCTCTAGGTTAACCTGATCTGTTTGGAGAAGGGCAGGCACTCTCAGAGCATACGAGGCAGCTGATTGGATGAACCATCAAACTCTTACTGGAGCCAGTCAGGAGTGAAGCAAAACTAATTGTCAGGAAGCAATTTTAATTAATTTCCCCTTGGGGATTAATAAAGTATATATTCATTCATTCAATAAATTAACAACAACAATTTGCCGAGCGAAAGAACATTTGACAAGGAACCCGAAAACAGGCTCCTCTCAAAAAATGAACTTACTCAAAGTTAACAATAGAGAATTTGTACTTTCCTAGCCGAGGCAGGTGTCTAGCGAAGACACCTGCCTCAGCCATTTTGTAATGCTCACTGTCAGCGGGTCAGGTTACCTAAGAGGATGAACCCGTGACTCCAACTAAGCGTCTACAGGGCAGCTAGTGAAGATACAATGGTTCTCTGCTTTTTTAAAGCCTTTAGTTTCAGTGCGAGAAGATAAAGGAATGTGAAGACATGGGCTGATGTGGGCGGGACTGTCCTACGTCATCCAAGGTCATATGTGAATTCATTTGTATGAAATACTCGACCTGCGCTTGGCGAGATGGACAACATCCAGAGTTTAGCTCTGTCTCTGGCAGTCAGAAAGACGGAAATAGAACAATGTTTCTAAAATCTTTCCACCTGTGAAGGAAGGTAAATTACAATTCTGTAAACAGTGACCTGACAAGTCCAGTGGCTTTGAGCATCTATCAGTACTTTGACATAAATTAACTATTTTACAAACTCAATCCCTCAATGGTGGTAAACTACATGGCACACGGTGTGCATACATGGGACAATTATGTATTTTCATGACTTAATAGCTCATTTGACCAGTGGGACAAAGACTGTATTTTGTTCTTGGCCTCTTCCCTGACCTCTGATTATAGATGCCCTATAAGCTCCCTTTTTTCTTCAATAATGAACAGAATCCAAACTGGACTGTGACCCTACCTTGAGCTCTGGAGTGGACTCTGGTCTGGGGCTGCGGCTCTTGGTGTTCTCCGCTGGCTGACGCTCTGCCTTCACCTCTGCCTTCCTGTCTGCAGAGCGGTGGCCTCTGGTTGTGGTGCGGTGGTGGTCCGAGCGAAGCAGGGTGGGCAGCAGCGGTGAGGGAGCCGCCTCCCCAGGAGACACCGGGGACATGACGGGGGCGCTGACTGGACGAGTGGATTTATTGTCAGGAGTGGATGCCATGGCTGGATTAGACAGAGAGGAAAGACAGCTCACTTTAAGAAACACAACCAAAGGATGTATTGTAGTGGTATCTGCAGGTTCTGACAATATAATATAGATCTTTAATTATATCTAAAGATTCAAATCAAAAACTTAACTGACTTTTATCTATGTTAGGCCCAGTTTCCAGCATGGCCTCTCTAAACTTCCTGTGGATTCTTGCTCACTATTGTCTACATTAGATGTCATTCACTTTCATTCACCTCCAACAATAAAATCTGTCAAACTCTCAATGGTGCCACGGTAAAAGGTGCACATGATGAGTGCGGGGGTTCTCAGTTCCTCAGTTTTCGGAGAAAGTAGAGGCGCCACTGTGCTTTCGTTGCCAGTGGTTTTGTGTTGGCTGTCCACAAGAGGTGCTCACTGACCTCCACCCCCAGGAAACCCTGCTAATCTCTGCAATGCCTGATTTGGTGAGAATAAACACTAAGCATGTGACTTCATAAATTCCCAGCTGACCTTGCTGTATGTTCTGCACGCAGATAGCATTGAGGCAAATGCTGAAGTTCATGTAGTGAGTGTCCTACCAGGTAAGTCAGGAGAGACTTGTTTAGAATGTATTACATTTGCATAACATTTGAATAGTGCAAAGTCTTTGGCGATTGGACTCCATCCTGAAATGGGCTAATGAAGGGCCAGTGATGCTGAGGTCAAGGCAGAATCCCCTGGAGTCCAGACTCTGGTGGTGGTGAAGAAGGAGTTGCTGTAACCCGATATGAGGTGTGATGTGATTGGCTTAAGGAAACTGTGCAGCATCTGGTTGGTTGATTGAAAGGGAACGCCCACAATCAACTGATGGAGTAATCACTGGGAGAAATAGAGACTGAGAGATTATGAATGAACAGGAGTGCAAAGAGAGTCTTCCTGACTGAACTTCCACTTGAGCTTCATGTGAGTCTGCAGCCAACATCTACGCAGGCTGTTTGAAACAAACTAATTAGTACAACGTCTCACTTGACCAAAGCAGAACTGTTTCTACGTGTGGAACCTTGAACACTTCCACTTCTGTTTTGGTGTTGCACAAAAAGAGGATGATAGTAGGAGTGTAAAGAATGAAAAAAGAGCTTGAGAGAAGTTCAAATCCTGCCTACTTTCTAACCTCTGTACAGCTAGCAATGCTAAAATATGAAAATTACAAGTTGGCTAACATTGAGACTCTTAACATATTGTGCTATGATATAGTAGAAGTGTAAAGCTTTCAGCTGCGTCATTTTAAGAGATGTTTATTTATCCCGGAAGTTGATTTCATTTTTCATTTTTTCTGAGTTCCGTCTTCATTAAACTTGAACCAGTAACACACATACTGCTATATACACAGATAAAATAATCTCACAAGGGTTTTTGTATTATAGCACTTTACATTATTAAAATAGCCCTTGTGGTTGAGGAGAAAACCCAATTCTTGTATGGGGATGAAAACCTTCGCAATCTTCGTGAAAACAAGGGTGGGAAATATCTGAGTGTTATTTACTTCTTCCCTGGAGACATTAACTTATTATATGAATTTTTCAAGACTCAGATTGTCAAAAGTTTGAAACATTTGTTGGTGGACAATGTAGTCTAAGAGCATATGAGCTGTAGTACAGCTGACGGGCAGCAGTGCTGTACACCTGCACACAGCGACGAGCCAAACAGCAACATGTCATAATGAGTGGCACCAGATGTGAGGCCATAATGTAAATCTGCTTGAGCGCATGAATGTGATCATTAACTCTGAAGGCATTTACGAGATTAAATTCAACAGATTATAAAACATCTCATCTACAAGTAGAGAGGTCTGGGGTCAACAAACCTCCAGTGATCAAGAGAATTGACGCCAAATTTCATGGTAATCAAGCCATTCATTTCCATTCATGTTGCCTAACAGATGAACCCTAATAATGTCGGTGATCCTTTAACTAGCACCACCAGAAGGTCAAAGACGGTCATTATTATCACAGGTATTTTCACACAGATATGTCAATGTATGGTATTTTTGGTGCAGTGTCAGAAAAAAAGGGACAAAATAGGGATATAAATGTCCCTACTAAAACTGCTACAATATTTCACTGAGTAATTCTTTCAACCAACATCAGTCCTGACCATAACTACCAAATATTCATGTTAAATAAAAATAAAAATGTTAACCCTTTAAATGCCACTTTTTTATATGATGCCACTATGTTTAACCTTCCTCTTGTGTTAGCTTTATGTTAGCATCTCTTGTGTTAGCTTTCTGTTAGCATCTCTTGTGTTAGCTTTCTGTTAGCATCTCTTGTGTTAACGGGTCGGTTTTGACCCATGTCTTAAATCAGCTGTAAATACACTAAAAACAAGTATCCTTCCTTCTTTATCCATGAACATATTGTTATATGTTCTAATATTTTTGGTGTGGGCCTCTGGGCATTTTCTTTGTCAGGATACCTCGATTTCAATTAAAGAAATGTTAAAATGAACCTCAAGAGAATCATATAAATAAATAAAAGGTTGTTGTTACTGAGGGGTAATAGAACACATTTTTTCATTTTCATTTAGTGAAAAAAATGCTTTTGTTTTATTTTGTTGAAATAGAGGTTTCAAAAAGCCTTGATGCAATAAACACATTTTATGTGGTTCTTTTATGCATTTAAAATCTAAAACGGGTCGGTGCCGACCCGAACACAAGGGGGAGGTTAAAACATACAGTATATATCACATATTTTCAACACACACACACACACTGTACCTCCATCCAGGCTGCGAGAGTTCCTCTTGCTGGAGGAGCGCTGGAACAGAGGCGCTGGTCTGTCGATCAGAGAGCTGGCCTGTCTGGTCTGAGCCTGAGTGCGACCGCTGTAGCGGAACTTAGAGCCCAACGCCATGAACGTCCTGGGAGTGGTGGCCATCTCAGTGGAAGTCAACCTGCAGACAAAGATCACTGATACTGATCTTCTGATCTGACTCTGGGTCAGGCAGCAAACACACATATTTAGCAAAATGTCCACAGTTCCTTAAACACTGCACAGTCATAAGAACAAAGGGACTTCAAGAGTACCACACCCTACCTAAAGAAGGTGTGATGTTCTACACACACTTTCCACAGCTTCTTGGCCGCCTTGTAATTGGGTAGTTTGAAGCCAATTGCACTCTCATAATGTTCCACCTGTTAAAACAAGAAAAACAAACCTGCTAAAAAGATGACTGATACAATTAGCTTCATGGTGTCATTCATGGTTAGGGTGAGTTCAGTGTTTAATCAATAATGAACGGCCGGTTTTACAAGTGGACGGATATTTGTGGATATGAAGACAGCCTGTACCTCCGAGGGTCTTATCTTGATGAAGAAGCTGCTGCGTTTGTAGGAGACCTTGAGGACTTTGGGCCAAGGGAAACGGTTGATCCTCAGTTTGTCTTTGTAAACCATCAGGCCACTGGAGCAAACCCCCAGCATGATGTCAACACCATCCAGATCCTAGCAGAGACAGAAAGATTCCCATTAAGCCAACACTTCAGCAGAAAGCCAGAGAGCCTGGAATGTACAACACACATAAAGCAAGATGTTGAGTTTCTTAAGGTGTGTTCCACCACAAGGCTTCTTCAGCCTCCAGTCACACCTAACTTGTTTTTAAAGACCGTGTCATGTATAATTCTGTTCATTTCGGCTATTTTATTCTATTTTATTATTATTATTATTATTATTATTATTATTATTATTATTATTATTATTGTATATATCTTTTATCTTTCGTCCTGCTGTTTTTGTTTATTTTGTTGTAAGTTGCTGCTACCCCGACACCAAATTTCCCCTCGGGGATTAATAAAGTATATATTCATTCATTCATTCATTCATTCATTCATTCATTCATTCATTCATGATTCTGATTCTAAACAGGAGAGTCAGGTCCAGGTCCAGGTCCAGTCTGCACGAATATTTCTCATAATCAGGGATTTCTTGGAGAGCTCTTAGATAATTAAACAGGTAAAGTGCAGCATGACCTGTCAGTCAGAATGACATTTTCCTTCTTTTGTCCATGTAGTGCGGATAATTCTGGATGATGTCACCAAAACTGTCCAATGATTGAGTGACCAGGGCCCTATTCCTCGTACCTGGTTCAACAAAGATCAAATGTCCTATTATCCATCTTAAATTACCGAGATGATTGACGTCAAGCTATGTCGGTTCCTCATAGGCGGATCCGCCCTCAAACGGTCTCGTTAATTCGAACAAGACGTCAGTCATCTGGATAATTGCGAGTGCCCGTTCCTCTTCAGAAGGGGGAGGAGTCGAGCACAGATTCTATGATCTTCAAACGCTACAATGGCAAATAAGATCAGAGAAAGAGCGTCTCTTTTCTCAGCTGAGGAGCAGGAGATGATCATGAATGCATATGAGGAAGTCAAGTCCATAATCATGGCAAAATCTAATGCTGCGTTCACATCCAAAGCTTTGCGAATATTCGCAACGCTTCTGTTGTGAATGCAGCATAACGCCGCCTCCACTGCGACGGCGAGTCATAAGCGTCGCAAAATATCAGACAAGTTAAATGCGTCAGTGTTGGGAAATTCAATCAATTGAAGCAGTGAAAAGAAATTGTGTGTGATTCTCTCTATTCTTATCACGATCACCTTAATCATGTTCTACAATAATGATATGTATGGTGTACTAATAACACTGTCATATAATTATGAGTGCTTTAACAGATCCATAAGTTAAGCGCTAAATAAACGCTACGGACAGCACGCCATGCAGCGGCTTTCCCGATGTTCTCTGCATCGCCGACACTGTACAAACATGTACCACTCGCAAAAAAGCTCAAGGCTGTGAACCAGTCTGCGTACACTCTGTGATCCAGGCTATGCATGCAGTATGTGAGACGGTCAATGCTCGGCTGGGCGTGTGGTGTTCAATGTACGGCTCGAGAAGCTCTCGTAAATAAATTATTCCTTGTCGGCAGAATCGATAAAGTCATGATGATGTGAGCTCGTACAGGAAGTCATCCTGATGTGAGCTCGTACAGGAAGTCATCCTGATGTGAGCTCGTACAGGAAGTCATGATGATGTGAGGACGGATCTTGGCGATCTGGAAGAACTTTCTCCCTATAAAACTAATATAACTAACATCGCTCCTTCATCAATGAGGAAGTGAGCTGCCTTTTTTGTCCGGTGGGAGTGGCCAGCTTATCCAGTGAATTTCAGTAAGCCTGCGCTGGAGCAGGTTAAGGGATTTTCGATGTGTCGCTATGGTGATTTTTCCAAACTTGCTTTGTGGAACCGAAAAGCCTGACCTACGTCATCTTATATAAACTTAATTTAACTTAACTCGACAGATAAATATAAATGTATCTGTCGAGTTAATGACTCTGAAAATGAGATCATCTTGGTTTTATCAAACATAAAGTATAGTACTACACGCTACCAGTCCCATCTGTGGAGACATTGGTACAGCTATCTATTTATAAAGCATTAATTGTGCTTTTATGTATTTTAGTCTATTCATGTCTTTTGTATTATCTGGACCTTGAGTCTGTAATAAAAGTTTGATTGATTATCCTGAAAATTATCCAGCTAACTCAGTAAGCCAGGTAGGAGGAATAGGGCCCAGTCCATATGACGTCATGCTTATTTCTGGGTTTGTTTGTAAACAAGAACCGGACCAGAACTAAAAGGCAACAAGGGATCATCTTCTTCCTTAGTTCTGTTTTTATGCATTTGGAGTTTATCAACTAAATAGTTCTGTATCCAGCCCCTTCATTTAAATTAATCAGATTATCGGAGAATAAAAAAGTTTAGTTTTGACACTTGCAAATGTTGAAAGTGGATTTGATAGCCCTCAGAATATTTCTGTAAACTGATTCAATACAGGATTTAAGTCCTCTAAAATTCTATCAAAAACAAATGTACTTTTAACATAATCATGCTTTTCCAGTTAATTGTAAATACTAATACAGCCTGGCTTTGCAACTGAGGAACGATGACGCAGCTCTTTGTACTGCTCACACCATCCACAGGGAGGCAGCATCGTCCTCCTTTCAGAGCTGCTTAATCCCTCTCACATAAACAGATTGACCTGATTTCAGCTGTGAAACCTCAGCAGTCACACATCTCCCTGCTTTAAGGCCAGGCTCCTCTGATGCATGGCATTACAATACTAACAGACAAAGCACCAAACATGAGCTTTATTTTGTATTTTTACATCTATGCCGTTTGCCAATGCAGAGCATTGAAAGCTGATCAAGTGGATTGTATCTTCTATTTGATCCATGACTGATACTTGGATCTAAAGAAAGACACTTACTGGGACCTTTGCCAAACATTTAACAATGAAATTGGTGGGGACACATAGAAAGTGGGGGAAGTTGTCTGCATCCCTTTCAAGTTTAAATGTCTTTATTTATGTAAGGATACGACAATTCTAAGTATACAGACGACAATTCTAAGTATACAAATATAATGCAGTAATAAGGCTCTCAGGTATGCTGTATTGCTTTCAAATATCTATTCTCTTCCAGATCAACTTCTCTACTTTTATGTTATCTCTGCTGAGTCATCAGAGGTCCCGGGACAGGGAAGTCTATGTGTACAGATTGTAAAGCCCTTTGTGATTCTGGGCTATACAAAATAAACTGAATTCAATTCAATTATTCACCTCAAATGATACGTTAATTCATATACTCATATACTTTATATTATATGTTCAAAACTCATCACACATACTTCTGATCAGACATAAATCTCACACATAAATCTCACTTTTGCTAGTGCGCCATAACTATTCCATAAGAACTTTTTAATTGTAAAAGATATGTCAACTGAAATATAATTTCACCTAATATTTCCTCTGCGATGCTTACCATCACATCCCCCGAGCTCAGAGGAGAGGAGCTCTCGTCTGCTGCTCGAGGTCAGCTGATTAAATATAACAGCTGCACGCTGCCTTCCACAGACAGCTGGCAGCACCAAGCGTGTTCACGTCATTCAGACGTAGAGGGATGCAGAGAGGTAATTGTAGGAAATAATTACCGAGGTCCGGACCTTGGTGACCTCATAGATGGTCGCACCAAAAGCATATTTCTCCATGCAGCAAGTTTGCTCAAATATTGATCGGGGACGTCTGCAAACCTGCGTCGTGCTCCCAGTGCTCACCTTGGCCTGGTGGAGGTCCACTCCGTACATGGAGAGCTTCTTGGCATTCTCCAGGAACATCAGGTCTGCCTGGGCTGGACTCATTGACCTGCCACAACACCACAGAGGAATCCACAACATCTCTGTTCCTGTTACTGTGAAGATGCTGTGATACGAACGCTCATAATCACATTTTGACAGTCATCATTTACATTTTAGGTATCAGGATGGAAGCTCTAATTAAATCACTCAACGATGGACTTTTTTGGAAGAGCAGGGAAAGCGTCTCTTCCCTCACCTCTGATTGATCTTTTATTCATGCCTTCCCTTGTAATGTAGTTCACGTGTAGTTCATACATGATGCATTAATGCAGTTGGTTCAGTTGAGGAGAGGAGTCAGGAGTTAAAGTGAGCTGTATTTGCTCAAGCGCTATAACTGAGTACACATCTTTTCATTATCACTTAGTAACTCCATTCATACTATTTGAGATACTTTCGAGGCAGGTGCACCATCATCATCAGTACTTTTATTCTAGATACTTGTGTGCATTTTGCAGACTTGTGTACTTTTACTTATGTAACATTTTGAATACAGGGTTTGACTTAAAAACATAATTGTTTTACAAATCCACTTAATTGGTGGATTGGGTAAAGAATGAGTTTGGACCTGTATGTGCGGTGCAGCTCCTTCATTTTGTCCTCCAGCTCCTTGGTCTGGCCCTGGGCCATCTTCATATCCTTCGTGTATTCGTTGCCGTGCACCTCAGGGTCGTACTCGCCCAGCTCCGACTGCAGGGCGTAGGACCCCAGCAGGGACAGGGTGACAAAGGAGCAGGGAAGGCGGCCCTGCAGGATGTCCTTCCGCAGCTGGAGACACAGGTAGTACCTGCAATGCACACAGAGGGATCATCTGGACTCTGTATGGAACTGTGACTCATGATAACAGGTCATTGCATGACAATATGTTTGATTCTAAAGGCTTCAGTGTAATCTGGTATTCAATCAGCTCCAAGGAAATGAAACAATGTTTTTAGACTGATGCCCAGCAGGCTAGAGCCACTGAGGCTGACTTCCAGAGGTCTAACACTAACATGGGAACTTGTTATCAGATATTGACAACAAATGTATATATTGCTTCACATCCTCGTTCATTGATTGTTTTAGTTTAATTAATGTTGGCGCTTACTGTGTTGGTTTGTTAGTTATATGATCAGACACCTGCATCATTCACCTTAGAAATCACAGAAATCTCTGAATATGCTACCTAATGTTTTCATATCCCATCCGTATCCTCATCTGGAGAAATAAACCCAGTCTATATTCGGCATTTGATACAATAAACTGATATTAGCAGGTAGTAGTTGACAAAATCACAGGAACCCATGTAGTACCTTGTTATGTCTTCAGACAGTTGGGCTGGGTCTGGTGGATAGAATTTCACATTAAAGGTGAAATTATAGGTGGCACCTTGAGAAAGAAAAGGAGGGTGTGATGAAATAACTGTTAACATGAATTAGAAGCATGTAAATGAGAACAGAGAATGCATTTGTAGGTCAAGGTCCACTCACCTTGTACCTGCCTGCGGATCTCCTTGGTTAGGTCCATCCAAGTCTGGTCAGAAAATGAGGGATGTAGCATGAGATCATCAAACTCTGTTCAGTGTAAGAAGTCCTCCAACACTGAGGGCCACAGGTTACTCGAACCACCAATGACATTTTAATTTAAAGAGCTGCACTCTGGTCTTAATCCAACCCTGAGGTCGGAATGGTTGGACCGCTGCCTAATGATGCTCACCTTCATGGTGCCCATCTCCCAGAGGACCAGGCCATAGTAGTCCTTCTCCAGCAGGTTGAGGTGGTCACATACCTTCATGAAGAGCTCCTGACCTTTTGCGTGTTTCTGACATGCATGCAGAGAATAAGACACTGAATAATTACATAAAGGACAATGTAGTCAGTCATGTGCTGGACATGACGCTTCTGCCACTGGACTAGTTGACAGCTGTCAGGGACCCCTGACCCACGTCCCCAAACAAACCTAACCCTGACCCTCACCATGACCCTCACCCTAACCCTATGTATTTAGTAGAAATAAAAATCTTAAAGATATCCTGGTCCACACGGCTCTGAATAAGAGGGGGACCAGGAAGGAAGCGCTTCGAGGTTCGGAGATCGGTTTTATTCGTCTCCCCTACATTTTTAATCCACAGAGTAGACTCGGTTTTAATGTGGCGCGGGCCCCGCTACCGACAGCTTCCAATGTTATTTATGCTGTCAGGTGCGGGGCCTGCCACAAACTATATGTGGGGGAGACAGGGAACCAACTGCAACTAAGGATAAAGCAGCACTTTTATAGGATCAACAGTGGTAATGGTACAAGCGTCCTATATACACATTTTAAACTCCATGGCTCACACGTCCTCCAGAGTGTGGGCCTGGAGGGCAACAGGAGGTGGACTACGTCCCAGCGGCAAGCAGCAGAGAGGAGGTGGATCCATAGACTGGGTACGATAGACCCTCACGAGCTAAACGAAAAATATTAATTTTAGTACCTAGTCTACTTTTATATAATTTCTCCCAATAGGATCCACCTCCATCGGTCACCCCTCTTTTTAAACTCCCCTCCTTCCCCTTTTATCAAGGAGCCATGTTGGCCTTTTTAACTGTACCTCAACTGTGGGAGTGATTTGTTTTTAAATATTGTCTTATTTAGTGTGTTATTTATCTATTTATCTATATGTGTGTATGTATCTGTGTATTGGTATATGTGTGAGTGTATGTATATATGTGTATATATATATATATATATATATATATATATATATATATATATATATATATATATATATATGGTTGTTATTTCTGTCATGCATGTCTTTATATTGTACATTTTAAACTTTTATTATTAATTTATCCCCCCCCCCCCCCCTTTTTAGATGTGATGTTTCATGTTTATTTATGTTGTATATTTTAACATTATTTATTTTTCCTATTGTTTATTTACATACATGTATTATATATCTATTCATCAAAGAAACATCTGTGTTTTAATTTTGCCTTTCTGCCGGCGTCCCCCCTTCTATCTGGTTGTTTTATCTTCAGTTCCTTAAAGTTTGTGAACCTGCAACTCTTTAGGTCTTCCCCCCTAACATCTTTTATCCAACTGCCCCCATGGGTGACCGATCTGCTGCCCTGTTGTTTTAACCATTTTTTTAATCTTTTTTATTTTTAACTGTTTTTAATTAACTGTCCTTTAAAACACAGCCTCCCTAGTGCCAGTGCCTCTCGGGGCCCTCTCCGGAGGGCCACGTCCCCAAACAAACCTAACCCTGACCCTCACCATGACCCTAACCCTAAAATATACTGGAACCACAAGGAGCCTTTCATTCCAACTAAACATTAGATGGGTTTAACATTAGAACGTTTGAGCTCTAAGAGTTCACTATTCAGATTGTGGCGGTCGATTTGGAATGAGACAAGAACTTCCTCCAGGAGATCTGCAGAATATAATTCCTCAGAAGATTGTGGACAAAAAGGGCGAGGTTTATCAGATTAGTGTTCAAAGTGCCAGGGGTACAGACGGAGAAGGGAAGCTGCTGTATGTGGTTCCTCACAGAGGAAGCTGTAGGAATGAAGTAGAAGCTTCTTCTCACTAATTGGTGTTAGTTAAATGTTTGAGGAGCGACTAAATACTGATTGGCCATCCGTCGGGATTTGGGTTTGGAGATTCCAGTGGTTTTATATTTCCGTTGCAGGTCTAATGGAGATGGCTCTGGTCCTTCTCCTTCTTACAGCTGCAGGTCCCATGTGGGAGTCCATATGTGTGGATAGCAGTGCTGCACTTTCAAGAATTGCTAAATCATTTTAAGTCATTATCAAAACATCAAAGGGGAAAGGTTTTTGGGTTCCAGTGTCCCCAGTGAGAGGAGTTATAATGGTTCTATGTTGAATATCATGATAACATTGTGTTACTGTTGATAGGACAACATATGCAACTCAAAGACTACACCTTGGGTTCTGGGAATGGCAATGTGAGTGTTATGTGTTCTGCTTCTCTGACACACATCCACTGAACCCTTTGATCAAAGAGATACCTGCAGCCCAAATCTAACTGAACCTGGTGTAACCTGGATGCTATACAACCAGTCTATGACCATATGTACGACATGTTAATACTATAAAAGTAATTTGCTCTCATACTTTTAAAGGAAACCTGTTGCTGCATATATTAAAATAAAATCAATTAACCATTTTAAATTGTACTTGTGTGCATATGAAAGAATACAGATGGAAAAAGCTCTCACATCCAGCTCACACTCGTAGAGAGCGTCGTCCAGCAGGGTGACCCTGATCTGCATGGTCCTGGGTCGGCGTGGAGCTCTGGAAGCTTTGGCCTCTTCCTCTGTCATCTTCTCCTCCTCCTCTCTCTGACTGCCTCCTTCAGGGCCAGACTCCTTCTCCTCCTCCTCCTTCCCCTCCTTCTCCTCCTTCTCCTCCTTCTCCAGGGCAGCCTCCTCTTCTTTCTCCTTGTCGTTGTCTTTGTCTTTTCCACCCTCCTCCTCCTCCTCCTCCTCCTCCTCCTCCTCAGCTTCTTTCTTCTCTACCTGGACGGCCTGACAAGACACTTTAATTACAAAGCCGTCTACGCACTCATACACATGTGTTCCTGTGAAACAGTTAGTCTTTGATCTGTAGTTTTACCACTAAACACTTCAATCTGTCGCTTTTTATGTATGTCTTTGTATGAAGGGAATATTTACCTCTTATGTATATAAATGTTGTTCATGCAAAACCTAATAATAACACATCTATCTGTTAAATTGTAATTTGTAATGTGAGCAATGGCGTATCCATTGCTCATGTCTTAGGGATGCGTTCATTCTCCCTGTGACACAGCAGCAACAAGCCTGCTCTCTCCTGTAATCACTGTGACTCATGTGTGTGTGTGTGTGTGTGTGTGTGTGTGTGTGTGTGTGTGTGTGTGTGTGTGTGTGTGTGTGTGTGTGTGTGTGTGTGTGTGTGTGTGTGTGTGTTAGTAAGCATGTCTGAGTGAAACATGAGTAAGCATGTCTGAGTGAAACATGAGTAAGCATGTCTGAATGAAACATGAGTAAGCATGTCTGAGTGAAACATGAGTAAGCATGTCTGAATGAAACATGAGTAAGCATGTCTGAGTGAAACATGAGTAAGCATGTCTGAATGAAACATGAGTAAGCATGTCTGCTGAGTGAAACATGAGTAAGCATGTCTGAATGAAACATGAGTAAGCATGTCTGCTGAGTGAAACATGAGTAAGCATGTCTGAGTGAAACATGAGTCAGCATGTCTGAGTGAAACATGAGTAAGCATGTCTGCTGAGTGAAACATGAGTAAGCATGTCTGAATGAAACATGAGTAAGCATGTCTGAATGAAACATGAGTAAGCATGTCTGAGTGAAACATGAGTAAGCATGTCTGAGTGAAACATGAGTAAGCATGTCTGAATGAAACAGACATGCTTGTCTGAGTGAAACATGAGTAAGCATGTCTGAATGAAACAGACATGCTTGTCTGAGTGAAACATGAGTAAGCATGTCTGAATGAAACATGAGTAAGCATGTCTGCTGAGTGAAACATGAGTAAGCATGTCTGCTGAGTGAAACATGAGTAAGCATGTCTGAGTGAAACATGAATAAGCATGTCTGAATGAAACATGAGTAAGCATGTCTGCTGAGTGAAACATGAGTAAGCATGTCTGAGTGAAACATGAGTAAGCATGTCTGAATGAAACATGAGTAAGCATGTCTGAATGAAACAGACATGCTTGTCTGAGTGAAACATGAGTAAGCATGTCTGAGTGAAACATGAGTAAGCATGTCTGAGTGAAACATGAGTAAGCATGTCTGCTGAGTGAAACATGAGTAAGCATGTCTGAATGAAACATGAGTAAGCATGTCTGAATGAAACATGAGTAAGCATGTCTGAGTGAAACATGAGTCAGCATGTCTGAGTGAAACATGAGTAAGCATGTCTGAATGAAACATGAGTAAGCATGTCTGCTAAGTGAAAGCATCAATAAACATGTCTGCTGAGTGAAACATTAGTCAGCATGTCTGAGTGAAACAGAGTCAGCAGGTCTGAATGAAACATGAGTCAGCATGTCTGAGTGAAACATGAGTCAGCATGTCTGAGTGAAACATGAGTCAGCATGTCTGAGTGAAACATGAGTCAGCATGTCTGCTAGTGATGACCAGTCCTGTGAAGAGAGCTTCAGAGTGCTGCAGACTGACCTGAGCCTCCGCGCTGCTCACCGAGTGCTGGTCCAGGGCCACCTCTCCCTCGGTCCTCAGCTCAGGTTCCGGGTCAGCGATGGGCGCTTTAGCTTCTTCTGCTTCTCCCTTGCCGTCCTTCTCTCCCGCCTCGCTCTCACACTGCGAGCGCCTCTTCAGGAAGGAGGAGAAGAGGCGGGAGAGGCCGCGGCCGGCAGAGTTGCGGTTGCGAGGCCGGAGCTGCTCCTCCTCCGGTGGAGCAGCTTCCTCCTGGCCGGCCTCCTCCTGCTGCCTCGGCTTCTTCTGGTGACACTCCGCCTCGTCTGTTGTCATGGCGACAGCTGTGGAGATAGAGGACAAAATAAGTCAAAAGAAGAACAACATCCCTGTGTACAACCTAATCCAGATCAGACGAGTTATGACAGTTAGACAGTTATGACCAATTATGAACTTTCGGCGTTCTTCCCTCACCAACACATGGTGTGTGTGGATGTGTGTCATACGCCGACGACACACAGGTGACCGACAAAAGAATATCACAGATATGAAAGTGATCTGCAGCTCAGGCTCGGTAAAGTAAATATTCATACCAATATAGTTATATTACTGTTCTCATGGCCCCTGTACAACACTTTAAGGTGTGCTGGCAGATGAACGCTGGACAGAAATCACAGCTCGCACCCCGTGAAGCTTCAGAAGCTGAGTGGATGCTGGCACAGCCACACCAGTGCTGACAGGGCAGAACCAGTGAGAGCGTGGGCTCCACAGCTCCAGGTGGAGAGCGAGAACCAACATGCAAACAGGAAGTTCACGTTCCCATGGCGGATTGTTCAGGCGGTGCAGGTGGTCCACATAATGAGGAGTCTGCAGCTATATATATATATATATATATATATATATATATATATATATATATATATATATATATAGTTTGGTGGTTGAGATGCGAAGAACATCAGACATGACTGTCGGTCATTTTGGTTCTCAGTCAGCTTTTGTTCAGAGTTAACAGAGAAAATGTTTGCTCACATGTGTATGTTGAGTCAAAAAAACTTGTGGCGTCGCATCAGAGGAAATTTGGCCTTTTCCAAGCTCCGGTAGAAGTCGGGTAGGGAGAAAAGCTGATGCTGGTTCTTCAGAGAATCATCGCACTGCATCTCCATCAGTTTTAATTGCAGACTCTTTCCCA
Organism: Myoxocephalus aenaeus; assembly: GCA_038501785.1. NCBI lineage: Eukaryota > Metazoa > Chordata > Actinopteri > Perciformes > Cottidae > Myoxocephalus > Myoxocephalus aenaeus. Next base: position 720,594 of record JBAMJR010000419.1, on the reverse strand, counting down.
CTTCTTCTTATTCACTTATTCTCCACAGCTTAATTTCTTTCTCAATGCAGAAAGATCTTCGAAGTGCTGATTGAATTCTGTCATGGGATGTGATGACAGACCCATATTTCCCCATTTTAGCAGAACGGTTGACCTCTGAAAAAGCTGCTCTGATTCCAGACAGCGTGGGGAAGTGCACAGCGTTGAAGTTGTGTAGTTGTGTCTCTTCACACAGCATGCTTTCATGTGTGCATAACGTGGTGGTACCTGCTCTTTGCCTTGCAGGCTCTTGTTCAGTGTGTTGAGATGATGAGTATGTCAACCATATAGGGTCACTCAGCTCATGAAGAGGTCCTTCTCTTTCAAAAACTGGTCAATTTCTGACCTCAGGGAATAAAACCACTGCAGCTGGAGCCGCGAATGGGCAGAGACCTCAGAGTGAGAGAGCAGGTCCTGTGTTCAGCTTTAACATCAGACAGCAAAGATTAAACTTCTCTGTGCTGGATCTGACACAGCTTCAAACATGTCCTTCCCAGTTGTTGTGCCCTTGAGACTCCTCAAATCCAGCAAAAGCATGAACAGCTGAGCGGTGTCTGTGGCGTCTGTGCTCTCATCACACGCGATCGGGTAAAAATCAAAAGGACGAGCTTTATCTGACACCTGATGCTTTAAGTTAGCTGACAAGTCTTTGTGTTTCTGGACGTTTCCGGGCTCATTATTCCTGCCACTTCAGTGAGGCTCTGTGTTATGAAGTCTCCGTCTGAGAAGGTTTCCGTGTCGCGCTGTGAGCTGAGCATGTTCTTGTGTTTGCACGGCAAAAATACGATTGTTGAGCTTGCAGGCTAGCTACCATTTGCGTGACTTTCTCTCCATTGAACAAATTTCCCTCCTGGGGATGAATAAAGTATATATCCATCCATCCATTATATGTTTAGAATCTGCTGCGGGCCAATAAAAAATGGGCCGCAGTTGGACACCCCTGCTCTAGATCCTCAGTCACTTGACATTTATATTGTGATTATAATCAATTCTGTTCATGTGCAACACAGTAACATCTAGAACATACAGTAAATCATGGATTATGACTATGACATCATGTGATTAACTTTTAAGATGAACTGCATGAAGCATGTATGCAGGCAGGTATCTGTATGAAACACAAACATGTTAGCTAAAGGTACGTGCATCGTTTTGGACCGATGTTTTGACGAGAACACCGTAAAAAGACAAATCAAGTGCTGCTTGATCCTGAATGAGCGATGGAGCCAGGCCTCTGTAAAGACCTGGAGGGTTCGCCTGAAGTCTTATTTCATCCATCTTATATTCCGCGACCGAACATCAGACAGCCATCAGCAGGCTGGGTATAACTCAGGCTGGCCCATAAACTCATGTTCAGAATGTTCACTGAGGGAAGAGACTTCTATACAACCAGAGGAGTCGCCTTAAGACACAAAGGCATTGAGACTTTTCAGACTTGGAGGTTGCCGCCTGGCTCCACATTCTAAAGGTCAAACATGTTTCTACTCTGAGCTGCTGTGAGGTCAGAGGTCAGAGTCATCAAACAGCCCACAGACCGTACTGCACACCGTTATGTGTCTGCACCAAAACACCCAGCTCATGATCTGGTGACAATATTTGATGTAGGCCACTAGTTTTAAGATTTCAAATGGATTCTTAGGAAAAGGACTAAGGTTTGTTTCAAAGGTTAAAACTCAAATGCATTTGTTAAAAGTAAAAACATACTTCAACATATCTGTATATCTGGCTGTGTGGTGCCTGTGTTAGAGTGCTGAAAGTGAGCTTAAGGATTGAAAGCGGCTTTAAAATTAATCGGGCCCTGTGTGGGATTAAAGGCTGCTCTGAGCTGATGTCTGATGTCTATCGCTCACCACTGGATGCACACAGGGCCCTCCTGCTGGCACGAGCTCTGGAAACTACCCAGCTACTGGAAGTTGGCCTGACACACATGAAATCAGAGGTGGGGAATGAAAGACACAAGTGAAAAGCACAAACAGCTGAGCAACAGCAGAGCATCTGTGTAGGGAGGTGCAGCATGGGGTCACAGCCCAACCAGTGATGGAAGCAGTTCAGAGACCGGGAGCGGTGAACAAGGATAAATCACAGACAGTTTTAGGTAACGGCTTCACTCTTTTGCCACTGCAAACTATAAAAACCCAGAAAGGCTGAAGAATTATGAAGGTTTTTGTTACAGTGGAACACAAATGCACAGGATAACTACAGACAAGTCACCAGTGATGAAACACGGCTCATATGTGAGTAGCGTTGTGTTCAGGGTTACTTTCTCAACATATGCTATATGAATGCATCCTGCTGTCAACATGTTCAGAATGATGATATGTGACCTGCGTGTTTACGTGTTGAAGAGTTATGGCACTTCACTTCCATCCATCCATTATCTCTAACCGCTTACCCTGTGCAGGGGGCTGGAGCCGATCCCAGCTGACCTGAAGGGAAGACTATCACAGGGCGGATAGATAGAGACAACCACACCTTATAGTCATCAGTTAACCTCCGCTAAGTCTTAAGTCTTTGAACTGGAAGCCAGAGAACCTGGAGAGAACCCACGCTGACACGGGGAGAACATGCTAACTCCAATAGCCCGTCCAGCCCGGGAAGGGACCTGCTGGACATGCTGGACCTGCTACCCCACCACCGTGCAGCCAGCACTTTGATACTTTAAATGATCACATAGTAAAACACATGGTACTGCTGAAGAATGTCCTTAGTTCAGCAGGTATTCAGTCATAAATCAAAGTCCTGGACCAATCAAAATGTTGACCGATCAAAAGTTATTTCAAATTCATCGTAAGCGGAACATTAATGTCTATATTTCATCACAATTCATCCAATATTTCTGTCAGGACCAACCGGTCAACTGCCCCATCGCAACCCCAAAGTCATGCCACCAGGCTGGAGAAACTACTGTCGTGTTCCTCCAGCCTCATATCAATTGTGCAAAAATGGTGTTGGTGTCGTGGTGAAACAGTTACTGGGAGACAGACGTGCCCATGTCATCCGGGTTCTCTGGACATGCTCATTCCCAACGTGTATCTCAGTTGTTGTTGTTACTGCACATCCTCTGTCCGGTGTACGTCTAGCTCTGTGTGTGCACACAAACCAACAGGCCAACAGTTTGCAAGGCTTGTTTTTGTTCCAAGTTTTGCTATTCTTGCAGAACGGTGATAAGGAGGTAACCACAGGAGCAATGTGACAGCAACTGGACAGGAGGGATGTCTATGTCATGAGCACAGACACCATGGTGTCTTTAAACGTTGATCACAGTACGCACAGCTGCTTGTGCAGTAACACCTGGATCCCTCGAGTCAATGCAGCCACCACTAGATTATAATGTTCTTTATCTGACACACAGAATAAATACACATGCAAAAAAGAAAGTAGCAGCAGCATTCAGATGTTGATGTCAATGTTATGAATAAAGCTATTTGTTACAGCCCTAATAAAATGATAACAAAGACCTCTGGATGAAAGTCCATGCTGGATGTCCTCATTTTGTGGACGATGATTGCGGCATGTTGCTCATCTCTGACAGAGCATGTCCTCTTTGTTCTCCTCCTCCACCTGTTTTCTTGTTGTTTGTATGTTAGTCTTTCTTTCACATCAATCCTTTTCTTTCTTTATCTGTGCCACAGTCCGTATCTCAAGGGAACAACATTCCCCGTCTGTCCTCTAATTAAAGGTGACATAAGGGCCAGACAGTCACATCCAGCTCTCATACTATTGTTTACTGTAAGACGCCTACTCATAGACCTTTGTGCTGTATCACCACACAACAGCACAACTTTAAGGAACAGCATTGTCCTCATCAGCTACAGTGACAAAAACCTTTTGGGTGGACAGGTTTACATGGGCCTGCAGGGAGGAACCAGTTAGCCTTAGCTCTGTGAGTGATCCAGGTTTAGCTAGCTAGCCTTCATACACTGATGGAGGAGCTACCATGAAGGTACCACCTGTCCATCAGGACTAACTAACATTCACACTGATGGGAGGAGCTACCATGAAGGTACCACCTGTCCATCAGGACTAACTAACATTCACACTGATGGAGGAGCTACCATGAAGGTACCACCTGTCCATCAGGACTAACTAACATTCATACACTGATGGGAGGAGCTACCATGAAGGTACCACCTGTCCATCAGGACTAACTAACATTCACACTGATGGAGGAGCTACCATGAAGGTACCACCTGTCCATCAGGACTAACTAACATTCACACTGATGGAGGAGCTACCATGAAGGTACCACCTGTCCATCAGGACTAACTAACATTCACACTGATGGAGGAGCTACCATGAAGGTACCACCTGTCCATCAGGACTAACTAACATTCACACACTGATGGAGGAGCTACCATGAAGGTACCACCTGTCCATCAGGACTAACTAACATTCACACTGATGGAGGAGCTACCATGAAGGTACCACCTGTCCATCAGGACTAACTAACATTCACACTGATGGAGGAGCTACCATGAAGGAACCACCTGTCCATCAGGACTAACTAACATTCACACTGATGGAGGAGCTACCATGAAGGTACCACCTGTCCATCAGGACTAACTAACATTCACACACAGCTACAGGATCTCTTTAGGGTTACGTGCCCAAGGACACATCAACATGGGCTAGCAGGGATTGAACCACCGATCCTCTGATTGAAGGAGAACCCTGCTCACCACTGACCCACAGTCACGCCTGACTGACCCTGATGACCTGAATACATGTTCTTACCTGATGATTCGACTGTACTGTGCTAAAACACACCAGTGCTGCTGTTAGTGACATTTCTTTACCTCATTCATGAAAATCTAAATGTTGATGCACACAGGAGATGCTGCAGTCACCACTAGATGCTGCTAAACCTTTACACTTGGCCTTCAATTTCTAAAATAAAATGGCAATTACAAGCTGTTTTATATATTGTACAAACCAGCTGGCGATGAATTAGTTTCATAAATCTTAAAGGAGAGAAGAGCTGTGTTTTCTGCCAGTTAGTTGAAATACTAATTAAAAAAATACTAGTTTGCAAAAGAAGACGACTAATTTAAATAAATACATCTCTGCAACAAGACTCATGCTGTTGACCTGGGTGCAGCACATGGAATGGGGTGGGGTCAGATATGGGCAGGATGTATATAGTAAGTACAACAACTAATCTATACTGAACTAAATATAATAGAAACGTATATTTAAAACAATTTTCTACTAATACATTGCATTAATATATTTTAAATATACTTTTGTATACCACATATGCAAAGTGGTGTTCCTATCCCGATACAGAAGGTGATGTAGATGTAGTAGACATGCTCGTCACATGCATCTTAACCCACCGCCCACTCCAAGGAATGATGTGCTTCAATGTAGAGACTCAACTAGTATGTGTGTATATATATATATATATATAGCTCACAGCGGTCTGTGGCACACTGGGTACCATCAACCATCAACCAGCAGCTTACAGGTGCAGACACCACCCACTGGCAGTGGAGAGGAGGGGCCAGCCAATCAGAGCCGCTGCCCCGCCCTCAGGACCCTCTCGACTCATTCGAAAGATTCGGCCGAGGATCTCCTCCGACTAGACCCCGCTGATCACACACACCAACAGCCTCCATGACGCTGCCTGCTGGTTCACAGTGATCACGAGGACTGATACACCAAATCAGTTACCACGTCAGCTGCAATGTATCGTGTCAACACACGAATGCTGCAGGGAAAATATGAGAAGTATCGCTGCTTCCAAAGACATAAGCATCCCATCTGCTCGGTTCATGTCGGCGCAGCATCAGCATCTGCTGTGACGTGGAGATGAACCGCTTCATTGTAGCCCTGTGACGTGGAGATGAACCGCTTCATTGTAGCCCTGTGGCTGAGAGCAGCGGGACAATACACACACGCGTCGGTAGTGCACCTGTCTGCAAATGGCGCTGAATGTGAAAAACATGTCAACACATTGTGTGTGAGCTGCCGCTGCTGCTGATGATGCTGAGGAGGAGGATGAGGAGGAGGATGAGGATGTGAGTGACTCACCGCTCCGTTCAGATCAGCCTGCAGAAGAGAAGATGCTCAGCGGTCAGTGCTCCTCGAGCCTCAGAGAAACAAAGCGGGAGTTGATCAGCGTGATCAAGAAGCTGTAACAATGTGTGAGGTACCAAGAGACCACGGCGAGGGGAGCGCTCTGCCCTCAGTGCTGTCTGACAGGCTGCTACAGCCTGACAACATACGGGGAGCACGTGAGGGCACCAGGAGCAGGAACAGATGATTGGACCTTCATTCAGGTGTTATGAGAAGGGAGCTGGAGCGGCTCCTCCAGTCCGTGTCCACGTGTCCTTAGCAAGAGATCATTTAATGATGGGAACCTGAAGTGTAATGTCTCATTAAGTTAGCAGTGTGTTTTTCAAGTTTTTTGACAAACACAAAGGACATTGTGTAAAGTGTATACTTATACAAAAGGGCTTAGAACAAGTATATGATGGCCATTCTGCTCACCATTCGTTCTTAGTCATATTTCACATGAACATTTTTTTCCATTACATGATCACTAAAATAGAAAGATGGCTCTAGTCAATTAAAAGACCCGCGAGCAGTATGTCACCCAAATATGCAACGAAGTCCAGCCAGCAGAGCGGCAGAGTGTGTGTGAGCACACACCACTTTATAGAGGTGTTTAATCATGATCAATTCATCTTGAGTGTGTGTCATTATAAAAAGCTACTCCAGCAACATGTCTACACTGAAAAGGTTTCCCATGTTCAGACTTCAATACAAGGCTTTAGTGTCTGTCTTTGACTCCACCTGAGTGCATACATACTTTATAAAGACAGCTCTAAAGGGAACCCACTAGACGAGTTAACCCGATATGACGAGACACCCAGCCTGTAAGCCAGCGTGTTGGGCTTAGCTGGCCTTAAATTCCTCTTTGGCTTCCCCTCCTTTGCACAGGAGGGTGGAGCTTTGTATGTAATGAGGCAAGTGTATCTGTGGAAGCAGCCAATGGGAGCAGTGCAGGGATCAGCCTGCTCCAATCACAGCGTAGAGCTGCTGTTCATGGCAGAGCTCCACATCAGTAACCAAGGATCCTCACTAACATCCATCTTCACTCAGCATCAGGGAGAGAGGCTGAAGTCATTCACATGGGTTCAGGTCCCGCTTTTCTCTTAAGCTAATACAATTCCACAGGGAGGTTCAATCCCACACGTGTTTGATCACAATCTTTATAGCCTACATTGTGAATGCATGCAGAAGAAGATTCAGTGATCAGATCTATGCATATCAAGAAAGACATATTGAAGGAAGAGGACATAAACCTGGCCTAACTTAGCATAAATGCTGGAAGCAGGGGGAAACCTCCCAACACCTCTTAGCTCTGTATCCCCTCGTACCTCGTGTGTTTAGATCACACGCAGACCCAACAGAAAATATCAGTGTGTAGTGTGAGGAGCAGTAAGGTGCTGGCTAACAACTGGGTGCAGCAGTTAGGCTTATGTTGCCTGTTTATAGACAACGCACCAGAGAATATGCCAATGCAAACACTGCTGGTTGTCAGGAAATAGCTACAGCTCACATAACTCTATAATAACTTAACTCTAATTATAGTTTGCTACAGAAAACTGTTGATTCTGATTGGCTGGCAGGTATTCATGGCAGTTCAATCAGACTCCTCTGACACTGGAGTTGCAGTTCATCATTAATTTGCTTGTATTGAATCTTAGGGAAAGGCGGCAGTAATAATAAATAACAATGAACATTCCTAATCTTTCTCCTTCTCCAGAGTCTTGACATCTATTGAAGCAACATGTCCATCCTGATAGAAACATCCTCCTCTGTTGCTCTCCTGAAGGTTTCTTCCTTTAGGAAGAACCCTTCAGGAGAGCAACAGAGGAGGATCCCTCTCCCCGGATGGACAGAAGCAATAGATGTCATGTGACCAGATTGAATAACGTAACAGAGTTACAGCACTTTACATGAATATGACAGACATTATTCATATAATGAGTAGTAGGGATGGTCCATGATCCAGATAATAGATTTTGAATTGTGTTTGATATTCTTGTGAATTATAATGTTGCAATTATAATACAAGGAGGAAAAAGAGGACTTTTGAAGCAATTCTAGCTACATTGATGTTGAAGTTATTTGATATAAATATGATAAATTAGGTAAACCTATGTAACTTTTGTTTAACAATGGACATGAATGGCAATTTCAAGTTTGCTAACATTAGTCGCCATCAGCGACTAATATTAGTTATATGTATGTATGACAGTTGTTTACAATTGGTAACACACACTTTTCCAGTTCTCTTTACCAACATGCAGCTTTGCACGACTGTACCTGTAATCCAGGGGTTGGACCCTAATTAAGACTTGGACAACAAAATATGTATTTATTCTACTTACCTTCAGTTAATGTTTTATTTACTGCTAAAATGGAAGTGAACAGGAAGTAAACGTTCATTTAGCTCCTGTGTGACCTTTACTGACGGCTCACGCCCTCGCACTATGAAGTCAGTGTTCGTGTGTAAAAGGTTGTGAATGTGGATGGATCAAAGCAGATTGGGTAATATTTGCATGATGTATTCATATTATTTTGCTTACATTAAATGGTAAATGGTACCACTGAAAGCTCTTTAACACTACATGTCATCATTCACACATTCACACACTGATGGGAGGAGCTACCATGAAGGTACCACCTGTCCATCAGGACTAACTAACATTCACACTGATGGGAGGAGCTACCATGAAGGTACCACCTGTCCATCAGGACTAACTAACATTCACACTGATGGGAGGAGCTAGCATGAAGGTACCACCTGTCCATCAGGACTAACTAACATTCACACTGATGGGAGGAGCTAGCATGAAGGTACCACCTGTCCATCAGGACTAACTAACAAGCAAGACACTTGACTAACAGGGTCTTGTTCAAGGACAGATCAACATGGAATAGAGGAGCCTGATTAAAGGACAATCCGCTGAAGATCATTAGCTGCGAACAGCCATATTGAGCATTATGAATATTCATTAGCTTGGGTGTTCGCCACCTTTTGTTACCAGATCTAGCTGAGACAAAGCTCTGGAACAAAGATAATTTTCTCCTGATTTGTGTCTTTGAAAAAGTGTCAGTATGTTCTGAAGATATGTGGCTTGTAAAAAATGTGTCCAATATTTACTTTACTTTTCATGAAGCAAAGTAATCAAACATATTCTATGTTCATGTCCACTTCTCACAGTGAAGTTCATCGATCAGGACCTGGTGCTATGTTTCCTAAAAGAGCAGTTTCCTCACCGGGTACAAGTCTTTCAAAGAGAAAGTCATCAAGGAATGAAAGTAGGTGCTCAGTGTTGCAGGACCCAATTCATGTAATTTCATGTTTCATTACTTTCTAGATGTAACAGGATGTAGCTAAATCTAATTTTCAGTAATGTTGTTATGTTAAGTTTAAAGCAGTGATTTTTAACTGGCGGGTCGCGACCCCCTTTTGGGTGGGGCCTTTGCCCACAACTATTTTGAGGCAAATTGTTGGCGTCACGCCAACGTGTCATTCACGCCGCCCGGCAGAAATGACACGTTATGCTACGTGTCACGCGTTATGCTACGTTCACACCAAACATTTTGCGAATTTCCGCAGCATAACACAAATCCATACGCGTCTGTGCACAGACTTTGTATGTAATCTACTCACATTGGATGTGAAGGCCCCAGTTCTGCATCAGCAACGTGATGAGCGATGCCACTCGAGCAGTGAAAGCCCTCCTACCATTCAGCACCTGTCTGTGGGAGTGGCTTCTAGACTGGACATTGAGCATGACCTCACTACTCACTACTATGACCTCACTACTCACTACTATGACCTCACTACTCACTACTATGACCTCACTACTCACTACTACGACCTCACTACTCACTACTATGACCTCACTACTCACTACTACGACTTCACTACTCACTACTATGACCTTACTACTCACTACTACGACCTCACTACTCACTACTATGACCTCACTACTCACTACTACGACCTCACTACTCACTACTATGACCTCACTACTCACTACTACGACCTCACTACTCACTACTATGACCTCACTACTCACTACTACGACTTCACTACTCACTACTATGACCTTACTACTCACTACTATGACCTCACTACTCACTACTATGACCTCACTACTCACTACTACGACTTCACTACTCACTACTATGACCTTACTACTCACTACTACGACCTCACTACTCACTACTATGACCTCACTACTCACTACTACGACCTCACTACTCACTACTATGACCTCACTACTCACTACTACGACTTCACTACTCACTACTATGACCTTACTACTCACTACTATGACCTCACTACTCACTACTATGACCTCACTACTCACTACTACGACCTCACTACTCACTACTCACTACTATGACCTCACACTCACTACCATGACCTCACTACTCACTACTATGACCTCACTACTCACTACTATGACCTCACACTCACTACCATGACCTCACTACTCACTACTACGACCTCACTACTCACTACTATGACCTCACACTCACTACCATGACCTCACTACTCACTACTACGACCTCACTACTCACTACTATGACCTCACACTCACTACCATGACCTCACTACTCACTACTATGACCTCACTACTCACTACGATGACCTCACTACTCATTACTATGACCTCACTACTCACTACTACGACCTCACTACTCACTACGATGACCTCACTACTCACTACTTTGACCTCAATACTCACTACTACGACCTCACTACTCACTACTATGACCTCACTACTCACTACTATGACCTCACTACTCACTACTACAACCTCACTACTCACTACTATGACCTCACTACTACTATGACTTCACTACTCACTACTATGACTTCACTACTCACTACTATGACCTCACTACTCACTACTATGACCTCACTACTATGACCTCACTACTCACTACTATGACCTCACTACTCACTACTCACTACTATGACCTCACACTCACTACTATGACCTCACTACTCACTACTATGACCTCACTACTATGATCTCACTACTCACTACTTTGACCTCAATACTCACTACTACAAACCTCACTACTCACTACTATGACCTCACTACTACGACCTCACTACTATGACCTCACTACTCACTACTACGACTTCACTACTCACTACTATGACCTCAGAGTGACCTTGTCTAGGACTCCAGACTTTGAGACTCTTGTCAGGAGCAAAACACATCCCCAGTTCTCCCAGTATTAATTCCTCCAGACTCAGGTCTATGTCAGTGTTACACCTCTGTGTTCCCAATTGTAAAAAAGAACAATGTAAGTTTAACAGAGCTTGTTTTATTCCTTATGAACTCTTACATTTTCAGCAAAATATCTTTTATGAAAAAAAAAGAAATGTCAGAAGTTATTGGAGTATACAGCGAGAAAGCAAATGCATAGTAAAAAAAAAGTTATATATGTGAATGAACCTTTTAGCATGTGGTAATAGTATAAGTTGAATACTTCCCCCCTAAGTTAAATGTTCCACTACAATCATCATATTGTTCACCATAAACTAAACTAAAACATTTAATTTGGCAAAATGATGAAGTCTGCCCAAAAGTTAAAGTAAGCAGCTCAATGAAATGGTTAAAAAACTGTGATGGCAGTTCTTGAGTATAGACTTCCATCTTTGAAAAACTAGAAAAACGTTTAAATCATTCAAATCAGCAGCAGCACACTCGCTAGGCACAACAGAAACTAACAGCATCAGCACACACACACACACACACACACACACACACACACACACACACACACACACACACACACACACACACACACACACACACACACACACATATGACGCGGCTGTCCTTATAATTTCCGTATCTAAGCCACTTTGAGGGCTTTTGTGTGGTGAGTACAGCATCAGCAGTCTGTACAGTCACATCTCCTCACTCATTCATACAGACTGGCCTTCCCCATCACGACACAAAGGCCCCTCCCCCTCCACTATCACGACCCCCTCCCCCAGTGTGAAGAGCAGGTGCTGAGCCAGACCTTCTGCTGAGGTGAAGGGACAGAGAGGAGCAGAGACAACAGCCCCACCCCTCCACAGCTCACCCCTCCACAGCTCACCCCTCCACAGCCCCACCCCTCCCTGCAGGCTACCAGTTTGGAGACAAACCATTTCAAGCATAAAGGATGTCTGAACCTTTCCACCACAGCTGAACTAATGCTTTACAGAACATTGTCTAACATTCTAGTGCAGATCCTAGAGTTTAAACGTACTTGGTCCAGTTGTCTATGGTTGATAACTATAGTAATAACCAACCTTAGCTGTGGGCCCACTGAGCCCTCTCGTTGGAACAGCAATGGGCCCACATTGGCCACAGCTGGTATTGCAGTATCACGTGATGCACTATGTGTATCCCAAAAAGAGCTGAGAGTTGTATCTCTAAATCGTTTAGCCTTAATAATGTATTTCCTTGCTTCTGTAAAAACTACATGTAGAGGTATTGATACATTGCAATCGTCTGAAACACGCCTCCTAAACAAATCAAATGTATAGACTGTTTATGAACAATAATAACATCAGCAGCTGATCAGGAGTTGGGTCTGGACAGGACTTCAGTGTCCCTTTATACCACCATGACATAATAATCCATATCCGTCCAGCTCTGTTAGTCTCTGCAGCATCTTTCACTCATGTGTGGTTCCTCTGCTGTGCTGCAGGTGGGACTTCACACCCGGAGTGGGATGTAAATCACATTTCCCCGTGTAGGAACCAAGCAGTGTTCAAGATGCTTCTGCCCTGCCTCCCTCTTCTATTGACATCTGTGTCCTCCAGCTGAGCATGTGCTCTTTAATTACTTCCACTCAATAACTCTGTGCCAGCCCAACAACAGCCACCCGCCTGCTCTCCACAGCATGGGACTACACAGCCTGCTGGAGCGCTTCTGTGGAGGGAAGTCAGAATGACCACGGTGAGTTTAAGGTTCCCTGTAAACATGGAGGCTCAGAGCTTGTTGTAATAATGACCTTTGCATTTCCAGAGATCTCGTACGATACTTTTCTTTGAGATTGCTTACAAACTCGTTAAGGAAATTTGGCTCTACAGTCAAGCCAAATAAGACACAGCTTGGAGTTAAACATCTCAGCTCTATGTCAAAATAAAACTTCACAATCCTTTTCCAAAATGCTATTTTGAGACAAAATGATTCACCAAGCGCTGTTTGAATGAGTCTTTCAAGCATCAATGTGGCCGTGTTAAACAGCAGCGTGAACATACTCAAAGTAGAGAGAAATCCTGATTTGCAGTTTTTTTCAATTGCTAATATGACACATAAAGCAGAAGTATTAAAACAGAGAACACAACTTCAATTCACACATTTTCTGCTTTGCACCCAATTGACACTTTTTGCAACACACTGCACATCAGGAACCTGACATAAAATCACTAGTTTACCACTTCACAACACTTCCACTCAAAATGCCACTCAGACTGTTGACTACTAAAAGGTAGCAACTGGGTCCTGCACTACACAGCAGGATGTGGGGACCACGAGGCGTTCAGGGTTAATCTGAGTTTTCAGTCCTACGACGGATGTTCACTTCTTACCCGGTAGATCACCATGGAAACCGATGGTGAACACATAACCTGCTCTGTGTTTAACTTCTTCGTCTATACAAATAAGTTAAACACAGAGCAGGTTATCAAAGATAGCTCTGATATTATAGATTTGTCTTTATTTGTAAAATGTATCTCTTTGCTAAAAAAATGCAAACATTGGAAATGAATTGATGTTTTGATTGCTTTTACAATGTGGAGAGAAATATGTATTTCTCTCCACTGGTCTTGTGTGTCGTGCTTGGTCAATACATGTATGTTTTTCACGCAACACACTGTGTCTGAGGTGTTGCTGTGCTATTGGATAGAAGAGACCAGCTGATGGAACAGCATGATTGACAGCTTCAAACAATGAAAACAATGACATTATGGGTGAGCATGTGACAGAAAACTCGAGTCTCCAGACTGAATTGAAGCTCAAGCGTAAGTTCAGTAAGGAAGACACTCTTTACTCTCCGGTTCATTCATAAGCTCAGTCTGTAGTCTCACAGCGATTACGCCATCAGCTGATTGGGGATGTATGTTGAATGAACCATCCAGTCGGAGTTGGCGCAGTTTCCGTAAGCCAATCACAGTGTTGTTTTCAAACTTTTAAATAGTTTCTCCTCTCTGCTGCTGTCAGTTGTCATTTCAGCTCAAACCTTCTCCTCCCCAGTCTCCTCCAATCAGCATCAGTCCTGCTCCTCATTCATCGTCGGGTTACAGCAACTCCTTCTTCACCACCACCTGTGTCTGGACTCCAGGGGGATTCTGCTGTCGCAGATGTCAGCATCACTACCCCTTGCTAATCCAAATTCAGGATGGAGTCTAATCACAAAAGACTGTTCACTATTCAAATATATGCAATTGTAATAAATTATGGTTAAACTCTAAAACAAGTCTCTCCTAATTGAACTTATGCTAGAGCTTCATTTTTATGGACACACACAATTAGAAGGCTTCAAAAAAATATACACAGTGAATAATTTGTTTTGCCATTGCAGGTTTTTACAAAAGTTAAACACAAACAGTACAATTACAGTACAGTAATCATTACAATAGGTTACTGTAAACTGTAATATGGTAATATTATCCCTGCCTCCTGGGTCCTGCCTCCTGGTCCCTGCCTCCTGGGTCCTGCCTCCTGGTCCCTGCCTCCTGGGCCCTGCCTCCTGGGTCCTGCCTCCTGGTACCTGCCTCCTGGTCCCTGCCTCCTGGGTCCTGCCTCCTGGGTCCTGCCTCCTGGGTCCTGCCTCCTGGTACCTGCCTCCTGGTCCCTACCTCCTGGTCACCGCCTCCTGGGCCCCACCTCCTGGGCCCCGCCTCCTGGGCCCCGCCTCCTGGGCCCCGCCTCCTGGGTCCTGCCTCCTGGTCCCTGCCTCCTGGGTCCCGCCTCCTGGTCCCTGCCTCCTGGGTCCTGCCTCCTGGGTCCTGCCTCCTGGTCCCCGCCTCCTGGTCCCCGCCTCCTGGGTCCTGCCTCCTGGTCCCTGCCTCTTGGGTCCTGCCTCCTGGGCCCTGCCTCCTGGTCCCTGCCTCCTGGGCCCTGCCTCCTGGTCCCTGCCTGCTTGGTGCTGCCTCTTGGGTCCTGCCTCCTGGGCCCTGCCTCCTGGGCCCTGCCTCCTGGGCCCTGCCTTCTGGTCCACGCCTCCTGGGTCCTGCCTCCTGGTCCCCGCCTCCTGGTCCCCGCCTCCTGGGTCCTGCCTCCTGGTCCCCGCCTCCTGGTCCCCGCCTCCTGGGTCCTGCCTCCTGGTCCCTGCCTCTTGAGTCCTGCCTCCTGGGCCCTGCCTCCTGGGCCCTGCCTCCTGGGCCCTGCCTTCTGGTCCACGCCTCCTGGGCCCTGCCTCCTGGGTCCTGCCTCCTGGGTCCTGCCTCCTGGTACCTGCCTCCTGGTCCCTACCTCCTGGTCACCGCCTCCTGGGCCCCACCTCCTGGGCCCCGCCTCCTGGGCCCCGCCTCCTGGGCCCCGCCTCCTGGGTCCTGCCTCCTGGTCCCTGCCTCCTGGGTCCCGCCTCCTGGTCCCTGCCTCCTGGGTCCTGCCTCCTGGGTCCTGCCTCCTGGTCCCCGCCTCCTGGTCCCCGCCTCCTGGGTCCTGCCTCCTGGTCCCTGCCTCTTGGGTCCTGCCTCCTGGGCCCTGCCTCCTGGTCCCTGCCTCCTGGGCCCTGCCTCCTGGTCCCTGCCTGCTTGGTGCTGCCTCTTGGGTCCTGCCTCCTGGGCCCTGCCTCCTGGGCCCTGCCTCCTGGGCCCTGCCTTCTGGTCCACGCCTCCTGGGTCCTGCCTCCTGGTCCCCGCCTCCTGGTCCCCGCCTCCTGGGTCCTGCCTCCTGGTCCCCGCCTCCTGGTCCCCGCCTCCTGGGTCCTGCCTCCTGGTCCCTGCCTCTTGAGTCCTGCCTCCTGGGCCCTGCCTCCTGGGCCCTGCCTCCTGGGCCCTGCCTCCTGGGCCCTGCCTTCTGGTCCACGCCTCCTGGGCCCTGCCTCCTGGGCCCTGCCTCCTGGTCCCTGCCTCCTGGTCCCTGCCTCCTGCCTGGCCCTGCTGATGCCCTCCTCTTTATCTGCTTCGTGGTCCATGCCTACTACTCATTATATGAATAATTTCGGTCATATGCATTGAATGTACGTTGTTCATTCTGTACACTGTATAGCATTGGTGGTGCAGGTAAAGGTTTTGAGGATACCACACTCACACCCACTGAGGATGGGCAGCCTTGTTGAAGACACAATGGTGGTGGTGGGCCTGATCTCTGGTAACTTAGAGAAGACCTATATAGAGAACTAGTGCCAGGACGACAATCTCTCTGAATGTCAGCAGGACTAAGGAGCTAGTAGTGGACTTTGGGAATGAGCAGGAGAGGAACTACCACCCTGTCAAGATCAACGTGGACAGCCTCTGATATCTCGGTGTTGGCGTCACAGAGGAATAAGCGTGGTCCTCTCAAGTCAGAACCTTAGTGAAGAAAGCCCATCAGCATCTCTATCACCACAGTGTCCTGACAGGCAGCATCACTGCCTTGTTTGGGAAAAGAACCAACAGTAGAGAGGTGCAGCAAACCTCTAACTGCTTGGTGGGTGCCCCTATCATCCTACCATCTCTTCAACTGGGGGGGCGGGCCGGAGGACGTCCACCAGGCGGTGACCGGCTGGAACCAGGATCGGCCGGACCGGCAACGAGCCGGCTGAAGACGTGGAGCCGAGGTCGGCCGGCCCACCGGCTGGAGGCCGGAAGCCGGCCGGAAGCCGGCCGGGGCACCGACAGGACACGGGGAGCTGGGGTCGGCCGGAGCGCGGAGGCCCAGGAGTTGGCCGCGGCAGCGGGTATATAGGTGTATATAGGCACATACACAAACCCTAAACACAATATTGGGATTAATATATATAATTGGATAATGAAAATCACCTATCAGGTGAAATACATTTTATTTAAATGTATTTCTGGATATTCTGGATATTCTAATTCTATAATTGCAATATTCATCAAGGTACTTTATATCATTGTTTATGGGATCGTGAAGAGGAAAATTTTGGACTACGGTGATACGTTATGTCTGGCAAATGACCTCTTTAGATAACGTTTATCCATCTATTTATTCCAAGTGACAGTTTAAAAAAAATCATTTCACACACTGCCACTTGATCAATTTGAGGGAAGGTTCAGATATGTATGTACCAGTGGCGGGCCGTGCGTTTTCGACCTGGGCCTTCAGTGCCATGTAGTCCACATCAGGTGCGGACTGGAAAAAAAAAAGAGTTGCTGTCAGACCGACCCGCGCGTGTATTGAACACGGTGCGCTGCCCACCACACGCGCCTTCATACAGACTGTCATTGTGGACAGCACACGCTCACTGTGCTATATGGCTGATTTGTTTGCACTATTACGGGCATGGAGGGAGGTCACACGGCCAGCAGCAACAACAGCGCCGTGGCTTGTTTATGATTAAATATGACTGCAGATGTAGTAACACAACCAGCATTTCACTCACCAGATGCACATAACCCTCCATAACCCTCTGTGCGAAAGGCGTCATCAGTAAATCCACCAGCAAGTTCGTTTCTCAGGCTTCAGCCTGAGATTCTAGCTTCTAGCTTCTAGCTTCTTCTTCTTCTTCTTCTTCTTCTCCTTCTTTCGTATGCTGCCCCACTGACCAATCACAGTGCATGTTAATGGTCACACTGGGCCACTGACCAATCATATATCCACGCCATTTCGCAGGCTCTGGCACATCAAAGAATATACCCAGCTTGTCAAACTAAAGATCTGATTGGTTGAAGTCTATGACAATCAACCACAGCGTCCACTCCCCGTGTACTTTAATCTACAAAGGCTTAAACTGCTTTGCTGACATAGAGACACAGGAGAAAAAAATCTGATTGGATGAAAGCTTCTCCTTCAAACCAGCTGCACAGCGCTGCAGGCAGAACAACAGAGGAAGACAGGAGCTGTGCAATGAGAAAATAAGCTAATAGGGAAAAAGAATTATAATACATGTAATATATTTGTGAAAAACAATTACATTATAAAATAGATATAACTTTGTGATTCTGTTTAGGCCAGCAGTGAAGGCTTAGCAGGCCCTGACGGCCCACCACTGGTATGTACATGATATATATGTATAAATATACCTTGGGTGATCAGATCCCTCCGATTTATGTGTTTAACACTTGTCTACAAACCAGCTTTCTTAAGGAATACCAATTAAGTTTAGAGCTGAAGTGGATACATATCCAAAATACATTTGAGTTTATTTGGAAACCATTACAGATGTGTTTACACCGTAGAAATGTCCCAATAACTACATATGTTACAACTCTTTAATAGCCAAATTGAAGGGCCCTTTATCAAAAAAATTCCTTTTTGAAAAAGGATGTTATTAAAACTTCCAGATATCAATATTGGCATCAACCTTAGAGCCACAGTATTGACTTGATAGTTTTAGAACAAGTACAGAATTAGGTCACATTATGCTGATGTACTAAAGGTCATTAAGGAGACTGAGCAAGTTTGAGCCTTTTTCTATTATCTGTGCAAATAGTACTTTTGCAAAACTGAAACCATATGACAACAAATGCAATTCATTTAGCATTTTGCTTTTTGAGAACAAGGAAAATGTGTTAAGTGTCCACATCGAGACTACAAGACCGTGAGTTCATGACGACACGGTCCTCTCCTCAGCGGGCTGTTTGTACAGTCTCCATCATGACTGATTGATTACATCTGCCTGAAGGCTGTATGTGAGTAAATACACTGCTCTCCTCTCTCCATGCCAATATTGGATCAGCATGCAGACATTTGATGATGATAATCCATCCAGAGTCAGGGACCACCTGTTCATCCCTTTCTGCTGCTCTGCTCTCTGCTGCTCTCTGCTGGACAAACTAACAGGATCAAAGGTCTCCACACACAAGTCTCCACACTGCATATAGACAAAAAGGTGCATGAGAGACCGTGAATAACTGAATAAGCTGAATTATACATAAGAAACAACTGGATCATCAAAACAGCATTGAGCAGTATTTTCATTTCATAGCAGTAGTGGAGATGGAGCAGTTTGAACTACTTTAGATACAAATGGCTTGTTTATTCAATGGATCATATTTAATGTATTGATGACTTAAAATCTAAATCTGGTCAAAAACTAACTAACTACAGTACAGTAGACAGTCACAGTAGTAAAAAGTACAATATTTCCATCTGAAATATTATGGAGTAAAAGAATGAAGTGGCATGAAATGGATACAACGTAAAGTAATTAGCCGGTCACAGACACGGACCCCGGTACCCCGCCGGCGCTGCGGCCGGTTCCAGACCCCGGTTCCCCGCCGGTTACAGACCGTCCGCCTGGTGGACGTTCTCTGACCCTCCCCCAGTTGAAGAGATGGTAGGGTGATAGGTGCACCCACCAAGCAGTTAGAGGTTTGCTGCACCTCTCTACTCTTGGTTATTTTCCCAAACAAGGCAGTGATGCGAACAGAGAGGAGAAATGAGCTGAAACAAGTGCCTTAATAACCACAGATAAAGTCCCTGCACACACATTTCTCTTTTTAACATAGAACCCTGAGGTCAGAGCATAGAACCCTGAGGTCAGAGCATAGAACACTAAGGTCAGAGCATAGAACACTAAGGTCAGAGCATAGAACCCTGAGGTCAGAGCATAGAACCCTGAGGTCAGAGCATAGAACACTAAGGTCAGAGCATAGAACCCTGAGGTCAGAGCATAGAACCCTGAGGTCAGAGCATAGAACACTAAGGTCAGAGCATAGAACACTAAGGTCAGAGCATAGAACCCTGAGGTCAGAGCATAGAACCCTGAGGTCAGAGCATAGAACACTAAGGTCAGAGCATAGAACCCTGAGGTCAGAGCATAGAACCCTGAGATCAGAGCATAGAACCCTGAGGTCAGAGCATATAACTGCCATAAAGCATTGGGAAGGATGGAAACATGTATGAAGTTGTATACACTTGCGGGTGCTTTTCTCTGTACCCCAGCTGCATCTAAGCCTTGTGAAAGGGTGTTTACTAAAGCAGGAGAAATCGCCTAAAAAAAAAGAAACCACCGGAAAAGTAGGTGAGAGTAACGGAGCTGATGAGGTGGGTGTGGCTAACAGGTGAGATGGAGCTGATGAGGTGGGTGTGGCTAACAGGTGAGAGTGAATGAGCTGATGAGGTGGGTGTGGCTAACAGGTGAGATGGAGCTGATGAGGTGGGTGTGGCTAACAGGTGAGAGTGAATGAGCTGATGAGTTGGGTGTGGCTAACAGGTGAGAGTGAATGAGCTGATGAGGTGGGTGTGGCTAACAGGTGAGAGTGAATGAGCTGATGAGGTGGGTGTGGCTAACAGTTGAGATTGAATGAGTTGATGAGGTGGGTGTGGCTAACAGGTGAGAGTGAATGAGCTGATGAGGTGGGTGTGGCTAACAGGAGAGACGGAGCTGATGAGGTGGGTGTGGCTAACAGGTGAGAGTGAATGAGCTGATGAGGTGGGTGTGGCTAACAGTTGAGATTGAATGAGCTGATGAGGTGGGTGTGGCTAACAGGTGAGAGTGATGGAGCTGTTGAGGTGGGTGTGGCTAACAGGTGAGATGGAGCTGATGAGGTGGGTGTGGCTAACAGCTGAGAGTGAATGAGCTGATGAGGTGGGTGTGGTTAACAGGTGAGAGTGAATGAGCTGATGAGTTGGGTGTGGCTAACAGGTGAGAGTGAATGAGCTGATGAGGTGGGTGTGGCTAACAGTTGAGATTGAATGAGCTGATGAGGTGGGTGTGGCTAACAGGTGAGAGTGAATGAGCTGATGAGGTGGGTGTGGCTAACAGGTGAGAGTGAATGAGCTGATGAGTTGGGTGTGGCTAACAGGTGAGAGTGAATGAGCTGATGAGGTGGGTGTGGCTAACAGTTGAGATTGAATGAGCTGATGAGGTGGGTGTGGCTAACAGGTGAGAGTGAATGAGTGAGAGAGAGTGGCAGGAGAGAAGGGAAGCTGAACTGTGACAGAGGGTGGCAGCATTGCTCTATTCTACAAAAAAAAGGCTTTAGAAATGTCTATACACCCAGGTTTATTCACTTATGTACAACTTGTAAATTGCATATTCTGCTTTTTCTGGGCAGGCCCTGCATGTTAACACGATGGCACCGGAGAGCTTGTCCAACCAGTGACGGTGAGCTCTCTGATGCAGTTCGCCTGATCAAGGAGAAGCCGTAATGCGGTTAGAAGTTTAGTTAGTCTCTAGCGTGTTTCTAGTGTTATGAGAGTCAACCATATATTGCTGAATGTGATCTAAACATTTGTGTCCTTCCTCCAGCATATGAAGCTTAGCAGAAGTTCAGTCAGGACGTTATGATACTTAATGCTCTCATTCATTTACTTTCGCTGCCTCTCCCTATCTCTCTTGCTTCTACTCATTCAGCTGACAGCAGGCGTTGACTTTTAAGTTAAACCAATCAGGTTTGTCCACGATCTCCCTGAGCCAATCATGTCAATGCTGTCAAACTTAAAAACGGTTCCGCTTTCTGCCTCCGTCAGTCTGAACCCACGCAGGTGGAATACTCCTTTATACTCATGGCATCACTCCCCTGTTTCCAGATCCCGCCAGAAGATCACCAATGTAAGGGACCTGTATAAGGCAACTCATATAAGCTAATACTTATGGATACATATCAATACATGACTAATACTAGTACTTACTTTGTTTGAACCAGCAAACTTTCTTGCACCACAACTCCATATCTTGAGTTGTTATAGCCGTTATTTCTGGTCTTCATCTCTTTCCGGTCTCTTAGACACCTATCAGGCTCATCATTTTAATATTCAATATTCCAACTTTTTCGGTGTCGAACAATCGTTGCGGTTAATTTTGAAATCCTTTTCCTTATCTACTGCAGTGATCTCAGAGCAGGCCTCCATGGTGTATTGCTCCTCAGAAACAAACACTTCCACAGTGTGATACAATCCAACTCAATAGCCCTGCTACCTTTGCAAAGATACATCCATCCGAAACACTGAAACCATGAAGAGCAACCTGAACTGTGACCACAGAGTTGAATCAACATGGCAAACACACAGTGTTGTTATTACAAGCTTAGTATTTGTGTCAATATATTGCACTGATGTTGCCTTTAGGATCACTATCCTAAAGGCAACATCAGTAACTGTATGTATGTTGCGTGTAGAATATTGTCATGTCTTGTCCTGCTCCTTAGGTTATGTTTACTTTAATTCCATTATTTTGGAATATACTTGTTTTTTGAGACATTTGGGTCTAAGAGAGGGTCGTTCCCTCTCTCTCAGAATAGTTCAGATGCAATGATACTCACCATTGTGTCAGAGGCAGAAGTTCAGAAGACGTCAGCAGTCATGGGTCCAGCAGTGTGAAAAGTTAGACAAGAAACAAAACAAAAGGTTAGCACAGAATCAGCATTACACACAAATATTGTTTCTACTGCGTTATTGTTTATCCTCACAGAACTTTTTTGATGTACATCCAGTGCATCATCAACATCATTTCCCCCGACCATCAAGGCAGCGTGACTTGCTCTGCAGCGGTGTTAGGTATCTCTAAAATTGTATCTGCCTAATATTTGTATCATCGTCATTGCATCATAATTAATACATGTTAATACTGTCCAAGATGAAGCATTTCTGGACATATACACTCCTTCCTTTTTCATTGTTAAAGAAGTTTTACGGGAGTTTTTTTTTAATCTAGAGAGTGTCGTTCTACCAACACATTCTCACACCAATGCTTCAAACGCCACAGCTTGGTCTGTCTCTTAAGCTTTAAAATAAGGCCTTAAGTGACAATTTTGGATGGCTTTTCAAAATAAAAACCTGTTTTGTTTGAACCTGATAATATTGTGATTTGAACACAACATTAGCGGTTCTCGCACCACAACTCCACATCTTGAGTTGTTATAGACGTTATTTCTGGTCCTCATCTCTTTCCGGTCTCTTAGACATCAGGTGTCGACCGATCCACCTCCCCTCCTGCCCACTGTGTAGACTGTCTCACTCTTTTTACCACGGCATACACACTAAAAGAACCTATTGGTACTGCACACAGTAAAGCCCAAATGATTTTTTCGATAAATACTAAATCTCTAGGGTACCCCTAAGTGGTTTTCGGGTAGAAGATATAAGTGAACACAGTGTATACCTCTGAGTATAGAAATGCATCACATAGCTGACAGATATTCCTGCTGTAACTCTTCTTCCTCCCTCTTCATGAAAAATGTAAAATCACTTGACCACTGAAGACCAGTGAGGGTGTAACATACAAGCTAACCTCTCCAGTGGGCTGTGGTCGTTTCCACCGGGATGGGGAACCGGAGGTAGTCTGACTAAGGGACTGCTCTGGGCTTTAGTCCTGAAATACGGTGCAAACCAAAGGAAAAGCAACATTTCCAGGTGCAAACGGAAATGGGTAGGACCACCACTTTTTTCCAATTTTGGTGACCACAGCCATTGGCCTAAAGTGGCCCCAGCTAAGTGCAACATGGAAAAGAGGATGAATACATTATTAGTAGGAAGAATACGGATCAGCAGAGGAAGTTTTAACACGGTGCAGTGATGAACCGTGTTAAAACATCAATGATCATTTCATCGGTCAAAAGGGTTATACACAAAATATCAGAGGGCAGCGGAGACATTTCAGAAGAAGGGCTAATGCTAGAGTGTAGAAAATATGTGCAAATATATCTGAGCGCAAGCATATAGCAGAGCAAATCCAAGAACACGCAACGGCTATTTGAGTGGAGGACAGGCATGCTCTCTATCCAACACGAGGACAACAGCTCCATAGAGGGACACCGCTTAACGTGTATCAAAGCAGTCAAGTAACTCAAGCTGAAGAGAGCTCATCATCAGCACTGGGCTTTCATCATAATCACCAACAATACATCATATTTCTGCTCAGTCACACTCACAGGATTCCTGTTCTTACGTACACTTGTAAGGGATATGGAAGCGTGGACAGGGATGAGACACACACTGTGTGAGTGACACACACTGTGTGAGTGACACACACTGTGTGAGTGACACATCCTGCTGTCCACTCACAGAGAAGGACTGAGACTCTGACCATCTGCTGGAGCCACTGTCCATGATTTGGCCAATTTCTCAGTTTAGCTCATTGAGGTTCAGTAACTCTGCAGCTGTGTTAGATTAGACAACATTCACTGCTTTACTGTAATAGAGACTGTAACAGAGCCAATACACACACTAATGATTAAATATAAACTTGAACCGGACAAATAGCAATATTAATGCTCATTAGATCTACAATATTTCTACAAAATGCTTCTTCATCAAAAACAAAATCTTAGACAGGTTGCCTTCAAACTACTGCAGCAGTTGCATATTCATAGCATAAAAGCTGCAGTTAAATATGAAGCAGGCCAGTAGGCTGCAGTAGCCGGTACAGCACCTGAGAGCCGCCGGCCCTGCTCCTCTTCCCCGCTGACTGATGTCGGTCTTTTCATCCGCCTCCGCTGGTTGGATTTCAGCTCAAATCACATCCACGCCGGTCCGCAGCGCCGCGGAGGAGGGGAGGAGGTGAGGAGGGGAGGAGGTGAGGAGGGGAGGAGGGGAGGAGGGGAGGAGGGGAGGAGGGCTCCGGGAAATGCTGCGTCAAGCTGCCTCCGGTCTACCAGGAACATGACAGCCTCAAGGCGGAAGCTGCATCCTGTCTCACGGACAGCGATCATAGAGGTGTCATGATACACATATTACACTACTTATGACTATAAATATACTTAATTTCGTTGTATGTTTTTACAATGACAATAAATATCCTTACCTTACCATACCTATTAGGAAACACCATACAATGATATATTACAGTATTACCAGCTAGCCTAATTCAATTTGCAATACAATTATGGATCATTATTATTATGTGATCTTTGAATTAAATCATTTAATTCTAATTGAATTGATTAATTTGATTGTATTGGCTTGAGACACCGCAGCTTTCAAGGATCTACAATGTGTCTTCATCATCATTAGACCTCAGAGAGGCGTCAAGACTTTCAACCAGAACATGTTTATGTCCTAAATTATTGTTCTGAAGATGTGTTAGTGATGTTTGTGACGTGTTTTCTGTACTTGTAAGTAAAGTTTATTTATATTGCACTTATCACAGACAGAGGTCACAAAGTGCTGTACAGGGGTCAAGGAAAACACGTCCATTAAACCAGATTGACAATAACAGTAACGTGTGTTACATTGTTTAAGTTTAACATAGTTTATTGAACTGATGCTTTGTGTTTTAGTTCGAATTCTCAACGTTAAGCTTGTGTTCACGGCGATCGCAGTGGAGCGTATACTTCCACGTGCTGGGCTATCCAGTATGTTATAAGTGATGCAAAGGGCCCTGACCAGCGTCAGTGACTGTTGGGATGACAACAAGTTGGGCTTGACAAACTGGCTGCTGCATTACATTCAGGACTATATTATTTCACACACACTCCATATCATCATTACATTACATTTAGCTGACGCTTTTATCCAAAGCGACTTACAACACATTCCTACCCCGTAGAACAGCTACGGGGGACATTTGGGGTTAAGGGACACATGGATATGGGCTAGCAGAGCCGGGATCAAACTGCCGATCCTCTGACTGAAGGACGAACCTGCTCACCACTGTGCCCATCATCTGTGTAATATACTGTATATTCAGCCTTATGGTAAAACAGCTGGTGTAATGGCTTGACAAACTGGCTGCTGAGTGCCACTCAGGCACACACATTCTAGATGATTTGGCTGCCTTCCAGTCTGTAGCTAGTGGAGCTGAGGGGAGCCGTACTGCAGCATCCATCAACAGCATCCACCCTACCTAACCCCGCCGATACAGAGCGCTTCCGGGCCCCGGATTTAGGCTTAGAGAAATTCCACCCTACAAAGTCCCTGCTGTCATACGGGGGATTTGTTTGCTGCTTGACCTGCAGAGAGAGTGAAGTTAAGAGGTCCCCGCTTCTAGGCTTAGAGAAAATCCTACAAATCTGAAGAAATACCTTTACCGCTGCGAAGCGATCTCAAGTAAGAGGATATGGTCTGGGCAGAGATAGGTCATAGTGTGTTTACCGTGTTACCGCAGAATGCCGTTAAGTCTTGTGTAACATAACTGCTGTAATAGTGTTGTTCACACTGCTGAGCTCTGTTGGGTTTAAACCAGTAAAGTCAGTCCAATGTTCTTTATGGTGGGGCCCCTGTGTTCGTTACTTTTAAGTAGTAAGATTGTAATGTAGATGTTTGTTGATTTATAATATTATTTACTTTGATCAGTATTGTTAGAGATAAATAAACGTTGTCATATTTTAAGGAGCAGTTTCTGTGATTATTTTGTGATATGTGTTATATGTGTTATAGTCAGTGCTCAAATTCAACCCTTCACTGTTCACTCCCAATGTGGAATAGTACTTTGCCCTGTTATTGGTCATATATGTTAATAATCCTATTGATATTAATGTATTAATATATTTATACTTTTATTAATATCAATAATTACATGTTAATAACCAAACACACTCCTGTCAGATCCCAACACTTTTATTTTTAGTGAAGCTTGTCCTTCTATGTGAGAAAAGATAATTTTGCTGATACAAAATACATCTTTTATTACAGATTATAACGCATTGTAGGGTCCATTTGTCCATTAACTAAAAAACAAACATGAATCACTGACGGACCATATATATACTGTATATGTGTGTGGATTACACAGGCAAACGAATGCATTGTCCATACAGGATTCTGTTTTTCTCATAATTTATCTAACAAAACAAAACAAGCAAACAAAGAAAAGAACAAAGGAACTGTTGCTGCCTCTCCTCTGCTCCTCCCAGGTGCTTGCTGGTCGTGTACCTGCACTCCTATGTATAACCCAAGGTGCCCGAATTCAAGAACAAACAAACCAAGTAAACATAGACAACAACAAAAGATTATTAAAGTAAACAACAAATTATCAAAATAGAAATCCTTTTTGTTTGTCATAGTACATACATACAATGTGTTCTCTGTATTTAACCCATCCTAAGGAGCAGTGGGCTGCCCTGAGCGGCGCCCGGGGAGCAATTTAAGGTTCAGTGTCTTGCTCAGGGACACTTCGGCATGTGAGCTATGGGGGGGACTGGGGATCGAGCCGGCTACCTTGTGGTTGCGAGACGACCACTCATCCCCTGAGCTACAGCCACCCTGAAAAGAAAAAGCTATCCTAATATATCAAACAAATCTAACCTAAATAAGCAAACATCTAGAATAATTAACCAATACTTGTGAAGGCCATGAAGCTTCACCACAGACCCTTTGGATATGTTTTGTGGACGGGTGACCCACATGGATCACACCCTCCAGGTAGGCTACCAACCGCCCACTCACTAAAAACACGTAAGGCGTGGAATCAGTAAGAGGGTATCAAATAAAATGAAGACAAAGGAATAAGAAATGAATAGAGGGAAAGACAATAGCATATATTATCTTAATTATTATTACTATTTCATCTGTTAGTTTGCCACCATGGCAAACCAGTTGGCCACAATAGGAAATGTACAGACCCCAACATTTCTATAACAATAAATTGTGGCTGATCTCATTCCCCATGTTTACACAGCTGAGGGAACACCTCTTTCTTACTATATTGAAGGGACAGGCATGCTTGGTGTCTTGGTGGCTCAGTCAGCCCCATGGGGGGCCAAGAATGATATGTGCACATGAAACTTTTCATTGAGAAAAACTTTGATTATTCATTAGTTTGCAGTTTTTACTGCAAATCCACAGGCATGTTGGGGAAACACTAATAAGAGTTCATACAGTATCATGAGAAATCACACGGCAATTTAAAGTGATCTCTATACTAATAACCCCCTTACTACCAACCCTCCCTGTGTCTTGGGTAACCAGAGTAAAGGAGCAGTATGGAGGATTAAGTGGCGTCTAGTGGGGAGCTTGGGGCGGCTGTAGCTCAGGGGGATGAGTGGTCATCCCGCAACCAAAAGGTAGCCGGCTCGATCCCCAGTCCCCCCATAGCTCACATGTCAAAGCGTCCCTGAGCAAGACACCAAACCCTCAACTGCTCCCCATCCAGGGATGGGTCAAATGCAGAGAAGAATTTCCCCAAGGGGATTAATAAAGTGCATGTTTCTTTTCTTTCTTTTCTTGCAGATTACAAGCAACTGAATACCCTTCCACTCACTTCCCCCTTTCCCAGCCTGTCAGAGAAGTACGGTGGCCCTCAGATAACGAAAACACGTGAAAGGAGACTCGAGAGCCAGTGTTGGCGGGAACGTAGCAGACCAGCTTCCTGTTGAAAAGAAGTGCTCATTCTAAGGTAATGAATAGAACAAGCATTCTAGTTTCAGGTGATAATAGACTGGTGAAAATGTAGTTATAAATACTATATCAGAAAAGACATTTGCAGTTAATTAAATTAACAAAAACTACAAAACCTACAGTGAACTCTCTGAAACAGCCAGACTAAAGCCTGCAGCTCTACTATACTGTTGGTTCTATACTCATGAGGCTGCTGTGCTGTTTCATCTCACATTCACAGCTGCTGCTTTTGGGGCATGATAACTGACAACAGTGAGCACAACTACGCTTTCTATTTTCAGCTACAGTAACCAGACAAACATGCAGTGGATCTATAAAAATAGACTGTTTATTGGGCCAAAAGCAGAAGTGCATGAGAAGAATAACACTTCTATCTTAGTCAGGTGGTTACAGTGAAAAAACAAAACAATATGATACAGTTACAGAAGTATAACATTGTGTTAAACAAGTGGCATAAATTATAGTACAAAACTGTACACAGTCTTACAGTATTTACATAACATATTTCCAAATACCAAATTTGTCCATCCTTCTTTTATCTTAAATATACAGTAATAATAGTAACAGCAATTCTTCAGTCCCTTTATCCGCTTTTCTTTCCTCCATAGGTTTTCAGACCATGATGTAAAAATGGAGAACCAAGTGTCAAGTATGATGACTGACTCTGAACTGGACTGATCAGCAGTCAGCGGTCAACCTCCAGCCTCTGAGGAGGCACGTCAGAATAAAAGATGATATCATATCAACTGAAATGAATTCACTTTTTTGTCTTACATTATACATATCTGCTCTGTGAAGCACTCGTCCTGTGTTTGCCTTTGAGAAAAAAATATTGAAACCCCAAAATATATTTTGGGGTTTTGCTTTCATTTCTCATACTTTCCATCAGCATAGATTGAGCCCCTATGTCACCATCAACTCTTACATGAAGCTACAGATGTTGAACCAAGTCATTGTTTTGAAGCCACAACAAGGTCGTGTCTATGCACTCCAGTGCCAAGACATGACGGGCAAGTCCTAGTCAAGTCCCAAGTCAAGACAGACAAGTCCTAGTCAAGTCCCAAGTCAAGACAGACAAGTCCAGAGTCAAGTCCCAAGTCCAGACAGGCAAGTCCTAGTCATGTCCCAAGTCCAGACAGGCAAGTCCTAGTCATGTCCAAAGTCCAGACAGGCAAGTCCTAGTCATGTCACAAGTCCAGACAGGCAAGTCCTAGTCAAGTGCAAGATCAAGACAGGTTAGTCCAGTTCAGGAACCCGGACATTCCGGAACAAAAACGTTCCGGTACCCAGACATCACGGAACCTAGAGATCCCAGACATTACAGAACGGAACCCGGACATTGAGGAACACAAACATTACAGAATCCGGACGGATATTCCAGAATTGATTCAAGTCGAAGTCATGTGACTTGAGTCTACAAGTCTATAAAGCTGTAATGTCAGTGTACTATCTATCATAGACGGATAGGCCCAGAGCACCCATGCCCAATGGCATTAGCGTTTTATCTAATTTGAATGATTGTTGCTGGATTCCCGGAGCTTTATGACTTTACCAAAGATAGTAACCAAAAAGAAGGCAGTACAGTGCGCCTCAAGTTTTCAACTTGTACAACATGATCCATCTAATCAGGGCCTTACAGTAAGCCAGACACCATCACGCTCAGGGGGATGAGTGGTCGTCCAGTAACCACAAGGTAGCCGGTTCGATCCCCAGTCTCCCCATAGTTCACATGTCAAAGTGTCCCTGAGCAAGACACCGAACCCCCAGCTGCTCCCCGGGCGCCTCACAGGGCTGCCCACTGCTCCTAACCAAGGATGGGTTAAATGCAGAGAAGAATTTCCCCAAGGGGATTAATAAAGGATAATTTCATTTTCTACACAACACCGGGCTACAGACTCTGAACAACAACCACTTTAGCAGCTGTCCTGCGTCCTACCTACAAATGATTGCACTATAGGTGGTTGAATGAATGAAAACAAACATACAAACATACACACACACACACACATATATATATATATATATATATATATATATATATATATATATATATATATATATATATATATATATGTGTGTGTGTTTTGAGTTTTCACCTGGGGCTAAAGGGGTTTATTTTATTTAAAGGATAGTGCTTATAGGTCTTGATATCATAACTCATGATAACGAAAGCTATTGTTGTAAAAAAAAAAAAAGAAGCAATTATAATGCTTTAAAGGCCATTATCTCAACATTACAGACAAAATTAAGAAAATCAAGCTCTTGGCTTTCGTTTAGTTCATAAATATTTGAGTATATAACTACAACCATGTCTGCTCATTTGAAATGCTGACTCCCTATACTGCATGAAATAGAATACCAAGCAACATAGCTGCAATGTATTATATATATATATATATATATATTTCCTAACATTTAACCACCTGTTATAATGTGACTTAAAAATGAAATGTTCATGCTAAGAAAAACATTAACAACAGAAGATAATACATTGCAGCTATGTTGCTTGGTATTCTATTAAATAGAATTGGTATTGGTATTATAATTGGTATTCTATTAAATGTTAGGAAATATATATATATATATATTTCCTAACATTTAACATTAGGAAATATATATATATATATATATATATATATATATATATATATATATATATATATATATATATATATATATATTTCCTAACATTTAACCACAGTATTATCCAAACCAGAAGAATGTGTGAGCATTGTTTTGCCAAGTATGTATGTTCTCTCTATTTCCATGAATACGGGCTGGAGTTGGGGTTAGCTAGGTTAAATAGGGGCTCATGTTAAACATCCATCTTCCAATTGATTTGCTTGTCAGTGGATGTTTTTCAAACCAACATCTCATAGCAACATTGGCTTGGACATTTTTTCAACTGCCTCGAAACAGAATGTGTGTATGCGTAACCCTCCCATCACATATCGTTATCATAGTCTCCAATCATCCTCCGAGTGTTGGAGGCAAGGAATATGTCATTATCTTGTGGACAGTCATAATGGCAGGAGCAGGTTTTGATGAACATCATCTTTTTCGTGAAGACTTCTCCTTCTGGACAGTGGAACTCCACCTGGGCTGTGATGGTGGTGTGTGGCGTGCAGCAGCGGTTGTCTGTGCACACACCGCAGAATTTGGGTTTGTACATCCTGGTGCTGGAGCAGCCCGAAAGCTTGAAGTGCATCCCTTGCTGGGCCTTTGGTGTCCGGACACATTTCTTTCCCTTCTGTGAGACAGAGACGATAATCAGTAAATGATATGTCAGCATCATCGACTCAATGTACTTGGTCATATTCTCTACCTATACATTTTCAGTCTTTCTGTTTTGTATATTAGTGTAACAAGCTTGGTTACCTCCCCGAGTCTCCCCCAGCCCAAATGACGCGAGCAGACCTTAATGCTGCTCCCCTCTGCAGCTGAGCTAACCACGCCCCTGCCACCACAATTAGATTGTCGCTTTACTTATTGTATGGTAATGATTGACTGAAAAAAACACATATTAGTTGTGGCTGTAGTGATGTAAGCCTATTGTGAAATACAGTACAGAAACTGTCCTTCCCAAAGTTATCATTGATTTACTGCTGATGCTGATGTCAATACCTGTCGATCTAAGGGCAACATTGGTTATATAATTGACTGCTCCAAGACCACAGCAAATAATGGAAGCACAAGCAAGGGATTGACTAAATAAATACCTTTTTATTTAACAAAGCCTGAAATTAGTTTAGCATATGTAACCAAAATGTGAATTATAACAAATGATGCTGGCAGGAAAACATACAACAAGCACACAGCTGAACACGTTTAAAACAACGGAGATGACAATGGACTTTAGGGAGAGCCCCCCAACAATACCCCGAACAACAGTTCTTCATGAGCGGCTCTGACCCTAACAGTTTTGTAAAACTCTTAAAATCATGAACAATTGAAATACGTCCTCTTATTTACCTTCTGCTACGAAAACAGACAACACTGTTTAAAGAAGGGAATCACACTGACCTTGATTTCTTTTTCCTGCTGTCTGTTGCAGGGTCGGACCATGCAGATCCTGGTCTGCCTCTCCAACTGGCAGCGCTGGTTGTCGTTTGTGATGCGAGATGAGACGGCCATGTCGCAGCTGGCTGAGCACTCGCTCCACTCTGTGGTCTGGACTAGACAGTTATCTCTGGAGCTCTCTGCTTGCGGGGGATACACTTGTCTGATGACTGAGCCAGGATTTGAAGAGGGCAAGGGCTGGATCTGAGAGGCCCCTGCATGAAGAGTAGTGAGGGTGGAGAGGTAAGCAATGAAAGAAGTGAAATGGTGATTGGAATTATTTCTTTTACAAAAGGATGACAGGAAAGAACCAAGCTGGCAGACATTAGGGAGTCAGAGGTTATTTCAAATAAGAGGGTTGTTCATTACAAACACAGAAGGGAACAATTTATAATATGTAATAAAAGTTATGGTCCTATAGACAAGGTCAACTAAACTGAACTAAACTCAGGCTATGACAACTAAACATAAACTGAATGGGGCTTTTGTTCTATCATTAGCTTAGCTGTGGTTTAAAATGGGGTTTAAGTGTTTGTCTGGGTCAAAGTCACATGATCACGTACACCTCATTAATGTTTCCTCAACGGTTACAGTTTAACCTGCACCTGCAGTTACGTCTTAACCCGGTGTCCTGTAGACTTCTAAACTCCTGTGGAGATCACTGCTTCTGAAGTTTAACTTAAACCTGAGACAAATGTGGATTTAGAAGTTCAAGATCACAAAGTTCAGATTTCTACAACTGTAAAAACATTATTTATTAAAACAAATTAAAATCTCTTACCAGGTATAATCAAGTGGCAATTTTATATAATTGTGTTTGCATTTTTTTACGATTACGTGACCATTTTGATTAATGCACAGTAGAGAGCCTGCAGGAGGACATTTGGGTCTGTTTGTAGTAATGTAGAAGTCACAGAAACAAATAATCAGCGCTTTGAGTGGACAGTAACATTTACAAGTGCAACAAAACTGCTCAAACATGAACCCATTGACCAAGGGCATGCTGGAAAGCAGCCTCCAATTCAGTTGAACCTATATGCTCCTTTTCACAGGCAATCAAAGCAAAAACAAGCAATAATGGTTGCATGCCATCTACCATTGTACATTCCTTGCTATCATGGACAACAAACATCATTCTCTCATACATCTATTTTGAAATGTCATTTATCTGTGTCTAACATAATGTATTCATCTGTGTAGACCCGAAAAGGGTCTACACAGATACATGTTAGTATGTTAGTCAAAATAATAACGTACTTTTGTAGGTGTAAGCAGAATAATTCTCTCAACACGTTTGTTAACGCTAGCTAGCAAGTTGTGTTTTTAAGAAAGTACAAGCTTCTCTCAATATATACGTCATTCCATGCCCAGGATTGCAAGTGTGACTTGGTCACGTCTTAACCTGGCTGCCGAGTCCTAAAGGCTGGAATATCTTGTTTTGTTCTCTGCCTGTTTAAACTGACAGGTTTGTGGTGGGGGGTTGAGGACAGTAGGGGAGTGTGGGGTACCCTTTACTTTTGTACAAACAGGGATGGCGGATGGAGCCTTGTGAAGCATTGAGGCTTCCTTCCTATTTGTACCGAAAAGGATTTGAAGCTTCAGGGTTTCACTTTGAAGAAGAACAGTGACAGTGGTGGCCGTCAGGGTCTGCTAAAGCCTTCTCTGCTGTTCTAAACAGAATCACAAAGTTATAGCTATTTTATAATTTCATTGTTTTTCACAAATACACTACATGTATTATAATTATTTTTCCCTATCAGCTTATTTTCTCATTGTACAGCTCCTTGTCTTCCTCTGTTGCTCTGCTTCCAGCCTTCAGCCTACACAGGGAGTGGACGCTGTGGTTCATTGTCATGGACTTCAACAAATCAGATCTTTAGTTTGACAAGCTGGGCATATTCTTTGACGTACCAGGCCTGCGAAATGGCGTGGACGTATAATTGGTCATTGGCCCAGCGTTAATGAGGCAGCATCCTGTCATGCACGTGTTTATGTAAACAAATATCAGACGGCATTGAAGGCCTGGGTCCAAAATGCACGGCCCCCCACTGCAGCTAGTGGCAGACTGGAATTAAAGCAGCCGTTTAATAATGTGACCGAAGCACTCACAACACCTCAATGATTCAATCTCAAATTTCTGCAGTAAAAGTTGTTTGTGTTCACGGATTTGATGTCGTATACAAGCGTTATCGAAGTTGCTTCTGTCGTTTTTCACATTGCAATCAAACTGCTGGTTAATAATATGAAACAACGTGTTCATGATGGGATTCAATCTTCTCCACACAGAATGGAAAAGTGTAACGTGTGTGTGTTACCCACTAGACTATACACAAACATTTACAATACAGTACTTTTTTATATATGATTATAGCCCTAAAGTTTTATGTCAACAGATTTATATATAGTATTTGTCCTGAAGCACCAGTGGCGTTGGAAGTCACTGATGACGTCATCAGTCACGTGACAGTTGTCATTTGATACAAGCTCTGACACTCGGAGGCGGTTCATAGACTGACACAAGCTTCGGAGCTCTGGTATCATTTGCCCATCTCTAACAAACACATCATTATTCATGTCTAGATACAATAGGTTTATTGGGCGGTGCTCCCTCTGTGTTTGTTTTGGTAAAAAAAGTTGAGAGAAGCATGAAAGCCATTTTGTTTGTTTTTGTTTGAATATACCTAAGTTAAAATAAATCTTGCTAAAACGGTACTTCTACTTTTGACTTTTTCACATTCTTTAGTTCAATTAACGTCAGTTTATTATAGTTGTTGTGTGTTTGTCCCTACCTATCCCCTGGACTAGAGCAAGGGGGAAGGAAGTAACAGAGGGAACACAAACATCAGTTTAACAGTTTAACACATTTAAAACAAAGAATTCAACTACAGCAGGTGATGTGACAGAGGTGACACTGACCGGCCATCACTGACTGGTAGTGGTGGTCCTGAGGTGACTGGTCACACACCCACTCCTCACAGCATTTCCCAGGGATCTGGATGGGGTGTGGGTACGGGCAGTCAGGGGAGGGCAGCCGGACTTCCCTGGCACACATCGGTACACAGCCGATCTCTCCGTTCATGCACACGCAATGGTGCTTACAGCTGGGCTGGAAGGACTCCCCGCTGCGGTAGACCACGCCCCCCAGGTCACATGTCTGACCCTCCTGAGCTGTAGGCAGACAGAGAACATGCAGCACGGTCACTCATACAGGACACATACAACACAACACAACCAGCTTTTATTTCTAGAACACCAGGGGAGACAGATGTCTAATTGGTGTGTTCACACCAAAAGCGTTACGCCTGAGTTTACTCACTCGACTTTATGTGGTTAATTTGCTTTTTCGCTTTTTCACAAGCATACGCTGGCAGAAAGGGGGCGCGGCTTATCTCCGTGGCTTTACTCTGTGAAAACAGTAACCATTTCCGCCATTCACCATTGAAATAACCACTAGTTCTGCTTTATACTTGTTGAGGAAGTCCCACACACGTCGGAACATCAAACGCTCCCGTGTCTGGGTTCATAATATTATACGTAGTCGCACACAGCTCCGACTCCTCCAGGACGAGGGTCTGAACGAAGCCGCTTCCAGCGCTTCTTCAGCGGACCAGCAGTTTGATTCAGTAACGCCGGCGGAGCTTCTCATCACAGATTGGCTTTCGCAACTCAGCATCGGGCGGATTTCTCACCAAAAAGCGAATATTCGCAACACTCAGACATGAAAATCCCTCACCTTTCGGCGAAATTCGCCGTTTTGAAACCAAAATAGGTGACCTACGTGAATCGTGTAGATTCGATGAGAAAATGTTTTTTTGGGGGGGTATTTATATTCAGTGAACTGCGAACAGGTGCGCGTGCCAGAAGGGAGCGCGAGTGAACACATTGAACACAGCAGGAGAGAACGCGACGTTAGCCAGCTAGCTAAAGCTCCGGTGGAACATTATTAGCTAACGCTACCGTTTTTGAAGAGGTAGATTTTGAGGTGAGGGGACTGACAAGGCAGAAGGTAAAGTGGTCCACCGTTCTATCAATAAGCAGACCTGCCAACCTGTACGCAATTTGCGTAGCGGATACGCATTTTGACGTCAAAGTACGCTGGTAAAAATTAGTCTAAAATTAATTTTAGACTAATTGACCAGCACACATTATATGCAATGCAATATAATGCATGACGAGTATTTAATGACTTGTCCCCTATTAGTCGTCGTCAATTCCCATCCCCCCCCCCTCGTCGGTACCCAAAAAATATCAAGGTTGGCAGGTCTGAATAAGGCTAAACTAGAAGTTAACACCAATACAAACATTATTTTTGCAGAATGAGTGTGTTAGGGGAGAAGGATGCAGCCATTGTTAAACAGCTGGATTGAAATGCAGCTGGAACTGGTCGTGGCTAAAACTGGAAGGCAAGGTCTCAATAAAAGGGCAAGAGGTGTCCTTTCATCTAGGAGATGTATTCTCCAAAATCAACAGGCAGGGATTCACCAGATGCATTCTCTGCATCAAAGATATAAATGATGCGAACAAAGGCAGCCATGCTCTCCCTTACCACATTGTGCCTCATATACTGTAAATGTTAGACCAGTGACAGGCTGGCATGAAATGGCTTGCATAATACTTAGTAAGGAGGCCATAATCATTTTTGACTCATGGCTGAAGTTAAGTTTCTCCAGCTCTCCCCAGGTTGGCAAAAAAAGCTTCTCAAAATGCATCAGATTGATGCTTTAAAATATGGAATATTTAAATGTTTCTTACGGGGGAGCATGCCCCCGGACCCCCTAGAGGGGTAATATCCTTCTCACCTTTTTCACCCCTGACCCGTTTTCATGCCTGAACACTTTTTCGCCTCTATCGCGCCGCCCGGCGAAAAATTCGCTTTTTCGCAACTATTCGCGTCTGTGCATTGACTTAACATGTAATCTACTTCCGCGAATATTTCGCAACTCTTTTGGTGTGAACACGGCATAAGACTATCTGATGGGTCTAAACTAAAGTACACAGTTTAGGTCAAATGACCATAGAGCAAACTTTCCTTTAAGGAGATGAACGTTGTTTCGGTTTTTCAGACCTTGTGTCGCAGTTCGAGGTGACGATGCCAAGTTCACAAAAGTTCGCAGAATTACCGGCCTGTTACCGAGCAGTAGTCTCTACCAACAAGCAATTCTGCTCCTCTGTTCTTTTCTAGCTAGTCTCTGTCTCTCTGTCTGTCTGCGTGTGAATGTGTCTATTCGTCAAGCTTGCTCTCTGTTTAGTTCAGTAGTATGTGAATATGTTATTTAAAATCTACATTTAGCACATTCGGCAGGGCTAAATGTCTGCTGTTCTTTTTCCTTTTGTTTTGAGACACCTGTAGCATCTCCCTGGCTATACCACCCGTACAATCAAAGTCTAAACCATTTACAAAATCAATAACATTCTTTGTTGGCTCTACATCCACCCAGTTGTTGTACAGTTGGTCCAAAGATCCTCTCTTTCAGACCAAAACCTCACTTGTACAGCCTCCCTGGCAAGTAGCATCACCACGGAAGACCCTCTTACCGATCCCTGTCCAACTCAGTGCAATACACAAGAAATGAGCCTGCTTTTAACCTGTAACAAAGGACAATCAGCCTTCAAAGTGACCTCTGTCATTACAGTATTTGCAACTTCCACTACTGTCAGTCACATTTGCCTTGTTTAGGATCAGATGAGCCAGCCTTCCCTAAATGAGTCAGATCAAATGAAGCTGCGCTGAATTCCCTCTCCAACCACAGTCATTGGCAACAGCAGTGCACTCTCTAGAACTCCCCTTATGGAGCTACACAATTTCATTTGCTAACATACGTAGCACTTTGGCCTGCGAATACATTTTTCAGCTGTTCTAAAACAAAATCACCCAGGTCATCAAAAGAAGACATATCAAGGGAAGTGACCCAGCATAGCAATGGGCTGTCAGATAACCAGTTCCATTTCTCTTCTTCCAGAACCTGAAACGCTGGCGGTACGCCTCCGGCACTCATAGCCTCAAGCGCGGCTGACTTTATCTTGGCATAGTCAAAGCTATCTTCTAGGCTTCTCCGCCCCTTCGCACTTCGGTTGTGCCCAAAAAGCTCCAAACCAACTTTACACATGCACGCACCGACGGGCCTTGCGCACCAAATCACAAAACCTGAAATGAAGGAAATACCCTGAATCACAGTTGCCCACGTAATGCCAGCATTAGTATCACAAAAGATCACTTTTTGAATGTTATATGTTTCACCAGTAACGCATTAAACGTATTACCCATGCAGATGCCAGTCTCAGTGTCACTCAGCAGAGTGTAGTCACAGTAGAGCTCCTTGTGATGGTCGCAGGGTTCCTGCAGGGAACAGGGCTCCCCCAGCTGCTTCGCACACACTTTACAGAAGCCACAGCCATCCAGGACCAGACTGGTGCCCATTGGGCAGGGTGGGGGGTCTGCAGAGCAGACACAGGGCTGGGAACAGTCCTGAGCCACAGTCTGCAACAAACACAGACACATGGAAACAGAGCAAAATGTTAAACGTTTATGACATCCAAGAGTGTACAGTAGGAAACACCTGAGACATGTTTGCTTATCCACATTATTTTGTTTTAGCTCATTTAAAAGTTTCAAATGTAGGCTGTTATGACCAGAATGCGACTTCATGGCTGTGCAGTCACTGTGAGTTGGACCCCAGGGCCCACACTTCACATCCCATCTCCGACCATTAACAAATGAGACTCGCACAACAAGGGATTGACCATTTTACCACAAAAGGTTAGAAAAGGTTCTGCTACTTGAGGGAGCTCACCCCATAATAAACCAACTTGAACAACATATCTGTCGTTAAATTGACAACAGCGTTGAACTGAGCGTATCAGTAGTCATGGTTCAGCTTACAACCACCACGCTGTACAGTTATAATTGAATATAATTAGTCAAACAGGTGCTGCTGGTAGTGTAGCGGCTCTCACTGTCACCTCACAGCAGGAGGGGCCAGGGTTCGGTCCCCCATCCTGGGCGGTCCTTCTGTGTGGAGTTTGCACATTGTTCCCATGGCAGCCTCCCACAGTCCAAAAACATGCAGCTCATGTTAATTAATCTGTCCCTGAGATACATTGGGACCTGTCCAGGTGCACTCTGCCTTCACCCAATGTCAGCTGGGATCGGCTCCAGCTCCAATAGGAAAAGCGGTTTGGATAATGGATGTAATAGTCAATGAATGAACAGTAATTGTGAAGCATAAATGAAGTGACACTGCCAAACAGCTACTGACACTGGGATGTCAGTGCTCTACCTGAACTAATGCTATGCTGTCCGTTTACATATCAAATGACTGTGCTGTATTTGTACTGATGAACCATCAGATAACTATGAACAAGTTTGAAGTTGCTCTGTTTCGGTGGATGTGTAAATAGGCAACTGTTTGTTTACACATTGGCCAGAGTGTTATGATAT
Source organism: Myoxocephalus aenaeus (assembly GCA_038501785.1). NCBI lineage: Eukaryota > Metazoa > Chordata > Actinopteri > Perciformes > Cottidae > Myoxocephalus > Myoxocephalus aenaeus. The sequence goes on along the minus strand of JBAMJR010000419.1, from coordinate 680,643 downwards.
ATAGCTGTTTACAGTTTATTGCGTGGCAAAAATAACTCTTTTACCACGGTCACAAGGGCTGCTATGGTTTGGCGAACAAGCAGGAACCATTGTTGTTGTTTTACTATTTGGCAACAAACAACACTTGGTTAATACAAGATAGAGGGTCTGCACCTCTTTCCCCCGTGTTCCAGTCGTAGGAATGAGTTCTAATACTTGTGTTATTTTATATGATTTTTTTCAGAATTGTCTTTGGAATAAAATGTATATTTTCAAAAAAAAATCACTTTAATGCCATATTTTGATTATATTTTGATCATAACTATGAACATCCATGAGCCAGATTCCCCAAAAATGCCTCCTCGAGCGGTCCCCGAGTTTTTCAAACTGTATGGTTCAGGGCCTTAACAACAGCCCACATACTAATAAGGCACATTTTTGGAAAGATTAGGACCTAAAGAATCGGAATGCAACAAAAATCATAATAAAATAAAGCATTGGCATGTTAGGAAGGAGTTTCAGTCAAAAAAACTGTGTTGTTCGGTTCAAAGATGGAAAAATTTGTTATTTTATGGCAAAACATTGGCCGATTTCGGCATGCTGGGTACCGAACTGTTCGTCAGCTTCAGCACTTTCTGTATGACGCGGTTTTAGAAATGTGGGCGGAAGAGTCAGAAGAGTCCGGCCGTTTTGTGACTTGTACTAATAGGGGGTTCATAAGGATTGCTTTGTCGACGCGGCAAGTTACGGCGTTTCCGTAAACTTAATGGTTACTTTTTTATTTTTTTAACCATAGATCTCTTCTCACAAGGGTTACGGTATTGTAGCAATTTAAATGAAGTTAAACAACCCTTTGTTTGCGGAGATAATTAAGGAAACTTTTTTTTAAACTGTTGTCCGAGAATAGGCATGGGGGGGCTTGGTGCTTATAAGGTCAAATGACAAATGATCTAATAAACATATAATAAAGCAAACATGAAGAGCTACATATGTACAGCCTTCATAGTTTATGCAAAATAACAACAAAGGTAGAAGAGCTTACTGATGCCATGGCAAACACATGTATTCTCTGTAGAGAATACATGTGTTTGCCATGGCACTTATTTAATTTGATGGTATATTTAGGATACTGTAGTATCCTAAATATACCATCAAATTAAATAAGTATGAATATATAAATATATGTATATTTGCCATATATTTGCCTCTACTACATTTGTTCCAGCACATGTAGTAGAGGTTTCTGAAAGTGGGGCTGTCACTGTTTTGGTCTGGACTGCACACAATACCACAAGATGGCGACACCAGACTGTGATCACATGGGCCAGCAAATATTTTCCATGTTTTGTTTCCTTCCCACTATTCAGCACCAGCCCAGCAGTGAGGGAACACGTTTGTAGAAAGAAAACATGACAGCAACATATGGTAGATGCTAAAGAAAATTACTTTGGAAAACCAGAACCAGCGGAGCTCCCTGCATCTCTGCCCGAATGCAACATGCTGTACTTTAGGTTGACTTCTTCATGATGGATGACTTCATCTCATGACTCACATGCTGACTAAAAAGTACATTTCCTTAAAGATTTCCAAAGTAGCATAATACCTCAATCTTCATATGAATTCATCCCCAAATTGCTTTTCATTTCAACAAAGAATATTTGTTTGTTAAGAGAAAACTTACCGATGAGATAATAAGCAGGAGAATAGAGGATGTGGCTGAAGTAATCACAGACATGTTGCAGTGCAATCAGAAGTTCTGGTTCCTACGGCTGAAGCGTTGCTCTGTTATTCTCCCTGCAGCAGACTGATGAAGCCGAGGAGGAGGAACTGACTTAAATACCAACCATGTGGGTGTAGCCAGAGAAACCAGAGCCATGGCCCTCTACTCGGAGAGCTGAACATATTCCAAACCCAATAGCCTTCTCACAGAGACAGACTCCTCATCATCATTAGTTCATAGGGGTGTGGGTTGACCCAACGGCAACTAATAGGGGTGTTCACTTTGAGGTAATTAACAGCAGATATGACTCAGACAATTACTGTAATATCATGTAATGTAGCATTCAGAGAATAAATTGTCTGAGTTTAAATTTCAGGAATGTTGATTATAGAATCAGAAAAATGTGTTCATGTTGCAGATGATATGATTGTAGAAATTATGGAATGTATATATATATATATATATATATATATATACATACATATGTATATATAAATGTATGTATGTATGTATATAATGTATATGTGGAATCTCAGAGCGAAAGAAACAGACACACTACAGGACTGTCAACATTGTGACAAACTGCCTCACAAAGCTGCATTGGTTTAGGAACCACTTTCAGCAGTAAGATGCATAACCTGTATGTCCTGTTGAGAAACAAAGTCTGAAGCCCCGAGGACATTGTTATGACTTTCAGAATCAGAATCAGAATCAGAAACCGTTTATTTGCCAGGAATGTTTACACAAACGAGGAATTTTTCTAGGCGGAAGGTGCATACATTAGACATGAGACGTTAGACGAGACAATCAACAATCAACGACAACAACAGTGCAATGATATTAAATCAAGTATAAGATAAAGTGCTCAGACAAACAGATAACGTTAATGTGAGTGTATGTTAAAGTGACATGTGTGTTTAAGTTAAAGTGTATGTTAAGTGGCATGAGTGTTTAAATATGAAGTGTGCAGGGGAGTGACCGGTAAGAAGAAAGAAAAGAAAGAAGAAAGAGAACTAGTCCTGGGAGTGACAGAGTCAGTCAGTGGGGGACCCGGGCCCTGTTGATGAGCCTGACTGCCGACGGGAAAAAACTGTTGGTGTGGCGTGAGGTCTTGGTCCTGATGGACCTCAGCCTCCTGCCAGAGGGAAGGGACTCGAACAGGTTATGTCCAGGGTGAGAGGGCTCAGCTACAATCTTTCTTGCCCGCTTCAGAGTCCTGGAGGCGAACAAGTCCTGGAGGGACGGCAGATTACAACCAATCACCTCTCAGCAGAGCGGATGATGCGCCGCAGCCTGCCCTTGTCCTTGGCAGTGGCTGCAGCGTGCCAGACGGTGATGGAGGAGCAGAGGATGGACTCAACGATGGCAGTGTAGAAGTGCACCATCATTTTCTTTGGCAGGTTGAATTTCTTCAGCTGCCTCAGGAAGAACATCCTCTGCTGGGCCTTCTTGGCGATGGAGCTGATGTTCAGGTCCCACTTGAAGTCCTGGGTTAGGGTGGAGCCCAGGAAGAGGAAGGACTCCACAGCGTCAACGGGGGAGTCACACAGGGTGAGAGGGGCGGGGCTGCATTCTTTCTGAAGTCCACAACCATCTCCACTGTCTTCAGAGCGTTGAGCTCCAGGTGGTTCTGGCTGCACCAGGTCTCCAGGTGGTCAGTCTCCCACCTGTAGGCGGACTCGTCCCCACCAGAGATGAGTCCAATGAGGGTGGTGTCATCCGCGAACTTCAGGAGCTTGACGGACTGGTGACTGGAGGTGCAGCTGTTGGTGTACAGGGAGAACCTTGGGGGGAACCGGTGCTGATGGTCCGAGAGCCTGAGACGTGTTTACCCAACTTCACGTGCTGCTTCCTGTCAGTCAGGAAGTCTGTGATCCACCTTTTACGTGTTAGACAAACATTGCTGGGTATAATACATATTTTAGTAAGGGCTCATGATCTTTCACACTAAATATCTTCATTATGGAAACATTGTACATGGTAAATAGACTTGTTTGAAGCTTTTCTAGTCTTCCAACCACTCACAGCTCTTTAACACTACATGTCATCATTCACCCATTCCAGTGGTGGACCGTCAGGGCCTGCTAAGCCTTCTCTGCTGGCCTAAACATAATCACAAAGTTATAGCTATTTTATAATTGAATAGTTTTTCACAAATACACTACATGTATTATAATAATTTGTCCCTATCAGCTTATTTTCTCATTGCACAGCTCCTGTCTTGTGCTTTCACTGCAGCTGAGTTTTTCCCCTGTGTCTCTATGGGAGCAAAGCAGTTTAAGCCTCTGCAGATTAAAGTACACGGGGAGTGGACGCTGTGGTTCATTGTCATGGACTTCAACAAATCAGATCTTTAGTTTGACAAGCTCACCACATAATGAATCAGCCACAAGCTAATCCGTTCCTCAGTCAAGATAGCTCCTAGCTTCTAGCTTCTCTTCTTCTTCTTCTTCTTCTTCTTCTTTTTCTTCTTCTTCTTCTTCTTCTTCTTCTTCTTCTTCTTCTTCTTCTTCTTCTTCTTCTTCTTCTTCTTCTTCTACTTCTTCTTCTTCTTAAATGCAGATTCATCCAACAAGGAATTATTCATATAATGAGTAGTAGGCATGGTCCATGATCCAGATAACCACGATCCATGAAGCAGAAGGATTGAGAGAGGAGGGGGGGGGGGGGGGGTTCTGCAGCAGGCAGGACCGGTTCCAGGCAGCCACGAATCATGGGAAAAAAAGTAGAGTAAGTAATGTTAGTAAAGTAACTTTTTTTTTTTTTTTAAAGAAGCACTTGTTGGATTTGGGTAAGTATAAAAACAGAGAGTCCTTGTTATGTGCATTGGCAGACTTCTGCCCTTCTGCAGTAACCACATCATTACATGTTATTTGTGTGTGTTCTCTTGCCACAGCGGTACATAACACCGCTGTATTGAGTACTATGCCCAGACGGGGGACATGCTGCCTGCTGAACAAAGCTGGCACAGCACTGCCCACATGTGTTTGACATCACGTTAGATCTGTTTATTTAATCCCTATAATCTCTGTGACAACTCACACCAAAACAAACTAGTGATAAATAACACTACATGTGAAAAATATGTCCTGCATAGAACACTAAATGTTTGCGAACATTCAAATGAGGAAATGCACGTACGCCAATATATATTCTGATTTATAAAACCTTCCATACACCTGCCAGTAAGCTATTTTCTTTTATAAATGCCAAATCAACCTGTAAATGTGCAGCGCTGGTTGAGCCTCACATCCCGCCCTTAAACGCGCACATTGAACCCTAAATGATCAATGCAAAGAAGCTTATGAATGTTGATGCATAGGAATGAGCTGCTGATCAGCGGGTCTTTACAGGGAATCACAGAGACTACCGAGAGGAAGAACACTCATTCACTCCCTTCCATTCAGTCCTAAAAGAGTATCTATCGTGCAGCACAACATATGACATATCATGAGCGTCATCGTAGTAATTATATGTTTACAGCAGTCAGACTGATTGCTATCAAAACTATCGCGGCAATCAGTGGTCCACCACTCATTTAAAAGAAAATAAAGGAAGTGTGGTGGACACAATGTATTTATTTACTTGTGTTTTCTCATGGCATTATGATAATGATGATGTGGAGCGATTCTACGAGAGCTGTCACTGGCATTATTCCCACACATTAATCCTAATGTCCGGGAGATGAAGGTTTGCCAGGTGAGGTGACTGGAGAAGGAGTGTGGCATCACCACGGTGCCTCCTGTTCCAGATCACAAGTTTTGCGTGGGAAGTGGCGTACGGCTCTTCAGACCCCGTATTGTGGCTACGCAACAGTTCTACATGAGACCCCAGAACTGTTCAGTAACATACTGACACACGCACAACGCTAGCAATACAAGCTATAAAGCAGAAACCATTCAAGGATCCTGTCATTGTATTTCCTCCTCTGCTGTCCTGATGTGTTTCAACAACACTTTAGATTTGGTTATAAGTGAAGGTGTTAGTCTTCCTGCTGTAAAGGTTAGCTCTCTTAATGCAGAGGGAATGCTTGAAGGCAGAGGGAAGATGGAGAAACTAAACTTCAGACTGACTATATCATCTACAAAGATAAACTGTCTCGACAACTCTGAGCGACGCAGGACTAGGTAGTCCCATTTATCTAGTATTATTAGAGGGTATTAATTGTCAGAGAGTGAATATAGTATTCATAACTATGTTTTCATTGGTGTATAGGGACCTACAAAACTAAGAATTGTAGTGGTTTTTGCTCTCTTTGAAAAATACATTCATATCTACATATGTTTTCGGAGTCTGCCATCTTGCAAAATTATTTAGTCAGGCTAAAGAACAGAGTATTGATAAGAGCAGTTGCTAGTAGTAATCCTAAATATACCTATCTCTACCTGAACTTCACCATATAGTTCTCTGACACTCTTGGGACAGGGAGGGGTGAGCTGAGGCGTATTTAGTTGGTTGCACCACTAGATGCCACTAAATCTCACACACTAATCCTTTAATGGAAATATTAAATATTATAACACTTGTGCTTTATTTGCTGCTGTTAATAGCTGAACAAATCTCCAACTGCAATTTGCATACTTGTTACGGGGTGGGGTATGAAAAAGGACCCAAACGCCAAAGCAGCAGTTCAAAAGAATATTTATTAAAAAAAAAAACTAAGGACAAGCCTCCAAGGGCCGAGCGAAAAAAGGAGCTGAACGAAAACAGGAATCACAAAAAAACGGACAGGAACGAGAATCACAAAATCAGGGATCCGACAGGACAAACACGGTCTACTCACACTTACCAAACACAGTAAGTGGGTTTCTGTATTGTCTGACAGCTAATAATGAGATATATGAAGTACAAAGGCTGTCATTTTCAACGTTCACATGATTACTAAAATCCAAATTACTTGATAAAAACTTCCGATTCAGATAGAAATTCAAAATACATAGCAGGGCCTGTTTTCCAGGTTGGATTTGACAGACTAAGAACAAGGCTTATCATCTAGTTTAGGTTTAGGGTTGATTAATAGGCTTCAGTCAAAGACGGCTGCTACTCCACCTTCACCTCACATGTCTCGAGGAATGTGAGTATTGATATGACTGGGGGATTCATTTAGTACTTCATGACACAGCCAGGTAAGACACAATAACTCAATATGATTATCTGATATTAAATCTGCTAGAAGCTACATCTGGAGGGCAGCACCGGTTACTGGGGGCGGCTGGCTAACTACAGGACGAGCTTCAATGGTGCAAAAGCCATGCTCCTAATTTAATAAGCCTTGCATACAACGCAGCAAATAAACACTTATTATATGTACGATTATCATATTGCTCCTGAATGCTGGTCCTTTGATGTGTGGGTGTGAATGATTAGCTAGTGTAGGGTTAAAGCGCTGAGAGCGGAAGACTAGAAAAGTGCCATACAAGTACAGTCTATTTACCATTTATCACTAAGGAGGCAGAAGAATAGTTTAACATGTGACACACCAAGCAAGAGAGAGCAGGAGCGGGAGAGAGGGAACCCATTGCTAACCACTACTGTATGTAAGTATGGTAGCTAACATTAGAATAACTGAACAACATGTTAACAGCTGTTAGATTTAGTGAAGAAGTGGTCACCACAAAGCCTCAAGCAACGAGGGTGCACCAACAGGGCGGTTATTTCACACTGTCGTAGCCGGGGTGAGTGCAAACAGCAAAGCTATCTCCAGAGGCTAAAGGGACCCTTCACCAAAGCTTTGTTGAATGGTACCCCTGTGGGGAGGAGGCATATGCATCACCGCACGCAGTCTCCAGATCACCTGCAGGAGTCCCACAAGTGCCTAAAGAACAGTTTGTCTGCACTGTGTTAATTGTTGTTGATTGTCTAATGTCATTATCACAAACTGTTTGTGTCCCTTCTCTCTGGCAGGAGGCTGAGGTCCATCAGGACCAAGACCTCACGACACAAACAGTTTCTTTACGTCAGCAGTCGGGCTCATCAACAGAGCCGGGTCCCCCACTGACTGACTGTCACCCCCAGGACTATTCCCTACCAGTCACTCCCCTGCACATCCCTCCACACCTCATATTTAAATAAACATGTCACTTTAACATTACACTTTCACTCTACACTTGTTTAAAGTACTGTTATCTGTTTGGTGCACTTTATTTTAATTTTTATATTCTTTTATATTCTATTGTAAATGTAATATGTTTCTATTTTTTGCTCTGTGTTTATTGTCTAATGTTATGCACCACCTGCCATGACAAATTCCATGTATGTGAAACATACTTGGTAATAATTGGTTCTGATTCGGATTCTGATCACCAGTTTGCCTGTAAATGCAGCAGCTGAGAGTTTGTGACTGGTTTTCCCTCATGTATCCCTCCTCACCCAACTCCGGAAGCGAGGGGCAGCCGTAGCCCAACATGCCAACAGTTTTGGTAATACCATGCGGTTTGGAAACATTACAGTTAAGTTTAACTCTCAAATAGTCAAACAGTCACCCTCCAAGACATTTTATCTGACCCTTCTCATGGGTCACTAACTGTACCTAAGCACTGACTTATACCTCCAGATAACACATACACAGGAGCTGTGAATCCTCTCTGTAAAAAAAATTACTATTAGTCAGTACTAAGTTCACTGAAAGAAAGTTACGATTACGCACCGTTAACACGTAACGGAGATCCTATGCTCACGACATGATCTAAATGTGCTAACTTTACTAACGTAAATATGCTATTGCAAAACAAACTAACGATAGTTACGCTTCATGCACCGTGCCGTCGTACAAACACGTAACGGAGATCCAGCACTACTAGTCAGTACTAAGTTCACTGAAAGAAAGTTGACGGTGATAGTGACGATGGTTGATTACGCACCGTGCCATCTTACGGACACGTAGCGGACATCCAGTTGCTCACGGCATGATCTAAATGTGCTAACTTAAACGTAAATATGCTATTGCAAAACAAAGTTTAGTCAAATGGATCCCTTTTATTGGCGTAGTCCTCGTCATCGCAGGAATCAAATCCTTCAGGCTCTGAAGCTCCGTCCTCGTCCTCGTCACTGCTTCGGCAAATTTCCAAAATGTCTTCGCTCAGGGTAAACTCCCTGCTCGCCATTTTGTCTCTTCTCTCTGACTCACAGTGAAGCTTTATGCACGCGTCATACGACATATCCATGTTTAGGTGCTCAGATCTTGCTGTGTGAATCCCGTACGATGTCGCGAGAAAAGGACGCGGAAGTGGAAGGTCTGCTGATTCCGGTAGAATTTAAACCATATCTCTGTGCCGTATTATCGCGAAGAAATGAATTTAAACAAAACGTAAACATCATAGCCCGCTTCGAAGCAGGGGCGGACCCCAGAGGGAGGGGGCTCTTGAGGGGAGCCCCTGCGACTCCTGAGAGAAAGTGTTTGAAACTGGTAGGTTGGGCTGGATTCAGCTGCCCTGACGGGGAGGTCAACCTCACCCCTCAGGTCTTCCACCACAACAAATATAGTGGCCCTTGCTGCGTAAGGCATGATGCCGCAGTTCATCAGTATCGTCATCGACTTAACCTCAGTAGCGTCCCACCAAGTCAGCCTGAGCGGGACACTCTGCTCACTGAAGGCCAGACAGTGTAGCAATCTAGCTACACCGAGCGGACGGACACGCTCTTGTTAGCACCACTCAATTAGCTGGAGCGAGAGTGCTCTGCCAACTGTGAAATCTGCTGTTATAGGAAACAATGTTAGTCGATCTCACCCGTTGATGTTTAACGGTGTGAAGGTGGCCAACCTGGTGATGACTAAAGATGATAGAAATTGGCGTCCGATGATCCGGCTCGATGGTCCAAACGTAGAAAAACCCCTAAGAGGGTATAGCTTGTCGGAGCCTTTGGAGGGCGAGAGACCCGCAACTCCGACCAGTGGCCACAAGGCTACAAGCGACGAGCTTTTCTCTTTATACAAGTTCAGCCTTAGCTAATGCTAACATGGTAGTTAGCCTGCGTAGCGAGAAGATGAAAAAGGACTGCTCTCAGGATGGCCCTGGAACTTATACCCGGCTGGGGTCATCCGAGGTCACAGGTGACTTTGTTGTTATAAATACTCAACCTGTGTGTGCGCGAGACAGAAGATATCCAGTGTTAAGCACTGCCTCTGGCGGTCAGGAAAGATGAAATACAACAAGATTAAATAACATTGTACAGTTAAGTTTAGACAACCAAACTTAGTAAGGTTTAGGAAAACTATCACAAACAATGCAGGGTCCATCACCAGGCTAGTGGTTGAAAGTCCTGTGTTTTGTGACTATTTCACAAAATGCAATACTACTGGGCTGGAAAAGTAGATAGTGTATCGGGTTCACTGTGAAAATCGGCTAACCGTCACTAAGCCTGCACTTTTGCAGGTTTGGGTTTAAGATTTGTTGCTCTGACAACAGTTTGAGATTAATTTGAGATCAGCTTTGAAGAACCAAAAAAAATTCAGACTTGTGTAAAATGGTCATTCTACTGTGGCGAACTCGGGTCCCGAGCTGTAGTGTTCAAAGACACAAAAGTGTTTTTTTGACTGACCTTGACATACTGTACACTTCTCTGCAACTATGTGTGAGGGCTGACAGGCTTATCGCCCATTTCCTGAATCTCCTGCTGAGCTGTGAGACAGAGTCCAGGTCAGAACTATACATCACTCTTTTATCTCAGCTGACTCATATTTCCTGCTGCAATGACCTCACCTGTTAATGCGCTGACTGGTGTTATTAGAGCGAGGTGAGCCCCTGAGGGTGGAGTGCTGGTTTGAAGTATGATTGGGCCAGACAAAATGATTACATTGGGTCCTGGACTGTGAGTTTTCTTAATGCCTGTTAATTTGGCACATTATGATATGCTCTTCAGACGATTAAACACCTAATGTAATTCAGTTTATTTTATATAGCCAAAATCACAAATTAGCCGCGGAGGGCTTTACAATCTGTACACATAGGACATCCCTGTCCCGGGACCTCACATCAGATCAGGAAAAATTCCCCCAAAAGAAATAGAAAAAAACCTTTCACAGGGAAAAAAGGGAAGAAACCTTCCGGGGAGGATCCCTGAAGCAAAATATGTCAATAGCTGCAAAACTGTACTTGGAAAAATATGTGTCAAGAAAGTGCAAAAGTTGTCACACAGGGATTTAGGTTGTGCTGAGGTGATGTAAACTCCTCCATCCCCCAGACATGGTTTTAACACTTATCTTACATTATATCCTAATATTTATTATTGTCTGGTCTGTAGCATGGGACCTTAGCCCCCGCTACTCTCCAGTCCCCTTCAGAGTTCTGTTTTCATCTTGGATATTCATACATCTGGATCCTGGCACAAGTAAAACATGATGAAATAATGAAAACAGGTGTGTCCCCAGTGAGCTGATCCTCTGCTGGGAATGTTTCTGGTGATATAAGCAGCGCTTCCCATATCACAATGATACTGGACTGGAAGCATTTGTTCCACTGATAACAAAAACTGTTATTAAAAGAATGTATTCAATTGATTTAAACAGAAATGCCCTGATCATGCTTCATTGCCAAGTGAATTTGTGAATTTGTTTTTCTTATGATCTAGTTTTGATGGAATTTGAACGGCTTTACTTTAATTCTAATTCCAATTCCCTGGATATTTATGCACCCAGTAGACCTCAGCCGGAGGTTCCCAACATTATGAAAAGTGATGCTTCTTATCGCTTGACATCAGAGTTTGCACAACACCGAAATACAAATACAAATACAAAAGTCCATCTTTTCCTGACAGATGACTTGACTGATGATTTGCCAATGCCTTGGTTGCATAATGGCCTCCAGGTCGCTGCTGGCCTTACAACACACAAAGGCCATTAATGAGCTGAGGTGGGGAGCTAAAAATAGCTGGGACTCCTGGACTGAACCACAATCCATACATTTATGTTTTCCTGACGAGGACCTCTAATGGCTGTATGATTAATAGAGCCCAAAAAACATTTTCAGTAGAAGGTTGGAGTGAAAGAAAGTATGACTTCACATGGCAGACAACAGTTTATTCCTCACTTCCAACCAACAGTCAGTGTTGATTTCTGTTGACAATGACAACAATCTACTCCTAACCTTAAACAAGTAGAACCATGGTCTCAAGAGAATGAATCCTGTCCTATCCCGACGTTTCATCTAGCACCACCAAGAGTTTTCCCTGTGAAATACGTAGCGATATTAATTGTCCCAGTCACCTGAATCTATGTATCTACACCTGGATGAATACTTGAACTCTTCCTGTCTGCCTGTCGGTCTGGGTTTAGGTCCTCCTCCCTTTGATTCCAGAATGATCTGTAGGCGTTGTAGTGGATGGAAACACGTGTAGCATTCTCTTTTGCCAATTATCTCAAAATTTGATTAGAATTTGATTTTTGAATTTTTGAATTTTTCCAGACAGCTAATGCTTTCGTCAGCTAATTTATGACAACCAAGTTATTAAGAAACTTGTCAATGTTGCAAACCCTCAACTTGCTGGAATACTCCTTGTGTTTCTGTGCAAGGCAACATGTAACGTTAGCTAGCTGCGTCTGACTTAGGATTCCATATGTCAATTGTATATGCAGCTTTTTGATATGTAGTTTGACTTCAGAGAATTACATCTTGCCAAACTCCAGGAGCAGTGAGGGGTATTGCTGTTGTTTATTATTAGAATAGTTTCAAGCACAGTCAAGTGGTGTTTGTTTGTCGTTCACCGACAGCTACTGTTGTGTAATGTCTATTTGTGTTCATTCACTTTTTTGCCCAGGATCCTTGCCATTTTAGGATTGTAGTGTAGAACATCTAGCCAGAGTCTCCAACAGTGGCGGCCGGCCAATAGAGGGCCATGCTCCTTCAGCCACCAAAATAAATAAATAAATATATTATTAATTATAAAAATTATTATAATATTAATAAATTATACAAATTGTCAATATTTGTGTTTTTGAGCTATGGAATATACCCAGTAATATTAGTAAAATAGGATATCTGTGCAAAATATAAGCTTTTCCTGCTTGTCCTCTCTGCTCGTGCACGTCTCTGCTGCTAGTGCACGTGCTGGGGCCAGGTCCATTTGGCCCAAGGAAGACGGGTCTAATATGCAGTTTAGCCAATCACTGATTAAATATATAAATGAATGACATACAATTTATCCAATCAGCGCCCTAAAAAACATCCACCGTGGGGCCACTCTCAGTTGGCCCCAGGCTGCGTGTTCCAGTCTCTCTGCATTTTAACAACATGATAGCAGTGAGCTCTGCTCTTCAAAGAAGACCAAACGCTAACTCAGTATAATCTCTCCTCCAACACCCGTCTGAGAGAAGCCCTTTGGTGGAGAAACTACAGGTAGAACACCTGGTCCCAGATCAGCCGGACCTCACCATGAGACAACAGACTGGCGTGAAAGGGAGAAGCTTGAGCTTCTGTGGAGACGGCTAAGCTACAACAGGGAGGTTTGGCTAAGCTAGCTGCTGGATGCAGTCGTGCTAACGCCGTATTTGACTTTCCATGCTGGCTTTTTAAATCAACGGGACCGAACCAGCATTGACAGCTACGGTAGTAAGGGACATGAAGCACTTGTCGGAAAAATTAAGAAAACATGAGAACACCAGGAGGACACACATGGATAACTCCGTCAAGCTACTAAGCTAGCATATCAGGCTAAGTCAACATCGCTACCCACGGACACAGGACTGCGGTGAAGAAACACGAGGTGGATAAAAACGGGCACATTTTATCCAAAATAATTGATTGTGTGAAGTTTTGTGGGGCTTTTGAGTTTGCCTTGCATGATGAGATTGACTCCTTGGAGTGCTGCCGTTGTGCCGTAAGACAGCCAGCGTTTTTAAAACACGTTAAAGACGGCACAAAACAAGCTGTTGGACGGCATGCGGTCGGTTATTATATGATATGTAAGTAACAAGAGGACCGGACTTGGTGGGGGATTTACTTTATGCCTTTCTCATGGAGGGTTGGGCATGTTTTGGCATTGACGATCCTCACTGAAGCGCACAGATGACCTGAACAACCACGTCATTGAACTGGGTTAATGAAGAGAAGGATGGACTTTGTCTTTATTAAGTGAACAGCTTTTTCTGCTTTTTGTGGGGTTTTTTTTCGCCCATTGGTGTGAATGGGTGAATGACTAGTGTTAAATAACTTTGAGTAGTCGGCACACTAGAAAAGCGCTAGACCAGTACAAAGCGCTAGACCAGTACAAATCCATTTACTATTTAGCAAGACGTGGTTGCATGGAGTTGCCAGCTGAAAGGAACTTTGTCCAGACTGGAGCTAAGAACTGTTTTGACTGCTTGGAGCTGCCAGAGGTAGACTGGAGCAGGTCTGAGAGGAAATACCTCTGGCACTGAGTTGAGGGCAGGCATGCCTCACTTCTGACAGTCTGGATAAAACACCTCAGTTCAGCTACAGGCAGAGGTGGAGCCAGGAGTAGGCAATGGCTGTCGGCTGACAAACCCCAAGGACAAGAGGGGATTTCTGAAAGCAATCCCTTTATAGAGTTGGGAGTGGCATATCAGATTGCCCTCCTGCCCACCCCTGTTCTGTTTCCTCTGAGTGCGTTCACACACCCAGACAGGAGAGGCCCTTGAAGGCCTTCCACTTTCAACATTTGGCCCATCTGGAAATAATTTAAGAGGAACAGGAAGGTGGATGAGGTGGTCAAACCAATTTTGCCAGAGTCAGTGAGACCCACCCTAGTTCAGCACTGTGTACTCTTAGTTATTTCCCTACGATACCCTTTTAATACCATTTCTCCACTTTGGCTTGAGCAGAGTTACTACAGGGTTACTGGACATGTTTTACAATACTCACATAAGCATCTGTAGCTATCCTTAGCTCCCTTATATAGCTTATATTATGTATGATGTATTACTTTAAGCATTGCTAATATTTTATTCTGAGTCCAATTGGTTAAAGGGGATAATTTCCTCCATTTCCAGGTTGGCTTTTACTATACAAAAATAAGCTTGAAATGGTGAGTTTCATTGTGGGTGGCTTAACAGATCAAACAAATGCAAAGAAGCAATGGATGAATGATTAGGGAATGATAACAGTATGAGAAGAAATATGAAGACGGAGCAGTGAGAGTGGCATGACTGTTGTATTGATTAGTAATGTGTGCAGTGCTATGGAAATACATTACACTATATAATATACATTATGTAGAGAGGACTAGCTGAGTCCTGGGTTTCAGGTTGAGTTAAAAGAAGCTCTGTATCTAGAGCAGGGTATTCAATTAATATTCAACGAGGTCCAGTTCGAGAGAATTTCCTCGTACAAAGGTACGAAACATCACAATAATGTTTTACTTGCACAATGAGATTGAGCCATATGTATTGAAGTAGCCTAGTAGTTTTACCAATGTTCTTACGTAACAACTAATTATCAAATCAATAAAGAAAGTTCGATTGAATAATATCTCAGCAATATTTAAAGAAATATGAAGGAATTCCAAATAATACATAATCTAATAATAAATAAAAGTTATTCTCTCATTTCAAGTAAAATAAGGGATGTATTCAACATTAAATTACATAACAGAAAGCTTTTTGGAAAATTTGTATTTTAAAATAAAGGCTTCATTTTAGAAAAATGTATTTAACTGAATTGTCCTGCAGCTGTAAATTCAGTTAATTCAGGATTAAGTGACGTCAACCAAGAACACCATGATATTATATTCTTATCTTCTAAAAAGAGAAATGTGTGTGCAAGGTTAGGGGTTCCATCTGTGGTTCTTTAACCACTTGTTTCAGCTCATTTCTCCTCTGGTCACATCACTGTTGGGCAGTAAATGCATGTGTTAGGGTTCTGATCATATTGGCCTCTTAGGTTCATTTTCTGTGCCTTCATTTCAGAACTTTAGTGGGTACGTTTGTTGGAAAGAGTTGTCCTTTGTCTCGTGGTGGCGCTTCACATTGACGTTTTACTAATCGTCAGTCTCTGAACACATGAGACACTGGTGTTGAACTGCCCGTGTAAAGAATGAACATATTGTGCATTCTTGGTTAAAGGCTCTGGTCTCGCTGTCCACATTCCTCTTCTGGAACTCCATATGAAATAACTTCTCACGCACGTACTTCTCCAACTGTTGGGTCTCTCTCTCCGTCTCTCACGTGTGTGTAAATATGTCAGAGGACAGACAATAGGCCATCATATCGATGGCCGAAGAGCAAAATCTCCTATCTGAAAAATGTATAAAAATAAAAAAACGTGTGATTTTCTTGCAGAATGCTATTTGTTGTGGATACCCAATACAAAATAGCAAATACAAAAAGAAGAAAAAAACACAAAGTGCAGATAGAAGGTTCCCCCACGTTTCCTGGATCATTTTGCAGATAGGAGGTTTTGCACTTTGGTCATCGACATGTGATTGGCTGAGTAGCATCACATGAGATGTTTTACGATGCATGTAATTGGTAATCGGTGTGTTTCCTGAACCGCTGAACGAGTGCCGTAAATGAAGCGCTCCGTCAAAATTCAATGATCCTCAATCATCTATATTCTATTGGTTGTAGGTCCAGGGTCCAGATACAACGGCATCTGGTCCACATATTAGTGACCCCCGCTCTAGAGCCTCCCCTCAGTCGTCCAGTTATTAGCAATATGATTCAGCCCTGTACAAAAACACATATTGTATACTGTCTTTAATAAGAGGCTTGTGTTGTTTTTTGGTGTGCGCAACTGAAAGATCTGGTGGCCACTGCTGAGTCTGCCACCAGGTTCATCACGGATCACAGCGCTAAGAACAAACCTTTGTGAGAGTACAGAGCCCTGTAACTCAAAGTTACTTGTTTTTGGTCTTTTTTGTTGATTGTTATTTTTGCTCAGAAAGGTGCTGTCTAACACCAAAGTAAAATGAAAAGCCCTTCCAACAATACTCTGTGTATGTGTTGACTCATCCTTTGGACTTGATTACAGGATAATCCCAACCATAAAATAAGACCTTCAAGAGTTCATTTAAAAGGACCTTTGGCATTTTATAACATGACATGAATGATTTAGCAGGCTGAGAAGCAATCTGGCCTTCCGGAAGCCCAAAGCCGAGTGTGCTTTCACAGTGCGAGTAAAGAAGAAATAGGAACAGGACGTTAACGGGACACAAAGATGTGTGACTGGGGTCAAAGATCAGTGGTCAGAGATATTGTAAGACAATGCATAATGGGACTCGTTTCATAAACAGAGCAGCTGCTATACATGTATAGTCCATGTACCATGAGGGATATGATTTATACCTAAATGGGGAATCTTGGCATCTGGATCATGTTAGAGGATTTATGTTGATTTATCATGGAGAACAGCTCAACCAGCATCCTACTGCATGAGCTGGACTCCACTAAATGTTCCTGTTTCCTACAGGATTAAAAAGCAAACGCGCTAAAGAGTTAATTGATAATAATTCACGATAATAATAACAACCGTAAAAACTACTGACGGAGAGCACAGCGGACTGGATTTGCAGCGCGACGGTAGAAACATGCACTTACTAATAAATGCCATGGTGCGACTGAATTGTCATCGCCAATATTTCTAATGATCCGAATGATCTTGTAATGTTTACTCCACATAGGGTTAAGCTAGCAACATCTGAATCTGATTTATTGGACATGTAGATAAAAGGAAAGTTACTCCGTTTTTTTCGTTATATTTAAATAAACTAAAAATAAGGACAAGAAAGTAGGACAAAGGTAAGCATTAACATTTAACAATGTACACATTTCAATCAGGAGAGACTTGTTTAGAGTTTAACAAGAATGTATTACATTTGCATAACATTTGAATAGTGCAAAGTCTTTGGCGATTGGACTCCATCCTGAAATGGGCCAATTCCAATCTCCACCCTTAAGCCCTCACGGACTTTGAGGCTCCCGTGAAGTCCTTGAGGGTTTGGTTCTGTCCCATTGTCACATCGTAGACCAGTGGTTCTTAACCTTATTGGAGGAACTGAACCCTGCAAGCTTCATCAGTGCATTCACCGAACCCTTCGTAATTGGAAAAATAAAATATGATTTCTTCAAAACATAGGTATATATTTTGTTTGTGCACAAAATGAACCATTCATCAGTTGCACACAAAATCACTGTGTTCAAAGAACAAAATCAACAAAACATGAATTTCACACAAAAACATAACTCAATGAATATTTACTGCAAATCAATGTGACGAAAAGAAGAAAATGTGTGTGTTGCGGCCCGACATTGCTAGTGTGAACCGGGCTATACTGTGTGTGTCTTGACCCCTGCCGAACCCCTGAGAGTGACTCACTTCGATCGAACCCAGGTTAAGAACCACTGTCGTAGAGTGTTTGATCCTCTGGCAGACATTTTGAGTCCTTTATGAACCCTTTCCCTAAGTCAGCATTAGATGCCGACTTTGCCTAAGGGAATTACCCACAGTTCATAGCAATGTGACGTTAAACACGCCGGAAACATTACGGATTAAAGATGGAACATTAAAACACATGAAATCAGAGGAATGCAAGCAGAAAATATATTTATAATATTTATTTACATTCATCAAACATTTCGTTTTGACAAAACGAGTGAATAGATAATTTAAAATGACTTCTCATCTCGCAAGGAAGACGTTCAAATCAGTGAATAAAAAGTATAAAATAAATACACAATTGTACACAATATGTTTTGACGTAGTCACGTGATATGTAGCAGCAAAGTGCTGTCCCATTCATATTTACACCATCAAGCCCTCACAGCCTCTCACACTCAGCCACTTAGCAGCTGACGTCAGTGAGTCCCTGAGGGTTCAGGGTTTGAGGGTTTAGGGGACATTGGGATTGGGCCTGAGAGATTATGAATGAACAGGACTGCAAAGAGAGTTTTCCTGACTGAACTTCCACTTGAGCTTCGTTTCAATCAGCGGTTAGTGGGGGCTTTACACATACAGAGTCGGGGGAGGGGGCAGTTGATTGTCGATGATCTCAATTTTGGTTTTGTAGAAAGTCAGGAAGGAGTTGCATTTCACAGCGGTGGAGGAGTGAGAGCGATTGTTCATAGGTTTGAGAAGCTTATTTATCGCGGAGAAGAGGACCTTGGAGTTGGCGGAACCGGAGTGGATGATGCCAGAGTAGTAGGTGGAGCGTGCAGTGTTGAGAGCCAGCTTGTATGCTGCATGTATGTCTTGTAAGCCGTAGTGTGTACTGTGAGTACTGTAAGTACTGTGTGTACTGTGAGTACGGTTTTGTTGGACTCGCTCTAGTCGGCGTTTCCCGGGATTTCACGAGGTGGAGTTCAGGGTGTGAACCAGGGGGCAGTGACAGTTCTGGTTGAGAGAGGGGCAAGCTGATTGAGGCAGGAGGTGTGGTGACCCCCTTCAACTTCACCTACAGGGCCAACAGGTCTCGATGCTGTCAACATGGCCCTCCACTTCATCCTCCAGCATCTGGACTTCTCAGGAACCTACGCCAGGATCCTGTTTGTAGACTTTAGCTCTGCTTTCAACACCATCATCCCGTCTCTGCTGCAGGACTTGTCCACGTGAAGCTGGGAAAACACATCTCAGGTTCCCGGACCATCAGCACCGGTTCCCCTCAAGGCTGCGTTCTTCCCCCTCTGCTCTTCTCCCTGTACACCAACAGCTGCACCTCCAGTCACCAGTCCGTCAAGCTCCTGAAGTTTGTGGATGACACCACCCTCATTGGACTCTCATTGGAAACAACTTAGAGCTCAACGCTCTGAAGACAGTGGAGATGGTTGTGGACTACAGGAAAAACGCAGCCCCACCCGCCTCCATCACCCTGTGTGACTCCCCCGTCGACGCTGTGGAGTCCTTCCGCTTCCTGGGCTCCATCCTACCCAGGACCTCAAGTGGGAGCTGAACAACAGGTATGTACTCAGAATTTATATCTGAATTTTCAGAGTTTTTGTCAAGTTTGGTCCTTAAGACTGATAAGGTTATTATTGTAGGTGATTTTAATATTCATGTGGATGTTAGCAATGATAGCCTTAGTGTTGCATTCAGCTCATTGTTGGATTCAATTGGCTTCTGTCAGAGAGTACAGGAACCGACTCACTGCTTTAACCACACCCTCGACCTTGTTCTTACATATGGCATTGACGTGGAGCATTTAGTAGTGTTTACACAGAACCCTCTTTTATCAGACCATTGCCTTATAACTTTTGAGTTTATACTACAGGATTGTACAGCGTTATGCAAGAGTTTTTACACCAGATGTCTAACTGACGGTGCTATTGCTAGATTTAAGGAAGCGATTCCTTCTGTATTTAATTCATTACCATGTCTCAATATAACAGAGGACTCCTGTGCTAACTTTACTCCCTCCCAGATTGATCAGCTCGTCGATAGTGCTACTGGCTCACTGAGAGTGACACTGGACTCGAAAGCCCCTCTAAAAAAGAGGATCATTAAGCAAAGGAGGCTCGCTCCATGGTACAACCCTCAGACCCGCATATTGAAGCAAGCATCACGGAAGCTTGAGGGCATATGGCGTTCCAACGGTCTGGAGGAGTCCCGGTTGGTTTGGCGGGATAGTCTGAGAACATATAAGAAGGCCCTCCGTAATGCCAGAGGAGCCTACTTACTCATCACTAATAGAGAAAAACAAGAGCAACCCTAGGTTTCTCTTTAGCACTGTGGCCAGGCTGGCTGAGAGTCATAGCTCGGTGGATCCGTGTATTCCTATAGACCTCAGTAGTAATGACTTTATGAACTTCTTCAATGATAAGATTATGGCTATTAGAGACAGGATCGGTGATCTCCTGCCCTCGACTACTGCCGGTCCATCCTCAGGTAGGATGGCCATGGAGGAGGCTGTGGGCCCTGTTGTGCGTCTGGATGGATTTTCTACCATCAACCTCGACCAACTGTCTTCAATGGTTTCTACTTCTAAATCTTCTACCTGTCTCCTAGACCCTGTTCCGACTAAGCTGTTTAAGGAAGTTGTACTTTTAATTAGCACCTCTCTACTAGATATTATAAATGGGTCTTTACTTTTACTTTATTAAACCTCTTCTTAAAAAGCCCACCCTGGATCCAGAGGTGTTGGCTAACTACAGACCTATCTCTAACCTTCCCTTCCTCTCTAAGATACTGGAGAAGGTAGTCGCAAATCAGTTGTGTGACTTTTTACATAACAATAGTTTATTTGAGGAGTTTCAGTCAGGATTTAGAAAGCATCATAGCACAGAGACAGCACTAGTGACAATTACTAATGACCTTCTAGTTGCATCAGATAGGGGACTTGTCTCTGTACTTGTCTTGTTAGACCTTAGTGCAGCATTCGACACCATTGACCATGACATCTTATTACAGAGACTAGACCAGTCGATTGGTATTAAAGGTACAGCATTAAGCTGGTTTAAGTCGTATTTATCAGATAGATCTCAGTTTGTATTTGTAAACGATGAGGCCTCGATGACCACCGGTGTTCGTCATGGAGTTCCACAAGGTTCTGTGCTTGGACCAATTTTATTCACCTTATATATGCTTCCTTTAGGCAATATTATCAGAAAACACTCCATAAACTTTCACTGTTATGCCGATGATACTCAACTATATTTGTCAATCAAGCCAGATGAAATCCACCAGGTCGCTAAACTTCAAGCGTGTCTTAAAGACATCAAGACCTGGATGACCTGCAACTTCCTGCTGCTGAACTCGGACAAGACTGAAGTTATTCTACTCGGCCCAGAACACCTCAGAAATCAATTATCTGACGATATGGTTTCTCTGGATGGCATCGCTCTGGCATCCACCACCACCGTAAGGAATCTCTGAGTTATTTTTGACCAGGACCTATCCTTTGGCTTCCACGTGAAACAGATCTCAAGGACTGCCTTTTTTCACCTACGGAACATCTCAAAGATCCGGCACATCCTGTCTCAAAGCGATGCAGAAACATTGATCCACGCATTTGTTACTTCAAGACTGGATTACTGTAACTCCGTATTATCAGGCTGCTCCGGAAAGTCCCTTGGGTCTCACCAGCTGATCCAGAATGCTGCAGCTCGTGTACTAACAAGGACTCGGAAGAGAGATCACATTACTCCTGTACTAGCTGCTCTCCACTGGCTTCCTGTAAGATCGAGAATCATATTTAAAATCCTTCTCCTCACCTATAAAGCCTTAACTGGTGATGCACCATCATATCTTAAAGAGCTTATAGCACCATATTACCCCACTAGAGTGTTACGCTCACTGAATGCAGGGTTACTTGTGGTTCCCAGAGTCTTAAAAAGTAGGTTGGGGGCTAGAGCTTTCAGTTATCGGGCTCCTCTTCTGTGGAATCAGCTTCCACTTTCAGTCCGGGGGGCAGACACAGTCACCTCATTTAAGAGTAGACTTAAGACTTTCCTCTTTGATAGCGCTTATAGTTAGGGCTGTTTCAGGCTTATGGTTAGGGCTGGCTCAGGTTTGCCCTGGTCCAGCCCCTAGATATGCTGCTATAGGCCTAGACTGCTGGGGGACATCTTAGGATACACTGAGCTCCTCTCCTCTTCTTTCTCTCCATCTGGATAAACTATTGTCTCTTCAATGCACATTACTAACTCTACTTTCTTTCTCCATGGATTCATGGCTGCCTGGAACCGGTCCTGCCCCGGGTCCTGCCCCCGGTCCTGCCCCCTGCCATGGCCCTGCTGATGGAACCGGCCTGGAACCGGTCCTGCCTGCTGCCATGGCCCTGCTGATACCCCTCCTCTCTACCGCCTTCTGCTTCATGGATCGTGGATTATCTGGATCATGGACCATGCCTACTACTCATTATATGAATAATTTCTGTCATATTCATTGAATGTGCTGTAACTACGCTATTCATTCTGGTCACATGACATCTATTGCTTCTGTCCATCCGGGGAGAGGGATCCTCCTCTGTTGCTCTCCCTCAGGTTTCTTCCCTTTTTTCCCTGTGAAAGGGTTTTTACTATCTTTTTAGGGGAGTTTTTCCTGTTCCGATGTGAGGTCCCGGGACAGGATGTTATGTGTACAGATTGTAAAGCCCTCCGAGGCAAACTTGTATTTGTGATGTTGGGCTATATAAAATAAACTGAATTGAACATCAGCTCCATCACTAAGGCCCAGCAGAGGATGTTCTTCCTGAGGCAGCTGAATAAATTCAACCTGCCAAAGAAAATGATGGTGCACTTCTACACTGCCATCGTTGAGTCCATCCTCTGCTCCTCCATCACCGTCTGGTACGCTGCAGCCACTGCCAAGGACAAGGGCAGGCTGCAGCGCATCATCCGCTCTGCTGAGAGGTGATTGGCTGCAATCTGCCGTCCCTCCAGGACTTGTTCACCTCTAGGACCATGGACCCTCCAGGTAAGATCGTAGCTGACCCCTCTCACCCTGAACAAACTGTTGGAGTCTCTTCCCTCTGGCAGGAGGCTGTGGTCCATCAGGACCAAGACCTCATGCCACAAGAACAGTTTCTTCCAGCTGCAGTTGGCAAACTGGGACCCCCACAAAGCCTGGGACCCCATTGACTCCGACTATTACATCCCCAAGACAATTACATACATTTACACATACTTGGCAATACACCGTTTCTCTATCTTCAAAGAGACTGCAACATTTTTTACCACTAGTTGCACCTTGAAACAAAGTTTGAAAGAATGGGTCATTGTCTATTTGTATTTTGTACAAAAGCAAGAGGACACACATGCATGCACACAAGGACCATGTGAAATGCAGCCTTACCAGTTTAGTGGTCAATAGTGGTGATTTATAAAAATATATATAAATCAGCAAAATTTAACACGCGTTATGTCATTTACTTTGATCAGTTCATAGTTATCAGGAGGAGACGCTCAAAGCCAACATGTAGAGACAAAACTGATGAGACATCCAGGAGAGCTGAAGTGTTTAAGACATTTATTATGCATACTGGTAAGACTCATAGAAATCAATTTAAAAATGTTTTCTTTGAAGACCGGACGGTCATGTTTTACTCTCATATAGTACTTAGCAGAATATATTGCAGCACTTTGTAATATTTACAGACATGGATTCATACTAGTAATCTGTTGGAGCTTTAATTTTACAACATGTATATTACAGCCATCAACACCACGATTAATACAAGTCCCATGTAATGTTACTGGGAAGGCCAGGCACTCAACACACTTTACATCCTTCTTTTTTTATACAACCTCTTAAAACCACAGATTAATTTACAAGTCGTGTGTTTCATTTCATATTTTGCCGGTTGTGAAATCATTACAAATAACATGTTTTCACTTTGAAATACAGTGACAGCTAGTGTTAGTGCAGTAAACAAGACAAGACATCACCTCAGTCCTCCTTCTACCTTTAAATAGGATTTTACAAAAACAGGCTTGATCAGTTCAGATGATTATGTTTTCCACACTGACCACCCCACTGCATAGATCCATCTCTGACCTTGGTGAAGCCTCTTCTTGTTCTTCTTGTAATTCCAAGCAGGTACTTGCAGGTGGGAAGGGCAGAGTAAAATATAGTAGTGACACATTGGCTGTGCGGAGTCAACTCACTTGCCAGCAGCAGCTTGCCAGATAATGATGCTGAGTATGACGAGCACAATGGAACCAACCATAAAAAGGATACACATCTTCTTTCGGGACTTTTGCTGCGATAGAAAAGCAGAGACAGGAGGGTTACTGGCAGGAACGTCACTGATTGACAGCACTTGGATGTCGGCTGCAGACTCACCTGGTAGTAGGCGGCTCTCTGGAGCTGCTCTGTTCCTCGATCTACATGAACTTCAGCGTTCTCCACATTTGCCTCAATGCTATCTGCAGGGCAGAACATACAGCAAGGTCAGCTGGGAACTTATGAAGTCACATGCTTAGCATTTATTCTCACCAAATCAGCGATTACAGTGTGAGAGTTTCACTCAGATGGCCCTTTGATCGCCGGTTATCTTAAGGCTGTGGCTCATGGGGAGAGAGGCCGTCCTGCGACCGCAAAGTTCACGGTTCAATCCCTGTTCTCCCCATAGTTCCCATGTCAAAGTGTCCTTGAGCAAGACCCTGAACCCCCAGTTGCTCCCTGGGCACCTCACAGGGCAGCACACTGCTCTTTAGTCACTAAAATGGTTAATGCAGAGAATAACTTCCCCAAGGGGATTAATAAAGGATAATTTATAACTTTGAGGTCTGAGCTCATAACTTAAATAAATTGAGTTATTGAGGTTGCTTCCTGTTAATCCAATGTTGGCATACCAGGAAGTGTGGTAACATCTTACAGATGACAGTGTTTCCCCTAGGTTTACAGCTTCAGGGGGGCGGGGTGTCGGCCGGGGGGGGGTGTCGGCGGTGACGACGGCGACGTTGGGAGCGACGTTGGGAGCGTTTAAAAAACGCAGATATATCTGTTTTCTTTCCACGCGACATTATTGGACGCTCTCTGCCGGCTGATGGAAGTGTGCTCTCTGCCCACCTGTGCGCGCGCACGAGTCTGTGGGCATCGGGGCGGATCTCCGCGGTGCGCGTTACCGAGAGCAAAGTAGAGTTGTAAACGCGACCATGACAGAAATAGACAGAAATACGATCAATAAAATAAGAACATTGAGTTTGTTTAATAAAAGAACAAGGTGTAGACCTGTTTATAGGAAAGGGAACCTTAAATCACGTCTGTGATCTGGCGCGACGGAGAAAATTACAGGGGGGCGGAGGGTGTTTTCAGGGGGGCGCCCCGCCCCCCTATTCTAACGGTAGGGGAAACCCTGGATGAATAGCATCTCAAATATCTATAAACTGCAGGAGTAGATTCAGTCAAGCTGATGCTGGTGTGCAGATTGAGAATCTGTGATGTGCCCTGAGAATAACGACTCACCAATCATCTCTCCCTGATCGTGGATCATCACTGCCAGGTCCTTGAAGATCTGGTTTACATCCAAAATGTCAGACTGAAACACACAAACAGACGAGCTAGAATCAGCTGTGGCAGGTGTGTGTGGTCCCAGAACATGACGTGGAGGTCCCGGTATGGATGGATCCATATTAGGAATATTAAGCCGATGCTGACCTCCAGCTGTCTGATGTTGGTTTCTCGGTCCTTGATGAGCTCCAGGTCCTCCTCTGTGATGGCCGCCTCCTCTGTCTGGGTGGTCATCTGACCCCAGTCCTCCTGGCTTCACACAAACAGGACGTTGAAATAATGAGTGTGAAGTTAAACTAATAAACTGAGGCTGAGTTTCCTCTTGCTGTGGTCATTGTATACTGTGGACTTTTATATTTCTTATGCATTGTATTAACTGTACCAATGTAGGAAACACCTTTTCAAACTGACACTTTAACGCCTACAATCAGTCTAATTGTATCGTATGGAAGATATGATAAGATACATATGCATTTATTGTCATAATTTAATGAAAAGGCCTTTGTTCAAAGAACAATCACATAGCTTGTTGTCTATTGTTACTGTGACATCCCATACCACATTCAAATTAAATCACGACATGTATCAGTGTTGTAGTACAACTTACTGCCATGAGTTTTCATGATGCGAACACATCACATCAACAATCCAATAACAGCAGAGTTTGATTTGTTCATATTTCTGCATTTAATATCTTCTATCTCTGGTTCACAAGTTCCATGTTGATGGTGCCATTTGGTTTTATAAATAAAAGGACTATTGGAGATTTGTGAGGGAAATGTCAACTATGATAGAAAAACAGTGAGGTTATATATTTTTGACAATTGCCCCCTCCAACTAAATGAGAAAGAGCCAGCATTCGGCTGAATGCTTATATTTTTGTCCATAGTTACTTATCCGATCATTTATTTCATAATGTCTTTATTCATGTCATTTGTCTTGAAGACTTTGAGGCTCAATGCAAAGGGGCCCAACAAGAGGAAACCCTGAATGAATGAGTCACTTACTTATCAAAAGAAACAAGCTTTTCATCCCGAGAACCGTCTTCAGTCTGTGGGAGAGGGAACAATCCACTATTGCCAAAGTCAAGTTAGCAGAACACAGATTTGTAAGAGATGATTGACATGAATGTGTGCGGTGAGGAGAGTTCTTCAGCTTTCATCCTGTGGTATGAAACCACCGACTCCTACTTACCGATAGGCGGGATCCAGCTCTCGCTCTGGCCACCGACTCCTTCTCCTTCTCCGCTGCACGCCGCTGGACTGCTTGGAAGTTGTTGAGCGCTGCTGAGAAATCATTCACCAGCCGCTCCCTCTGGATCTTCTGCTGCCTCTGGACACCATGAGCAGAGGGAGAGGTCGGATGAAACCAAGTAGAAAGACGAGAACACATCATAGAGATAAAACACTCACATTTGAGATTTATTTTCCACGCCAACAATACGATCAATTTGACCATTGCAATTTAAAAATCAGGCTGTTGTAGATGCTGTGGTGGAAATAATTCCAAACTCTCCCTCTCTCATATAAAAATACTCTGATGACTTCACTGAATGGAACCAGCAGGGTTGCATAGTCCGGACAGTAGCTGCTGGTAGCCAGCCTCAGGCAGACCAAATGGTCATCAGTCATGGTGGAACGGTGTTTGGACTTAATATTATTCATGTGGGAAAAGGCTGACTCACATAAATAAACTCTGACAGACACTTGTCAAGCTGCTCTGTCAAGTTGCACACGCCTTCCGTTGCGTCTCCAGCTCTGACGTCAGGTTTTGGAAGTTCCTCATGATAATATAAATCGTTATATGCTGTAGATATTCTTCATTTCATTATTCTTATGTCTATTAGAGTTCAGGTTGTGCGAGGTCAGTTTAACAGATCCTGTCTGTGAGAAACGTTCCTCAAGGTTCCTCAAGGTTCCTCAAGGTTCCACGCTCTGCACTACAACACTCACACCTGGTTATCAGTATGTTGACATTATGGAAGCAGACTGGTCGTTGCACGTTCCAGCCTTGTGAGAAAAGATGAGGACGCGATTCTCCTCCTCTTAGACAAGTTAGAGCCAATAGAAATGTTAGATGTTCATGACGGAAAACCGTGTATTAAAGAGCCGACCTTCCGGCTGTTCGGGGTGTTTCTGGACGGTCAACCTGCGTGTTGACTGGACGACTCCCTGATATCAAGATGGCAGCACTTGTTACTTTACTTGTGATCAAGGAAAATTAATTCAGAGAACGAGAGAAGTTGTTTGTCTAAATTCTTCTGGAGGCTACACCAGGCATCCAATAATTATTACGTGCCTTCACTCAAATCATGGCGCCGCAGATTTGAGGACAGATAAACTAAGCATTAACTGAGCTGATCATATCAACCACGGTTTTGTCTTTCCCATGCAGCTCTAAATTAAACTCATTCAACAGATCGGTTAAAAATGCCAAGTCTAGCAGCCACTGATGGTCATTTAGTTGGTTGTATTCTGCATGTTTAACTACATGGAGAAACTCCTTTATCTCCAGACAGAGCTCTATAAGCCATCAGTGTGTAGAACAGCCGTCTTTGAAGAGCTCTCGCTCAAATAGGCAATCTTCGTTGCTACATCCATGATCTCTTTCATGTTTAGCATGGTAGCGCATAATGCTTGTTGGTGTATTATGCAGTGGTAATTAAGGAAGTCGGGGAAAACAGTCTTCCCTGCACTTGGCAGACCATTGCGGGCGCAGCGTCCGTGGTGATTAACATTAATTTGCACACTGGGAGCTGGGTTTGTCGATAATGGCATGCGATCTACCCGCACTACCTCTACGATCGACGTATTGGGCACCCCTGATCTACATGTACTTATCATAAGCTCCCAATACCAGTCACTTTAACTCAAACACAATCATCACTGTATAATGTAGTATTCTATCAACACATGTAGACGGATACTTACTTGCTCTGAGGGTGATGTGGGCAAAGGGATGGAGCCCAACTCTTTCAGGTGCTTGTTGGTTTCCTTTGCCAGTTGGTTGGTATAATGCTGTATCTGCTGCCTGTGGAAACACCAACCGTTTAGAATGGCTCCAAACTACCGAAGATCATGCGTACACCTTTCTAGTACATGGGAGAGCACAGTGTACTAGTACTTGTGTCTTTTAACTTTAACTGACTAAAATGTCCCCTTCCTTTTGTGGTCAGCTGCCACAAAAGCTTGATCCACTACAGCCTTGTTCCGCTCTCAACCACGACATGGCTGAGGACTGCTCTCTATCCGTCATGTATTCGTCATGCTTTTAGGTTGTAGAAAGGCCTCCTCACAAATATATGTTATTTTGTATGAAAGGGTTTGTATAAAAGTTGTGTTTTGTACACTACCGTTCAAAAGTTTGGGGTCACTTAGAAATGTCCTTATTCTTCAAAGAAAAGCACTGTTTTTTTCAATGAAGATAACATTAAATGAATCAGAAATACATTACACATTGTTAATGTGGTAAATGACTATTCTAGGTGGAATAGTCTGGTTTTTAATGAAATATCTACATAGGTGTATAGAGGCCCATTTCCAGCAACTATCACTCCAGTATTGTAATGGTACATTGTGTTTGCTCATCGCATAGAAGACTAATGGATGATTAGAAAACCCTTGAAAACCCTTGTGCAATTATGTTAGCACAGCTGAAAACAGTTCTGCTGGTGAGAGAAGCTATACAACTGGCCTTCCTTTGAGCTAGTTGAGTATCTGGAGCATCACATCTGTGGGCTCCATTATTTTCTCAAAATGGCCAGAAAAAGAGAACTTTCATGTGAAACTTGCCAGTCTGTTCTTGTTCTTAGAAATTAAGGATATTCCATGCCAGAAATTGCGAAGAAGCTGAAAATTTGTCTGGGTGACCCCAAACGTTTGAACGGTAGTGTATATGGAGAACAAAACGCTGTAAAACAGTTCGACCAGACTGACAAATGAAAGGGCAGAAAGCAAAAAAGATCCCTCTTAGCAAAAGTTAAATAAGAATAGAAGGAATCATTGGTACGATCCAAATTGTTTTGTTGCGTCTGTTTTTCTTATGTAGCAAAATTGGACTGCAAACGGCAATTTGTTGCGCAATCCTTTTATACAATGACCATAATCAACCGTGTAACCTTCAGTGTTTGTGTGCCTGTATACAGTTTCTTATAAACTTATTATAGGAGCGGAGGTTAACTTCCAAAATTAAAAAGAAACTCAACAAAAAACCACAACTATGTCAAAATATATGCTATAAACACGGACAATACAGAGATTAGAAAAACTAAATTGTCCCTTGTGGGGCTTAAGCTAATTTTGACAATGTGTGATTTATAAATACCATCCCTGATGCCGTGATCATAAAAGACACGTCATTTTGGACAGTTTTATATAGATTTTACTTTAATAGCTCCGAGGAAGTCAACACTGTCCAGAACTGATCAAGTGATGAGTGCATCTGTGTGTGAGAGGAAACACTGGAGAGGAGGTGGGTACATACAGGCGGTCCTGGAGCTCACTGCTGTCCTGACTGGTCCCCAGCTGGGTCACAATGCTCTTGATCTGAGCAGCTGTCAAGAGAACAAAACAGTGATGAGTCTCAATCTTGTGTCTTCCGTGTATACACATAACACAACACGCCACAATATAGGAAGAACACCTGACTCTGAACTTAACCAAAATGTCTGGTTTTCTTCAACACAACTTAAGTTTCTCTGTATCCTCCCTCTTACAGAGCCAGACACGCGTTTCATTTCCTCATGATTCGGTCTCGAATCGAAGGTCGACTCTGTGTCACATTTAAGTCTTTATTGGATATTAGTTTGTTACTCGGGAAATCTAAAAGTACTGCTTTTATGTGTTGCCAGTCATTTCTTTGAACAGCTGATAGACATATAAAGCATAATGCTGTGACTCTTGCACACAGTTGATGTCAGCTGTCACTGATGGAACATCATGTATATAATATTGGAGACTATATGTCAATATGCTGCTTAAAAAAAATATAATTAATTGATGCAGAAAGAATAATATGAGATTGTTTTTCTTATTTCGTGGGCTTTTGGGATAAAGCATATTAAAAAAAACTATATTAATTTCCATAAACACATTGACACAAGCGGCCGAGATGAGTTTCCTCTGTAGGGGCTGGGAACGCCTCGGGGTCCCCCTGAATGAGCTGGAGAATGTTTCGGGTGAGAGGGAAGCCTGCTGCCACCACAACCCCACACGGATAAGCGGATGAAAATGGATGCATAGATTATCTGCAGTCGCTGACATGTTGTGTTACAGAAAAGGGTGCAACAATAAAGAGTACCTTATCCTCTCGCTCTCACCAACACATACAAAGAGCACAAGCTCATTTTATGTCACCCTGTTTTTGTTTAGTTGGAAAAAACAATTGTCATGCTCTATGCCATTAATTTACTTGATAGGTTCATGTCTATATTAAAACAATAGCAACATGCTCAAATGTGCAAGTTTAAGCTAGGTTGGGTAATGTATTTTAGAAACCTTTTTTTTTTGGCTATATTGATCAGAATCAGCTTTCATGGCCATATAAATTTGCACATACATGGAATTTGACTCCGGTTTCACTTGCTCTTCGTACTTTTTTTTTTTTTTTCCCCCCACACACAATATACAAGATAAATATAAAAAATATAAAAAGGACATTAAAGACAGTAGTAAAACAAAAAAAAGTGCAGATAGTGCAGATGAAGAGTCTGTTTAACTGTTCATCAGAGTGACGGCCAGTGGGAAGAAGCTGTTTCTGTGTCTGGTGGTTTTGGCGTACAGTGCTCTGTAGCGCCTTCCAGAGGGGAGGAGTTGGAACAGCTTGTGTCCAGGGTGTGAGGGGTCTGTGGTGATCTTTACAGCCCGCTTTCTGACTCTGGCGGTGTGCAAGTCCAGGATGGAGGGCAGGCTGCAACCAATGGTTCTCTCTGCAGACCTGACGATCCGCTGTAGTCTGACTCTGTCCTGTTTGGTGGCCGATCCAAACCACACAGTGATGGAAGAGCAGAGGACAGACTGGATGATGGCGGTGTAGAACAGGATCAGCAGCTCCTGAGGCAGGTTGAACTTCCTGAGCTGGCGCAGGAAGTACAGCCTCTGCTGGGCCTTTTTCCGGATGGTGTTGATGTTGGCGGTCCACTTCAGGTCCCGGGAGATTGTGGATCCCAGAAACTTGAAGGTCTCCACCGCAGAAACAGTGCTGTTGTGTATTGTGAGGGGGGGTAGTGTTGGGGGGCTCCTCCTGAAGTCCACTGTCATCTCTACAGTTTTGGCCTTGTTCAGCTCCAGGTGGTTCTGACCACACCAGAGAACCAGCTGTTCAACCTCCCGTCTGTACGCAGCCTCGTCCCCGTCGCTGATGAGGCCGATGACCGTTGTGTCGTCTGCGAACTTCAGGAGTTTAACAGACGGGTCCCCTGAGGTGCAGTCATGGTGTAGAGGGAGAAGAGCAGTGGAGAGAGCACACATCCCTGGGGGGCGCCAGTGCTTATAGTCCGGGTGCTGGATATGATTTTTCCTGATACTTACTGATACTTTTGAAATCTAATTCACTCTTGCTGGTCTATCTTACCGACACCAACTTTAAGGCACTGTCACACGTGTGCCCCATCATTACATGACAGGAGGTCAACCACTGCTATTTTTGCCATTTCCAGGCACTGCATTTTAACAAACTTCTCCTAGATATTTTACCAGATCAACTTTGGTCAGTACCATCTTCAGACCTTTGCTCTGCTAAGTTGTTGTGGAACTAGGCAACAAATATCCTTTCAACAAAAAACAGGAAGTTGTTGTAACTTGAACGTACATTTCCAATCTAATCCAAGTTTCTCATGCTCGATAAAGCTCATGTCTGAACACATCGACAGGCCAGTATTGACTGATTGTCAGTGACCTACTGGCAACAGGAAATTACATGGTTGTACTTTGATGTACTAGCAGGAACAAATGCCTCGGTACCTTCTTTTAGCCATGTTGCAACGCTCTTGCCTGACTAACTCTGCATGGTATAACAACTAATCCAAATAATGACATCTATGCATAGTATGCATGCATACTTTGATATGCCTCACTGGAACTAATGAGCAGCACTCACTGTTCTGTGTGATCTTCTGGATGTTGGAGCTGCATGTCTGTATGAGGGCGTTGAAGTCCCGTGGGACCGGGCGGTAGCTCTCTGCTTTGCCGTACGACATTCTGCCAGACGTGGACTGCAGAAAGAGGGACACAGTGTTGAGTTAGATGCATCCAACGGGGTTCCTTAACAGTGTTCTGTGACATTTGAATTAGCAAGACTATGACAGCGTGAGCCCACGATTGATCCCCTGACAGCCCGTTTACAGTTCCGGAATAACTTTGTTTTACTGGCACGAGATTCAGCTTGCCAACAAGTTAGCTTGCCAACAAGTTAGCTTGCCAACAATTTAGCTTGCCAATGTCGAATCAAAAAACATGTGACGTTAACGTTAAGTCAGGTGATATCAATCACAATGGAAACGTATGCTAACATGGTTTGTGTTGGTAATATGTGCGACTTACACATTGAGTGATTTACCTCACCTGACTGTCTACCTGGCTCTGTTTATTTCCCCTAATTGACGGGAAGCTACGCCGCCAGTCGGCTCAGCTGTTAGCTCTGTAGCTAGCTGGCAGCTTCCAGGTGTTCAGGGTAAACAGACATAGCTAGCTAGCCTACACCGCTACGAGTTCTTCAGGAACACAAACGTAGAGACAACGAGGGGAAATCGTTTGTGTTCAATGTGTTCGAGGAAAACAACGTAACATGAATACTTGCTTATTTGGATGATATTCCTTCGTCCTGCCGTCAAGAAACTGCCTTTTCTGATCCGTGACGTAATCGCGTGATGACCTCACGCGCGATGTCTTCTTCCTTGTTTGTTTTTCCAGCCGCTGGCCTTCTTGAAGTGGCATCACTGCCACCTGCTGTCTACTGCCTGTAAGCCGCCCGGCTCTTTTTCATTTGTGTTGAAAAACCATAATGATATGTGATGGAGAGAGGGGTTGCTGATCCATTACACTGATGGGAGTCAGAGGGTAGTTTATAGCCTTCAAATATCAAGTGAACACGTCGTAGAGGATGGAACATGGAGTGATATAAGACCTACTTTATTTTTTCGGATGTCAAATAATATATTTGTAAATATACATGTGGCAGTGGAGAATTCTAAGTCTAAGTGGCAGGGGCAATATTTATATATATATATATATATATATATATATATATATATATATATATATATATATATATATAGCCTGAACAGCCTGAATGGCACCCTAGAAGGCACTTTGTCACGTTTTCTGGCACATTGGACCACCGTAAAGGCCACTTTATAATCTAGAGGGGCATCCAAGAAGCCACTTTTGCTGTTTTATGTCTTAAAATACAAGGGACCTAGGATTAACGAGGAGAAAGCATATTTTTCAATTTTATTATGTCCGTCATATTACATTTTTTTACATACATACATGCAATTTGGTCTCTGCATTTAACCCATCCTTAGCCATGTAGCAGTGGGCTGCTGTGAAGCACCCGGGAAATAGGAATAGGAATAATCCCACAGTGGGGAAATGAATTCTCTGCATTTTGACCCATCCTTAGTATTTTAAGGAGCAGTGGGCTGCCCCTAGTGAAGCGCCCGGGGAGCAATTTAGGGTTCAGTGTCTTGCTCAGGGACACTTCGACATGCAAACTATGGGGAGACTGGGGATCGAACCGCTACCTTGTGGTTGCAGCACATATATTATATATGTGTTGGACAAATGTAAATCAAATGTAAATCAATTATAAATGTTGGGGTCTTGCAAGAATGGAGTTTTGAGCTGATATTGTGCCACTGAAATATACAGTATGTAGCTCTAATCAGATCAAGGCCTGACTAAGGAAGTAGTGAATAAGGATATGCAGCAACATGTGTGCTTGCAGAGCTAAAAGTAATCTATCCAGTCTAAGGACGTAGTCAGGCTCGGGCTGTGGGAGTGTGTGTCGGTGCAGTGAGAATGTTGCCAGTGTGTACACTTCAAATTGAGGTAAAGAAAATGCAGCCGGGGCGTCGACAACTACAGTTTGTCAACAACCGATCAGATCATTTGGCATGGAGGTAGTGATTCAACCCCCCAAAATACTCCACACAGAAAACACGTTTGACTGGACAGGAGAAGCAAGAGACTTGGGAGTAGTATAAAGTACTTTGATAAAATCTCTATGTGATTACTAGAAACGTTTTGGGCAGGGTCGAATTGGGAACAAAATTGGGCCCTGTCTATTTAAACTCTCTCCAGAAGGTAGCAGTAATGCAACGCTGCCGTAATGTTCCCCCCCCGCAGTCCTCCAGCCTACAGGTGGCGCTGTCTCCCTGCAACCTGTTTGTCAACCGAGCAAAATGCCAGACGAAGCAGAATCAAACTTTGTTGATGACCCGGCATGTGCCTCCCGCAGTTGGGCCGCATGACGTGTGAGGCGAACCATTCAACCGGATACAACAAGGACATCGTTCAAGCTGCGCTATTTCCGAAGTTAGAGTAACAAAATGCCCAAGAAAATGAAAGAAGAAGCGGCGTGGGTGGACGAGGACGCGGCCCCGGCAGCTGGTGAGACTAGCTTAACGTGTTAGCTAGCTAGCAGTGGTCCACCAGACCAGATCTAAATGCTACCTTTCTGAATTATGTTCGGTTTAACAGACCGGCACGCGCACCGGACTCATCTGGTCAGCAAATCATATTATGTCAGCATGAATAAATATCATATCACTAATGTTAGCAACACATTTTAATAACTAACGCTAAGTACAAATGTAGCCTTTAGCTAGCTATGATGCGTCTGTCCGTTCATGACATCATCAAATGATGCAATACTACTGTCAGCATTGACATGTGAAGTACAGAGGCAGTTCAGTCTCGACAGTAAAACCAGAACCAGTTTGGACTCCAGCCATTACTTTACAGTCGTGACTTTCTCTATTACAGAAAACAGATACAGTGAAAACCAATGAAACGATGCCTATGAGGTTAGAAGATGTTGGAGACTGTAACGTGACAGACATGACATGTTGTTCCACCACAAGCTTAAACACAGCTTCAGTCCCAAGAGATCCTCTCGTTTCATTCATTAGACCACGAATGATAATCATGTTTTGATGAAGTTTATTAAAACGTGCCCAGTTACTTTATGTCCTCTATTGATGGACGATGATCACAAAGGGTTTATCTACGCATGCCAGGTACCTCGAATTAAAGCTGAGTCAGTACGAGTCATCGTTTCATGTCTGCCCCACTGATGTTGTGAAATCTGTTTAGTTCCAGCAGAAAAAACTGTGAAAAAGGGGAAGAAAGATAAAAAGGGGAAAAAGAGTGTGAGTATTCATTTGTAGTTTCAGAGTACAGTATTTAAAGGTGTCATAGCTGCAGTGGTATCTCTATGGCTCAACACATTTCATTGGATTTGTTGTGTGAATGTTTTTCTCCAGTTCTTTGAGGAACTTTCCACCGATGTCAAACCTGAAGTAGATGAGGTGGCTGTGAAAGGCACACAAGGAAAACAGGTAATCCTCAGTCCCAAAGGTCTTTGATTAAGAAGGGGACTGATGGTACACCCTTAAAAACAACTATGTATACAATGTTCTGGCTAACGTGACTCTTTAGACTTGCAGGATGTGAGAGGTCCAGTTCTGTGCTATCGTCTGTAGCAATATGTTCAACAACATCTAGAATTTGCTCTTCAGCCTCATTATTATTATTATTATTATTATTATTATTATTATTATTATTGCCCATTTCAGACATGCACTGAATTGTACATGTAGTATGCCGGCAGTATTTTTTCGTATAATCTTTATATTGTTGCTGGAGATGCCACAAGCCAATCTCAAGGATCAGTATCAGGGCTGATCTGGGCCCTTTTTTAAACGATAGATTTTAACTAAAATAAAGCTGATCAAAATCAGATCCATTTATTCATATGACTATAGCATAATTCCTTTATTTTGAGCACTTTGGTGCTACATAAAATAATAGTTTCACTGTAAATTCTATCACTGTCCTTTGACATTTCCACTGAAGTTTAAAAATGACATTTCAATTTCAAACTCCTCTATTCAGTCTCAGAAAAAGAAAAAAGACCGGCGGAAAGGAAAAAGTGGAAATGCAGATGATGATGATGATGACGAGGACGTCATGCTAAAGCTGAAAAAGCTTTCAGTGCAAGCAAGTGACGAGGAAGATGAGCCAGGTATGTTTCAAGAAGGAGCTTTGCATGAAATGGTTCTTATCCCCACACTTGTACATTCTCAGTGCAACGCTCTTGTCTTTCCTTCCCACAGTCATTGCCCGCAGTAAAGGGAACAAGAAGAATAAGGTTAGTCTGAAGTCAGCATTAACACATCGTCCTGACTCTTGACGTGTTGGCAGTGTAAAGCATCTCTTGTGTCCTTCAGGGCGGAAACATCTTTGCTGCTCTCAGCCAGGCCCAGAGTGATGAGGATGAGGACAGTAATTTGGACGAAGAAGATACACCAGCAAAAAAGGTAGAGCTTGCTTTGGCTTAAAATGACCACAAAGAAATGCAGCTTAAGTGTGTGCTGCTTTTAGAGCTGCTACCTGGAGTCAACGCATGAGAGGGTTGCACAAATGCCCAAAAGGCCCCTCAGGTATGGAAGCTAGAGCTTCCATACCTGAGAATGCCGACATGAAAATAAATACAATAAAGAGATCTATTGAAATACATAACATAGTTCTATGCATTTCCTTTTTACCTAGGCATTTACCATGTACTAATGGAAAACATGTTAAAACTACAAAGTTAAGCATTTTATACTTGCAACTTATAAACAAGTCAGTGTGGTCCAGCAAAGGTAATGTCAAAAGTTTTCTTGTGGCCCATGTACCCTCCAAAGCTGGGTTTATTTAGTTGGATAACAACTTATGCAATGCATTATTTAGTTTAAATTTTTGCCTTAAAATTGCCATTTGAAGTTAAACTAAAGCCAGAAAACTTGTTTTTCAATTTTATTGTTATATCTATATTAACTGGCCCTACTGGAGATGATCAGAACCAGAATCAGAAACCATTTATTTACCAGGAATGTTTACACAAACAAGGAATTTTTCTTGCGAGATGCATAGCATGAGACGTTAAACGAGACAAACAACAATCAACGACAACAACAGTGCAATGGGTATTAAATTAAGTATAAGATAAAGTGCTCAGACAAACATAACGTTAATGTAAAGTGACATAGTGTTTTAATATGAGGTGTGGAGAGATGTGCAGGGGAGTGACCGGTAGGAACTAGTCATGGGGGTGACAGAGTCAGTCAGTGGGGGACCCGGCTCTGTTGATGAGCCCGACTGCCGACAGGAAGAAGCTGTTAGTGTGGTGTGAGGTCTTGGTCCTGATGGACCTCAGCCTCCTGCCAGAGGGAAGGGACTCGAACAGGTTATGTCCAGGGTGAGAGGGGTCAGCTACAATCTTTCTTGCCCGCTTCAGAGTCCTGGAGGCGAACAAGTCCTGGAGGGACGGCAGATTACAGCCAATCACCTCTCAGCAGAGCGGATGATGCGCCGCAGCCTGCCCTTGTCCTTGGCAGTGGCTGCAGCGTGCCAGACGGTGATGGAGGAGCAGAGGAGGGACTCAACGATGGCAGTGTAGAAGTGCACCATCATTTTCTTTGGCAGGTTGAATTTCTTCAGCTGCCTCAGGAAGAACATCCTCTGCTGACTCTTCTTAGTGATGGAGCTGATGTTCAGGTCCCTCTTGAGGTCCTGGGTTAGGGTGGAGCCCAGGAAGAGGAAGGACTCCACAGCGTCGACGGGGGAGTCACACAGGGTGAGAGGGGCGGGTGGGTTGCGTTCTTCCTGACGTCCACAACCATCTCCACTGTCTTCAGAGCGTTGAGATCCAGGTTGTTCTGGCTGCACCAGGTCTCCAGACTCGTCCCCACCAGAGATGAGTCCATTGAGGGTGGTGTCATCCGCGAACTTCAGGAGCTTGACGGACTGGTGACTGGAGGTGCAGCTGTTGGTGTACAGCGAGAAGAGCAGAGGGGAAAGAACGCAGCCTTGGGGGGAACCGGTGCTGATGGTCCGAGAGCCTGAGACGTGTTTCCCCAGCTTCACGTGCTGCTTCCTGTCAGTCAGGAAGTCTGTGATCCACCTGCAGGTGGAGTCAGGGACGTGCAGCTGGGAGAGCTTGTCCTGCAGCAGAGATGGGATGATGGTGTTGAAAGCAGAGCTGAAGTCCACGAACAGGATCCTGGCGTAGGTTCCTGGGGAGTCCAGATGCTGGAGGATGTAGTGGAGGGCCATGTTGACAGCATCGTCTACAGACCTGTTGGCCCTGTAGGCGAACTGCAGAGGGTCCAGGAGTGGGACAGTCAGGGTTTTGAGGTGTGACAAGACCAGGCGCTCAAAAGACTTCATGACCACAGAGGTCAGGGCGACGGGCCTGTAGTCATTGAGTCCTGTGATTCTACAGAGGTGTGAGCCCGTGATGCGCTGGGGGAGGGGGGGGCTGGTGGTCTGTGGGGCATGGCGTCAGGACTGCTCCATTGTCTTTCAAAGCGACAGTAGAACTCATTCAGCTCGTCTGCCAGGCGGAGGTCATTCATTGGGTGGGGGGATGGATGGAGGATTTCTGCGGAGGTAAACAATCCACAGGATTCCCAAACTATCAGTGCTTTATGGTGGGGAGAGCTCTAGGGGGTTCCAATAGGTATGATGTGATGAGCCTCTAATACACCAACCTGGAAGAATACGCAGCGATACCCGAGGCCCGAACAGGCACTGCACTAGTTTTAACAGTTTGGCTTACAGTGTTTTCATGAATTTGGCAGGTTGCCTCTGATCAGGAGGATGAAGCAGAGAAGGATGATGGTGAAGAGAAAACTACAAAGAAGACCAAGAAGGCAGAGGCCAAGTCCAAGGTAGGCATTTATACATTTTAAACTACAGACAAAATGGTGAATCATAGCTGAGCCACTAAAAGAAAGCATGGCAGGCCCCTGTCAACCTGTTGGGTTCCCCCATGTGAAACTGTTTCAATGGGACTACAATGACGCTGCATTTACAGAGTTCCAAAGGATTCTTAGTTTTGTTGTTGTTCCAGAACTTTTGCTCTGTTTACACTGAGCGTCCTCAATACAGACTTTTAGAGCACTGCAAACGGAGGAGGACGGAGACGTTTTACTAGCGGACGCCTCACGGTATATTTACTTTACTCAGTTTGCTGCAGCAGTTGAGGAATCGCTCTTCTTCTTCTTCTTCTTCTGCAGCTTGATACTTTTCATCAGATGCTGTGTTTGTTCTGGAAGAGTCTTTCCACAATACATCTTTTGTTGTTTGATAACTTCTCGCCACATATCAGCATACAGGTCAGCCGGCATCGTTGGCAGTGAAAGCAAATTAATACATCCACGCAGAATTAAACTCTCTACTTTCCTCTGACTTTTAATTTATCCGTTGATAGTTTACTGAGGGTGGAGCGCTGCACATCACGATGAGCCGCCTGCAGGGAAAGAGGCTTGACAGCTACGTAATAGGATGTGACGCACATTTTAGATAAAGAAATATTTAAACATTTTTATTTTATTTTCAGTGACCCAATATCACCTCAAAGTGACTTTCCAAGACTTTCCACTTGGAAAAGATAATTTTATTTTTTAATCAAAGCCTCAGGGAGCCGCAACAGAGGGGCTAAAGAGACGCTTGCGGCCCCTGGGCTAACCTCTTCACTTTAATCAGCAGGTGGCAAGAACTTGGTTGTGTCTGGAAGAGTTGTAGCGAGGATCACGATTCATGATTTATGTTAGTTTCTGTGGTGAAAGTTACTGAATAGTGCAACTCAACTAACCTACAACTTAATGAAGCACTAGGTTGCAATCTTTTACTCACCACTAGATGCCACTAAATCTCCCACTCTGTTCTTTTAAGATGTCGAGCTTGCTCTGGACACCATTATTAGAGTAAGATCAGCATTTTAAAAGAGAGAAACAGAGTGGGAGATATGATATGTGTGTATGTATATATATACACACACACACACACACACACACACACACACACACACACACACACACACACACACACACACACACACACACACACACACACACACACACACCATATCTCCCACTCTGTTTCTCTTCTTCTTTTTTCTTAATCACCAGAAATTGAAGCCAAAGAACGGGAAGAAGGAGCAGCACAAGGCTTCGTTCTTTTCATTTTGATCAAATGTTCAGCCTCTTCCAGGTAACCATGATGTGATTTTAA
The DNA here is from genome assembly GCA_038501785.1 of Myoxocephalus aenaeus. Taxonomy (NCBI): domain Eukaryota; kingdom Metazoa; phylum Chordata; class Actinopteri; order Perciformes; family Cottidae; genus Myoxocephalus; species Myoxocephalus aenaeus. The sequence continues at coordinate 639,829 of JBAMJR010000419.1, read as the reverse complement.
CTTGTCCATACAGAGAGGGAAACCTGCTGAACAATCACACAGGAGGGAGGAAGAGGAAGAGGAGGACGAGGAGGACAGTGACGGAGGTGACATGATGATGGTAAGTATTTCCTACACAAAGCTCCCCTCTCCTTCCCTGCTGTGGGTCAGTGTGTCAGTCTGTCTCTCTTTGTGTGTCTGCCTCTCAGAGCGCGGAGGATGTCATTGCTGAGCAGGCCAAGCAGCAGGAAGACGGCCCGATAGCTACCCTTACGAAAAAGGAAAAGAAGAAGAAAAAGAAACAGGTAATCATTATACATGCTGTTATGAGGCTTTAATTATATACACCTCCTCTTATTTATTTGACATGTTGAAGTCATGAACCGCTGCTCAGCCAGTGGGAAGAGTTGTGTAATGCAGAGGCTCCCAGAGGCTCTGGATTCTGGATTCCTAAAACCACTAACGGTCAAATGTCCCCTCCTAGTAGAAAGCGTCAATTTTATACAGTTCTTTGAATCATCTAGGTCTGCAACTAACGATTATTTTAATAATCGATTAATCGGTTGATTATTTTTTCGATTAATCGATGAATCTGATAAAAAAGCATTAATTTCCAACCCTTTATTCAAAAACAGAACTGACAGTGCACAACATGTTCAGAAAGCACAAACAGGTTGCTCCTTGAACATCCCTGAGCTGTTAATTAAAAAAAATAAAATAAAAATGGACTAACACAAAAAACATACACATGTATGCTTTACATCTGCCAAATGTGAGCCCTTTTTACTGTAATGATCTCCTTGGAGCAGAGGCTGCATTTACATACCCTGCTTTATCAATATGTATGAAACACTGGGACAGGGAAGCTGTACTGCTCCTCATGTCTGTTTTCACCTCCACCTTCCTTAAACTCTTTCATTCACATCATCTGATCAATATCTGGGTCTCTTATGACCATGACATCACGTTGTTGGCTAAGCCCAACTACGTGATTTGATTCATTCTACTTTGAGTAAAAAAATAAATAAAAACCTTTAGCCAGATCCTCCGGTGTGCCGGTTTAACGTTAACGAGTGACTGGTGAACTGAACCAGACCGGGGGGTTACAGCATGTTTCATCACGTTACGTTTTTTTCCAAGCAAAACTGAACTGTAACGGAACATATAGTAACTTTAACGACAATACACAACCCAAACACGCTAGCTAACGTGATAGCAAGCCGGCTAGCTTCCATTTAAAAACAAGTTTGAGGGAAATGAAGACGCTGGAGACATCTTAACGCTGATTGGCTAAGACTCGACACGTCACATCAAAGATGTTTTATTTTTGAGAAAATCACAACCTCAGCTTTTATCCGTGTCTCACTCCAATCTCAGACGCGCTGGCAGGCCAGTTGCTCCGCTCTTTTTGCCTCAGAGGGCTTTACAATCTGTACACGTACGTCATCCCTGTCCCAGGACAGCATCTTTAGCAGGTTTTATCTGGATTAGTATGATAACTGAAAAATAAATATGATTAATCAGCCCTATTAAAAAATATAGGTAATCTAAATCAGCGGTCCCCAACCTTTTTTAGCGCCACGGACCGGTTACATGGAAGACAATATTTTCACGGACCGGCCCTCGCGGTGTGGGCGATAATTATGACGTAATAAAATTATCAGACCGGCATAAAGACAATTATAAATAAATATACAACTCACAATTACACCGAATTAGTGGGAGCCCTGAGCTTGTTTCTCTGCTACGACACCGTCGTGTGTTCTTTATGTCGTCTACTCCGTACCTTTTAAAACCTGCTTCACAAAGACAGGATGTTGAAATGGAAGCAGGGTTTTTGTGCTTTTTTGTTGATCTCAGGATATTCTGCCTTGACTTTAATCCAGATGCTGAAACTTAAGTTTCATTTTTGTGGAAACGTATATAGGTTACTCACAGACGGATGTATCCGGTCATTTCAAAATAAAACATCTTTCCGACCGTGATTTTTTTATTTTTCGAAATTTTTGTTCATTCATTTTATCTGTGCGGCCAAGGGGCCGATCTAAATGTCACCTTGTTTTTAATGTATATTAGAATATAAAAAATGTACAATATGAAATGGAAACAAATAAAAGATGCATCTTGGAGGCATCCTACTTTGGCAGGTCCAAAGGTGTCCTTTGGTCAAATGTTGAACCCCACATAGCTTCTGAAGGCATCAGTGTGTGTGAGAGAGTGAGCATGAGATCATCTCCTGATGGGCAGGTGGCACCTTGTATGGCAGCATCTGCATCAGTGGATGAATGTGTGAGTGAAGGGCTGAAGGCTGACATGTGGTGAACAGCTCTTTGAGTGGAAGACGAGTCTAATGTTTTCTGTTTCGTCCCTGATGATGTGAGCTGGGGGCCGGTTTGCTGTTGTGTTCTTGGGTTCTCATCTGTATGTTGGTTGTCTGTTTGGTTACAGATGGAGTATGAGCGGCAGGTGGCCAGTATGCGTGCTCAGAATGCCTTGGAGGGAGATTTCTCCATTTCCCAGGCTGAGATGTCCTCCAGACAGGCCATGCTAGAAAACGCCTCTGATATCAAGGTAGTAGAATTACTGAAAATGAAATTGTGAAATTCAGATCTCTTGACATGTGAACCCTGATGAAAACATTAACCTAATTATTTATAAGAATATTGTGTTGGCGCTCTTTAGATGCTTTTAACAATCCAAACTAATTAGTAAAATGCTAAAATGCTGCATGCACTGCAGAACTATGTGTTAGTGAAGATTGTTTGTGCCCTTTAGCTGGAGAAGTTCAGCATCTCTGCTCATGGCAAGGAGCTCTTCATCAACGCTGACCTTCTCATCGTGGCAGGAAGAAGATATGGTTTGGTTGGACCAAATGGGTAACTATCCTTTACTGGCTGTGAAAGACGGCTACCGCTAACGATGCTACTCAGAAGATCAGGTGTTTGGGTAAAAATGTAATTGGGCTGAAATGATTCCTCAAGAAACTAAAGTAACTTGATTACTAAAAATCCTGCTGCTGATCAACGGTGCACGGATTTAATTGTAACAACAAATCTGAGTTGACCTGAGCAGGAGGAGCTAGTTAATGTAGCTGTTCGCTGTTAGCTTGGCTAAATAACCAAGCTAACAGCTTACGTTAATTGAAGTAGCATAAATTACATTATGGTGCGTTTAATCTCTAAGTAAAGATGACTATTGGGTGATGGTAAATTATAACGTTTTTATGATGTGTTCAAATGTAATCTTGTAAAATGTAGTTATAGTGAGAAACTTGGAGATGTTTTCAAAGCAACATACAAAGATATTAGAGAGGGAATTATGAGCAGTTAAACTTCCTAACACTAGCTCTAAGAAGCTTATAATACATCATTAAAGTTAATAATTTATAATGCATCATTTATGTCCTAATCATTTGAATTGTGTATTTGTATGCAAATAACTACGATAGATGACAATAACAAGGTAACCAGACGACATTTGGATTTGTTGATAGTTTCATTGACTTAGGGACAGTTTACATTATTTTTCAGGACAGGGTGAAAAAGTTAGAGGAGCTTTGAAGCCCAGAATGTAATATGAACTTAAAAGGTTTAGTTTTGACAGATAATGTAATCGTAGAAACATGTGACCCATGACCAGATTCTCAGAGTTAATAAAAATGCAGGATATTTTATACACTAGGTGTAAACAACGCAAACCTGCCAATTTATTTTGTGTAGCCCAAAATCATAAATTCTCCTCAGAAGACTTTACAATCTGTACACATAGACATCCTCTGTCCTGGGACCTCAGATCAGGAAACCCCCCCAAAACACCTTTAATGGGGAGAAAAAAAGAAGAAAGCTTCAGGAGAGCAACAGAGGAGGATCCTTCTATGAGGATGGACAGAAGAATAGATGTCATGTGACCAGGATGAACAACGTAACAGAGTTACAACACAATTGATTCATATAGTGAGTAGTAGGCATGAAGAAGAAGTTACAACTATCAAAAATAACAGCAAAAGTGGATATAGTAGAATAATAATGATAATACAAGCAGTAATGGTATTGGCAATACTAATAGCAAAGCAACTAATAATGATAATAGCAGGAGGTGTCGGCAGGACCTGGGTCCAGATAAAGATATGATCCATGTGAACCTGTGAGGAGAGAAAGCACAAAGACTCTGGAGAAAGAGCGAAGTTAGGAATGTGCATTGATGGGGCATGAATTCATCCACTCATGCAGAATAAGATGGAGAACTATTGATCCATTGGCCATCCAATAGACCTGTTCATCTAGAGGCGGCCGTCACACTGCCTGTCGACGTTAGGAAGACTTCATAATATCATTATATTACATTTAATACTTGACCTCTTTCTTTACACCAGTGGTTCTTTTTCTGTCACGCCCCACTTTGGAGGAAGAAAAATGTTTGGGCCCCACACAATTGTAACAAAATGGTCCAACTTTTTATGACTCCTCCCTCCCTGCTTTTTCAAATAATAGAATAAAGAAAATTACAATCCCTTTCAAGAAAACCAGATCGCTCCATCAGACAGAAACTAATAACATCTGCAATCACGTTGTCAGAACATTGCAAATAAAGTTCTATCTGTACAAAAAACAACTAATATTTGGCAAAAAAATTACTTATTGTGGCTGCAAATAACCTGATAAATGATTGCAGATATGTGAGCATCAGGTTGTATTAGTGGCTGCAGTGAGCTGCTTTCCTCTACAAATATTTTATAAACAGGGTTGTAGATTTGATACGGCCTCTCAATTCATGCTCAATGTTGAGCTTAGATCTATTTTCTGTTTTGAGAGACTCAGCAGCAGAAAAGACCTCACAAACTAAACATTTCCACGAAAGTACAGGCATTTTTCCATGTATTTATTAATGACGTTTTGTGTTACTCTTGTACTATGTGAAATGATCATGTTCATGGGGAGTGGTCGTCCTGAAACCACAAGGTAGCGTTCATCCTGTTCTCATGTTGAAGTGTCCTTGAGCAAGACACTGAAGCCCCAGAGCTTCACAGCAGCACACTGCTCCTTCATTACTAAGGATGGGTCAAATGCAGAGAATAATTTCCCCACTGTGGGATTAATAAAGGATTATATACAAAAAGATTTAAAAAAGAATTTAAACAGCATCACCCCACCCCCCCTTAATAGTAGCCCTTGCATTTCCTGTTGGACACTGATCCAGTGCTCACTTGTCTGTCTCCTCTTCAGCAAAGGAAAGACCACATTACTGAAACACATAGCCAACAGAGCGCTCAGCATTCCTCCCAACATTGACGTGCTGCTGTGTGAACAGGGTAAGTGACCGGTCAGACATCCCTTCTCTTTCCACGTTGGTGTCGCCCACTGACTGTGTCGCGTCCCTGATGTTGTGCTAGAGGTGGTAGCTGACGACACGCCGGCGGTGCAGGCGGTGCTGAAGGCCGACACCCGGCGCCTGAAGCTGCTGGAGGAGGAGAGGCAGCTGCAGGCTCGTCTGGAGAAGGGAGAGGACAGTGTGGCTGAGAGGCTGGAGAAGGTGAGCGCCGCTTTACCAGGCTGCATTTTCCTTGAATATTTCTTCATTTATTTGACCTGTTTATTTCACAAGCATTTAACCCATAAGCTAAGCATTAGGACCAGTGGGTCCAGCTCTAGAACACAGTGAAGCATTAAGTGCCTTACATTAATCCAGATGAATGATGGTGTTGCTGTCTGCTGGCAACTGTTCACAATATACATTTTACAAGGTGATAAAATATCAGTGTTATATTTAGGCTCTGCTGCCCCAAGTGGCCAACAAATCTATTGTTCAGCCTTTAAGAATAAATCCAGTGGACGACGAGGACACCTTTTTGTATTTCTGGATCAGGATTATTCTTCATTCCTATCAGTAGATAGAAAGAAAACATGGATTTCTGCGATTTGGGAACACCACAGTGACACAACTGGACAAAGCCAACAGTGTTTTTGTTGTTGTAAACTAACTACTTGTACAGCTTCTCTCTGCAGTGAAGGGTTGTTGACATTTCAAGTGCACTCACCTTCAGTTTGACTGCCAAACAAAGTGGTTTCAACAATCTGGATCAACTTTATAACCTGTCTAACATGTGACCTGCCTCCGTGTTGCTCCTCCCGCAGGTCTATGAGGAACTCCGGGCTATTGGAGCTGCAGCAGCTGAACCCAAGGCCAGGAGGATCCTGGCTGGTCTGTCGTTTACCACGGAGATGCAGAACAGACCCACGAAGAGGTTCTCTGGAGGGTGGAGAATGAGGGTGTCCCTCGCCAGGTACACCATTACACACTGGATGGATGGAGCCGGTCCAGCGTTGACCTGTTGGAAGTTATTTCTCATTCACTCTAACATCTGTGTCCACAGAGCTCTGTTCATGGAACCCACTCTGCTGATGCTGGACGAGCCCACTAACCACCTGGACCTGAACGCTGTCATCTGGCTCAACAAGTACGAAGCAGCTCTTTAATAATGTTTCCCTGGGGGATACCACTAAGTATTTTAGTATTGTAGTAGTAGATTTTAATTAGTATTAAAGGAAGGAATGACTTGGCTCAGCAGAGTTACATTGGGTTGGTAAATGGACTGCACATCATTCACCCATTCACACCCATTCATACACTGATGGGAGGAGCTAAAGTTCCACCTGCCCATCAGGACTAACTACAGTTAAAGTGCTGACTGAGGTAATGAGGTTGACGGAGAACCGGAGGGTGGGTGCTAAGTTTCCATGACAACGCTGTCAGTCAGGATGGCGTTATCAGCTGTAACCGTATAAGAGCAGTGAGCCACCCAATGGGGCACGCTCACGTGCACTAACATGTACTACCAAGACACGCTCACGTGCACTAACATGTACTACCAAGACACGCTCACGTGCACTAACATGTACTACCAAGACACGCTCACGTGCACTAACATGTACTACCAAGACACGCTCACGTGCACTAACATGTACTACCAAGACACGCTCACGTGCACTAACATGTACTACCAAGACACGCTCACGTGCACTAACATGTACTACCAAGACACGCTCACGTGCACTAACATGTACTACCAAGACACGCTCACGTGCACTAACATGTACTACCAAGACACGCTCACGTGCACTAACATGTACTACCAAGACACGCTCACGTGCACTAACATGTATTACCAAGACACGTGCACTAACGTGCACTAAAAGAACAGAGGAGGAGCGCTGATGACATCACACAGAAGGAGAGACTTCATTCTCTGATCAGGGAGACGTTCCTCCTCTAGATCTTTACATAGATGAAAGTTATTTAACGGATGTTAATGATCTGAATGTTGTGTGCTGCTCCTTTGAATATTTATCCGTTTCTTTTGAACATGGTTGTGTTCTGTCTGCAGACATTCTGTCCCAACAGGATTCCTGACTGTATGAGAGCTATTTCACTCTTATTCCATCACTGGCTATAATAACAGGAGGCGACCTTGGCTGATAATGGAAATAAAAACTCTACCCTTCATGTTTTTTTGTTTAAAAAAACATATTAGCTTTCAGTGAATAATGTCAGACAGACCAGATCAAGAATGAACTCTCACTGTTGCATTAGGTTACTTTTCCCTTGAATATTTGGCAATGAGGTCTCCTGCTTTTTATTCTATTCAAGTTGTGTGCTTGTATTCTCTTTTCTACAGCTACCTTCAAGGCTGGAAGAAGACTCTCCTCATAGTTTCCCACGACCAGAGTTTCCTTGATGAAGTCTGTACAGATATCATCCACTTAGACAACGAGAAGCTCTACTATTACAGAGGGAACTACTGTAAGTGCAATTTAGAGCAAGAACTCACATCTTGGGGATGAGATGGCAACACTCTTAACATAGATGATGTTCCTATTAACAATATCTTCATTATGAGGTCAGATTTGTTAATTAACAGTGTTTCCCCCACCGTTATAATAGGGGGGCGGGACGCCCCCCTATTTTCTCGATAGCGCCAGGTCACAAGTCGTCATTTAAGTTTCTCTTTCCTATAGAACAGGTCTACACCTTGTTCTGTTATTAAACAAACTAAACGGCCGTATTTTATTGATCTTATCCACACACAGCTTGTCATTTCTGTCTCTACATGGTCGCGTTAACACTTCTCCTCTGCTCTGCATCGCGCACAGTGGAGTTCCGCCCTGAAGCGCACAGACACGTGCGTGCGCACACACAGGTGAGCGCTGAGCACACAGCAGCGGACAGAGAGCGTCGAAAAATATCTCGTGTGAAAAGCAGACCTATATCTGCGTTTTAAACGCTCCCAGGTGAAGATGGCAACAGCAGCTCTCATGTGAGGAGCACTGGAGCAGCTCTCTGATCACAGAGCAGCTCTCTGATCACAGAGCAGCTCTCTGATCACAGAGCAGCTCTCTGATCACAGAGCAGCTCTCTGATCACAGAGCAGCTCTCTGAACACAGAGCAGCTCTCTGAACACAGAGCAGCTCTCTGATCACAGAGCAGCTCTCTGAACACAGAGCAGCTCTCTGAACACAGAGCAGCTCTCTGAACACAGAGCAGCTCTCTGAACACAGAGCAGCTCTCTGAACACAGAGCAGCTCTCTGATCACAGAGCAGCTCTCTGATCACAGAGCAGCTCTCTGATCACAGAGCAGCTCTCTGATCACAGAGCAGCTCTCTGAACACAGAGCAGCTCTCTGATCACGGAGCAGCTCTCTGAACACGGAGCAGCTCTCTGAACACGGAGCAGCTCTCTGAACACAGAGCAGCTCTCTGAACACAGAGCAGCTCTCTGAACACAGAGCAGCTCTCTGAACACAGAGCAGCTCTCTGAACACAGAGCAGCTCTCCTGCTCCAGGTGAAAGAGACAAAGTGCTCGTGTCTTCTACCAACAATGAGCTGCTGGCTTCACATATTACAAAAGTACACGGACATAAAACTAAGTCATTAATAAATACATGGAGAAAAGCCTGTACTTTCGGGTAAATGTTTACGTTACGCCGTTAACAGGTTACGCTTGTCATGTGCGACTCGCTGACTTTTGTCTCTTTGCCAGAAGTCTCCGTGACGTCCTTTCTGCTGCTGCGTCTCTCAAAACAGAAAACAGATCTCAGCTCAACGTTGAACATGAATTGTATCAAATCTACAACCCTGTTTTTAAAAGATATGTAGAGTAAAGCAGCTCACTGCTCCACTAATACTGATACAACCTGATGGCTGACACATATCTGCACTCATTCTGTTTTTGTTTGGCAAATAAAAATAGCTTATTGTTTTCCACAATGAGCTATTTAGTAGTAACTAAATATTAGTTTTTTTTTGCACAGATATAACTTTATTTTCATTGTTCTAAGTGATTGCAATTTAAAAATACTACTTTAAGTGTTTGTGTCGCCGCCCTGTTTTTTTTTTTAAATGGCATTTATTTAAAAACAATAAATATTTCTGTGCACTGGAAATATATTTGTGAAGCTTATTTTTTACATATGTGGATTTTGTTTACATTTATATATAATGATAACTATTTTTGTGTGCATTGATAATTATTTGTGGAGTTATTTATAAATGACAAAATACATAGTGAATCCTTCTGTGTGCCTTCATTAATAACTGATCTGGCTTCATAGTTAATGTCTACCTTCATTCTGTAGAGCAACCATCTGTTCTTCATCTGTGTTGAGATCTGTTAGTGTGATGAGACACATACATTACTCACTGTGTCCTTGTCTTTTCTTTAAGTGACCTTCAAGAAGATGTATGTGCAGAAGCAGAAAGAAATGCAGAAACAGTATGACAAGCAGGAGAAGAAACTGAAAGACCTGAAGGCTGGTGGCAAATCCACCAAGCAGGCAGTAAGTAAAACATGGCCGCCCTCAGGGTCCAGACGTCTAAAGCTGAGGCTTTCTTCACTGTTCCAGTAGACCAGTGCTTCCCAACCCTTTTCTGTCAAGCCCCCTTTGATGATATAGGAACATTGTCCCAGTCTAAATGGGTCGTACCTTCTTTGTTTTTAATTAATTGCATTATAATTTATACACTCTATAAAATATTAGTTTTTCTTTCTAAAATAAGTACATATCACTTCACTTTTCCACTTCAGTTTATTGTTCAGTTTGTTTTACTAAGACAAAATAGCAATAATAAAATCAAGATTGCTTTCAAGTAGTGCTTTCAGACATTAATTGCATTACAAAATGAATTTAAAATGCTAAAATTGAAGTTAGGAATAGTGCAACAACTTACATTCCCCATTTAACAGAAGGGTTTTTAAACAGAATTATTATTACTACTCCTACTTTGTAGGAAGCCAGTTGTGCTTTCACAGAGACGGATGCCGCTCTTACAAAGTGACTCTGCTGGCCATGACAGTTTCCCAATTTCTTTTTAAAAACTCCAGGTGCTTGTTCATGACCGGGGTTCACCTGTCTTTTCAATTCAGTGGCTTCATACCGTCTGCCGCCAGTATCTCAAGACAAGACACTGGGTCTCTTCTTGGCCGTAGTGCTCGTAAAGTCCAGGGACAGATGAGCCTCCTTAGAGTTTCTTGCTCCTCTTTCTGTGTGTCGCCTGTTACAGCTGTAACGGTCTCTCTCTCGGTCTCTCTCTCTCTCGCTCTCTCTCTCTCTCGCTCTCTCTCTGTCTCTCTCTCTCTCTCTCTCTCTCTCTGTCTCTCTCTCTCGGTCTCTCTCTCTCGGTCTCTATCTCTCCTGATTTATTTTAATTTCTTAGGTGCAATCATATGATACAGTGCCGTATTGTTCCAACTTGTTTGTATTTGTTATAATTTTATTGTATATAGTTTTACGTGTGTGTGGTGACCCCCCTCCCCCTGTAGTTCCACAGCCCCCCACTGCAGTAGACACTTTTGACGCTGATGGTTATAAGGTTATAATTTCATGTCTTTAGCAAATGTACAACTTAAAACTGTGGACTCGCATCAAGATATGGTGTGTGTCACACCTCTCCATGAAACTAGTGCTTCATCCAGACATCATGTTGTGTGACCAACAGAAGTTTGTCTAAATGTTTTCTCTCAGGAGAAGCAAACTAAGGAGGCCCTGACCAGGAAGCAGCAGAAAGGCAAGAAGAAGGGCGGTCAGGAGGAGGAGAGCCAGGACGCCACGGAGCTGCTGAAGAGGCCTAGAGAGTACACCGTCAAGTTCACCTTCCCCAACCCACCGCCGCTCTCACCGCCCATCCTGGGACTACACAGTAAGAACCAACACACACACCTCAGCAGGGCAGGGGACCAGGTAGTCCACACACACACACACACACACACACACACACACACACACACACACACACACACACACACACACACACACACACACACACACACACACACTGAAGGAGCTGAGGACTGTAGGAGAGGAGCTGAGGACTGTATGAGTATCATGGTTTGGTTACATGCACCTTCAGTCATGATGGACAAATATTGAAGTGTGCATATTAGCTATACATTTCCTGTCGATAAAATAAATAATATTCCTGACTGAGGTTTGTAAAGAATGAAGAACACAGCCATCAGTCAGTATCAGTCCTCCTGGTGGCTTTGTTTAGAAGAACAAACTGAGATAAACAGGTCCGGTGTATTACATTTATTTGTTTAAATCCTCACGCATGTTCATAGCGCTGTGACGATGAAAATAGGATGTCTCAGTTAGCACTAAAGGGAATAACAGTGTTTGTCAAATGTCACAGACTAACGTATTGAAAATCTATTTTAAGACAACAGGAAAGGACACTTAATGATGCACATGATAATAATCAGTGATGCACAGAAACAAAGCGTGAGATTAAAGCGCTGGCTCTCCTTACAGGTGTTGACTTCAGCTACGGGGGTCACAAGCCGCTCTTCAAAAACGTGGACTTTGGAATCGACATGGAGTCCAGGAGTAAGTATGCTGCTTCTACCATCGTTGGCGTTTTCATTTCATGAACATGTTGTCTGTGTTGATGCATATGGCATAAAGTTTGGTGAAGTTGTGAGGGGTTTTCTGAATGTTCAGTTCAATGTCAGCTCCTCTGAAAAGCCTATGATGAACTATGTATTCAAAATACAGACAAAAGAATGTTCCCTTTTGACACCTATTTTATCCACCATTCCTTTAGCCCACTGCCATCACAGTGTACAATCATACATTCAATATATCAGGCTTTCAATGTAGAGCCCTGGCTTCTAAATATAATTTTTCTTCTATTTTCTACCCGATTGAGTCATTTTCTCATGTTTGCCCTATGAGGCAAATACATGCTTTGTTTCCACAGAGCACTGCAACACATGTATGCAACAGAAATGATGTGTGTAAATGGACTGCACTTGTATAGCTCTTTTCTAGTCGTGTGTGTGTGTGTGTGTGTGTGTGTGTATGTGTGGAGAGATAGAAATATGTATGTGCAGGCCTCCACACTCAATATAATAAAATATACCTCCTAGGTCATGCAGCTCTTTAGCCCGTCTGTTGCGGCTCCCTGAGGCTTTGACAACAACAACAACTTTTAGGTTTAGAGTTTTAGGTGATATTGGGTCACTGAAAATTAAAATAAATGTTTAAATAAAGGGCCTCCGCCAGGGCTGCCCTTTATCACCGGTCCTGTTCGTGACTTTCATGGACACGATATCTAGGCGCAGCCAGGGGGCGGAGAGGATCCGGTTCGGGAGTCTCGGGATCGCATCTCTGCTGTTCGCGGATGATGTGGTCCTGTTTGCCTCCTCGGACCGTGACCTCCAGCATTCACTGGGGCGTTTTGCAGCCGAGTGTGAAGCAGCAGGGATGAGAGTTAGCACCTCCAAATCTGAGGCCATGGTGCTCTGCCGGAAACCGGTGGACTGCTCCCTCCAGGTGGGGACAAACTGCCTACCCCAAGCGAAGGAGTTCAAGTACCTCGGGGTCTGGTTCACGAGTGAGGGTAAGGTGGAGCGTGAGATGGACAGGCGGATCGGTGCGGCTGCAGCAGTAAAACAGGCGCTGTACCGGTCCGTCTTGGTGAAGAGGAGCTGAGCCGGAAGGCAAAGCTCTCCATTTACTGGTCGGTCTACGTTCCAACCCTCACCTATGGTCACGAACTCTGGGTCGTGACCGAAAGAACGAGGTCTCGGATACAAGCGGCCGAAATGAGCTTCCTCCGTAGGGTGGCCGGGCTCAGCCTTAGAGATAGGGTAAGGAGCTCGGACATCAGGAGGGAGCTTGGAGTCGAGTCGCTGCTCCTTCGTGTTGAAAGGAGTCAGCTGAGGTGGTTCAGCATCTAATCAGGATGCCTCCTGGACGCCTCCCATTAGAGGTTTTCCAGGCACGTCCAACTGGTAGGAGACCCCGGGGAAGACCCAGGACACGCTGGAGGGATTATATCTCCCGGCTGGCCTTGGAACGCCTCGGGATCCCTCAGGATGAGCTGGAAAGTGTTGCGGGTGAGAGGGAAGCCTGGGTCGGCCTGCTGAACCTGCTGCCACCGCGACCCGACCCCGGATAAGCGGCTGATAATGGATGGATGGATGGATGGATGGATGGATGGGGTTTAAATATTTCTTTATCTAAAACGTGCGTCACGTCGCTGTCAAGCCTCTTCCCCTGCAGGCGGCTACTCGTGATTCACAGAGCCCCGCCCTCGCTAAACTATCAACGGATAAAAAAATAAAAGTAGTTTAATTCTGCGTGGACGTATTAATTTGCTTTCACTGCCAACGATGCTGCTGACCGCAAATATTCGCGACGCGTTACTCGCGTCAGTTTACTCGCTCGACAATAAAGCTGCGTTCACACCAAAAGCGTTGCGAATGTTACTCGCGCCTGAAAGGGGGCGTGGCTTTATCTCTTAAAAACAGATACCACTTCCTTCATCCACCATGGAAATAACCACTAGTTCTGCTTTTTACTTGTTGTGTAACTCCATGGTGTCTGGGTTCATAATATTATCCGTAGTCCCACAACAGCGTCTGAATGAAGTCGCTACCAGCGCTACTTCAGGACCAGCAGCAGTTTGATTCAGCAACGGCAAGACGGCAGTGATGACGGGCGCAGCTTCTCAACGCTGATTGGCTTACGCAACTCAGCGTCACGCAAATTTTTCGGCAGAGTTGGAAAATTTCAACTCGCGCTATTCGCAATGCGTCATTCGCCGCCCGGCGGAAAATTTGCTTATTCATAACCATTCGCGTCTGCATTGACTTTGCCTGTAATCTTCTCGCGTGTCAAATGTGCAACGCTTTTGGTGTGCAGGCAACTATATATGTTGTTAGAGATCATCACAGAAAAAGATGAGTTGAGCTTCCAATCCTCTGCTGACCTAACCTCTTCCCTTAGTCTGTATAGTTGGACCCAATGGTGTTGGAAAGAGTACCCTGCTGCTGCTGCTCACTGGGAAACTCCAACCTGTGAGTATATAGATATTCAAACATTGGAATTTGACTCAAATATATGTACCAGTTAGGTAACAGGATGTTTTCTTTTGTAGACTAAAGGTGAGATGAGGAAGAATCATCGCTTGGTGAGTAACTTCCTGTTGAATACTTGTATTTCCACATGCTCACACCGTTCACAACGAGAGACCATAATGCTTCACTACATAGAGTACAAACTCTATGTAGTGAAGCTTAGTACTCTATGTAGTGAAGCTTAGTACTCTATGTAGTGAAGCTTAGTACTCTATGTAGTGAAGCTTAGTACTCTATGTAGTGAAGCTTAGTACTCTATGTAGTGAAGCTTAGTACTCTGTAGTGAAGCTTAGTACTCTATGTAGTGAAGCTTAGTACTCTACGTAGTGAAGCTTAGTACTCTATGTAGTGAAGCTTAGTACTCTATGTAGTGAGCTTAGTACTCTATGTAGTGAAGCTTAGTACTCTATGTAGTGAAGCTTAGTACTCTACGTAGTGAAGCTTAGTACTCTATGTAGTGAAGCTTAGTACTCTATGTAGTGAGCTTAGTACTCTATGTAGTGAGCTTAGTACTCTATGTAGTGAAGCTTAGTACTCTATGTAGTGAAGCTTAGTACTCTATGTAGTGAGCTTAGTACTCTATGTAGTGAAGCTTAGTACTCTATGTAGTGAGCTTAGTACTCTATGTAGTGAAGCTTAGTACTCTATGTAGTGAAGCTTAGTACTCTATGTAGTGAGCTTAGTACTCTATGTAGTGAAGCTTAGTACTCTATGTAGTGAGCTTAGTACTCTATGTAGTGAAGCTTAGTACTCTATGTAGTGAGCTTAGTACTCTATGTAGTGAAGCTTAGTACTCGCCTCCAGAGCTTTACAAACAAAATACATCACACTTGTGGTGATGATGATGATGATGATGATGATAGGTAGTGATGGCGAGATGAAGCGTTCGCTCATGGGCCGAAGCTTCATGATGCTTCATTTGCTCTACTGCGCCACCAAGTGGACAATACATGTAAAACAGGCAGCGTGATCATAACCACACCAGGGCTTTGGTGTGTGAAGCGTTGAAATTAATAAATGAACGAATGATGTTTGAGAAGCCAATACATCAACTATTAACTTATTCATATTGAGTCTGTCTTTATGATATAATGGCGGGGTCAGAAGGAAAAGTGGAAACACATTGGGGAGAGGCTTGTGATGTGACTGTGGCTCAGTGGTTAGCATACCCGTCCCTCAGTCAGAGGATCGGTGGTTCCAGCCCCGGCTCCGCTAGTCCATGTTGATGTGTCCATTTTATTCATTTTTATAAAAATAAGAACTTTTCCACAGCGCTGGGCTTTTTGAGACTATTCCTCCTGCTTTATGAAATACGTTCACAGGCACAGATGAAGCTGGTTAGAGAGGAAGGGAATCATTGAGTTTCTCTGCCTCTTATATTTCAAATCGCACGGCAAACCATTTTCTGAATCAGTCGCGTGGTACGGCCGGCTCGGAGGCTTCCGACGTCACCGACACAAGCCTCCATACGCGCTTCACCAAAATCTACCTGATCACTCGACACGCGCATCGAAGCCTCGACACCAAAGGACACAGCACTAATAATAGGTCATGATTGTGACAGTTGGTGTGATGTGATGCGTTGCTTCAGTGTGAACATGTGGTCAGACGGTGATTCTGTAACTGATCCATTACACATCATTTAGCTGAGGCTTTTATCCAAAGAGACTTACATGTCTGCTCTCTACACGTAGACACAGCAAGGGGAGCAGTGGATCCGAGGTGTAACTGTTGTGTTGTCTGCCTGCAGAAAGTGGGCTTCTTCAACCAGCAGTATGCTGACCAGCTGAACATGGAGGAGACCGCCACCGAGTACCTGATGAGGAACTTCAACCTTCCCTACCAGGACGGCAGGAAGTGCCTGGGACGTTTTGGCCTGGAGAGCCACGCCCACACCATTCAGATCTCCAAACTGTCCGGTACGAACACAAAGCTGTTTTATTTACTGCCGGCTGACAGGAAGGACACATTTCTAACATGGTATTCTGGGTTTGTCTCCTCAGGTGGGCAGAAGGCCAGAGTGGTGTTTGCTGAGCTGTCCTGTCGTCAACCTGATGTGCTGATCCTGGTGAGCTCACTGAGCCGTGTGTCCAACCTGATGTTCTACCTGAATGAACTAACTGACCGCCTGCTTCTTCTCTCCTAGGATGAGCCCACCAACAACCTGGACATCGAGTCAATCGACGCTTTATCAGAGGCCATCAATGAATATAAAGGAGGTAAGTGGAGACGTATTAGGTGTCCACCAGCAAGGATCAACTCTAATGATCATAACATTCCCCAGATTGATGATGCACGGGTTGATTAGCACATTGTAGTGAAACGTATGGGAACAAATGGCTTCCTGGAAAGTACGTGGAAACACATTAAAGAAGGTTCCACATGCAACCAGGATGCTCCTGTGTGACGCTGAGTCTTCATTTAGTTTCTTAAAGGAAAGTTCCCTCAAGGGAGACACAAAACATCAACTGTCTATCATTCATGATTCACAACGCCTGACATTCTTACTTCCAAAAAAAAGTAACTAATTTTAATTTGTCAGGCTACAAATGAGACGATAATTACAGCTCATTTATTGTTAAGTTTGATTGATGGCTAGATTAAAAAAAAGTGTGTGTATATATAGATATATATATCTATATAGATATATAGATATATATATATATATAGATATAGAGATGGAGGACCCTTCCATGAGTTTCAGGTCAGCGTGCTCTGATGGACTGATCTTCTCCCTGACATGTCCCGTTACTGATCAGCTCATCTTATGGAGGCCAGAAACAAAAGGCCAATAAAAAGTCCTCCTTTAAGTCAGAAGAATGAGTTTTGCAATACTAAGTCAAGATTTAAGTAAATTAAAAATGCTTTTTTTTTTGACTGACTGCATCATCATTGTGACTTAGTATGTCATAAATATCACTTACATGAGTCATTTGTCATTTCTGTTCCTGGTGTAAATGAAGCAGACAGTCCAGAGAGGAAGAAAGCTAACAATCTGTCTCTCGTTGTCCAGCTGTGATCATCGTGAGTCACGACGCCCGGCTCATCACAGAGACTCAGTGCCAGATGTGGGTGGTGGAGGACAGCTCGGCCAACCAGATCGATGGAGACTTTGATGATTACAAGCGGGAGGTGCTGGAGTCTCTGGGAGAAACCATGGTCAACAAGGTCAACCCATGATGGGACCACTGGGACCAGTCCATGAGTCTCAGAGCAACACTGATCATGAAGCCCTTCCTGGAGTTACTGCTGCTTATTTCTAGAAATATAGATGGAGCTCTACTAAATATCTGTGGTTATGATCTCCGAAAGCCAAACAATAAAATAATCAATTTTTCATTGTTTTTATTGTGCAATTTGTATTTACATACCATAGGATATTCACATGGTCGGCAAACCAAAGTAACTTAGTCATCACATCAACTAGACTGGTTCTGTATCTTCATCACTTTAAGTAAGCCTTATAGGTCTTCTTCACTTTAGCCACTTCCTTCTCATCAGGCGTTATCTCACTGTACCACTTGTACCAGGTTTCACCAGAGGTCAACGACTGGGGAGGTGGTGTGCGCCCCACAGCATCATGGGAGTTTGAGTAGTCCTCTGCTGAAAATTCCACAAATGGAATCTGAAAGGGAAGGAAGCCTGAAGAGGAGACGGGGTGTTAGTCATACATGGAGCACATAATGTGAGAACAGTTACTGCCGTGTGAATATTAGCGCTCCACAGGCGTTGCCAATCAAACCTGTCACTCACATCCCGATACCTCAGTGCTGCTGATGCGTGTTAAATAAATAAGGTTTATTATTATCAACCACACAGATTAAACATAACACTAATAGTCAACAATCGAGCGTTAAGTATTACAACTACACATAAAATAAGGATTTTCTACAACACGTGGTGTTTGCTGTCAAATCTAAGCTCTCTGGTGTGGCGACAGCCAGGCGTTTCCCATCATGCACTGCAGTCAGTGGAGAGGTGGGCCCAATGTCCACCCTGAACCCTCAGGGCCTCACTGACGTCAGCTGCTGAGTGGTTGCGTGTGCACGACGTCAGAGCAAGTCAGACACGTCTACCCAGCATGCATTGCGCACCAATGATGGATTCTGCGCAGGACTGGCTCATCTGGAACGGACCTGATATTCTACCTACAGCGTGCACGTAAACCAGTTCCTCGTTCAGTCTGGTGTTGCCTACATACCGTGGTCTTTGGCTGTGGCGATGGCCTCGTGCAGCTTCTTCTGCTGTTTCATACACACACCTGGAGACAAGCAACACAACATTAACACTGGACACCCTGATGCATCAGTGCAGTGCGCGCTCATGTGTAGGACCTACCGGTTCGAGTGGGATCAAACACCAGTCCAGTGTGAGGACTAATGAACTGCTGCAGCAACTTCACATTCTGCAAGAGAGGATACAGTCAGGTTAGCTGTTTATATGATTGATTGAATTAAGCAAGAGAGCAAGCTAATTCATTACTGCATCACTACTCCTGTTTTCATGAAGGTATTGAAGTCACTTCTCCATCAGTAGTGTGGATAGTGGTTCTGTTTGTTTGGTTAGTTTCAAGATTCAGATATTATAGCAGACATCAGCTTTAGCCCTTGGCTTCTTATGAGCCTGCCAATTCAAATCAGACAAAATGCACACACTTGTGAAACTGGCTGATACTGGCTCTAGTTGAAGTCTAACCATCTGAGGTTTGGACGGTCAGTCACTGCACCCCCTTTTAGAGCCGGTCGTTTCATTTCAACAATGAATTGTATTTTAGGAGTTTAGCAGAGGATTTTTAGGGAAAATATAAATCTGAAACGTAACTACTACATCTAACAGTTGTCAAATAAATGTAGTGGGGTAAAAAGAACACCAGAGTCCCTAAAAGTACTGGGATAGAAGTAGTAAGCGTCAAATAGAAATAGAGTACACGTCAGTTGAAACTACTAAAGTACTTGAGATGTAGTTCCTCGAAACAATGGAATTGGTTTTTAAGTGATATGAACCAAAGCAAACAGGACTGATCAGACTATATCAGCTTCAGAGCCGACACCATTGCATGATTAATCCGTCAGTTGGTTATCAGAAATATAATTGGCAACAATTTTGATGATTGAATGATAAAAATCTAATTACAGGTTCCAATTTGTCTCTACACTTCTATGAACGTAAACTGAAAATATTAGTTTTTTGGACTGTTTGAAGACATCACCTTGGATTGTTCACAATTATCTGAATTGTCTAACAATGAATGGAGAAAGTATCGGGTCGATTGGTTGAATGTGAAAAGAGGGCGGGGCTTTTTCTGTAGCGGCTCCTTCACTCTGGAACAGTTTTCTATGGTTACAGTCTATTAACGGTGTTTAAAGCTGGCTTTATTTACACACCTATGCACATGTGTGTGTGTGTGTGTGTAAACGTCTGTCTTTGTGAAGCACTTTGATGCAAAAGTGGTTTGCTTTTTAAAGTGCGAAAGACATACATGTGTAACTTAGTTGAGGTCTTAATCAGCTTGTCAAGATGTATTTCTCTTATGTGAGGCAATAACTAACAAGAGGTCATTTAGAAACAGAGCCTCCATTGTCACTACTTTCCTTTTACGCTATCAAATGTGGAAATGTGCCTGGTCAGCTCAGAAAGTAATGGGTGCATCCCAAGTCTCTAAATTGCATCCCCGTTTCCCTCACTTGCGTCCTTTCCTTGCGTCTTAGTCCCTCCCACCAGGGATACATAGAGAGACGCAAGGAAACCAAGCGAGGAGAGAAGACGCGAGGAAACATGTTTTAAGAGACATGAGACGTCCTTTCCTCTGAAGCGTCACGTGAAGCGACGTCGGTTTCTGATGACTGCAGCCGACTGACAGCTGATCACATCTGATCACAACTGATCAGCTGTCAGTCGCTTTAACAGCTGATGAGTTTTGTACGGAGAGTTTTTAGCGAACATTCCAATAAAAATACACTTAAAATATTGATAAAAATTATCGTATGTTTTCAGTTGATTTAATGGTGTTAAACTACTACTTATATTAATAAAGACAAAGTTATCATGAGTGTCAGAGTGGAGATGTTTTCTCTGTCGTCTCTTACCGTTTAATAAACTGCATTGAGTATTTATATACTGTGATGTGTCCTGCTTATACGCGCAGGATCCAGTTCTACCGGCGGAATGCGTCTTATTTATTTATTTATTATTTACGTCGGTATGTTTTGAAATTCTGATTGTGACATCATTATAAAATAACCCACAATATAAATATGGTTTCTCTTCATTACGTGTTGTAAAAAGTGTTTCCTCTGATGGCGGCGCAGAACCACTTCCGGTTCAATCGAGGAGCGAGGAAACGACAATTTAGAGACTTGGGATGTACCCAATGAAGCCACAACTCCTGTTTCCATTGCACTGAGGCTGTGTCTATGTGCTGTAACAGCGTGCAGTGCTCCTCCTGGCCACTACGTGATATAAACTGTCCATGTATGCAGCCAGATGCTCGTTATCCAAATGCTACAGACTAAATCAAACAAGTATTTATTTCTTTGAAAATAAATCAAACAGATGAGCATGTGCAGCGCTTGGTTAGAATAAAAGCCTGCAGACTCAGACTGCAGCAGTAAAATATTGAGCACTACTGTAGAATAGAACAGCACAATGTGTTTGGTGTGTGCCGAGACGTTGACCCACCTGATGGTGGAGTATAATGTTTGGATCCCGACAAATTGGACAGGGGTTTCCACATATCTTGTCTCCTCTCTACAGAAACAGAATACGTGTTTAGGAGACTTCCCTTTACAGGACAGATGTAATACATAGAACCATTAGAGGATGGATTCAAATTGAAATGTTACAATGCAAGTCTTGCGTGTCTTCTGTGGAGGAATGCCCCCTTTGTGGTTCCTCCTGTAGCCTTCCCAAACTGGATTGGTCCCATACTTCTCAATGTAGCCTGTCAGAGGAAATTAATATATTATAAAAGTACAAGGACGAGAGTAGAGACTTGAGTTTCTTTTAGGTACCTTCACTCTCCAGATAATCCCAGGGGCTGTCCTTGTAGCGGAGGAGCGCCTCAGCGGCCTGAGCAGCATCCTCATCCTGCAGCGATGCCGCTCTGCAGAACGAGTGACTTGGAGGTACAAATGGAGAGAGACGGGATCCTCCAGGCAGCCTCTGCAGACACGACTGAACGCAAAAGAAAACTCTCACCATTACCATCGTCACGACACAATGTATGTATGGAAATGTATGCATTAGCTTCTCTGCACTGACTGCCTGTAAAAATAAGAATCACATTTAAAATCCTTCTCCTCACCTACAAAGCCTGAATCGGTGAGGCACCATCATATCTTAAGGAGCTCATAGTACCATATTACCCCACTAGAGAGCTTATATTATAACCTGGCTCAGATTTATAGTTAGTACCCCTTTTAGTCTTCCTGTTAAAGTTGTTTTTTTTTGGGGATCCGATGCGAGGGTTCCGGGACAGAGGATGTCTATGTGTACAGATGTAAAGCACTCTGAGGCAGATTTGTAATTTTGGGCTACAAAAAATAATTGAATTTAATGTTATTTCGGTCAATCTAATTGAGATAATATTAAACTGTTTATCCTAAAGGGAGATTTAGAGCCGCAGTTTCAATGTAAAGTGGGAAAGAGTGCACTTTAAACAAGAATATTTAAACAAAATCCAAATGTACAAATTTGACTTCCCTTTCGGACACCGTAGCTAAACAAACAGTTAGCATGCATATTGTTCCCTGCTCGAATAGTAGGCCACATGTGTCATTTAATACCATCATACAACGACAATATACAATATTGGGTTCTGCGTTACTGCGCAGAGGTTCTAATGAAGTAAACGCAAAAGGCATTTCTACTGCAGGCTACAAGTCCCCGATACACTCACGTTGCTGCACCGGGGAGGAAACTGTCTAATATCTCCTCACTATTTAAAAACTTCAGTACAAACTAATCACGTACAAACTCATCGGATTATCGGCAAATATAAAAGTGAAATTAAATACCCGATACTGTTGTAATGGATGTGAAATGGAAGGCAAGAGACGACCCAGAAGCTTCGCGATCCCTTGAAAGGAGGCAGCCATTTTGCCTGTCACAGTGGGGTTATAAGTGAAAGGTGAAAGGTCGACCGACAATATAGCAATATACAACGTTACATTTTATATCAAAATTGTATAATAAATAATTACTTTATGTTCCGTGTGAAGCCATATTCTGCCCGTTTTATCTGAGTTTGTTGGGTGTAGATGATTGTTAAAATGTTCCCTTCACAACCATGGTGGCAACACATCCCCGACAGACAAAGTAGTCGCCATTTTGAAGCAATATTGTTAACTAATTTATTATATTAAATAATAACTACAATCCAGCCAAATCAACGATATTGGTTGGTATGCTTGAATGTGTACTGTATGATGCAAATAAACTGTACTTTCAAGGTAAATCTAGGGAGTAATTTAAAATAACAGCTTGCAAAATGTATGACACGCCATTATGTCATTGACAAGGACCAGGGAAGGTCGACTGTCCACCATTTTGTTTCAGCGAAAACAGAAAAAACGTTGCCCGTGACGTCAAACTCGTCACGTAGTATAAAACCCGGGCGCCTCCTCTGCGGGCTCACTCCTGGATTTGGTCAAAGGTAAGTGAAGTCGGAAAGGCAGCGAGGCTGATTTTCTACATTTTCTCCGTTTAAAATGCGAAATTCCTGCTGAATGTGTTCGAGAACCAACAATGGGCTTTGATACGACGGGATTTCGCAGACTCTACATTAAAATGTGTGTTTTCTGTGTGTTTTTCAGGAATGAATTCGCGTTGCAGAAGACTGGCCCGTCGAGGACTTTGAGCAGCTCTACTCAAATTCATATTTTTTTCTTCAAGTAATGGACATTTGATTACTATTTTTGCCTCCAGCTTGTTCCTGAAGGAAAGGCTAGCTTTCAGCCCCACCCATAAGAAGTATTCCAGTTGATATTAAAACCATGAAGGAAGGTTGACGGTATAACATTGATGAAATAAGAGATATAAGTGCCTGAAAAGCACACTCTAATACACCCGAGACGCTGAGGACCTGTAGTGTCGATAGTAAGTTGATTTTGAAGTTAAATTGAATCGAGATAGACGCTGGGCTGGTTAGCGGTAGCTGGTTAGCCGGCACCGTAAGGTAGCGTGGTTCTTCAACCCATTTGAAATAGAAAGCTTCTAGAATGAGCTCACACAGGAAAGTGGACGGAGGCACGAGGCTCCGTTTCTTTGTGTGTGAGACGGAATGGGCGAGTTGTATAAATAAAATACGGTAGTCAGTTAATTCGTAAATTATCCATAAGCAATCTATTCATAAAGATTGCCGTAGGCACAAAAACAAAAATTCCAGTTCATGAAGTCGGACTTTTTGCCTGCCAGATTCGTTTTATAGGGGCTGCTTCACGGAGCGAACACAAACTGCAATCTATACATAAAGATTGCGTTAGCTTGAGGATTGTGGACAGGTTTTATGAAGCACCGTGTGTGTGTGTGTTGAATGTCGATAATTAAAGCACAGGGACTTCCCGAAAGCATCACGTACTCGGCAATCTGTGGATAAAGATTGCAGGATGACTCAAGCGCCGCGCTCCTTCCCTACACAAACCGTCGGATCGTGAAAATGGCGGACTGCTTGCGGTTTGCTCTCCGTCGTAGGACAGCTGCGGGGGGCTGGCCGTGTTCTCGGAGCAACATTTGGGAGTTTTTACTAAACTGACAAGCGCGTACGTGTCGGTAGATATGTGGTGCTCGGTCACTTGTTTTCCTCTCGAGCAGCCGGGTCGTTGCTCGGGCAGCCATTGTTTCTGTGTGGCGTTGCTTTCGTGTGCCGTCGTGGTGAAGCGGTTCCCGGAGGAGGGTTCTGATTAGCGGCCCCCTCCCCCTCCGACAGGCCTGTTCTCCGCTGTGACCACGGACTGTGACCGATATCGGGTTCCGTTGAACCTTACATAACCGGTTTACATTATTATTTGATTAATTCCGTTTCATCTTGTTGTGAATACTCTCAACAACGTTTTAGTGAATGATGATCTCTTAGAAGGCGGGTCCTAGTTTGTTCTCCATACTGTTCCAGTGGTAGATGTAGTGACACCACGGTATGGCAATGCACCAATAATGCTCTTTCCTCACTGATCCAGGGCCGTGATTAACACTGATTGTGTGTATACGTGTAACGATTGTGACGTTTACAGGAAGTGGGTTATTTGCAGTGTTGTGGAGGTCTGAGACTATATATAACTTCTACAACAGTTATCCGGGTAAGACCTAACTGATTCCTCACATCATGACATTTCCAATGAATTGATTTCCGCCAGAATAGCAGGTTCTGCTCTCGACTTAGAACGGGTCCACTATGAAGTGGACACATGCATGCTTAAAAGATGCACGCCTAGCTTTACATGAAGAAGCATTCAGAGGTTATTCATAAGACCTGTCAGGGTAGCTTCTTGTAATCTGTAACAGTGAAGACATTCATAAAGGCCCGGTGACTTAGTGTCGGCTGTCTTTGTTGGATCACATTGGACCTTTTTAGGTTAACAAGTAGACTATTGTGAAACATCCAACACCTTTCCTTTGTGACTTGGTCTTACAGTCACAGTAAAGACAGTTCAGACTGTCATGCGGTGTTGCACTAACCATGCTATGCCATTGTAGACGGTGGAGTGTGTGGACACACAGGGACCTGCAGGTAGTGACCTCATTTGTACCGCGGCTGGAACAGTTGACACCACTGAGTTTTTAACTTACTAATTCCACTGTTTTCAAGCATTTCATACTTCACACAGACACCTTTTCAATGTGTTTTATCTGAATTTTGAACATTCATCATTTCATTAGATACCACATGAAAAGTGACAATAGAGTTTCCATTGACTGTTGATGATTCTGTTACCATTCTCCTGGTTTGAGTTTTTTATGTGAATGATTGTGAGACATGTGGCATTAAAAATGTGATACATCATTACTGGTAACATGTCTTTTAAAAATTCATCCCTTTGGTTATTCTTGTTCTAACAAGACTTTGACCTTTCCTCTTGTCTCTGATCCATATTAATATAATACATTTATTTGTAGAAAGTATTTGCAGTTAAAGTTATTGAATTGATATCCATAGATATAAATAGGGACACTATTCAATTAAATAAAAAGTTAGGTAAATGAAAGAAGTTGATTTCTAGTGAATGTTTAGTATTTTGTTGCTCGGTTAATAACAAGCAGTTTAGTTTCTGCGTTGCTGCTGCTTAATTCATAGCGCAAAGTGGAATAAATAGTGTTGCCTCGCACTCCAAAATAAACACCCTATGTCCTGTCCTGCACGTCCATGTCCCAGAGAGGAGACACTGAGGAGTAAGTTGCAGCATCCGGTTGAACTGATGTCGCGTTGGCCCTGTGAACGCCTCCAAACATCTCACGAATGAGGCAGCACACTGAAGTCCTCCTGCACAGTGGATGCCTGCCTGTCAGCCACACGGCTGTGTGTAGTGATGTGAGCAGGTCAGCAGCTGATGGAGTGTTACTTTTCCTTAGCCTGATTATTCAGCTGCTCTACTGGCTTGTAGCTCCAGTTCCTCTGCTCCTGCGTCCCTCTGGAAGATGGCCTGTGTGGCCCCTCAGCAGATCTGATGACAGCGTGTTGGCACCTTGTGCTACTGATCTCCTGATGTGGGTGTTGTGAGTCAGGCCTTTGGACCTTGAGGTTGCGAGAACCAGAGTGTCAGAAGTGAGATGATCCACGGTGGTCTCGATGGTGAAACCATGTCGGCATGTTGCAGTTTAGGTTTGCGTGAAGTGGCTTTGGAGCCTCGAGGGGCCATTTTAAAAACTAAACCGATCAGAGCTGTTAATTCCTAAAGAGAAGCGTGGAGCACCCTTTACTATTCAGCAGGCAAACAGTCCGCACTAAACAGCCCTTGAATACCTTTTTATCAAAGACCAAATATTTCCTATGTATAACAGAAAATGTCCTGCTGGCGTGGTCACTCATTGTTTGCGGTGTGTGTTTCAGAGATGGCAGGAGGACCGGTGGACCCCAGAGAGATCCTGAAGGGGGTGGAGGCTCTGCTGGGGAAAGATGGAGAGCTGCGCAGCTTGGAGGGAGTCCCAAAGGTGTTCAGGTGAGGACGTGAAAGGAGGCCCAACTCATTTCGGTGCCCCGTTTGACCTTTAACTTCTTGACTGCACCATGTCATTTGTTCATACTTTGCTTTTCTTTTGACTGCAGCCTGATGAAAGCTTCCACCAAGATGGTCAGTAGATGTATGTACCTGAGCATCCTGCTGCAGACCAAATCCCATGATGTTCTGAACAGGTAGGCTGTACTTCTACTTCATACACTGTATGTTCCAAGTCTGCTTCTTAATTCATGTTACAATGAAATTGTTCCATTCAATTGGAAGAACTGTATATTGAACTCGTACTTCAGGTTAACTCAAGGTCTGTTTCCCAGATTTTTCTAACATTCATTTCTGTCAAAGTTGCATGATACTGAAATAAACAAACATACATTTATTGTGCATGTAATTTAAAAAAAAGTGTTCAGATACAATTTTTGCATCAATAAACCTTATAGTTAGGGCTGGAACCATTTCAACATACGTGTTCCTTGAGTTAGTATCAAGTTAGAATTACGTCTGTTCTTTACCAGTGTTTCACGTGAGGACCAACACAAACCAGCAATGAATGGATCCCACATACACACACTCTGCTGTGAGAAATACTCAAGAGAGCAAATGTTCATCCACCAACGACAGAGAGAATGGAGAGATCGTGTCACAGAATAGTACTAGCCCCTGAACATAATCACTGCTTATAATCTGAGTAATTATTAGGAGGCTTCCATGTCTTTGTTGATCAGCAAGTGTAATCATTGACTATCTGCATTCTTCATTAAATCAACTTTTCCCTCCTTCATCCAGGTTTATCAGAGTTGGTGGCTACAGGATGCTTAACTCCTGGCTCACCTACTCCAAAACCACCAACAACACCCCCCTACTGCAACTCATCCTGCTCACACTGCAGAAGCTGCCTCTCAAAGTGGACCACCTCAAGCAGGTAATGTCTCCGTCCCTCCACCATGTTAGAGGCACCCCTGTAGCCCCTAACCCCTGTAGCCTGTAGCCTCTAACCCCTGTAGCCTCTAACACCTGTAGCCCCTGTAGCCTCTAACCCCTGTAGCCTCTAACACCTGTAGCCTCTAACCCCTGTAGCCCCTGTAGCCTCTAACACCTGTAGCCTCTAACCCCTGTAGCACCTGTAGCCTCTAACACCTGTAGCCTCTAACACCTGTAGCCCCTGTAGCCTCTAACACCTGTAGCCTCTAACACCTGTAGCCCCTGTAGCCTCTAACACCTGTAGCCTCTAACACCTGTAGCCCCTGTAGCCTCTAACACCTGTAGCCTCTAACACGTGTAGCCCCTGTAGCCTCTAACACGTGTAGCCCCTGTAGCCTCTAACCCGTGTAGCCTCTAACCCCTATAGCCTCTAACCTCTAACCCCTGTAGCCTCTGTAGCCTCTAACCCCTGTAGCCTCTAACCCCTGTAGCCCCTATAGCCTCTAACACCTGTAGCCCCTATAGCCTCTAACACCTGTAGCCCCTATAGCCTGTAGCCTCTAACCTCTAACCCCTGTAGCCTCTAACCCCTGTAGCCTCTCACCTCTAACACCTGTAGCCTCTAACACCTGTAGCCCCTATAGCCTCTAACACCTGTAGCCTCTGTAGCCTCTAACCCCTGTAGCCTCTAACCTCTAAACCCTGTAGCCTCTAACCTCTAACCCCTGTAGCCTCTAACCTCTAACCCCTGTAGCCCCTGTAGCCTCTAACCCCTGTAGCCCCTGACCCCTGTAGCCTCTAACCCCTGTAGCCTCTAACCCCTGTAGCCCCTGTAGCCTCTGACCCCTGTAGCCTCTAACCCCTGTAGCCTCTAACCCCTGTAGCCTCTAACCCCTGTAGCCTCTAACCCCTGTAGCCCCTGTAGCCTCTGACCCCTGTAGCCTCTAACCCCTGTAGCCTCTAACCCCTGTAGCCCCTGTAGCCTCTGACCCCTGTAGCCTCTAACCCCTGTAGCCTCTAACCCCTGTAGCCTCTGACCCCTGTAGCCCCTGTAGCCTCTGACCCCTGTAGCCTCTGACCCCTGTAGCCTCTGACCCCTGTAGCCTCTGACCCCTGTAGCCTCTGACCCCTGTAGCCTCTAACCTGTAGCCTCTGTAGCCTCTAACCCCTGTAGCCTCTGACCCCTGTAGCCTCTGACCCCTGTAGCCTCTGACCCCTGTAGCCTCTAACCCCTGTAGCCTCTGACCCCTGTAGCCCCTGTAGCCTCTGACCCCTGTAGCCTCTGACCCCTGTAGCCTCTGACCCCTGTAGCCTCTGACCCCTGTAGCCTCTAACCTGTAGCCTCTGTAGCCTCTAACCCCTGTAGCCTCTGACCCCTGTAGCCTCTGACCCCTGTAGCCTCTGACCCCTGTAGCCTCTAACCCCTGTAGCCTCTAACCCCTGTAGCCTCTAACCCCTGTAGCCTCTGACCCCTGTAGCCTCTAACCCCTGTAGCCTCTAACCTGTAGCCTCTAACCTGTAGCCCCTAACCTGTAGCCCCTGTAGCCTCTAACCCCTGTAGCCTCTAACACCTGTAGCCTCTAACACCTGTAGCCCCTGTAGCCTCTAACACCTGTAGCCTCTAACACGTGTAGCCCCTGTAGCCTCTAACACGTGTAGCCCCTGTAGCCTCTAACCCGTGTAGCCTCTAACCCCTATAGCCTCTAACCTCTAACCCCTGTAGCCTCTGTAGCCTCTAACCCCTGTAGCCTCTAACCCCTGTAGCCCCTATAGCCTCTAACACCTGTAGCCCCTATAGCCTCTAACACCTGTAGCCCCTATAGCCTGTAGCCTCTAACCTCTAACCCCTGTAGCCTCTAACCCCTGTAGCCTCTCACCTCTAACACCTGTAGCCTCTAACACCTGTAGCCCCTATAGCCTCTAACACCTGTAGCCTCTGTAGCCTCTAACCCCTGTAGCCTCTAACCTCTAAACCCTGTAGCCTCTAACCTCTAACCCCTGTAGCCTCTAACCTCTAACCCCTGTAGCCCCTGTAGCCTCTAACCCCTGTAGCCCCTGACCCCTGTAGCCTCTAACCCCTGTAGCCTCTAACCCCTGTAGCCCCTGTAGCCTCTGACCCCTGTAGCCTCTAACCCCTGTAGCCTCTAACCCCTGTAGCCTCTAACCCCTGTAGCCTCTAACCCCTGTAGCCCCTGTAGCCTCTGACCCCTGTAGCCTCTAACCCCTGTAGCCTCTAACCCCTGTAGCCCCTGTAGCCTCTGACCCCTGTAGCCTCTAACCCCTGTAGCCTCTAACCCCTGTAGCCTCTAACCCCTGTAGCCTCTGACCCCTGTAGCCCCTGTAGCCTCTGACCCCTGTAGCCTCTGACCCCTGTAGCCTCTGACCCCTGTAGCCTCTGACCCCTGTAGCCTCTAACCTGTAGCCTCTGTAGCCTCTAACCCCTGTAGCCTCTGACCCCTGTAGCCTCTGACCCCTGTAGCCTCTGACCCCTGTAGCCTCTAACCCCTGTAGCCTCTGACCCCTGTAGCCCCTGTAGCCTCTGACCCCTGTAGCCTCTGACCCCTGTAGCCTCTGACCCCTGTAGCCTCTGACCCCTGTAGCCTCTGACCCCTGTAGCCTCTAACCCCTGTAGCCTCTGACCCCTGTAGCCTCTGACCCCTGTAGCCTCTGACCCCTGTAGCCTCTAACCCCTGTAGCCTCTAACCCCTGTAGCCTCTAACCCCTGTAGCCTCTGACCCCTGTAGCCTCTAACCCCTGTAGCCTCTAACCTGTAGCCTCTAACCTGTAGCCCCTAACCTGTAGCCCCTGTAGCCTCTAACCCCTGTAGCCTCTAACCTGTAGCCTCTAACATGTCTCTGTCTTTATGTTCTCCAGAACAACACAGCCAAGCTGGTGAAGCAGCTGAGCAAGAGTGGCGACACCGAAGGTAGTGCGCTTGTACATCAAACATGAAGTCATTGTATAAAGAGAAAGTGTGCATCACACTCACATACTTGTGTTCTACGTTTAGAGCTGAGGAAGTTGGCCACTGTGCTGGTAGAAGGCTGGATGGCTACGATCCGCTCCCAGAGCGTGGCGAGCAGCGGCAGCTCTCCTGCTGGTACGCACCTAACCTTCTGTCTGTTTCTCCCAGCGACTCCTACTCCTTTATATAACACGTATATAACACTCCATCTCTCCCCCAGATAAGAAAAAGAAGAAAGAGGAGGGCAAGGTTCTGGTCAGGGACGTGAAGGAGAAGAGTGTGGAGGAGGAGAAGAAGAAGGAGAAACCTAAAGCTCATGCACCCAGCCACACAAAGATTCGCTCCATAGGTAAGAGGAACCTGACGAGTGATGGAGCCCTGAAGGTCCCATCTGACCATGTTCAAATGTATAATGCTGAATCCCTAAATACGTAGTATACCTGATTTTATTTGTCATTCACCCTGTTTCCGGCTGCCTGTCATTTACGTCGTCTCACACTCGCTGTTCATATTTGCTTGAGACTCCGGTGTTCGGCACAGTGTAAATACTGGATATGTTGTGTAGGGTTGGAGATGGACCCTCTGGCCCCGGCTAAGAAGACGCCCGCCGCCCCACAGCTGGGCGACAAGTACAACATCAAGCCTCCAGTCCTCAAGAGGCTCAGGTACTGACAGCCCAGCACCATCCTGCCACTGGCTCAGTGCTGCCCTCTGGTGGCTGATGACAGGGCTGACATGTTCCTTTTCCCCCAACAGCTCTGGTCCACCGGATGCTCCACCTCAGGAGAAAAAATATAAACCGCTGAACACCCCCTCTAACTCTGCCAAAGAGATTAAAGTCAAGATCATTCCAGCACAACGTAGGTTCTAAACACAGCATCACATCTGAGTGCATGAGAGAGGTGAGGAGGAGGAGGTGTTCACTGCTCTCTTGTTCCTCCTGCAGCGATGGAGTGCACAGGGTTCCTGGAGGCTCTGAACTCTGCTCCAGTGCCCGGGATCAAAATCAAAAAGAAGAAAGCTGAAAGAGCTGGTTCTGGTTCTGCCCCGAGCACCAAGGCCGTCTCCCCCACCTCCAACAAGGTACGCGCTGATCTCAGTCGGTCCAAAACAGCCTCCGAATATTTGCGTTTAATTAGATTTTTCATGTCCTCAGAATAAATGTGATTGCTCTCGTTTAAATTTGAACCAAACGTGGTAGACTTTGCTGTACTGTGTGTGTCATCATTTCTCGTCCCTGATGTAAATAGATGGTGCGGATAAGTGAGGAAATAGTTGAGTTAGAGTTAACTTTTAGCTGTTTAACATTATTTTACTTTTTACACACAAAATATAGTCAGAACTCGTGTCATTCTCTTCCTTTTTTGTCCTCAGGGGAGTCCACCGGACAGCAAACCCTCGGTGTACTCATCTCCCGCTAAACCGTCATCTCCAGAAACGGCTGCTTGCATCGCTCCTGCTGATGAAACCCAGGAGCCAGAGCGGCCCGGGACCCCCGTTCCCTCTGAGGAGGCGGAGGTTTCTGACAACGGTAAGGTCCTTGATGATGATAAGCTCAATGAACTTTGACGTGATATTATCTGCCTATTGAAAATAAGACCGTGTCAATCTCCTGACGTCTTTCTTTGTTTGTGTTTGTAGGTGAGAAGCCGAACGCTCTGGCAGAACCACGAGGAGAAGAAGAGAGCCTCACCAAGAAAGGCAAGAAGAAGAAGACGGTTCACTGGGCTGAGGAGGAGCAGCTCAAAAACTACTACTACTTTGATCTGGATGAGACGGAGAGAGGTAAGGCCGATGTCTGAACAGTTTGAGACCCCAGCTCTCTGATTCTCAGCTGAGTTGTGACTCATCATGTGACGCATCATTCGCAGTCAACGTCAACAAGATCAAGGACTTTGGTGAGGCCGCTAAACGAGAGCTGATGATGGACAGGCAGACGTTTGAGATGGCCCGCCGGCTCTCCCATGACACCATGGAGGAGAGAGTCCCCTGGACCCCCCCGAGGCCCCTCACGCTGACCGGCAGCCTGGTCATCAACGGGGCCAACAGCACAGAGAAACTCACCCAGAGAGACCGCGAGATGGGCATCCTGCAGGAGATCTTCCTCAGCAAAGAGAGGTAAGGTTGGAAAATATGTAAGATGCGTAAGGGAAGAAAGCGTTCATCAGGAATGTGAACGTTGACCCTTTCTATGTTTATTCTGCTTAGCGGGCCTGCATTGCATGCTAATGATCTCCCGTCTTGTCTTCTCTAGTGTGCCCGATTGTCCACACGAACCCGACCCGGAGCCGTATGAACCGATGCCCCCCCGTCTCATCCCTCTGGACGAGGTTAGTGCGCCTCTCTCTCCTCACACTACACCTGGCCTCATGGCCTCGTCTCTCCTCCTCCTAATGAACACGCCGTGTCCCTGCAGGACTCCTCCATGCCGGAGGACGGCTACGTTGAGCCCATGGACACGGCGGCCCAGCAGGGCTCTGCCATGGCCCAGAACGACAGCTCCAAGCTCCCCCCCGTCCTGGCCAACCTCATGGGCAACCTGGGCAACTTGAGCAACCTGGGCAACTTGAGCAACCTGGGCAACCTGAGCAACCTGGGCAACCTGAGCAACAGCACTCTCTCTCGCAGCCCGCAGGCCACACCCACAGTCACCAACCCCGTGGCTTCCACTGTCAACGTACAGGAGCTGCTCTCGTCCATCATGGTACATATCTACTGAGCAATGGCACACTCCTGGTTTACTGGCTTATCGACGTTCTCATTTAGTTTTTATCTTATTAACGTCTTTTTCTGTTGTCAAATATGTGAGCAGGTGGATGTCGGAACGTTTTGCTAGTTGTAGTGTGAAGCTAATGTGTAGCTGCCTGTCCTCAGGGTGCTTCTGGTAACCAGTCTACTGAAGACCTGATCAAGCAGCCCAACTTCTCAGACAAGATCAAACAGCTACTGGGCTCTTTGCAGCAGACCCAGAACCAGGGCGGACCTCCACCAGGTAAGCTCAACGCCTCCTACTTCTGTCGTAGCACCAGGACCAGCTGTGGAGTTACTCATCGTTATGTAACCTGTACTCTTTCTCTCTAGTCAACCCGGGTCTGCTGGGCCACGGTCCCGGTATGAACAACATGAACATGCACATGCAGATGCCCATGAACGGCGGCTACCCACCCAACGCCCCGCCCGGCGGGCCTCGCTTCAACCACCCTCCACCCCCCCACAACCACGGCCCGCCTTTCAACAGCGGCGGGGGCCCGCGCATGATGGGGCCGCCGCCGGGCCAGGGCCGAGGAGACAATGGCAACTACTGGGGAGATGACTCCATGAGAGGAGGGCCTCACAGGGGGGGCCACTTCCACCGAGGAGGGCGAGGCCGAGGAGGAGAGCCAGGCTTCAGGGGCCGAGGACGAGGGGGGCCAAGAGGAGGACACAACAACATGAATGGTATGCGGGGCCCTGCTCAGCTGAAATGACCCCTAATGTTATTGATTTAGATTATTATGTGAACACATAGTCTTTAGTTTGTCCGTTGTGGGCTACTGTAGATATAAAGAGCTCATTCTAAGGTATTCATTCTGCTGTTCACACCAAAGAGCATTAGTATGTTATTACTATGTCCTCCAATAGATGCCCCTAAGCGTTACCCACTGTTGCTTTAATCCCATGAAACGCTGATGTTTTTAGGGAGATGACGTCATTGGGTATGACGACAGACGTTTTGAAGTGTGTGTGATGGTAACGCTGTGGTGTCTCCTCCTGTCAGACATGTCCAAGAGGCCCGTGTGTCGTCACTTCATGATGAAGGGAAGCTGCCGGTACGAGAGCAACTGTGCGTTCTACCATCCCGGAGTGAACGGCCCGCTGCTGCCGCCCAACCACCCCGCCAACAACCAGCACAACCAGCACCCCCAGCACGGACACTAGTGCTCCACTGGAACACTGAGCTGTGATCAACCCTGCACGCTAGAGCCGGCTGGGACACCATCACTGATGCCACGGTGTTTTTATTGGGATCCTTTTTAACAGTGACACTGAACCACTATGTCTGAGCGGCTGCAGCGAGCTGCCATCTCATCCGTCTCTTTCCACACATTAACACGGTCGACCAAACGGACTCCGCTGAATTCCTCCTGGCCGTGGCTGTGTGGGTACACATGGTGCTGTGTACATGTGATGCTGTCTCGTATTCCCTTTACGTCAGGAGAGTCTGAAAAGTGACCCAAACATTCAGGAAGCACTTTATAAAGCAAATGTCCCGCACGGCCGTGACTAGTGAAAGATGAACTGCATGGTGTTCAGACGTTGGCTTCTTCCAGCAGCTGCATGAACGTGAGGAGGAGGAGGGGCCCTGTGGGTTACCGTGGGTTACGGTGGGTCCCGTGTGTCGGCGCTCCAGAGTGTGTGGCGCGACAATCATGAGCTTCAAACATGGCGCGGTGCGGCCACAGCCCAGAGCAGCTGTGTCTCTAGCGGTCTGACTGCATACGACTGTTTTCTGTGAAAACGATGACCTTTGTTTCTCTTGTGGGACTGTGAGAATGTATTAGTTGTGTTTTTTTATTTTATTTTCATGCGATCATCAGAATGTTGGCCCTTTTTTTTTTTTTAAGATGGGTTCAGTTTTTGTCGGAATGAAATGTTTGTATGAATACAGATTACACATTCATACAGTCATGTTTTTCTGTTTAATTATTTTGTACACAGTGTATGTAATAAATGTCCAAACATAAATGCGCTGTATTTCATTGCTATGCATACACGTAGATCTGTGCACACAATACTGACAGGCCCAGATATAACAGTATTGCTATTTTACAACCATTAGAGTTGTTTATTGAGGTATTGCTGAATAGTAATGTATACAAAATAAAAATGACTGGAGTATTCAACTCAGTGAAAGCTGTATAAAAAGTGAAAGACTTCCACACTGCAGGACTGTAACACTGAGTGGGTTGAGTCTGTTCCAGAAGAACAAAGACTCTCACAAGCTGAAGCACTCTGATGGTTCATCCTGCGGGGAAACTGAATGTGCTCCGGAGGTTTAGTCCATTTGATTTCTTGTGAGAGTCTTGGTCTGATGGCGATAGATGTAATATAACTGAAACCTGTTTCTATGGACAGAATTGATGACACTCGGGTCTCCTAACGTCTCATGCTAGCGTTAGCTCTGTAGCCCTCAGGTCCACTGTGATTATTATAAATGATAAGTGTGATACAGGCGCCCTGTCTCATGTTGCAGGTCATTTGTACACACACCTTCTTTTCCTCCCTGAAATGGTGTCAACTGTTTGTTGTTTAACATCACTTACAGCGTTTACAGTCTCTCCATCCGGCGTCACGCTCCTGAGGAAGTCTGTCCCTCTGGAGGCTGAAATATCAACGAGTCCGTGATGTCCCTCACGTTCATGTTCCCTGCAACATCATAACTGATCAGTGTCTAACCCTGCAGAACTAATGATGTCATCCCACGATGGTGAACATTAGACATGCTTAACATCACAATGAGTTTTGAGCATGTTAGCATTCAGCTCAAAGCACCACTGCTAGCACTGCTAGCATAGCCGTGGACACTTCTTCTTTGGATCAACTAATCCGGTTGCTTGACACTCAGCTCCACACCACTCATTGTTGTAAATATAAGAACATATATTAAAGAAATTTCCCCAAAACCTGTGATTTATTGATACTTCTGCTTTCATTGAACAGGCGATTTCAATGCATCTGAAATCAGCGAAACCTCAAAGAATTTGTTTGGATTTGGAGAACTTTAGGATTCCACGCAAATGTTGTCCCTGGGTTTAAAGACATGTTAATTAATGTATTATAAAATAATCCCTCTGGATTGTATTTGTATCAATCTGTAGTCTGAAAAACTCCCAAAAAGCCTTTCCAGGAAAAAGAAAAGAGGAAGAACCCTCAGGGAGAGCAACAGAGGAGGATCCCTCTATCATGGACACATAGCGGTCAATCCATATGATATTAATGTTTCATGTAATGAAAGTAGTAGTACTATTAATAGAAGAAGAATATAAAGATGACTACTATAACAGCAGCAGTAGATGTTATTATACACATCACAATGATAATACCAGCAGTGATAGTGATATAAATGTGATAATAATAATAGTGCTGTGTGATCAAAGGCTCAACACTGGTCATTGTGTCACAAAAGCAGAAACTACATAATGAAGAGAGAACGTGATCTGAGGTGAAGCAGTGGATGTTGAAGGTTAACACAACGTGTGTAACTGTTTCTCAGCTCAGGTGCCTTGTGCTTCACTACAAAGCAGGAAGTTGCATCCTATTCCAGTGGGCCGGCCAATAGCAGTGTGTGTTATCAGGGCAGGGCCGAGTGCAGCTGCTGAATGAGAAGTGCTAACAGGAGCGGCCCTGTCCTTCAAATATTGACTCTGGTGCCGTGACAACACAGTGACGAGGGCCTCAGCTCTAAACGGCCACATCCTGGTTACAAGCCAGCACACAATGCAACTATTTGTTTAGTCCGTTGGGACATTTGGTTTGTGGAGCTTTTGACTAGAGGTATGCAATGAGTGAAATACAGAATACAGTTCCATCAGAAGGAGACCATGTTCCTTTATGGCCTCGTCTTCTGACCAGTCAACCAGCTGGTCACCATGTCAGCGTTCAGCCACTCACTCACACCTTCCTCTACTGATGCAGATGCTACCAGGCAGTCAGCAGGGTTAGGGTTCATGATCCATCTCTGAACCCATCACATGTCTGTCTGAAGGGCCAATATTTAGCCGTTAGATCTTCGGCCCAAGACTTCCTTTTCTGTGAGCTGCTCATTGTTAACTTGAGATGCAATACTGGAGTTGGAATTGTGAGGCGGCGTGTCCACTGGATTGTTTCACAAGTAGCCTGTCTCCACGGCCATTTTAAACCATCGTCAGACTAGAGATCATGGTTCCAGAAATGCTAATGAGGTCTCGGTTGACTGGATCCAACATGCACTGTCCTGCTGCACAAATACTCTGCAGCACCACATGTGGATTAATCCACCGCTGGAAATAGTCCCCACCAAATGCTCCTCCAGTACGTTTTAGGATATTGCTGAACCCCAAATAAACATTATGTTTGTAAGGTGTTTGTTATAGATGTGTGTCTGCAGTAGAACCAACAGCTTGAGCTGAGAGCTATGAACAGATCAGAAAGGGTTGGGTCTTTCCATGGGATGGGATGAAAATAAGGAAACAATTCCTGTAAGAGTGATTCATGATTATGGATTATGGAGTCATTATGGAGTATGTGACTGGGAGGTCAGAAGACTCTTTTCAAAACCATATTTTGCCATTTTCCCAGAGAGAAAGAGTTGCATGAGAACACAGTCCCTCTGGAGCCAAAGAGAGGAATATATCATCTCACACTCAGCTCACTGCTTCATGTTCACCAGCGTGGTGTTTGTTACATTCATGGAACCTTTCTGTACAATATTTTTTAATCCCTGAAATTGCTGTTGGTTGCCATGGTTACATAGCCCTTCATGATTATTTCATGATTTTGTAAAAAGAAAGGTGAAATTCTGTTATTTGAGAAGGTACATTTGTTGCACTATCTCTTCATCCTGGTTTCATGCTTCTACTATTATTATTATTACTCACATTTCTATTACTGCTACTGCGTTATTGTCACTATTGTTCTTTTATTAGTGCTACAATATATCCTATGCTCATTATATGAATAATCTTTAACATATGGACAGATTATGATGGAACTTTATTCTGTTGTTCATTCTGGTCACATGACATCCTTCTGTCCATCCGGGGAGAGGATCCTCCTCTGTTGCTCTCTGAGTTTCCTCTTCTTCTTCTCCAGCTTGAGGAGCAGCAGGAAGCTGAACTTCCTCTCCTCCATGAAGACACCACTTCCTGTATGAATATCATATATTATATAGTTTAGTGAGTATGAATATCATATCTTATATAGTTTAGTGAGTATGACACAGGTGTGACTCTTTTCAATGTAACTAGAACAAGTTTCATTGAAATGCAAATAACAATTCAAACAACATGCACACTAAGCATTTTATATAATTTTATTGATTTCATTCTTCTTCTTCTTCTTCTTCTTCTTCTTCTTCTTCTTCTTCTTCTTCTTCTTCTTCTTCTTCTTCTTCTTCTTCTTCTTCTTCTTCTTCTTCTTCTTCTTCTTCTTCACCTTCTCTGCTCTGCTCTAAGCGTGTGTTACAGTAACCCTCTCAGTGGATCTTGCTCTGCTCTAAGCGTGTGTTACAGTAACCTCTCAGTGGATCTTGCTCTGCTCTAAGCGTGTGTTACAGTAACCTCTCAGTGGATCTTGCTCTGCTCTAAGCGTGTGTTACAGTAACCCTCTCAGTGGATGGCGGTGCAGACAGAGGACTGCTGTCCCAGGATCAGACTGAACAAAGCTTCTTTCATGGCAGTCTGGTTGAGCAGGAAACAGGACACGGTGGAGATCCTCACGATAAACCTCAGGGAGAGAACGTGGGTGCTGTAGATTATTTGTGAGCAAATATGATTATAGAAACATTGCTTTAAAGTTTTCTGAATCTTCTCTTTTGATTAACATAATTTTAAAGCTGAAACATTTCTAGAAGAATGAAATGTTCAGACAGGCTGTGGCATGTGCAAATACTTAAATGTATAACTACAGCAAGTTTGGGGGTAATTTCTATAGTAATAATAATGTTTCAAAACAACCTAAAATG
The DNA here is from genome assembly GCA_038501785.1 of Myoxocephalus aenaeus. Taxonomy (NCBI): domain Eukaryota; kingdom Metazoa; phylum Chordata; class Actinopteri; order Perciformes; family Cottidae; genus Myoxocephalus; species Myoxocephalus aenaeus. Next base: position 600,684 of record JBAMJR010000419.1, on the reverse strand, counting down.
ACATGTTTTCAGTCAAAACTCTTCACATGGACCGACAGACCTATATCTCCTCATATGCTTTATGTCTCCTGCTGTAGCACCTTCATCCTAATCAGGTGGAATATTACTAAGGAATATGCATATAATAAAACAATGAAATCCCAACTGACACAGAGATAATACATGAATATGGATGCTGACACACACCAACATGTGAATAAGGGGAGCAGAAGACAGGCTCATCTTTAAAGTCTTATAGTGTTCTCATACATTTGGCATAGAGATAAATAGAAAAGTCTAACTAAAAACATTTGAATTGGTTCCTATCGTTCTCCCTCCACCGCACTCCTACATTTTAGAGGAAGAAGATGAACTAAATATGAGACTTAGAACGTGTGATATTGATATTAATTGGGATAGGTGCTTTAAAGGTTTATTCTACCCTAACTTCAAATGCTACGTGATTATTATCTTACACCTTGATGCATTTGGCAACGTGCACGGAAACCTTTACCAATGTCCCTAAGGGAGTTTGGTTTGTAAACCAAATCAAATATGAATCACCGTGGTGGCAGCCGGTGGGGGAGGGGAGGAGGGCGGGCCCGCAGGTGAACAGGTGTTTAAATAGGGACGCCTGAGAGGGAGGCACAGCACATCCTGGAGCGGCGGTCTAGTCCCTCTCACCTGGCCCGGCAGGAACGGTAAGAGTTGCTGCTCTTCAGCTGTCATGTAACTTTCTTATAAGTCCACAAATGCTGAACCTTCAGTTAAATCCATTTTATTTCTGTATCCAACAATGTGGTTTGAATTCCAACTGTGTTATTATTGTGTAATAACTAACAACTTAGAATAACTTGTTGATGAGCATTTCCTCCTCGGTGTTCTGGAATAGTGTCTGTAGTGTAATGACGTACTTTCACATAACAACTACACCCACAGGTAGATTGTCATGCCATTTCTAGTCTTCACTTGCTTCCAGTTCAATACAATAATCTGGATTAAAGCTGCAGGACATTCTGTATAGGACCTAGGCGATGTTCCTTCTCAAAGGGAGGGCGAGTTCATTCACTGTCTGTTCCCTCTGCCGGTTCCTCATGTTGCAGTAAAGCTTCAAGATGATCAAAGCAGCGTTGTCCGTCCTCTTGGTCCTGGTGGCCATCTCCTCTACCTCCGGGAAATACATCCCTAAATCTGGAAAGAGGATCCCTCAGACTCTGTCCAGAGGTCAGTGAGCATCAGCTGCCCCGCTAGGATGAGGCTAAAGTATAGTATGATGAATATTGAGGAAATGTCCATGTGTGTCCAGGTTGGGGCGATCAGCTGATCTGGGCTCAGACCTACGAGGAGGCTCTCTACTGGGCGAGGTCAAGGTGAGCAATAGTTCCAGCACTGACACTGGCTTTCATTGAAGTCGATGATGAAATGTAAATGAAGCTGCTTTGTGTTTCAGAAACAAGCCTCTGATGGTCCTGTTCCACCTGCAGGACTGTCCTCACAGCCTGGGTGAGTCCAGCTTCTGTTCATGCACTTGTTGAAGTTGAATTAAGAGCCAACCCTTTGGAAGAGCAAGCAGTCCTTTGTTTGTGTGTGACGGGACGTCCTGCAGCTCAGGAATTAAAACATGTTTTCTCCTGCAGAGCTCAAGAAGGTTTTATCTGAGGACAACGTGATCCAGAGAACGCTGGATGAGGAATTCATCGTCCTCAATCTGATGGTAAGTTATGTTAGCGGTGTTGACCACTAAACAAGTTGAAGTTGAGCTTAGCTATTCATTAAGTCAACATGAAATGTTATGCCATGTAATTCACAGATTGATAAACTAGGATTGGTGCTCAGAGATTTGTCCCCATTTCCAAATTGAGCTCGGAACAAGAAATACTGGAACTGTCATGTCAAATATGAACTAATAACTGCTGGACCCATCGCTCAAAGCTGTGAGGTGTATATGTTGGTGACGTGTTATTCCTTCTCTCCCCTACAGTATGAAACCACAGACAAGCATCTGTCTCCTGATGGACAGTATGTCCCCAGGATCATCTTTGTCGGTAAGAGATATCTTGTAGCTCTCCACCAGCTTTACAAACTGATAGCTTTGATAAAGTAAAAGTCCCGCTCAGCCAGTACAATACTGTCCTTACAGATCCCACCATGACGGTGAGGGCCGACATCGTGGGTCGCTACTCCAACCGCATGTATGCCTACGAACCAGCTGACATCAAGCTCTGTAAGTGCTGCTACTGCTGAGCCGTCTGGTTGTTTCCATCAACACACACTGATCCAATGCTAATGCTAATGCTAATGCTTCCTCTCCTCAGTCAAGAGCAACATGGAGAAGGCCAAGAAGCTCCTGAAGTCTGAGCTGTGAGCAGAGTGATGCTGTCACCACGTTTACATCTTCTACCTTTGTTATTATTGCTGTACGTCAAGAATGTCTTTTGAATAAATATGGAACTGTTCATACATACAAGATGGTGAGTGTGCTGTTTTATTTACAACAGATTCAGGGGAGTTTACAATTCAACAACTCATGAGTATTACACAGGATAATTATGGTTTAGCTCATACTAATACATATACATGGACTGGATGAATGAAGGACATGTGTGCCTCAGTACGGAGCTTTGTTAAATATGAATTGGTGTTAGTCTATATTCCCTCAGTGAGGCCTCAGGGCTCATGGCCTCCAGTCACTCAGCCTGTGAGCCTGCTGAGGTTTGAGGTCGCTATAAGCAACGCTCTGAACATTTGAGATCAGCAGAGTCTTGAACTGCATTCAGACTATATTAACAGAAAGGACCTTCTAACATGTAAATACTGGACCATTCATCCTCCTCCTCATCCTCATCATCACCCCACTTGCTCTCTAAAGTCCCAGTGAAAACAGTTCCAAGAGGGATTTACATCAAATCCTTTGCAGTTGATTTTTTCTAGATCTTGTAAAATTAATAATAATAATAATAATAATAATAATAAATTGTATTTGTATTGTGCTTTACAAGGTACTCAAGGCACTTTACATGGTAAACACAAACAAGAAAGCAACAACAATGTAAACAAGAGAGATGACAGCAGTGAGAGACCAAACCAGAGCGTACTGAAGCGTCACAGGTTACACCTAGATTTCAATTAATGAGTTTTAAGTGCAGTCTTGAAAGTGAGTGATGGAGACTAATGTCTGAGGTGATGGAGAGAGATCCAGAGGGAGGGGCCAGGTGATGGAGAGAGATCCAGAGGGAGGGGCCAACATGGAGAAGCCCCGCCCCCCAGGTCTGATGCTTGGACAGAATGGGGGTAAGATCTGAGGGTGTGGTGCAGGAGGTCAGGTATGACGCCGCTTCACGTGACGCTTCAGAGGAAAGGACGTCTCATGTCTCTTATTAAAACATGTTTCCTTGTGTCCTCTCTCCTCGCTTGGAAAAGACGCAAGTGAGGGAGACGAGGATGCAGTTAAGACACGTGGGATGTGGCCTTGTGGTGTCAGGCAGGAGAGAGCGTGTTCTCTTCAAGCCAACCGGGTCGCTGGTGGATCCTATGAACAGTGAGAGAAACATGAGCAGCAGGAATCACAAACCAACAAGGCCCTCCTCACAGTACTGCACTAGACCCGGAGCAGAGAGCCTTCATGCTACTGATCCAGACCTCTGTGGACGATGTTCAACAGAAACAACAGTTCTTCTCTGTAGCCAATCAGCAGCTGGATGCTCTGGAGCCTGTGCCTTACAGTCACATGCTGAACAGGTGACGCGTTTAACGTGTCACCTGTTCAGCATGCGTGACCACAGGAACACTGGGGTTTTATATCATTTTCTCTACAAAATAAGAGCATGAAAATAACATGAATTCAGCAAAAGCCGACACAGACTCAGAGACCTGCTATTTATGTATAATGTATGGCAGTAATTAACGGACACTCGAGCATGTTTAAATAATGAGCTATATTGTTCAATACAGAGGCTCAGTTATCACCTCATTGGTAGTCAGCCAGGATGAGGAAAACACTCTGCACTATGTCTCTGTATACATTTTGACGTGAGACATAAGCAAGTCTGGGTGAAGAGCTATTGGCTACAGTATCTATTCTACAGGCTTTACTGGATCCCTTTCCTATAACAGCATATGTAAGCTTCTTCTCATTACAACGTACGCTCTTATCTTGTTTTGTGCCATGTTTACTGTGCTCGGGCTCAACAGAAGCCCTTGACACACACACTGGAACACTGCTTTCTAGAGAGCGGTACTTAATGTAATAGCTTACGTTAGCTTACAATTATATGACGACGAATGATATGCACTTATTTTGAAGGCTTGGCCTGTAACTTCCGGTCGTCTGACTGCATTGTTTCTAGTAACGCGTCCAGCCGGTTCTTCAGGTGCTGCGGAGCGAGAAGCGGCGTCTCTCCTGCGGCTCTGCGGCTCTGCGTCCGGTCTCCTCTCTGGAGCCACCGTGTGTTTGGATCCGTGGATTATTGATCAGGATGGGCTGCGCGGGCTTCACCTGCTCCAAACACTGCCTGTGCGCGCTCAACATCCTCTATGTGGTGAGTATGTGAGCTGCCATATGGACCGTTACACCTCTTCCAGACTGCTCTCTCCATCCTACACACAGCGTGCACGTCCCGCTGCAGGAGGCCGTCCGTGTCACTGTGGTGCCAGGAGCATGCGCAGTGTGCGCCAGGTCTGATGCTCTGATCACCTGCTGGACTATAGGGGTGCGGGAGACCCCCAGAGTCCATGGGACAGTCCTGCACTCATCTTATCAAAAGGACCGCTCTGTAGTGTTGCTGTGAAAAGATACATGCACCACAAGGATCTGACAGATGATGTCATAATAATGTTATCGGTTTCATTTTTAACTGCGGTAGCGCCACGTTGAAGGATGAGTTCACTAAAGCAATAGGTACATGCTCATATATATATATATATATATATATATATATATATATATATATATATATTCAAAGAGTTATTAAGTGATGGGGACTATCTGTGGGGCTGCTGTCTGTGTGGTGAACCACAGAGGGGGCCCCCAGGGGACAGTTATGTTAACCCTTTACACCTCAGACTTCACATTCCACAAATTATCTGACCACAGTACTCTCTCTCTCACACACACACACACACACACACACACACACACACACACACACACACACACACACACACACACAGTTTGATCCCTGGCTCAACAACAGCTCCTGAAAGCTGAAACGTGTGAATGAGATTTAGATCCTGGTGGTCAGGTGCCACCTTGTCATCAGTGGATGAATGTGTGATGACATGGAGTGTAAAATCCATTTTCTATTTGCAATTCTTGTTTCTGTACTTTTAACTTAAATGCAGGACTTTTACAGTAAGTGAGGTTTTTTACATTTTAGTATTGATAATTGTATTTAGTAAACAAACTGAATATGTTTTCCTCTGTAACTAATATAGAATGTTGTCTGTAGTTTGACTCATTTTTACTGTAATAGCAGATATGTCTTCCACCATGTGAACACTATACAGTGTGTGTGATCTCCACACACAGCATCAGAAGACATCCAGGAGTATGACCTCCTGGACTCCTGTGTTTGTCTGTCTATTTTCATTTGATATTGAAATGAACTTAAAAAAGATTTCATGTTTCACAAACCCTATGGTATATGGTACATAAAAACCTGTAGCATTCACTAAGTGTGTGTGTGTCCCTCAGATGGTGAGCCTGCTGATGGTCGGCATCGCGGCATGGGGGAAGTGGTTCGGTCTGGTCTCCAGCTTCCAGGTGGTGGGCGGCGTCATCGGCGTGGGCGTCTTCCTCTTCTTCGTGGCCCTGGCCGGCCTCATCGGGGCCATGAAGCATCACCAGGTCCTGCTCTTCTTCGTATCCTTCACACTGCTCCTGCTGGGGCTGCTATCACCGCTATTTGTTTTACAAGTGATATAGGATGCTCATGTATCATAGTGTTGACATCATGTGTGAAGTTACCAGCCAGGGAAATGTCCACAGCGCGTGGTTGAACAGTATTTAAATAAGATCATCATTACACAGAGCGCCCTGCTGCTGCTGGGGGTTGACATTGTGCGTTTCCCTTCAGCTGGAGATGACATCATGTTGGAGTGTGGCAGGGATCTCTGCTCAGCTTGAATGGATTCATGATGATTTGACAAGTCTGCAGTTTTCAGTTCTTCAAAGCTGACGTTCAGAGCAACAACCCCTTAAAGGAAAAGGTCAAGAGTGAGGTCGGCCCTGCCAACGCGCTGGTTTATCCTCATAAGCTACAGCTAAAGCCTAATATGGCCAACTCTATAGTTTGTATATTTTAATGCACTGTAATCAAAGACAACTTTATCAACACAAATCAATCCAATCTGGATGAGAGTTAACAGTGTTAGACGGGTTAGTAAAGCCACATCTGAAGCATGAGAACCACAAATATTAAACGCATATGTTCAACCCTCTAAGAGTGTGAATATTCACTGCAATGCTACATCCAAAATATCACAAATGTTAATACAACGATTCAACTATTTACCTGTTGTAGCAGTTGTTGCATATACAGTATGTTCAGTCAGTTGCGCACCTGCCATATTTACAGTTAGATCTTTGTTTGCTGATTTATGTTGTGAAACCTTAATAAATATATTTGAATATTTGTAGTTAGAAACACCAAATTCTTTCAGGAAGAGAGAGTGTAGAACATGTCCCTGACCACTAGAGATATAGAGTATGAATCTGTGAACCATCTGGCTAAGGAAGCTGTTCTTAATACCTTAATAGGATTCTCTCTTCCTCTCAAAGTTTGTAAAATTAATTTCCGTGCATGTATGCATGTGTATACAGAGCATCGTCTGTCCCACTGATCTGTCGTGCAGAGACGGAGCATACAGCTCTACTTCCAGCCTCACACCCTGGTTCAGTGACACTGGTGTGAGCAGGCTCCTTGACAGTGAACCTCAGTACATGATTGTTCTGTTCATGGTGTTTATTGTGCAGTTCTCTGTGTCCAGTGCCTGCTTGACTATCAACAGAGAGCAGCAGGTAAGATCTTTCAGTCAGAGAATCCTTCCTTCTTTCCTCTTGTTAGATTTGAATGGGTAACTGATTGGTATCAGAAATACAAATGTTCACACCTGCAGCAGCTTGAAGAGACTTTTCATTTTCAGCCACACACTTTTTGCGGTCAATATTTATTGGCCTCAAACAGCAATGTTAGCTATGAACTAGCTAGCTAGCTTTACTTACTGTGTGTGTGTGTGTATGTGTGTGTGTGTGTGTGTGTGTGTGTGTGTGTGTGTGTGTGTGTGTGTGTGTATGCATACATACACATATAGTATTATACTTCAAAACCTGATCATTTTCATGTGAACACACTCAATGACCACTACTACTATTACTACTACTACCGGTACTGATATGGTAATGTTAATGCAGATATTGTGTATTTACTGACATTACACACAGCTCTGAATATGAAATGCTATCGCACATTAAAGCGTGGCGTTGCTCCTGTGTGTGTGCTGCAGGATCAGCTGCTGGAGGTGGGCTGGAATAACTCTCAGAGCACTCAGAGGGATGTGGAGAAGAGCCTCAACTGCTGTGGCTTCAAACAGGTGGACCCCAGCCTCACCTGTGACGCTGTGAGTTTGGATTAATTAAATGTTTCCTGCCTGTTAAAATAGTTTGATGGGTCCTCACTATAGCGTTTAATCATTTGAAGAATAGCAGTACAGTTCTATACACACCTCTAACCTTGCTGTCTGTTTGCATTGTATTTGTCTGAAGTCTCGTGTCGCCTGTCCTCCTGCAGGCGTGTTTCCACAACCGCTCCTGCCTGCCCTGTGCAGATAAGATCCAGGAGCATGCTGGAGAGGTTCTCCACTTTGTAGGAGGGATCGGATTCTTTTTCAGCTTTACTGAAGTGAGCCATCACAACTACAACACTGCCGAGTGGCTCGATGCTGCACAGTTTAATGATGAAACACAAAGCGTATACAATATTAAGCCTTGCTGCTGGCTGAGCTAAAGCAGTAGCACCCAAGCTGTGTCCACATTCAAACAACCACACTGGTTACATCGCCACAGTAAGGGAGTCATGAGGAAAAGGGGCACAGGTGCACAGAAATAGCATATATCATCTGCAATGTTACATTCATCAACATAATGTAATGGTTCCATTTTAAAGGGAGCAGAATACAACATTCATCTATGTAAAGATCTAGAGGAGGAAAGTCTCCCTGATCAGAGAATGAAGTCTCTCCCTCTGTGTGTGATGTCATCAGAGCTCCTTCTCTCTGTTCATATAGCCGGCCGGCCGCGTGCCTTGTAGTGCACGTTTGTACATGTTAGTGCATGTGAGCGTGCATGTGCCTTGTAGAGCACGTTAGTGCATGTGAGCGTGCCTTGTAGTGCCGTAGTGGTATTACTACTAGTAAACATATTTAGTATAAATGAATAATATAAAAGTTAATACAACAGATTAGAAAGCATAATGTTGTTCTATGTTCTGTGATTTAATCTTTTCGCACTAGTAGTAGTCGGTGTTGTTGTATCACTAGTAGTAGTATTAGAAGTAGAATGAATGAAGAATTGATGAGTTATTACAATAGAGTAGAAGGCCTGCAGTTCTATTCTCTGTGTTTATATCTGTTTATATGGCTAATGTTTTCATGTTTGGATCCAAAGCAACCATGTGCATCTCTTAATCCTTCAGACTTTCCTACTCTGTGCGTCTCTCAGCCCAAAGCCGGAAGACATGCATCTATAACATCACTGCAATATAGTTTAATTAGAAAAGACTAAGTAAATTACAGAAACGGCAGCTCATTATTGAACAATTGTTATCTAAAAAGGAGGTAATGTGCATTTTTTGGATACTATTTGTAGATATTTGGTGCTCTCCTTTGGAATTGAGTCAAAAACATAAATGAGCTTCAGTGTGTGTGTTTATGGTAATGCAGGAAGATGTCACCCAGTGTGGATCATTGATATGTTTATGGGCAACAATACAGCGCTATGACACAGTGAAAGATGTACAGGCTTTGATACACACCATAATGGTGGATTAGTAGATACATTCATTGTGAAACTTAAACACAAAGATAAGCAGCTGTGTATGTGTGCCTCACAGTATCTAACCTACATGTGTCTTCATGTCAGATTCTGGGAGTGTGGCTCACGTATCGCTACAGGAACCAGAAGGACCCCCGAGCCAACCCCAGTGCGTTCCTGTGAGACAGCAGCAGCTTCAGCAGCGGCTTCACCTCACCATGGACCTCCTCTGGGCGTCACCCTAATACAACACTGTCCTGTGTGTTTCCACTGAGTGCTGCACTGATGCTCTTCTGACATGATGTGTTTGTTTGTCAGGAGTGAGATGTGGTTGTGTGTGAAGGAACACACACACGTTGCCTCCAGGGTGACAGCTCTTCATAAGAAAGTGTCTAATCATATGCAGTTAATACACTGAGATATTGTGGGTGTAAAAGAGGCGATATTGTCTACAGCAGTCTGCTGTATATTCCAAAGGTATTGATGCAGCTGCCTGGTGTTGACTCTGGACACACTTTGTTCCCTTTGTTGCTGTTGTTTGTTTGTCTGCAATAATGTCAACAGCTACTCAGCATATTAATATGACTATGTTATTTTGACCATGTATGAAATATGAATATTACCTGAGGTGTGTGTGTGTCACTGGTCTACCAGTGTGTCCTCTCTGGCGGCATGTGGTATATTTGGTCTATTGTTTTGCAAATATGAGCTACTGTATGAGAGCTGCAGTGATGTTTATGTAAACCACCTGTTTGGTCCTTTGTACTGTGAACCACAATAAAACACTGATGGATGAAAAACAATCTTTTTCCCTGGCTATGTGTCTTTTGTAATCATTCGTGTTTTACAAGTATGTAAAATGTTTGAATTCAATAGTGCAAAAACAACATTTATGTCTGTTATTCAGTCCTAAAGATCTTTTTTTTTCTTCAAAAAAAGAAGTGAAGAAATATGTGAGCACAGTAAGAATATTTCAACTTGTAAAAAGCTCTAAGGGTCATATTACTATAGACAAGTAAGATAAAGGAAAGGTAACTGTTCATTATAAACAGTTATCAGTATAAACTGATAAGGCTGATGCAGTTGATGAATCCATGAAGACTGGGCGGTAATGGGGAGGTTGAGTTGCTTGTGCAGCAGTAACATGAAAATACCAAAAGGCAGAGAGATATTTGTTCAATTCAATTCAGTTTATTTTGTATAGACCAAAATCACAAATTACAAATTATCCTCGGAGAGCTTTACAATCTGTACACATAGACATGTCTGTCCCAGGACCTCATCGGATCAGGAGATGCTGGAGGTGGAGTAGCTGCCATCTTTGACTCAAGGCTATTAATAAATCCTAAACCTAAGTTAAACTACAACTCATTTGAAAGCCTTGTTCTTAGTCTTTCACATCCAACCTGGAAAACAGTACACACTTGTTATAGTGTACCGGGCACCAGGTCCGTATTCTGAATTTATATCTGAATTGTCTGAATTTCTATTGAGTTTGGTCCTTAAGACTGATAAGGTTATTATTGTAGGTGATTTTAATATTCATGTGATGTCGGCAGTGATAGCCTTAGTGCTGCATTTATCTCATTGTTGGATTCGATTGGCTTCTGTTAGAGTACAGGAACCGACTCACTGCTTTAACCACACCCTCGACCTTGTTCTTACATATGGCATTGATGTGGAGCATTTAGTAGTGTTTCCACAGAACCCTCTTTTGTCAGACCATTGCCTAATGAGGATCATTAAGCAAAGGAGGCTCGCTCCATGGTACAACCCTCAGACCCGCAAATTAAAGCAAACTTCACGGAAGCTTGAAGGCATATGGCGTTCCAACTATTTCTCTTTAGCACTGTGGCCAGGCTGGCTGAGAGTCATAGCTCGGTGGATCCGTGTATTCCTATAGACCTCAGTAGTAATGACTTTATGAACTTCTTCAATGATAAGATTCTGGCTATTAGAGACAGGATCGGTGATCTCCTGCCCTCGACTACTGCCGGTCCATCCTCAGGTGGGATGACCATGGAGGAGGCTGTGGGCCCTGTTGAGTGTCTGGATGGATTTTTTACCATCAACCTCGACCAACTATCTTCAATGGTTTCTACTTCTAAATCTTCTACCTGTCTCCTGGACCCTGTTCCGACTAAGCTGTTTAAGGAAGTTGTACCTTTAATTAGCACCTCTCTACTAGATATTATCAATGGGTCTTTACTAATGGGTCATGTACCACAGTCTTTTAAAGTAGCTGTAATTAAACCTCTTCTTAAGAAGCCCACCCTGGATCCAGAGGTGTTGGCTAACTACAGACCTATCTCTAACCTTCCCTTCCTCTCTAAGATACTGGAGAAGGTAGTCGCAAATCAGTTGTGTGACTTTTTACATAACAATAGTTTATTTGAGGAGTTTCAGTCAGGATTTAGAAAGCATCATAGCACAGAGACAGCACTAGTGACAATTACTAATGACCTTCTAGTTGCATCAGATAGGGGACTTGTCTCTGTTACCTTAGTGCTGTTAAAGGACTTGTCTCGGTTCTGGTCTTGTTAGACCTTAGTGCTGATAAAGGACTTGTCTCTGTTCTTGTCTTGTTAGACCTTAGTGCTGATAAAGGACTTGTCTCTGTACTGGTCTTGTTAGGATACACTGAGCTCCTCTCTCCTCTTCTCTCTCCTTCTGTCTCTTCAATGCACATTACTAACTCTACTTCTTCCCCGGAGCCTCTGTGCTTCCTCGCCTCAAGTTTACATGGATCACTGTGTCTGGAGCCGGTCCTGCCTCCTGCCTCCTGCCTCCTGTCTCCTGCCTCCTACCATGGTGGCCCTGCTGATCCCCTCCTCTCTACTTCCTTCTGTGGACACAGATTGAGGTAATCTGGATCGTGGTCCAGGATCGTGGTGGATTTGGGTCTATCATTCATTATAGCTTCCACCTCACACAAGGCTGTTTGCAAGGCCTCTTCATTCAGAACTTGTTCTTTTACCACAGAGCAAAGAATGTTCTTGACTGACTTGATGAGCCTCTGGGGTGAGCGCCTGCTGCCGGGTTAAATATCCACTCCATTCCTTCTTGGAGTAGATTCCTTTGGATGTTCTCATGCTGTAGTTCTTTTAATGATCGTTCCAGCTCCTTTTGTGCACCAACTAAATGTGTAACTTGATTGGATCTGATGGTTTTTACAGTACCTCTGCGACATAGAAATCTGCGTATTGCATTGATGCAGGAGTTAGTGTCCAGACTACAAGCCACCTCGAGATGGATTGCACAGCTGGTACGCATGTAAAGATCACACCCCACCGTTTCACATTGCTTCGACCTCGCTTTATCTCAAAAGGTCCAAAATAGTCCAAGCCAACTGAAGTGAAAGGTGGCAAATCTGCCATCTTTTGCTCTCCTACTTTAGACTGCATTCGTCGGCAGAAAACACAGTTTCTGATGATTTTTCGTGCTGAAGAATTTGCAGAGGACAGCAACAACATAGTTGTCATAGTTTTGAGAGCATATGATTTCTTCCAGAATGACCAACTTGGTTATGTATGTATTTTAGAATCATTTCGGATATGTGAGATTTTTTGGTTACCCCCCACACACATACACACACACTCTCAGGACACCTTGATCTAGGATGGGATCCATTTTCAGTACAGGGCTGTCTTTTCTGCAGTATTTTCCCTTTTCGGCAGTAATTTCCAGTGCAAAGTGTTGCTGTGGTTCAAATGCATATTTGGCCCTTTCAGCATTTTCTATATGTTTCACGGTCAGATCTGCACTGAATGAACCTTTAGGTTTATGGCACGTTCCTTCAGTGATTTATCATTACTCAGCAGCATCCAGTATCTGTTATCTTTCTTCTTTGAGTGATCTCCAAGAGCAATCTTTTCAGCTTCAACATCCAAGCTACAGCTTTGTTCAGGCGGTTCCAGTCTGAGTAGTACTCATGAGCTTATGGTGGGACTTTCCCCTCAATGCTCGTTGTGTTCACGATCACATCCCTTTCCACTTCGGGATCATCTGAGGGAAGAACACTTTGTGACATTGTGTCTGTGTTCTTAGGCCACTGAGATTCCACCTTTAGCAGAATATATATATACTGTATATACACTATTCGGTTATTGTGGATTCTTTACTGTTTTTATTACAGATTTTTACGGTTTATAACTTATAACATTTGTCTCTTGCATTTCCTGTAAATTTCCCCACTGCTGGAATAATAAAGGAATATCTTATCTTATTTTATTTTAATCCTTCTGGGCAGGTGGTACCTTCATGGTAGCTCCTCCCATCAGTGTATGAATGGGTGAATGATGACATGTAGTGTTAAAACGCTTTGAGTGGTTGAAAGACTAGAAAAGCGCCATACAAGTACAGTGCATTTACCATTTCCTCCTCATGAAGAATTTACTAAAGTAGCTTACATGAAATGGAGTAAATGGAACTTGGTGCCTGGGACGCATGAATTCTGAACATATTGCTGAGATCCAGAACCAGTGTTTCCCACCAGTGGTGAGATTGAGTGTGTCTAGACAGCAGGTGATCTCCACCTTGCCATCAGCCAAAAGACTAACTTCACCTGTAATGTAAAAATAATATCACTGATTTATAACATAAAAGATACAAGCGTAGTTGAAGCTAGGTACTACCTGGTGAGATAGCTTACAGAACAAAGGCTGACATTAGCATCTTACGTTTCATGTTATTAAGAATAAATATGTAGTTACCTTCTTTCTCCCTTGTAGCCTTGCAGAGCCAGGAGCAACACTTGTCTAGTGTTTGCTAGTTGATCTAACGTCACCATGTAAATACATGGAACTTGTATTGTCACTAATGTAAGTCAGTAAGTCAGTTGTTGTACTTGATCTAAGTGTGACAGTACTAGTTAAACTAAATGAAGCAGGATGAACCCCATAGGCAGTGCATGCGTCTTTACTGAGCACATGATCATAAACATCACACGTGTGAATGCATGTGTGGACGATGGGAAACCGAGTCAGGTGTTGAATGACTTAGTACATGTATAAAGGTAGTCAAGACCGGATGACACTCACACAGTAAGTAGTCCGAATAGTTAGTCAGAGCCTAACTTTATGTATAGATGAAAGACAATAGACAACAGGTGTCTCCCCCTTGGTTTGGTATAGTGGTACGTTCCAGGGATGGCTCCATTCTTTCTTGTGTCAGAGTGTTTCAGTCCACCTGCAGCCTGTAACAGTCAGCTGGACCAAACTGCAGCGCAGGAAGAAGAGACCAGACCATTCATCCCGAACAGACTGGATGAGAGAGGATGGCTGCTTCTCAGAAAGGAGATCTATCAGCGTCTGAGAGGAAGATCCTGCAGGTTATTGCTGCTGGTAGGTGACTTATCTTTTATAGGATTGCACTTCTAGCTTTATTCAATCACTGTTCTTCGCAATTATTATAATCTTTCAACGTTTTTTCTTGTGAAACTTTGTTTGTACAAATATTGTGTAATAATTTCATTTCTTAGTGAAAGTGTAGGCACTCACTACACTACACACAGTAAAAAAGACACGTACTGTTTTCAAATCAATATTGATCATATGATTTTAATGATATAACGGGGTGTATAGAATCATGATACTGTAATTGTATTTCATGCGGATGTCCTTTCTGAATACTACAAAAAAGTGTCCATGGACATAAATATGTAATTTGACACTAATCATAAGGAAAATAGACACTGTGTTCAATTGATAAATCTACAGCTAATTCATTTCAACATAACATGAAGAGTCTTTAGGTCATTTAAGGTCTTTAGGTCATTTCACAGCAGGTCAACAGAACAAAACTCCCCCCAAAAAAACATTAGAGAAAATCAGAGGAGAATCCAGGATTCTAAATTTGCACAAATATATATATATACAGGAATTGATGTGTATTTTAATGTATTGATGTTTGTTTTTCTAATCCTTTGTGCAGTCTCTCCTCTATGTTGCTGTTGTTTCTGTGTGTTTTATAGTGTCACCTTTGGTCTGCAGGTGACGTACACGAAGCTTCCCATCTGCTTGCTAGCGAGGACGTACGAGTCAACTGTTTGGATGAGGTACGACTATAGAAAGGAAAACATGTTTTAATGTTAGCAGTAGAAGTATTTATAAACAGTCTTTTTATAAAATAAAAAACACAGGATTTTTTTTGTTAAGCTATGGTTGAAAACAAACTTTCAGGCTCCACTAATAGATGTATTAAAGTGTTTTTTTTAAAATAGATTTAGTGAGATTGATCTCCATATTGAAGGGACCAGTCAACCCAAAACATCAATAGAGCATATGGCTCACCATAACACGGCTTTCTTTACTCTGCCCTTAACTTACATCACTAAAGTGTCACTCCCAGCAAGTGTTGTCCTGTACATGTGCAACTGTGTATGATTTGTTGAGCATGAGCTCTATATGGAAATAATAAAGAGCCATTTTTGAACTACACATACATGCATAGTGGAAATATTAGAAATCCTCTTGGACACTATGTGCTTATGAAGTGACCCTGTGTGAGGCCCCAGACCCAAGGTTGAGAAACTCTGCCACAACACTTTGAATGTAATGATACAGTGGTGCTCAAAATGATACAACATTACAGTCGGCTCATGTTTGAAGATGTGTTTTACAAAACGATGGTAATAAAAATGACTACACCCCCATTCCTTCTCCACCCACAATGCAACAGTTATGTCACAGTAACATATGTTCTCTATGGTGATGGAGCCATATGGAGTTGACTCTTGAGAGGCAGACACAGCCCTCACAGGTATTTGATAATAGCATCACGCCACTACATGTAGCTCACAGATTCCTGCTGTCAGAATCAGATGTGGTGACAGCTGCTGGAACACAATGGTTCCTCTAATCATTTTAATATTGAAATGTTAGGACTTTCTTTTCTTTCTTTCAATCATTTTATTTTAGGTTTTTACAAGTTACACATTACCTCACATATCAACTTATTTGTAATAAAATTGGGGTTATTAACAATCGATGCGTAAAAAGAGTATTTTCTATTGATAGAAAACACTTCTTTACACTAATCCATGTGCTTAGAATGTTACTCACAATAAAGTTGTCCCTAGTGTCTGTTGTTTGTTTAACATGATTTAAGAAAGGTGCACTTGATAATGAGTTACATCCTTGCATTTCAAAGTCTAACATATTGATTTAGGGCCTTATGCCACCCATTCTGATACATTTTTCAGTTGTATTGAGCAGAAATAATAAAGACAATTTGGTGCTGCTAGACCCCCATTTACCACTGGCAGTTGGAGTTTCTCTGATCTCATTTTAGGGCATTTATTTTTCCAAATAAATTTAGATATGGTCTTATGCAAATCTATAAAAAAGTTACTTGGGATGTCGTTGGGTATCATTTGCAAGGGGTACACAATTCTAGGGAGTATATTCATTTTAATAACAGCTATGCGTCTCAGCCAAGAAATTGGGAGCGGCAGCCATCTAAGTAAATCCAGTTTAATCTGTTTAAGGATAGGAGACAGACTTTATTTTCTAATGTGTTGAATGTGCAGAACTTTTGACAATGAGCTGACATCTGAAACACAAATGAGCTTTTACATTCCAGGGTTTATACATTCATTAAAATGAATGAATGTATCATTGAGGGCACCACACGCACATTTAATGAGGTTAACGGCACATTGCCAAGGGGCATTCATTTTGTGTTTCCATCATAAATTGATGCTGAAAAAAATCACCTGAATATTGGAAATTAATTGTTTTTACACAAAAAAAACCTACTTGATATATTACCCCAACAAATATTTAAACCAAACTTGCACCTCGAGGATGAACAGGGAGAGTACCAAGTGGAATGCCTTTGGACAGAGGATTGGGAAAGGTGGTGTGTTTGTGAATGGTTGTGTGTGTGTGAGGTGTGACCTTTGCCAGGAGAGGGCAGTACTGCTGATGTTGAGGGAGAAGTCAAGGTGGGAGAGAAGGGTTTGGTTGATGGTGTCAGAATCTGCAGTGAGGTGGAGGAGGATGAGAACGCTAAGGTGACTAGAAGAGGAGGAGGTTGTTGGGAACTTTGAGGAGGGCTGTGCTCTAAATATAAAGTTGATTGAAATCACTCGTAGAATGTGACAGCAGCCAATGTGTGTGTTTGCGGGACTGGGAGACAGTCCTTACCAAGGCTGGATAGGAAGGTGGTCAAGTTACTGGAAAAGGTGTTGTTTTTGGTTTGAAATAATTAAAGGAATAAAGGAAAGAGTTACACTGGGACTGTGAAAGATTTGGAGGTGTTGTCACTGGGTTTGACAAGTTAGTTTATTGTGGAAATGAGAGCCTTGGGGTTGATGGAACCAGTGTGTATACGGTGTGAGAAGTTGGCTATGATGACAGCATCCGTATTGTTAAAGGTCGTCTGTATAGGCTTGGACTTTTCTTATTTTTCAAGCTGTTACTTACAGGATTTCATTAGTTCAGGAGTGTACCAGGGAACTGAGTGTGTGAGTGAGAACGTTTGGGTTTTAATGGTAGCCAGCTGTTCAAGACGGGAGGAGAGAGTGTCATATTAATATTAGATAGGGTGACCAGATTTGAGTTGGTGAAGCATGCCATGAACTTACATTTACGTTGAGATCGGTCGACCAATGACAGTTCTCTCTACAGTCAGAGCTTGCGCAAGAAGGTGGAACGTGAGGGAGATACCATTTCCAAAACTTGTGGGGGGTAATAACTATTTTAGGGGGTAATAACTATTTTCCCGGACGTAGCAAAATCCCGGACGTTTTTGGAATCCCTGCCGGACGCTTTATTTAGGTCTCGAAAAGTAGACATGTCCGGGAAAAAGAGGACGTCTGGTCACCCTATATTAGAGGAATAATCAGACAAGCCCAGGAGGGGAGGCAGACATGTTACTGGCATGGGAGAGTGAGGTGAGATAGATTTGAGATTTCTGAGAGAGATTTAGCATTTTTCTTGATATAGGGTTGTCAATGTCCATAGTGACTGCCAGGTGGTCAGAGATGTTGAGGTTGAGGAGAGTTGATGTATTGTAAGAACAGTGGAGCAGACCAAATCCAACGTGCCACCATTGCTGTGAATGGGGAAGTTTATGTCTTGTGTTGGGTTGAGGCATTATAACACTTGCAGGAATTATGTGGCAAATTTGCAGTTGGTGTCATCAATGGGAATAACAAAATCCTCAGGAGGAGAACGGAAAGTGAAATGACACGTAGCTGGGCCAGAATGCGTGATGAGCAAAGTTAGGTTTAGGTGAAGCTGCTTTGTGAAAGGCTGTGAGGACTTCTTCTTTAAGAATGTAGTTGTTGAGTTGATGAAGATCTAAGGTCTAGTTAGGAACGCTAGCACAAAGCTAGTGTTCATTTATGTCCAAGGGTTGGGTGTCTACCCCAGGAGTTTCTATGGGATAATCGACACGGGATGGAAAAGTCCTGGCAGGTTAACCAGGTGGGCTTAACAGACTGGACCATCGGCTGCTCCAGTGGCAGGTGGATACAGTTGTAAATCAATCTTGGGAGCACTGGAGCTAAAACTATGAGCTACTCTGCAGACTATACAGTAAAAGTGTTTCTCTTGACTAGAGTATAATAGAAAGCATGGCAAACTTTGCCATTGAGTTGTAGGATTTAACTTTTAAAACATGAGCCGTGTTTTCTCAAAAATTGCGAATAGTTTGCATCCCCATACTAAACCTGGGTTATCTCCTCAACCACAAGGGCTATTTGAATAATAATATTTTTAGTAATTAATTTACAAACCGTAGTTGTAGATCTGCTTAGAGCTAAAATGCCCTAACTTTCTTCATGGACCTTGGACACCTCTGGTTTCACAACAGAGGGGCTCTGCTCAAGCAGATGCACCAATACAGACCAAGCAAGGCCATGTGAAATATAGTTTCATCCATAAGTAAGTCATATTTCAGTTTTTTGGCTGGAATGTGGTTGATATCTTGCTGAGGCTTTGTCTGACAAGGGATTTGGCGGTATTGGCGGATTCTGTAGGTCGTAAACTTTCCAGAAAGGTGCGCTAATCATCCCATCAAGCTAGGGATATGAAAATGTATGTTTCTATAACTTGGGGATCTCTCTCTCTCTCTCTCTCTCTCTTTCACCCTATCGAGTCCTCTCGAGTCATATTTATGGTTTATGTTCATATTTATGGTTGTAATACTATAATATATACTATATAACTATATAATACTTATAACTATGTTTTCCATAATGTATAATCACCCGCATTTCTTTGTTTTTGTTGCCTTATATAAGATTAAGATAGAATAATTGTTCTTCTTTTTCCAGGTTCATCAGCATATGAGCTAATCCCTCATTTAAGGTTGTCTCTCTCATGTGTTTCTTAAGGCTGGTATGACTCCACTGATGCATGCAGCGTATAAGGGCAAGGCCGATATGTGCCGTCTGCTGCTGCAGCATGGGGCCGACGTCAACGGCAACCAGCATGAATATGGATACACTGCTCTAATGTTTGCTGGCCTGTCAGGTACAACTGCCACTCAGTTTTGCAGCATTTGTTGTAAGGTTCTCTTGAAGTTGTGATAAATGTGATGTTAGTTATATAGACTAACATTCATGTCATTTTAGTTTAGAAAAATGTTGTATTTCTAAAATGAAAATCACTAATCCACCTCCAGGGAAAACAGACATCACCTCCATGTTGCTGGATGCCGGCGCAGAGAAAGACCTGGTGAACTCTGTGGGTCGCACTGCTGCTCAGATGGCAGCGTTTGTAGGTGAGACAGACTCACACTGTGTTGTTCACTAGTGATGGTGGTTACGTCTTCACCTGTACTTCTCCTTCCAGGCCAGCATGACTGTGTAACAGTGATCAACAACTTCTTCTCCTTGGCGAGGCTGGAGTACTACACCAGACCCCAGGGGCTGGAGAGGGAGCCCAAGCTGCCCCCCAGGCTGGCAGAAGCCTTGCACAAAATCATCATGACCACCAACCTGAACCCTGTCAAGGTGAGGTTGCTCATGAGCTAAAACCTGCCTATGGATCCACAGGTTCATGGCATGTGTTTGTATATGTGAAAGGTTTGACCTGCAGCGGCTCTAAAGAGTGAAGAGATCTCTAATTTCATTTAGAGATGGATTCAACATGTGGGAACCTAAACATCCAGAACTAATATTTATTGGCAATTCATTCAATAGTTGTCAAGAAATTATGAGCAAAATATAAAAACAGCACCAAAATGTATTATTGTCCCATGCATTGTCTAGAAAAAAAAACAAACATAATATCCAATCAATGGCTCAATGACAAAAGTAGTATTTACGCCAAACTTGAAGCTACAAGACCCCTAAAGACAGCTTTTTACTTTTAAAAAACTAAACTTTCCTGGTTGACTATGGAGTTATTCAATAAAATGAATTTGGGCATCTGGGCCTTAAGGACCCAGATGCAGTACGACCAGACTTCAGAATCGCTTTAACCCACTTTTTTCCAGGTAGATCAAACATACAAAACAGAGTCCGCTGAGGCAGGTATCAAGGTCGGGGACAGAGTCAAGGCGGGGAACTCTAAACATGGAGGGTTGGCAACGGGAGCGCAGTCAGGAAAACAAGCTGGAGAGTCTGACATGAATACGGAGAACGATCTGGCAGAGAGTGAGTGAAGCTGGAACTTCAATAGGTAAGCAGAGTGGAACAGGTGAGCGTGATGGAGCTGACGAGGTGTGACCAACAGGTGTACAGGATGAGCTGATGAGGTGAGACAGAGTGGAAGGAGAAACTGAACTGTGACACACACAATATGTTTTTAGATTAAACATGAGACTAACAGTCAACAATCGAGTGTTAAGTATTACTACACAGAAAATAAGGACATAAATATATATTTACAAACACATATGAATACATCCGAACAAGGTCTGTAAACTACAAGTAGTCTACAGACCTAACAGGAAGTAACTTTACTCTTACTTTTCTGTGACTTCCTGTGTATACTTTGAAGGCAGTTGAAAACTGTCCGACTTGACCGCAGTGTTTTGTCAACGCCTCCTGCTGCTGCTGCTGCTCTTGTCTACAGTCCAGACGAGAAGCAGTTCATCTCGAACCAGCTCCTTCAATCTCCTTCAATCAGAGGATCAGCGGTTCAATCCCCGGTTCCACTACATATATGCTCCCATAGCTGTGCCTACTACGGTGTATGAATGATAGTTACTCCTGTATCAGTGTATGAATGGGTGTAAATGTTAAAGCGCTTTGAGTGGTCGGAAGACTAGAAAAGCTCTATCCAAGTATATATATATTCCTATTCTCCTAATTTTGTTAACTCTGCAAAGAGTCTAAACACACGGGCTGTGCCTATTCCAGAGACCGGTGTTTGGGACATTTCCTTTGGTTGGGGGGTAACGTGAGGGCCTGCTGGAGAGGAAACGGCTCCTTTGTTTACACCAAGGAACAACTCCTCGCTGGAAGATCGAAGGAAGGGAGAAACTGGAAGAAGTACCGTGGCGGCAGAGAGGGTTAATCTTTTAACAGTTATGGCACATACTTCCACCACCCTCCTCCCACGCTCCTCTGACTGCATCCTTGGACTGTATGATGATTAATGGTGTTTTGATCATAATAAAGATTCATTTCACAGTGGTGCTTAAACAGGCCAGTGTTCTTTGAATTCTCAACCGCTATTGCTTATTCATGTTCCCAGAGTATAAAATCAACTATCTCTGACTTTTCCTCTAGCGCCACCATGAGGATGATAGTTCTTTTGTGAAATTTCTGGACAACTATTGGAAGGATTGCCATATAACTTGGTACACATATATTCTATGGCCAGAGGATGAATTAATATGACGTTGGTGATTTGCTGATGAAATATTTCCTTTATGTCTCAATCAGTGACATTATTTCTCCCCAGAAATGTTTGTCTAACCAACTCTCCAACCTTTCAGATAGTCCTGCTGGTGAGGGAGAACCCTGAGCTGGTCGACGTGGCCGCTCTGGAGAAGTGTTACCAGGTGATGGATATGCTGTGTGAGCAGTGTGTGAAGCAGCAGGACATGGATGATATCCTTGCCGTGAAGATGCACTACATCAGCTGCGTGCTGCAGAAATGTCTGGCCTTCCTCCAGCAACGAGATGGCAAGCTGGACGTACTTGTCCAGAAGTGAGTCCTTTGAGTCCGTCTTCTGAATATGTAACCAGCAGCACTCATCTTACAGTGTTAGAGCAGGTCCAGGTCTGGACCTGTCTCTATGAAACGCGTCTGATGACTTCTGTTGTGATTTGGCTCTATAGAAATAATGGACTTGACTGGTAGATCAGCATCAAGTTACTCTCATAGTTAAATCAATCTGTGGTTTATTATTAAAGGCCCATCCTTATCTTCTCAACCATTTAACCCACTTGAGTCAACCCAAGATTTTATTGTTAACCATTGTTGTTCAATGGTTTTACTAAAAAGAAAAAAGGTTACATGTTATAATCGTTATACTTTTTTACTTTCATACTTTTCCACGGTCAACAATATATATATATATATGCAAATTACAGCAATTGGTAGCGATGGGTTTTAGAGCACGTCGATGTCCTCCATGAGCTGCGTGTCACAGCTACAGCTGACGTTGCTGCTGACAGTGTTAATCTGCACGTTAGACTGTGAGATGTGAAATGTGGGCTTGTGGTTGGAACCTAACATAGCACGGGTCAAGGAGCCACCAAGATCCTTAAGGTCCTCTTGGGACCCAACGTATGTACAACAAATATTGTAGGAATGTAACCACTAGTTACAAAATACTGTACAGGGAAACATCCTAGTTATAATGAATATTATCTCATGTTTCTGTTGTCCTGGACCTGCTGCTGGGTCCCAGCCTCTTGAGGGGAAGAGACAGTGATGGTTTCCCACAGTACCAGGAGACGTTCATTCGGGATTGTATCAGGAAGTTTCCTTATTGTGAGGCAACACTCCTACAGCAACAGGTGAGGACCTTTACACCGACAGAGATTGGAAGTTGTTGATGCAGCTTTATAGGTTATTGAGTGATCATTTTCTTTGTAATCATTGTTGTTGATATAATTTTAATATACCATGACATCTAATTTCCAGGGCAACGACCCAACAGCGATCTCAGTGTTGACACAGGCTATAACAGGTCAGATGACGTTTGTAGATGCTCATTACTGTGCTACATGTGGGGAAAAGGGAGCAGACAAGAGATGCTCCCTTTGTAAAGCAGTAAGTCAACGTTTGGTAAAAGCCAGCTTCTGTAATATAATTCAATCATGTTATTACAAATCTCCATTTGAAACTACCCCAGGTCGTGTCTCCTTTTGTTTGTCTTTAAGGTGACTTACTGCAGCCTGATGTGCCAAAAGCTCCACTGGTTCACCCATAAAAAGATGTGCAGGTGTATCCAGGAGCAGGACGCCGACCCGGAGATGGTTACTCCAAGGATGAAAGAACTGAAAGGTGCTGTATAGAATATATGTTTTAAGAAAACTTCCATGAAGCTCCAAAATGAAAGAAATAATGTTTACTTAAGGTTCTTGTGTTAAACAACCGATATCATTATTCTGTGTGTGCTCCTGGTTAGATGATGAAAGCGACCTGGTGATGGAGACAGCCAACTTCCTCCAGGAGCTGTGTCTGCGGGCCGAGGAGCAGGCGGCGGCTGCAGGAGGCTGCCCTGCAGAGCTCCTGGCCCGCTCCTCCACCTCTGCTGAGGGAACTTCTTGCAACCAAGACTCGGGTGCGATAACCAGCAAAGGGTCCTGAACGAGGTTAAATGATTTTTTGTGAATTTCCACAAAGGTTACACATGGAGAAGTGTGACTTAACAGGAACCATGTCAGCAGGGTACATCCTGTTTCTATATATTTCACACCAAGCCATGAAGTTTAAGATATTTAGTGACACAAAAGCTGCTTCAGGAAAACTTTACACACGAGCAGCTGCAAAATAAAGAGGTATTTTCTAATAAAATGTTATAACAATGCCAGCAAACACCCTTATTTGTCTGATTAGTTAATGCATAAGAGAGGCATGGAGTGAAGTCTAAGCCTTTTCTAAGTGGGACAGTTGCTCTGTACTTTTACCATTAGGACAATTCTAAACTTCACTGTGTAATGTTGTGATATTCAAATGTCAAAATGATATCGATACATTTGCATGTAGACCTTGGGAAAGGTTTGTCATTGGTCAAAACAAGGGATTATTATGTTTGCATATCAACAGAGATAAGAAGAGAAAAGTTGTCAATTTTTTCAGGTTTTTCAAATGCTTACTTTAAAGTATTGGTTCATGTCAAATATGAAATGATTATTGCTCGGGAACAATTGTGGGAATAGCAAATAAACTATGGTTGAGTTGTGGTTAAGGCTAGGCAACAAAAACAATGGCTGGTTGGAGAAAGATTGTGGCCATCACCTTGACCTGCACTCCCTGAACTTTACGCCTTACACTACGTCCTGGATTGGCACTGAATGTTGGCACTGGATGTAATTTGTGAGGTGCAGAATCATCCCATATGGATATACATGTCCATAACCTAGAGGGTTTCAGTTAGTTATAGGTCATGGACGTTACAAACTCGGGTGGAATTCTTATGGAACTGGCATTTCTTGACCATTAGATTGCCTTGGTGATAGAATTATTAAAATGGGTGATGATTAAGGATTTTGCAATGTTAACAAATACATGTTACAATTCATATGAATGATGTACTGCACACAAACACCAGTCCAGCCCGGTGGGACAGCTACACCAAGCCATTAAGGTCCATCATGATCGAGTGTTTACAACTTGCAAGTGCCTCTAAATCTCCAAAATGAGACGTTCAGGAAGCATCCTGATCAGATCACCTCAGCTGGCCCCTTTAGAGGCAAATAAACAGTTCCCACGGGACAGCTTAGCTCTTCACCTTATCTCTGAGGCTGAGCCCGCAATCTCATTATTTTGGTCACTACCCAAACCCAGGTTTGCTTTCCAACAAAGCTCCCTCTTTGTCACAATGGTCTGGTACAAAGGCAGCATCACTGCTGAGGCTGCCTTGAAACGCCTCTCCATCTTGCACTCTATTTCACCCTCTAGTAAAACAACTAAAAACTTTCCCGGGGGAGGCTGAGCAGTGTGACACTCTGATAATTGATAATACATATTTAATAATGGGATCCACCACCCCGGTCTGCCACTCCACAGGTACTTTGCTCTACCAGAACTCGCTTGTGGCTAACTGAAAGTCTTTCTCCATAGTCTCACTGAACTCCTCCCACAACCCATATTTTTACTTTGACAACTACAGGCCTTTTGGCCAACTGGTTCCAATTGGCTGTTTCTGGAAACCCATGGGCCGGCTAAGCCCGAAAAGGCCTCCTTCTTAAACTTGCTGGCCTCCACCAGCGGGTTCTTAGTTTGCTGCCATGAAAGGCAGCGATGACCTTCGGACAACTGACAACTCACAAATCACAACTCATTGTAGCCGATTCCACAATGGAGGCTTTGACAATGGCCCACTTGGATACCTTGTAACAAGCCACCCTCAGGATTGATGAAATATTCCTCTGGAGGTGGGAATTGAAGACCTCGGTGACAGGGTCCTCGGCCAATTGTTCCCAGATCACTCTCACTTCACGATGAGGTTTACCAGGTCTGTCCTGCAGCCTCCCCGGCCATCTGACCCAACTCACCACCAGGTGGTGAACAGTTGACAGCTCTATTCTATACCCAAGACATACGGCTGCAGATCTGATGATACTACCACAAGTTGATCATCTTTGTTCTGGTGCCAAGAATACTTATTAATTGCCCTATGCTCGAACATGGTTGTTTCTTATAGCCAATCCATGACTAGCACAGAAGTCCAACAACAAAGCACCACGGGTTCAGATCAGGCCGCCCGTTCCTCCCAATTTACCCCTTCCAGGTTCCTCCATTGTTGCCCATATGAGCGTTGTAGTCCCAGAACAGAACTATACTCTGCACACTTTCTAGGGTGACAACCAGAGCCTCCAAGAAGGTGTTCTGAGCTGCTGTTTGATGCATAAGCACACACCAAAGCACAGTGTCCCTCTCGTTCCCCGGGGAAAGTGCAACCAGCTGCGCTCAGCCAGGCGCTCGTAATTATGGCCTCACCCGAGGGGATACCAAGAGGCTATAGGTAATGTACATAGTATTTCGACATGTGGGTATTCCTATACTGCATCTCAGCATATACTAAAAAGTATGAAGAGACTTTGCTTCACTATGGTCAGAATACCACATTGCATATTGGTTAGAGCTGCTTCAGTCACACCCCAGACAACACGTTTCCGTTATGTATGTAAGATCAAACACATCTTTGTACAAATATGAAATAGAGTTGTGTCATGGAGTATTGCTTTGTGTGGTCTAAGAAAAAAATGATTAAGTGATGCATATTCAATCTTTTTATTAGATTTATGCTTTTTGTTGTTGTGTTGTTAGCGTATCCACATCTAAGAAAATCACGCTACTCCTCTAGTGGTGAGTGCATGGTGGACCCATCCTCTGCCTTGTATTTTAATATTAATAAAGTTTGTCTACAATATATGGTGAACATACTGTATATCCTTAATCTTCAATATTCTAACATTACCCCAGAGACAACACTAGATGGGAGCGTTTTACTTCTCTAATGTTGAATGTTAGTTTGAGGTTTACTGTACTTTATTAGCAGTATCAACATTGATGCTCGTTGATAGACAAAGCTTTGTCAACTAAATGCTATATTCATAAGATGAAAAATATTATCATATTAAATCATTTAATTTTTAAATTGTGTATCCTTACTGGGATTTGAATGAAGTTATGGCCCCTGATTAGAGATACATTTTCAAATATTAATTCAAGAAAGTTCCACTCAACCTTTTCTACTTTAAATGTAGTGCATTGACTAAACTTGACTGACAATCTAGATATTAACGCCAGGCCAGCTTGACGACCGATGCCAAAAGGGTTTCCAGGATAAAAAGAGGCTTTTTACCCCTTTAATTCTTAAACATGAACATCCTTCGGCGATGCATTATATTTCTATAGAGCTCAGTCTTCTTGACTGCATTGTTCTCCATGTTCCACAGCTCTGCTCCCACGGGGAACACTGGCCCTGTCCCTCTGTTCAGAGGCACAAGCAGCAAACATGGCTACTGTCACGCTGATTATCAATCAGTCATCGTTTTCACCCTATTATTCTCTCTCCGGTTATTTGTGTGTCACACTCACTTTAGACTGCAACCAAACATAAAAGCTTTATCTCAAATTTCCGGTTTCTGAGATGTAAAAATTAGCAAATACTCTGTCAGATCAAATGACATCTTTAAAGTCCCCCAGGTTCTTTTTCTCTCAGCTGCTCCTAATCCATACCTCCACCTTGGTGATGTGATGTGACAAACACAGCTTTTTGGGGTAATTGGAGATCATTTTGAGAGCAAAGGGAGAAAAAACACTCCCTACCTCTATGTAACAATGACATGAGCTGGACCCGTTTGGAGTGGATTTATTTCCAGTGTCATCAAAGAGGAGACAAGGAGAGTTGGAGTAAAGTCATTGTCAGAGAGCCCTGGGAAAGGCTTGTAAGAGGACACCTCGGGTCTTAGGGGCAAAGTTTCGGCAGGATGAAGGTGGAGAAGAGGCTTTGTCTGGCTACTGTATGATTTGGATAATGGACATGTACATACATCATGATGGTGAGCTCATCACTCAGCTTTGGCTCGATGAGACTCAGTGAAGAACTTTAAGAACACTTTGTATGACATCCATGTCTATAATGCATTATTAACATACTTGTAATGTATTACAATTTGCTTATCAGAATCTGAATCTGAATCAGAATCAGAAACCGTTTATTGCCAGGAATGTTTACACAGAGGAGGAATTTTTCTTGGTTGAAGGTGCATACATTAGACATGAGACGAGACAGACAACAATCAACAACAACAGTGCAATGGGTAATTAAAATAAGTATCAGATAAAGTGGTCAGACAACAGTTACGTTCATTTAAGTGTACGTTAAAGTGACATGTGTGTTTAAGTTAAAAAGTGTATGTTAAGTGTGCAGAGGAGTGACCGGTAAGAAAATAAAAATAAAAATAAAAATAAAAATAAAAATAAAAATAAAAATAAAAATGACAGAGACAGTCAGTGGGGGACCCGAGCTCTGTTTATGAGCCCGGCCAACAACACTGCGGGGCCGTGCGGGGCCGTGCTGGCTACCAGCGGAGACAGCGGTCGTCGCGGCGGTGGCAGCAAGTCAACGGCAGGGATCTGTCGGTCTATGTTTCTACCATGCAAGGTTTGGGCCGAGAGCTAAGAGGTGCCGCTTGCCATGCAGTTTCGGCACGACGGGAAATGCCAGGGCCGGCGGCTGATGAGTTTCTTCGTCTGCTTGCTGAGTTCCCGGACCTTCCTCTACTGTCAAACACGGGGTAGAACATCACATCTCTACCACCGGCCCACCGGTACACGCTCGGGCCCGGCGTCTGGACCCGGCAAAACTCACCATCGCCAAGGCCGAGTTTGACAACATGGAGCGCCTGGGCATCATTCGCCGCTCTGACAGCCCGTGGGCTTCACCTCTGTACATAGCACCGAAGCCTGGGGGTGGATGGCGTCCATGCGGGGATTATCGCCGGCTCAACGATGCAACGATCCCGGATCGCTATCCGGTCCCACACGTCCAGGACTTTTCTGCCCATTTGTCAGGTAGCGTGGTGTTCTCTAAGGTGGACCTGGTATGGGGTTATCATCAAGTGCCCGTGCACCCACTGGACATTCCAAAAACAGTGCTGATTACGCCTTTCGGCCTGTTTGAGTTTATGAGGATGCCATTTGGCCTAAAGAATGCAGCGCAGACGTTCCAGCGCCTGATGGACACTGTGCTGAGGGACCTGCCTTTCCTGTTTGTTTACCTGGACGACATCCTGGTTGCCAGTTCATCAAGGGCCGAGCATATGTCTCACCTCAGGATTCTGTTCGACCGGCTCAACCAGCATGGGTTGATTGTCAACCCGGCGAAGTGCCAGTTTGGATTAACCACCATTGACTTTCTGGGACACCGCATCACTGGGGACGGGGCGGTTCCCCTTCCGTCGAAGGTGGACGCGGTGACCAACTTTCAACGCCCGCTCACAGTGAGGGCCCTGCAGGAGTTTTTGGGCATGGTGAACTTCTACCATCGCTTTATTCCCCGGGCGGCACGGTTGATGCGGCCCCTGTTCGAAGCCCTGAAAGGCAAGGCTGCCAAACAGGCTGTGGACTGGACAGAGGAGAGGAGCCAGGCATTTGTGGATGCCAAGACAGCTCTGCAAATGCAACAATGCTTGCACATCCCGCACCCAAGGCTCCGATCGCCATCACCACTGACGCTTCAGACTACGCGGTGGGCGCAGTGTACGAGCAGTGGGTGAAAGGGGCATGGCAGCCGCTCGCTTTTTTCAGTCGCCAGCTGCGCCCTAATGAGCGGAACTACGGCACCTTTGACTGGGAGCTACTGGGCCTCTTCCTGGCCATTCAGCACTTCCGGTTCCTGCCGGAAGTGCTGATGTTAATGGCTTGTGGATCACAAACCATTAACATTTGCCATGAGTAAAAGGGCCGAGCCATGGTCAGCACACCAGCAGCGCCCGCTCGCTTTCATCTCAGAATTTACTACAGATTTACAGCATGTTGCAGGCAAGCAGAACCTGGTTGCAGATTATTTGTCCAGAGCTATCATGGGTACGGTGCATTTTGGACTGGATTATGAGAAGATGGCTGAAGATCAAGTTGCAGACCCTGACGTCCAGGCATTGAGGACCGCAACAACAGGACTGCAATTGGAGGAGGTTGCTTTCGGCGATGCAGGCACGAGTCTCCTGTGCGACGTCTCCACAGGGCAGCCACGACCGGTCATTCCCACCGGATGGAGACAGCACATTTTTGACACTATCCATGGTCTGTCACACAAAAAACGGAAAATGGGTCATTTTCCGTTTTTTGTTTTCCTATTTCTAAATGGAAATCGGGAAACAGCTCGTTTCCCGATTTTGGTTTTCTCATTTCAAAACGAAAATCCGTTGGCCGCAAAATACACGGACCCACACAGCTGTAATACAACCCATTACTAACTACTAGTGTTGTATTTTTTTATTTATTTCACACTGCTCAGGGCCAATGAACTGATGATACTGACAGCACTGAATTTTGGGCTACCGTAAAAACAGCTACGGTTTGGTTTAGGCTGGACACAAGTGCAGACACGGGACGACAAGGTAAGGGAACGGGTTTTATTGAAAGAACCCTGATGAGCTGGTAGGGCAGGAGGTGAATGCAGGTAGAGCGGTAGGGTGACGGAAGCGGCAGAAGTGCAGGCACGGGAATCCTAGGCCAGGGAACAGTATTTAGTAACAGTCAATACGAGATAAAACAGCGTGCTCAAAGTCATTGAAAGGATTTAGAGCGGCCGAGAGTACACTACCACTGAGATGGCGAAATAATCTGGACAGGTGAGAGGGATTGTAGACAGGTGCGGAGATGACGTACAGGTGCTGGAAGCCACATCCACGGCACACACACACACACACACACACACACACACACACACACACACACACACACACACACACACACACACACACACACACACACACACACATAACACAGAGGGGAGACAAGGGAAAACAACTAAAAGCACTGGAGTCATAGCCGAGCCGTGACAAAAACATCTGCATGGATTAGATTGACGGACAATAGAAAGTTAACATTTACAACACAAACAGCTACCTAACAATAGCGATTTGACACTCAATTAGTGTAATGAATATTTACAGGATGTGAACATTGTTTTGATAGATTACAGCACCCTCGTTCTAACCTTTGCCCACAGATCATTTGCCGCGTAGCCGGCCAATCAGGACCGGAATACATGCAATCCATCCAGTTTACGGTGTTCTGCATTATGTCCAGCCTGGCGAGCGCCGTGACGACAACATATGTCATCTGTGTACGTCAGCCTCCGGTAAAGCCCCACTATTGACATCTCTCTGCTGGGACTTCCTGCTTGTGTGACCCCTGACATTTTGGACCGCATTGTCAGCCAAATTATTGATCCGATTCAAGGCCGTTGCAACTTGTAGTATTACTACTGTACTACTGAAAATCCCATCCCAGCACAGTCATGGTCTGGATTTGTGAAACCAGCCCAAGCTAGAGGTTGCTCTGAATCATTAAACCAAAGGAGTTTGATGTGTATACTCAAAGAAAGTCTTGTTGTGTTTGTGATTACAGATAACTGACAGTAAAGGCTCACCACAGCGAGGCTTTACTGTCAGTTATCTGCATTATACTGTGCCTGCTTTTGCCTTTCAACAGTTAAAGAAGAGGGGAGTCTTCAAGATCTCTTCTGTCATTAAATAGAAAACAATAAAAGATGTATTACAAACAAGACAGTTTACAGTGTACATTATTAGTGTTATGGACTGTAATTTAAGAGCATGTTGGCGCTAATGCAGGTTTCCAGAAGGATGAGATCATCAAGAAAGCAACAAGGCTATCAAATGCTTCTTGAGCATTCTGTGTTGTCACATAATACCTGATAAGGAACACACAGCACAGTGTGTGTGTTCTCCTGTCTCCAGGGTGTGTGTGTTACAATGGGGCATAGGAAACCTTGTATCCTTAATGTGGACTGTAGTGGACTACCTTGGAATAATCATCACCATTTATTAGTGCAGAGTTATTTATAGTTAATATATAGTATGTATTTGTTTAGAAAAGCTAAGCTTTAAATGTCTGTATAAGTGTTGAACTATGTTTTTTGTTTGTTTGCTGGAATATATACATTTCCTGCATCCATAGTTGTTGGGGGCATTTAATTTAATTAATATGACCAGGAACACTGACACTGTCTTTGCTGGAACATGTGTCATATACTAAATGGAGCTCATATATTGTGAGTAATCTTGGGCTCGGCAGCTGATACTTCTGTCTCTCTTGCCAGATTGCAGAAGGTTCAACAGGCTGAGGTTGGATGGGTTTTGTTGGGATGTTGTTTTTGATATGCTGGAGAACCAGTCTCTCAAACCACTCCATTAGAATGGGGGTGGATGCAGATAGACTTGACACTAGACTTTTAGGTACAGGGACAGTGATGACTGTCCCAAAGCAAGAGTACGGTCTCTGAAGTCTAGTGTTGAACACCTGTCAAGTGCAGTAATGGTAAATGAACTGTACTTGTATAGCTGTGCTATTCTTCCACTCAAAGCGCTTTAACACTACATGACATTATTCACCCAGTCATCCCATTCATACCCATTCATACCCATTCACACACTGATGGGAGGAGCTACCATGAAGGTACCACCTGTCCATCAGGACTAACTAACATTCACACTGATGGGAGGAGCTACCATGAAGGTACCACCTGTCCATCAGGACTAACTAACATTCACACTGATGGGAGGAGCTACCATGAAGGTACCACCTGTCCATCAGGACTAACTAACATTCACACTGATGGAGGAGCTACCATGAAGGTACCACCTGTCCATCAGGAGTAACTAACATTCACACTGATGGAGGAGCTACCATGAAGGTACCACCTGTCCATCAGGACTAACTAACATTCATAGAACATTCACACACCATGTCTTGCCCATGGACACATCAACATGGGCTAGCGCAGCCGTGGATCGAACCGCTGATCCCCTGATGGAAGGACGACCTGCTCCCCACTGAGTCACAGTCACCCACTAGTTTGATCTCTAGGATGTATGATGAAGCCCATCTGAAGATGTGTGCACACTAGTCTCTGATTTCCTGTTGCGTAAAACGTAGTCTAACGCTAGAGTAACGCTAGCAATTAATCAAATGATGTGCTTCCTTTTCAAATGTAGTTCTTTCATCGCCAATACATGCTTCAGTAATAACTTTTAAAGATAACATTGTTATTCACACGCCTGTCACACGTAATGATATTTCATTCTCACTGAGGAGAGAAATGCATTAGCACAGTACAATATAAGAGATGTATGTGATATGGTTGAAAGCTCTGGGAAAAGGGAGGACTTGTTCATCTGTTTTAGTTCCCCTACTGTAATATGAAACTGAGTCATATCATATTGTAGAAACTATAGGAACAATTAATTAATAGACTGTGGCAATGGCAATGAATGTTACACTGTCATATGTTGTCATTGAAACTAAATGCAAAGCAGTCATACGTACCACTGCTTGTGTTCCAGTGGTATGCACTACAAACAGGTGAAGACTTTTAATACCCTTGCCACAATTTCAACTCATTCCAAATCAAGGAAAAGAAGAAAATAAGTTCCAATGAAAAACAATATCTCTATGCAACTGTTTTGTTTTTATGCAAAGTTGAAATAATAGCTACAAAAATAGTAAACCAAAAAATTATGCTATTTAATCTGCTTTCCTTCTCCTTTGTCTTTCCTATTTCTGCTGCTTTGACATAACCATAATTGGCTCTAATAGAGAGGGAAGCCATGTGATCCCTGTGTGGCTGTGAACCGTAGCCTCTTTGTCTGCTGAAGGTTTCCCGAGTGTTGTGGCCATGAGGCCATCTTTCACTGACGTCCTGCCTGAATGACAAACAGGTGTGTCTGCAGCAGAGAGATTGAACTCTCTTTGATTGTGTGAGTCTATTGACTAAAGAACCCACATGTAGACAACAATTCAGCAGCAGGCACCTTTCACAGCTTCAGGCCTCAGGACATTCAACAAAATGGACTTTTGTTTGACTCTATTTCAGGCTTTTTACTTAGTATGTTTGCAGAAGATGAATTTCTGCTGCTTTTGATGTGGCTTCCACCCTCTCTTTGATGAATACAATACCAAAAATGTGTTCAAACTATAGGAGAGAGGAAGATGAATACTTAAGGTAGAGGGGCTTTATAAGATATAGTGAGGCTGTAACCCAGCAGAGGCACAACACAATCCATTAATTGCTGCTTGCCTAGAGTATGACTACTGGCTTCCAGAAACCCACTTGTGATGTTACATCAGCAGT
Organism: Myoxocephalus aenaeus; assembly: GCA_038501785.1. Lineage (NCBI taxonomy): Eukaryota > Metazoa > Chordata > Actinopteri > Perciformes > Cottidae > Myoxocephalus > Myoxocephalus aenaeus. The sequence continues at coordinate 566,711 of JBAMJR010000419.1, read as the reverse complement.
ATCATTGACTGGGCTGAACTCCTCTTTTCAGATAGATGTGAGCTCTGCAGGTGGAACTGTGGGTTGGTTGTATTCAGAGAAGGGCAGTTCTTTATAAAGATAAGACACCAGGGTTTGGCAGGATGTGGAGTCGGTTCAGATAAAGTATTTTAAGCCTGTCATTAAGAGCTGTATCCTTTGACATGTGGTTGTAGCTTCTAGAGAATGTTTTATGGCCCTGAAATTCAATTCAATTCAATTCAGTTTATTTTATATAGCCCAACATCACAAATACAAGTTTGCCTCGGAGGGCTTTACAATCTGTACACATAACATCCCTGTCCCGGGACCTCACATCGGATCAGGAAAAACTCCCCTAAAGAGATAGTAAAAACCCTTTCACAGGGAAAAAAGGGAAGAAACCTGAGGGAGAGCAACAGAGGAGGATCCCTCTCCCCGGATGGACAGAAGCAATAGATGTCATGTGGCCAGAATGAATAGCGTAGTTACAGCACATTCAATGAATATGACAGAAATTATTCATATAATGAGTATTAGGCATGGTCCATGATCCTGATAATCCATGAAGCAGAAGGCGGTAGAGAGGAGGGGGGCATCAGAGGGCCATGGCAGCGGGTAAGACCGGTTCCAGGCCGGTTCCATCAGCAGGGCCATGGCAGCAGGTAGGACCGGTTCCAGGCCGGTTCCATCAGCAGGGCCATGGTAGCAGGTAGGACCGGTTCCAGGCCGGTTCCATCAGCAGGGCCATGGCAGCAGGTAGGACCGGTTCCAGGCCGGTTCCATCAGCAGGGCCATGGTAGCAGGTAGGACCGGTTCCAGGCAGCCATGGATCCATGGCAGGACCGGGGGGCAGGACCGGGGGGCAGGACCGGGGGGCAGGACCCGGGGCAGGACCCGGGAAATGAGCAAAGAGATGTATTGAATGTGCTGTGAATTGGTGGCCACTCTCATGTTGACTGAGTGAGCCGCATATCTGCTGCAGGGACTGGGGTCACACAGTTCAGTACCCTAGTTACTTGAGACTAGAATAAGTGGAGTTCGGATCTGAGCGATGATGTTGCTTGTATATTGTGGAGTTAGGTAGCTCATTTCTCTAAAGTGAGCTTGAAGTGCTGTTGCATAACGTAACGACATTGGAGTTAACTTAAAGTTGGGTGCGTCTCATACCAGCACTAATGCCTAGGGGCTCTTTCTGCCAACAGACTGTCTCAAGTGGACTTCCAACATAGGGCCAAGCAAAGGATGGACTTTCTGCGCCACCTCAGGAACTTAAACCTACTTCAGGTGCTGTTGATCCAGTTCTACACCACAGTGATCCAGTATGTTCTCTGTGGTTTGGATCAGCCACTAAAGATAACAGACTACAACCGACAGTCAGGACTGCAAAGAAAATCATTGGTGGTGTTCTGTCTCTTGTCAGCCCTGTGCAGGGGGATCCCTGCCTTCGCTCAATATCAGCTGGGATTGGCTCTAGCCCCATCAGGGGCTCTAGCTCCATCAGTGGCTCTAGCCCCATCAGTAGCTCTAGCTCCATCATTGGCTCTAGCTCCATCATTGGCTCTAGCTCCATCAGTGGCTCTAACTCCATCAGGGGCTCTAGCCCCATCAGGGGCTCTAGCTCCATCAGGGGATCTAGCCCCATCAGGGGCTCTAGCTCCATCAGTGGGTCTGGCCCCATCAGTGGCTCTAGCTCCATCATTGGCTCTAGCCCCATCAGTGGCTCTAGCTCCATCAGGGGCTCTAGCTCCATCAGTGGCTCTAGCCCCATCAGTGGCTCTAGCTCCATCAGTGGCTCTAGCTTCATCAGTGGCTCTAGCTCCATCAGTGGCTCTAGCTCCATCAGGGGCTCTAGCTCCATCAGTGGCTCTAGCTCCATCAGGGGCTCTAGCCCCATCAGTGGCTCTAGCTCCATCATTGGCTCTAGCTCCATCAGTGGCTCTAGCCCCATCAGGGGCTCTAGCCCCATCAGTGGCTCTAGCTCCATCATTGGCTCCAGCCCCATTAGTGGCTCTAGCTCCATCAGTGGCTCTAGCCCCATCGCAGTGGGGCTAGATCTGAACATCTGAACAGGATGAGCGTAATGGATGGATGGATCTTAACATCTTTGAATTGTTCCTGCAGTACCACCACTACAGTGGTTGACTCAATTGGGCACCAGATAATAGTGAGAGGTTCTGAAATTGATCCAACTATAAAATTAGGAATGTCTGTCTGCCTCAGTGTTTGTTCTTCGCAGAGAATCAGAATCAGAAACGGTTTATTGCCAATTATAATACGGGTAGATCAAATCAAGCATTCTGATTGGTTGAGAGTGAGTCACGGGGTGTACTTTATTCAGCCATAAAGTACTGTACAGCCTGTTTACATTTAGAGCGTTCCATATCAGTGCGCACTTAAAATAACAGGTAGATTTAAATTGCGCGACCGTTAGTTGTCATTTCAAGCTTGACACTTAAAAACATGTTTCGTGTAAACTTTGATATTGTCACGTCCGCAGTAACGACTCGCAGACGTTGGTTTCCTTAACTTGCAGGTTTATTGCTTGAGTGTTCACAGTATTGCAACGGGGCTCTTCGCTGACAGTAGCTCAAACGGAACAGCTAACAAGCTCACTTAGCGTCCCCCACACTAGCATAACGAACGACAACACACACGTCACTTCCTCCCTAACCTAAAGATGAGGAATGAAAAGGGTTTGATCACAAAATCGTGATAATTTCCAGTGAGAGATAATTACGTCGGTAATTTCCAGACGCGAGGCGAGTTCTCTAAACATCATGGAGGAGAAAAATGACGGAGAAAAGACGGACAGAAGCAGCGAGAGCACTTCTTTACATCGGTGGCTGAGCATCATCCTCCACCCTGCTTTCAACCGGCCTGGTCAGTAAATCTGTGATTTACTGACCAGGCTGTCCGTTTTATAGTCCCGTATGTGCGTCCCGTGCGTCCCGTGCGTCCCGGGACTATTTTCTCTGCCGCTGAAATGCGATACACAACGTTTTGCCGGCTACAACTATTTTGTGCTGAAAGGCAGCTTACATTACTATTTATAAAGTCGCAGGTACCCGTATTATAAAAGCAATAAGGTACGAGAGGCAGTACTGTGTCGTGCAATAATGTACTGTTCAAGGGAGTTGTTAGGCCCGACGCGCAGCGGAGGGCCGGCAAACCCTTGAACTGTACATTATTGTAGACACAGTACTGCCTCGAGTTCTACACAGTCGTTCCTCTACAGGCTCTTTACTGCATGGTGTTCACTTTTGCTGCTGGATGATAAACTAACGCTACAACCAAACTCTTCTTCACTTCCCTTCAGGCAACGAGGGATGAGCGGTTCTTAATATCCTGGCTGACATAGGGTTAGGATTAATTATTTACTATTTGAAATGTTAGGCTTAGGGTTAGCAAATGTGTACTTTAGCCTAAAAGGTATATTCCAGGGGCCTTTGCTACAAATCTAGCTAAAACACACACTTCTCAAACCTGAGAATTCAAGACGAGGTAGCAGATGGCATGTGCTGTGTGTGTAAACAAAGCCACTAACTGGACTGCATTTGCATTCAAGCATAAAGAGAGAAGAGAAGAAAGAAAAAAACGATTACTGTGCTTTTAGCTTTACAATATCTTTAAATATGTGATCTAATTTGTATCATGCTACTATAGCTAGATTAAAGTATCACACAACCTGTTAAAGAGCACCGGAATACAGGGGGGTTGTGGTCACAGACGGGTATGTGCTATATAAAAGACCTATACAATGAGGATACAATGATGAGAGAGGGTTATACAACTCCAGCAATACACTTCTTCAGATATGTCCAGGTAGGAAAATGTCAGGGTGGCTCCCTAACAGACCCAAGTACTCTGTGTTGCTACAGGAAATCTGAACAAACATAATTTGTTACAAATATACAAATGATTATTAGACTACTTTAGGGCTTACACAATAGCACTGAAAGAGAAGTGGGAAGAGGATCTGGAGATTAATATTACAGAAAGCTGTGATGGAATCATGAGGAACCCTGAGTGTTACGCAGTGGATTAATGAGGTCATTCATGTACTCATTTGACCTTGGTCTCTCCATGGGACTTGGGATCCATAGCTTTCTTTCTAACTACTTTTTTGTCTTTAGTATTATTATTTGATCCTTCATTGTAGCATCGCTGACATGTTGGCCTGTCTCTGTATGGGAGGGAGGAGGGTGTTGGTCTGAAACACAGGTTACAATACTTATGTGTTTGGCTCTGGTTTCCTGTGAGGATGTGTTTGTCATCCTGCAGTGGAGGTAGAGTGTCCCCCCACCTGCTAATCAACATTCCTAATGTACCTTCTTCTCTCCTACAGGATATTATTGGGAGAAGGTATCAGTTCTGTTTCCTCTGCAGGTGAGACACGTTACACATCCTGTTGTCATCCAGTGAAGATCATTCCATTCACAGCTTTCAGAGGGAAACAACTGAACGGATACATGACACAATACAGCGTCTTAACATGTTGCAGCAGCTGGAAGCAGCCACACTAGCCTGGGGAGGAAGGTCTCCCCTTCACAATGAAACATGGCGTCTGTTGAAAGAGAGCCTTGTCCCTGACTAATGCCTCTGTTGTTAGGGAGTTCCTGTTTGCTGTGAGCCTGTCTGCCTGGAGCATTATGTCACAAACACAACCGTGTTAACCATTTTCATTTATTATTCATTTATTATTATCACTGTTTTCAGAAAATAACAAAACATACAAAAAATAAATTACATACTATTCACTCTGAAAAGAAAACATACAACTTTAGCCACATATTGTACATTACATTAGACTATCTAAGCATCATTATATTGTATACATCTAAGTTCACATTTGAACATTTTATGACAGTATATCATAACATGTTATGTTTTACAGGTCTTCCATTCAAAGTCTGTTGAGCCATTGATTACATAATATATTCTTTTTTTCTATCATTTTTTGAAGATTCTCTACAGCAAAACTATCTGCCACAAGTTTTACATTAAACAACACAAACCAAAGCTCCTGACAAACTGTTATACATTACTACATTATTATCTTGAACTGTGGATTTTGGCAGTACTTTGTGTGGTGGCGGGTGTGTGATGTCAGGTTGGTGGCCATGTCGGTGCACCACACTAAGAGTCCTGGGGCTTTTCCTGGCGGCACTTTCAGAGCAAATGTTCAAGAACTATTAGTTTGAGCAGCACGAACAAAGCAGCTAAGTGGAATACTCCAGACATGTCTATAGTTGGGTTTTTAAACAACTCATTTGAAAGAACATTTCCAAGAAAATGTGGGTTTTGAAGAGGTCAATGTATTTGAGATCAGGGTTTTGTTTTTTATTACGTTATTAAAACCCTGAGAAGATGAGCATAGTGCTTGCTGTAATGGTTTGTATAGCTGCATCATGCCTGCGGTGCCTATGAAGCAGAGTTTTTATAGACTGTTGAAGTTACATCTACTCTAGGCCAACCTGCTGTTGCTAAGCAACCATAGCCAGATAACTGTATCATTGACATATATCTGATCTTTCTGTGGAAAGCAGTATTTCCCCTCGGAAACTCTTCTGTGTCTGTCTCTGTCTCCGCCGTGTGTGTGTGTGTGTGTGTGTGTGTGTGTGTGTGTGTGTGTGTGTGTGTGTGTGTGTGTGTGTGTGTGTGTGCGTGTGTGTCTGCGTAGCAGAGGATACTAAAATGATGTTGGCTTGTAGGAGAAACAGCGAACAGGTCATAACGCTCTGGGTAGCCCTGCACTAAAATAGGAGAAGACATTTTATTCCATAAACTTCGTGATGTCAGTTGTTGGGCTGTGTCTCGGCTCTCTCCTCAGGCAGCCCAGCCTTCTTCTGTTTTTTGTTCTGTTTTCCGCTGTTGACAGGTGTGTCCTTGTGTCCCGAGACATTCTGCTCTCTGGAGTAGCGCTTGCACTTGCAGGAGGTCACCACCGTGATCTTGTAGGTCCTGGCGCTGCCGTCCTGGCACTGCAGCCGGATCCGCTGAGTCCTGGTCCGGTCAATGACGCAGCGCCACTCCTGGGCGTCGCGGCGGCTCCAGTACCTGCCGGTGTAACCCCCTCCCCCGATCCAGTTGGGCAGCAGGTGGGCTGGCAGACACTCCCCAGCACACACCAGCTCCTTGATGGGGTTGACGCTGGTGCACTGGCCATCAGAGATGTACTTGGTGGACCTCAGCTCCCTGCAGCCCACCTGGCTCTGGTCTGGGCCTGAGAAGTGAGATCTGAGTTAGACATACGTCGGCTCCTCTATCCGATAACACTCTTACTGTTCAGGTCTACTTCCTGAAAACAAAGGTGGCTAAACTGTCAGTTAAACTCTGGTCTAAATGGTAATATAGAACAGGGGCACTCCACTGAGTTCACTTTACAAGGAGAACTACTCAGCTGTTGTCTCAGCTTCGGCTCTATTGATGTATGCTATTCATTTTGGGAAGTGTAGGTTCAGCGCTTGTGGGGAGGTGACTATAAGGAAGCAGGAAAAGTCAGGCTATCTCAGCTTTTCTTTTTTTTAAGTTACAATATTTTGTGATTATTATATTATTATAATTTTATTTGAGTGTAATCGTTCTTAGAGTGAACACAAAACATGAGATGTTACATTTTCAGTGAATTTTTGGGCTTATCCTGCTCTTATTATTCAATGCATCTTATAAACCTGAATTGCTATTGTGTATTAAATATTATATATAAATAAAATGGTCCTGCCTATGTGAAGGGCCTATTTATATTTTATATTTTAATTTGCTCATTGTCCCCTTTGTTTTGTTATGTAAGAATTTGCAACCTCAGTCATGACAGGTTTTAAATGCTGTCGGCAGTCAGGTAGCAGCAGCATGCACCTGTCACCAAAGGCTTTCTGTGGATAGAGAAATAAACCACAAATAACCCCAAAAAAATCTGTATGGACAACCGACTTTTTTTCGTTTACACCTGATCCCTCTGAAGCATGAGGGCCATTTCCTTCCATGCTCGTCTCAAATTTGATGATGAACAATGCAGCTCCTATGGGCTGTTCAACTCTTCTATCACGCCGTTTATTGGCAATGCATCCTGTCCCAAGTCAATATAGTTTACAAAATGAATGTATCTAGATAGAAGCTGCTTTATTTACTAGTTTACTTACAATGCAACACCATTATTTAAAATGTTCTTTTCTTTCTTTTTTCTTTTTGGTCTATGCTCTTGTATTTCCCTCTTTTCTTTATGTCTTCATCACAAAGTCCCCATGCAGATGCTGCCAATCACCTGCTGTCGGCACGTTACACTTACAGAATGCTGAATGCTTACTATCATATTTTGCAATATGTGCAAGTTAGGAAACCTTTTTTTTTTAAATGAGATCAAATTTCCCTCTGAAATCCAGCTGCTACTTATACAACATTACGAGAGAATGATCATCTCTATCACATCCATGCACTCAGTCTGAAACACGTGTCAAGCTCTACTTGAGCTTTACTTGGACTCACCATTCCGCACAGGGTCAGCCGGCCGTCTCCCTCCGTTCCTTGACTGGTTCGTGTCCTCATGAACCGGCTCGTCTCGAGTGTCGGGGACCAGCTGAACACCGTCTGACTCGGTGGCGCCGTTCTGCACCTCTGAGTGGCTCCTGCACAGCAGCAGCAGGAGCGCGAGAAGCTGAAGGCCGCTGGCAGGACGGGACATGACTGCACCTGACTGATCTGAGGAGGACTAACCTGCTGCAGCAGCTGCTCTTTATATCTTCTGCTGTGAGAAGGCACACCCACCTGAGCAGCAGCCTGGACTGGGATCAGAGACTTCATGATCGGGTGGAGCATTCTATAGGATGTAGACTCTCCAGACTCAAATTATCAAACTATTATTTTGAAATAAAACAAGACACAGCCTGTTCCCAAACATAATCTCATCCATTTCCCAAATTAAAATGTTACTTATTTTTTCTTACATTTATAAAAGAAATAAACACGGAAGGGCAAAATTGTTATCTTATTACACGTGTCATTCTTTCATATGCACTTACATTGCACATCTATGGTACTATAAGATCTTTAGTGGGGTAATATGGTACTATGAGCTCTCTAGTGGGGTAATATGGTACTATGAGCTCTCTAGTGGGGTAATATGGTACTATGAGCTCTCTAGTGGGGTAATATGGTACTATAAACTCTCTAGTGGGGTAATATGGTACTATAAACTCTCTAGTTGGGTAATATGGTACTATAAGCTCTCTAGTGGGGTAATATGGTACTATGAGCTCTCTAGTGGGGTAATATGGTACTATAAGCTCTCTAGTGGGGTAATATGGTACTATGAGCTCTCTAGTGGGGTAATATGGTACTATGAGCTCTCTAGTGGGGTAATATGGTACTATGAGCTCTCTAGTGGGGTAATATGGTACTATGAGCTCTCTAGTGGGGTAATATGGTGCTATGAGCTCTCTAGTGGGGTAATATGGTACTATGAGCTCTCTAGTGGGGTAATATGGTACTATGAGCTCTCTAGTGGGGTAATATGGTACTATAAACTCTCTAGTGGGGTAATATGGTACTATAAACTCTCTAGTTGGGTAATATGGTACTATGAGCTCTTTAGTGGAGAAATATGATAGTATGAGCTCTCTAGTGGGTAATATGGTACTATGAGCTCTCTAGTGGGGTAATATATATATATATATATATATATATATATATATATATATATATATATATATATATATATATATTTCTAGCTGGCCCCCATCTTCACGCAGATCTTCAACCGATCACTGGAACTGTGTGAAGTCCCTTCCTGCTTCAAGCGCTCCATGATCATCCCGGTCCCCAAGAAATCCTCCATCACAGGATTAAATGACTACAGGCCCGTCGCCCTGACGTCTGTGGTCATGAAATCTTTTTAAAGACTGGTGTTGACCCATCTGAAGGACCTCACAGGGCCCCTGCTGGACCCCCTGCAGTGCAAACAGGTCGGTGGATGATGCAGTCAACATGGGACTGCATCATGTGCTGCAACACCTTGACTCCCCAGGGACATATACGGGTTCTGTTTGTGGACTTCAGCTCGGCATCTACCACGATCATCCCGGAGGTTCTTCAACCCAAACTCTCCCAGCTCACCGTGCCAGCCTCCACCGGTCAGTGGATCACAAACTTCCTGACAGACAGGATGCAGCAGGTGAGGCTGGGAAAAATCACATCCAGCACCCGGACCATAAGCACTGGCGCCCCCCAGTGTGCTCTCCCCTCTGCTCTTCTCCCGCTACACCAACGACTGCACCTCAGGGTGCTGAGTCTGTTAGACTCCTGAAGTTCGCAGACGACACAACGGTCATCGGCCTCATCAGGACCGGTGATGAGTCTGCGTACAGACGGGAGGTTAAACAGCTGGTCCTCTGGTGTGGTCAACTTTTTCTAGTTAAATGAGGATATGCAGCAGCATTGAAAGTCACATGTATTGTCGTGGGTGGCTGCAAGGCTGGTTATCATACCAACATATCAACGACATATTTAGGCCTACACCTTTTTAAAAATGTCTGCTCGAGACCGCCAACCTGAGTGGCCAAAACAAAAAACTGTATTCAAACAGGTGCTCACCTGAGTAACACACTCTTGCCCTGTATTTACAACCGACAAACCTCAGATTGTATAACGAGTGCAATCTGTAGATTCAATGTGACAATCTATGGTAACAATACAGTACAAGTCCAGTCTACATTGAATGATTCTGCTTCAGTCAGAGGAAACAGTACCGCTCCCAGGCACCAGGGGCGCTGCGCTGCACGCCGCCCTCCTTGGTGTCTCTCGGTACACGTCATGCAAACAGCAGCTTCAAGCTTCTGAGCATGCGCACACACAGCTCCTCCTTCAATCACCGCGACTCGAAGAGAAGCAAAGAATGGTAATGGTCGTTCCTCTTCTTTCTTTTAACTCTACTAACTCATTTTAGAATCACATCCATTAACATTGGTAGCTCAGGTTGTGTGATGTAACCGTAGAGAAAGAGCGCTGTTCTGTAGCGTGACGCTAACTGTGCACAGGAAGAGACGTTAGCCTCAGATGCGTCTCCTCTTGTCCACGTAAGCGTCTGGAACCGTGACTAGTGCTCACACTTTGACTTAAAGCGAGCTTCAATCTGTCTCTTTACTTAATCTATGTGACTTAATCTTAATCTATTCACGAATGCTCTCATTTTAATGAACAGAAGTGCCGCTTTTCTGTTTGTAAAAATAGCTTTGATGAAATGGTCGGTTTTTAGCTAGCTTAACTGTTAGCCAGGATCATGTTTAAAGAAAAGCCATGTGTCGTGTTGTGTTGCATACACGCATGTTGGTTAGTCTAACTGCTGGCTAGGTTCATCATGTCAAAGTGAGCCCTTGTCTCTAAATGGCGACATGTATGTGAGCAACATGTATGTGGAGCCTGGCTGCAGGACCGAGGTGTCCTCATATGGAGCTCTCCGGTATATCGTCTGGTTGTAATTGTTTCTCCTCTGCCGTGTTACAGATGATGAAGATGCTGCCCGTGTGCTTGCTGCTGGCTCTGTTCGGCCTGGGCTCCGGGGAGGAGGGCGCTCGGCTGCTGGCCTCCAAGTCGCTGCTGAACCGCTACGCCGTGGAGGGCCGTGACCTCACCCTGCAGTACAACGTGTACAACGTGGGCTCCAGGTAGACATGTCTTCAGCTGATGGATCTACACAGAACTTCATTAGATGTGTTTTGATCATTAGTTTATAAAAATTCAACATTATTACATGAAAACGACAACAAAAACACCAAACAGCGTGGTGTGATTCATGTAATGGTTTTAGTACAAATTGAACATTTACTAGATTGTCCGCTTCTTAATTTATTAGCCAGCTATGGACCACACACTTGCCGCTGACTAACGGTTCATCATATAGGCCAAAATAGATTCATACATATACACACTATACAATACCAGGCATAGACACTGAAGCAGTATAGTATCAAATGTTTTCAACTCAACTTTTCCAAAAGTAAAGAAAGCTAATGTCACAGCTGCTGTTGAACTGAATAAGATCACTAGATATGATTGTACCCTTAACGCAGAATGGTGTGGCTAAATATGCATATTAATGTAATAACCCCAAACATCAGCAGGTCTATGAAAATGACATACTTGCAACACTAGGCAAGCTACTGTCTCCAAATACAAAGAATGAATGGAGCAAACTGGTAACTGTACATTAGCTGGAGTTGCATGCTGGAGCTAAAATGTCAAAAAATAGTTCCAGCACATCGACCCCTGTCACTTTTACATCTCTGTTCATGTACAGAGTAGATTTCGACTTGTTTATAGGTGTAGTTTTAATCTTTGCGCAGAGCCAGGCTAGCTGTTTCAAGTCTTAATGCTAAGCTAGGCTAACCATGTCCTGACCCCAGTTCCATACTTGAATGAGCATATTCCCAAAATGTTGAACTATTCCCTTTTAATATAGGTCGACTAATGAGCTAGCATTGCCACTAGCTAGTGATCCTGTCATTTTGGTCAGGGGGTACAGCTAAGGGACTGTAGAGGGGAGGGTCTTTTTATATCTGCTGAAGAGAGAGTCATTTCTGTGTTAAAGCTTGATGTTTTACAACCGTCTGCAAACACATCAGGAACCCTGTCAAAGTTTTTATTTCTGCTCTGAGGAGGGAGGAAGGAGGAGCGAGGAAGGATCTCTAAGGAGCCATGAGTGAGGACGCATGAGAGCCGGCTTCCAGGAAGTGTTTTAACGCTGGACACGCCCCCTTGTTGTTCATCAGTTATTTGATTGGACGCTGCAGCTGATCTGACGGATCACTGGAGTTTCATACCAGAGTGAAGACGATCACAGATTAAACTCAAATTATAGATTTGATTTGTTTTCTGATTCACCATCAAATAAAATAATAATAATAATAATAATAAAATATGTTTATTGTAGGTCTGAACAACAAAAGGACCACAAACAACTTTCTTCATTTATTAGAAAGAGTTGTCTTCTCTTGATCCGTTATTTCCCTCAATAACTTTTATTATGGATATCATTGAAATCGGAGAGGAAACACTTTTGACATCATTTATCGTCATTTCCATTCAGTCACGTGAGGAATGTCGTTTTTGATTTATATAATTTATATGAAATCTCATGTCTCTTAAAATGCGTTTCTGCTCTCCTCGCATGGAAAAGATGCAAGCGAGGGAAACAGGGACTCAATGAATGACACTCCACTGGGGACCTGTATCATAATACAAACTTAAATGCACAAAATCTTGCAAGGCGTCACAGTCGTAAACCTCAACGTCTTCAAAATGTTAAAGACCCCGCAGGAAAAAACACCAGTCTGCTTCCAGGCAGAGACTCAACAGACTGCCCTCCTCGCTGTGTGAGCAGCTTCACACTGCTAGAGCAGCCTCTCTCTCCTCTGCCCTTATCCTTGTGGACCTTTCTGCTGCCGTTGACACAGTGAACCGCCAGATCCTCATCTCCTCCCTCCAGGACCTGGGTATCTCCCTCTTCTCATCCTACCTCAGCGACCTAGAGAGGGTCTGTGTGAACCTTGTCCTCTCTATATTAGAGAGGGAAGTATGACCCGTTTACATTAGCTCTAAACAGCTTATATTATATCATTAAAACTACTAATGACAATACTTTTTTATCAATAAAAATACAATCTTTTATTTCCTAATCATTTGTGTTTTTTTTTTTTTTATAAACAAAGAAACACTATAAATGACAAACAAAGTAACGGGTTAACATTTATAATTTTTGATGGTTTACACGGCACTCATTCAGCGGTCCAGGAAATGCATCAACCAATTACAATCCTCTCACTATTCGGCCAATAAAATATGGGTATTCCGATAAGTGTGGCCCTCGACTCTAGAGCGGTATTCATACGCACACGAGGAAGAGGGGGAGAGACCCAACAACTGGAGAAGTACGTACTTCGCGAGTCAGAAGTTATTTCATATGGAGTTCCAAAAAGAGGAATGTGGACAGCGAGACCAGAGCCTTTAACCAAGAATACACAATATGTTTAGCCCAAATGTTGGAAATCCAACTGTAACATGAGTCCACTGTAGTGGAAGCTCTTGTTAAGCAGCTCTAAAGCTGTTAAACTCTAAAAGGCTGGGCTGCTAGGTTGTGAGTGGTCTTTTACAATAAACCAATATTGGCCATAAATGGGAAGATTATGCCTGTCAATATATTGCAATAATGATGCGTTAGGAATTTAAACATTGTTTGACTGTTGGATAGAATCCCTTCCTCTGAATGAGTCCTCTTTGTGTCTCTGCAGCGCCGCTCTGGAGGTGGAGCTGTCGGACGACTCTTTTCCCCCTGAAGACTTTGGAATCGTTTCAGGGATGTTGAACGTCAAATGGGACAGGATCGCGCCGTATCCTTGAACCTAAATGTTGGTGCTGTAGGATAATGTCAGTTTAACAAACGTGTAACTGTGGGGTCCACACTGACAGACTCAGTCTAGTGAAGGGGAGGAGATTCCATTTGAGCTGGGCTAAACATTCATAAAGAACCCTGCTTTAGGACAATGTTTGAGAATGTATTTTTACATAAACCTCTTACCTGAGCTCCCACAGTTCATACTGAACATGTATGTTCTCTTCAGACAAAGGTAAAATATCAACTTGGCATAATGTGCTATTAGAAATGAACTCTGTGGTACCCAGAAGCTCTTTTATTCCAGCATCTCAAACGGAGGCATATTTCACAGAAGTCTGGACACTGCTGCCTTAAAACACCGGCTAAAGAACAACAATCACTTTTTCCATTCCATTCATAAACCGTTACCATGCTAGGTGCCCCTTGCATGGTAACGGTTTATGAATGGGTGAATGACGTGGAGTGTTAAAGTGGTTTGAGGGGTCGGAAGATGAGAAAAGTGCGATACAAGTCCATTTTACAATTCTCTATCTTTGTCAAGTTATCTGATTTAACTGATGACCTCTCAGAGCGAGCAACGTCTCTCACACCGTGGTGCTGCGCCCCCTGAAGGCTGGCTACTTCAACTTCACCTCTGCCTCCGTCAGCTACCTGGCCCAGGAGGGAGGACAAGTCGTGGTAAAAGCAGTTGATGATCATAATCTTCATGGCTCAAAGTTAAGTGTGTAGCGATAGAAGCTGACGTGTTGTCGTCCTCCAGGTGGGCTACACCAGCGCCCCCGGCCAGGGAGGCATCCTGGCTCAGCGAGAGTTCGACCGCCGCTTCTCCCCACACTATGTAAGTGATTCAGGCTCTTAACTTAACTCTCAACTCATTAGTAACATAACACCGGACCACTATATACTCATATTTTATTTTATTTTAACATAAAAGTGAGCTAATGCTATTTACTGGATGCCTAGTCCAGTGATGTTCAACCAGTGTGCCGTGAGAGATCGTCAGGTGTGTCGTGGGAAAATGTCCAATTTCACTTAATCTGTCCAAAGAAATATTTAGTTGCTGCAAATAATGTTCCATTGTTGAGCATCTGAGCTGCAATATAGTGGCTGGTCTAGTAATTAAATACTCTTCCATGCCAGTAGGTAGCGCAATAACTACCTACCATACATGCTGTATTATGCTACAATGTGACATTTTGTAACTTTTTTGGTTGTTGGTGTGCCTCGGGATTTTTTTATTGTAGAAAATGTACCACGGCTCAAAAAAGGTTGAAAAACACTGAGCTAGTCGATCCCATAAACGTACTGTACACCAGTTCAGTTCTAGTGGTCTATTGTTCCATCTTGAGTGTAGCACTTAATTCTGTGTGTGTGTGTGTGTGTGTGTGTGTGTGTGTGTGTGTGTGTGTGCACAGTTTATTAGGTACAGCTAGGTAACACTAATGTAGTCTGGTTGTATTGTGTTTTCCTGAGGTATTTCTGTTTTGAACTTTACACTAGTGGATACTAGTATGAACACTATATGACTAGGTTGAACGTCATATTAAAAACAGCCGGCCGTATGATGCAACATTATCAGAATCAGATTTATTTAACGGCATCACAAATGGCGTCAAAATATAGAGAATGCAAGTGTGATTTCCCTCCCCTGCAGTTTCAGATTGAACACTGAGTAATGAGGTAATAATAGAAATGATTGATCTCCTCTTCTAGCTGGACTGGGCTGCGTTCGGCGTGATGACTCTGCCCTCCATCGGCATCCCTCTGCTCCTCTGGTATTCCAGCAAGAGGAAGTATGACTCTCCAAAGGCCAAGAAGAACTGAAGAGGCACAGTCTAAGGCGCAGGAGGGTGGGGGGTCTCTCTGAATAGCTTAATAACCCATATTGGGGTTGAAAGTCAAAAGAAAGTGTGGTGACCAAGGAACGTGATTGTGATTAAGAGACCTTTGGATCAGGAAATAGAACAACAGCTAAAGTAAGGTGAATGAACGTGAACGTGAGCTCAACTACAGCTGCTGGCCATTGCTTCACATTTGACATGGGTTCATGAGACAGAACAATGGCAATTACAATTTTGTAATTGTGTACATTATAGAACTAAATTAAAATCTGAAGTTTCTAGCCAGTTGTTGGACTTGAAGATAAATTAAAGGTTTTTTTTCTAAATCTGTCTGATTGTTTTCAGTTTTGTCACATTTACATGGAACCAGACAAAGTGATTTTCAAGGTCATTTGAATCCAATGACCACCATCAGCGACGTGTGGAGAAAGCGGCTGTTCACAGGTAAGGCAGCGTTGTTTACAGGAGACATTACTTCAGCCCTTCTGGCTGCGGGTTCAGAGCTGGAAGTCTTCAGCTTAAGGGACTGCCGGCGCTCAGCTCGCTCCTGGGCCTCTGCACGGGCCTCTAGTCAGCAGTGATGCTCAACTGGTGGCTCGAAAACGAATTGTAAAAAAAAAAGTCCTGTGCTTTTATTTGGAAGGGGATTTTTTTTTATTTTGAAGGGGAGTTCCGTCTATTCAGTCCTTAATGCTGCGTTCACGCCTCGCTTTCCTGCTGTGAGTTTACTCGCCGATCATAGCTTCATCCGCGCTAGACACACCGGAGAGGAGGAGGGGCTTATCGTCATGGAAACATCCAGCGTGGCAGAAATAAACACTATCTGCTTTATATCCCCTGACTTTACTCGCTCAACTTTATGTGGTTAATTCACTTTCCGCTTTTTCGTAACCATTCGCTGGGGAAAGGGGGCGGGGCTTATCACAGTATCTTTACTCTGTGAAAACAGTAACCATTTCCGCCATTCACCATTGAAATAACCACCAGTTCTGCTTTATACTTGTTGAGGAAGTCCCACAAACGTCGGAACGCCCTATCAAACGCCCTCGTGTCTGGGTTCATAATATTAGGCTCGTTTGAGATGAGCCAGTTCTGCGCAGAATTGATCGGCGTGCAATGCATGCTGGGTAGATTTGTGTCCGACTTGCTCTGACATCATGAACACGTGGTCAACGATAATCCCACGAGATCAAGGCAGCCGTCGATTTGAGAGCCAGGAGCCGCAGTAGCCCTCCACCGACTGCGTGGCCCAGTGCATGATGGGAAACGCCTGGCTGTCGCCACACCAGAGAGCTGATTGGCTCTTAGATCTGACAGAAAACACCACGTGTTATCCTATTTTATGTGTAGTTGTAATACTTAACGCTCGATTGTTGACTATTAGTCTCATATTTAATCTAAAAACACATATCTAAACCAGTAGTAATGTAGGCAGACATAAAAATAACAAAGGCTGCAGCTACACACACATTTCTACATAAATATATATTTACAAACGCATATGACTAAATCCAAGCGTGATCTGTAAACTACAAGTATACAAAAGTTCGGAACTAACTTTCTGTGACTTCCTGTGTATACTTTGAAGGCAGCTGAAAACTGTCAGACTTGACCTCGGTGTATTGTCAACGCCTCCTGCTGCTGCCTTGCTCTCTGGATGTCAGGCCAGAAGCAACTCTAACGAACGAGCTACTGTCCTGAATGAGGCAAACCTTTTCACGCCGCCCAGCGGAAATGCGCATTACTCTCATCCATAAGTCTTTTTGAAACTATTTCTCAGTAGTTGGACTTTTTTATTTCATGTTTGTGCATGTGTTGAGTCTGTTTAAAAAAAAAAAGGCTGAAGTTACTGAATTGTTATGCATGTTGTATTATTATATACTACCTCGTCTCCTTAAGATGCACTTTGGGGTTTTTAAACGACTATAAAAGGGAACTAGTTTTTTTCTTGTTGGCTTACTGTGATATCCTGTACTGTCTCAGGTTCAAACTGCACCATCTGTTCATTGTTGAAGTTGAACATGTTCCTTGATTTGGATCTCGGCTTGTCATTCAGGGGTGATGGTAGGTCAGTGAGAACCACTGTCTGAGGAGAGCTGTTTAAGTACACAGTATAATAGCCTACATTAGTTTGAATGACTTATGAGTTGCTTAGCTCTGTATACAGATATTAATACATCTCAAATATATATTATGTTGTGAAAACAAAGTTTCTCACCAAAAATACATTTGGCGAGATTACATTTGAACACATCGTGATAACGTTATAATTTACCTTCGCCCAATACCATGTTTTACTGAGCAGAGGTTGCACGCATCATTATGTATTTCTGGACACGAGCATCAGCTCGTCCTGTCCACATGAAGACAAGGGGGCGGGTCTAGCAGCTGGTCACCGACCAACCGGAGGGAGGGGGCGTGGCCGCCTGACGTCGCTCTACTCGCACTGTCGGACACGACTTCCGCATTCCTCAACCGCCAGTGAGCCGCGCAGCACGGACATCCCGACACGCAGGAGCGGAGGCTGGACGGACCGATGCGACAGACGAGCCAGAAGCCGAGCAGTCCCACTGGTGCGTAGCCTCCGTCTGTTGCACAGATACTTCATATTCTCGTCTCTGTCGGTGGCGGACAGCAGACGGTGTTCCTCTCAGGCTTCCATACGTACAGTCTGGATCCACGCAGCAGCTTTCAGCTGCGAGCTGTCTCACTGTGGGATTAGAAAGTGCTCTTACTCGGTAAACACTGCAGGACTACTTGAACTGTTCCCACAGGTAGAAACCACTAATGTAGCAGACCAGATAACGAAGTAATGCACATTTTTATATGGAAACCAAAGGCCTATTTCGAAACTATTGTGAAACTATATAGTATTATAAATGAATAAGTAAACAAACAAAAAAACACATAAAACCATAAACAGTATTTGTATCTTGGTGATCACTCTTATTCTCTTTATTTCCTTCAACCGTCTCTTTTGACCAACTTTTGTGATAAGAAGTAAAACCTTCGTAAAGACCACAGAGGTTAGTTTAGACCTGGTTAGACTTTCTCATGTCAATATGTGTGAATGCTGGGAATCATCTGACTAAACTCAGTCTCCATGTGAACTGATCACAGGCGTGTCATAATGTTCAACATGATGTCACAGCTCTTTTAGTGGTGAATCCACTGCTGTACCTTGTGAAAAGATGTGCTATTTAAAATATAAAAACGACTTTGGGAACTTTTCTGGCATTAAGGAAGACTAACTGGACCATGTGTCTTCTTGATGAATTCAGAGCCGATTGTTCCTTCAACAAAAATGCAAAGTGTATTATTTTCATCATCAGGTTTGTTGATGATAATGAAAATAATACACTTTGTTTATCCAGCACCTTTTTTAAAATGCATTATACACATTATATTCTTGTTTGGAAATTAGATTTGTGAAAAAAACAAAGGTTTCTATCACGCCTGAATGCACCATGACGAAGTCAAACGTCACGTTCATGAATTGAAATAGGATGTAACATTTGACTGCATCCTCTCTGGAACCAGAAGAAGAAGTCGTTCGCTCTGCCCTCTTCTTCACAGACTTCCACTTCGGACGTTGACGCTCAAGAGTGGTTTTCAGTTTTATGTTCCTGGGCCAAATAAGTCACATTATAATGTATCTATCTTAGATAGAAATATAATAAATCTTAGATAGAAATATTTTATCATAATTACATTTAAATTAAAACTAATATAATGCTGCTTCAGTATCTTCCTTGCTGCTTCTCAAACTCTGGAACGGTGCATAAATCATTGTAAAACGTCAATCAACGATTATTCATTGTATTCTTTATTCATTCCTTTCACTCTATTTATTTGCTAGTTTATTCATTTATTTTAGTTACATAGTCAAATATTTCATTTAAAAAAGAACTTGATCATTTAATTTGTGTGTATATGAAATATGTAAATCATTTACATTTTAGAATTCTTCTTGAAAAAGAGAAGCTACATGTATCAAGCATAATAGGTGTGTTATTGAAATCAACACTGTGTGTGTGTGTGTGTGTGTGTGTGTGTGTGTGTGTGTGTGTGTCCTCAAGGAAGATGGAACTCAATAAAAGAAACAAGGGAAACTCAAAGTTTGGACAGTTTATTCTCAATTTATTTTATTTCAAATGTTAATTTTAGCATCACCATCATAATTACTATTCTCATTATTGGGATTACTATAATTAAGATAACAATGAAAACAATTTCAATTAAATTCCATTCATTTTGTATAGCCCAAAATCACAAATTACAAATTTGCCTCGGAGGTTACAATCGGTACACATACGACATCCTCCGACCTTTGACCCTCACAACGGTTCAGAAAGAACTCCCTCCAAAAACTTTTAATGGGGAGAAAAAGGGAAGAAACCTTCGGGAGGTATTCACAGGTATGGGCAAACTACGGCCCGCAGGCTGTATATGGCTGATCCCACTCCCCGGTACGAACACTCTAATAGCCCTTATTTAATGAATTAGGTTTTTAAAGTTGTGAAATGAACTAACAGCTGAATCCAGAGTTATCTTCTTCGGCATAATGACCCACGAGACTGCCCTGCCCTGAGCACTCATTGTCATATCACTGAAATTAAATGTACGTTTTCTTTACTTTTTAGTTAATGGCTTTTACTTGTAATTTATATTAGTTCACACAAACACTCTCCATCTATTTGATACTAGACTGGGGTGGTGGTTCCTATCTTCAAGAAGGGGGACCAGAGAGAGTGCTGAACTATCACACTGCTCAGCCTCCCGGGGAAAGCTTATGCCAGGATGCTGGAAAGGAGGCTCCGACCGCTTGTCGAACCTCAGATTCAAGAGGAGCAGTGCCGTGGAACAGTGGACCTGGGTGTTTGCTCCACCAGTCTACATGTGCTTTGTGGACTTGGAGAAGGCTTTCGACCGGGTCCCTCGGTGGTTTTGTGGGGGGTGATAGAGAGGATGGGGTGCCGAACCCGTTGCAACGGGCCATCCGGTCTCTACTGCAGTAGGAGCTGTGTTCGTATCCTCGGTAGTAAGTCAGACACGTTCCCGGTGGGTGTTGGCCTCCGCCAGGGCTGCCCTTCATCACCGGTCCTGTCCATGACCTTCATCGGGATCTCCTCTCTGCTGTTCGCGGATGATGTGGTCCTGTTTGCCTCTGTGACCTCCAGCATTCACTGGGGCGTTTTGCAGCCGAGTGTGAAGCAGCAGGGATGAGAGTTAGCACCTCCAAATCTGAGGCCATGGTGCTCTGCTGGAAACCGGTGGACTGCTCCCTCCAGGTGGGGACAAACTGCCTACCCCAAGCGAAGGAGTTCAAGTACCTCGGGGTCTTGTTCACGAGTGAGGGTAAGGTGGAGCGGGAGATGGACAGGCGGATCGGTGCGGCTGCAGCAGTAAAACAGGCGCTGTACCGGTCCGTCTTGGTGAAGAGGAGCTGAGCCGGAAGGCAAAGCTCTCCATTTACTGGTCGGTCTACGTTCCAACCCTCACCTATGGTCACGAACTCTGGGTCGTGACCGAAAGAACGAGGTCTCGGATACAAGCGGCCGAAATGAGCTTCCTCGGTAGGGTGGCTGGGCTCAGCCTTAGAGATAGGGTAAGGAGATGAGTTTCCTCTGTAGGGCTCAGCCTTAGAGATAGAGTTATACTGTGTTCACACCAAAAGAGTTGCGAAATATTCACGCGAGTGAATAGTTAAGTCAATGCACAGACGCGAATGGTTGCGAAAAATTCACGTTTTCGCCGGGTGGCGCGATAGAGGCGAAATATTCGCTTTTCCGCAGGAGTTGAAATATTTCAACTCCGGCGAAGAATTCGCCCGACGCGGAGTTGCGAAAGCCAATCAGAGTTGAGATGATCCGCCCGTCGTCACCGCCGTCCTGCCGTCCTGCCGTTACTGAATCAAACTGCTGGTCCGCTGAAGTAGCGCTGGAAGCGGCTTCATTCAGACCCTCGTCCTGGAGGAGGAGCTGTGTGTGACTGCGGATAATATTATGAACAGACACGGGGCGTTTGATGTTCCGACGTGTGTGGGACTTCCTCAACAAGTATAAAGCAGAACTAGTGGTTATTTCAATGGTGAATGGCGGAAATGGTTACTGTTTTCACAGAGTAAAGCCACTGTGATAAGCCCCGCCCCCTTTCCCCAGCGAATGGTTACGAAAAAGCGGAAAAGTGAATTAACCACATAAAGTTGAGCGAGTAAAGTCAGGGGAAGAAGCGTTGCGAAAATGTGCAACTCTTTTGTTGTGAACATGGCATAAGAAGATGAGTTTCCTCTGTAGGACTCAGCCTTAGAGATAGGGTAAGGAGATGAGTTTCCTCTGTAGGACTCAGCCTTAGAGATAGGGTAAGGAGATGAGTTTCCTCTGTAGGACTCAGCCTTAGAGATAGGGTAAGGAGATGAGTTTCCTCTGTAGGACTCAGCCTTAGAGATAGGGTAAGGAGATGAGTTTCCTCTGTAGGACTCAGCCTTAGAGATAGGGTAAGGAGATGAGTTTCCTCTGTATGACTCAGCCTTAGAGATAGGGTAAGGAGATGAGTTTCCTCTGTAGGACTCAGCCTTAGAGATAGGGTAAGGAGTTCGGACATCAGGAGGGAACTTGGAGTTGAGGCGCTACTCCTTTGTGTCGAAAGGAGTGCGCTGAGGTGGTTCAGGCATCTAATTCGGACGCCTCCTGGATGCCCAAAAAATTCTGTGCATCTGTACTGATTTCTCCAGAGATTGTCATACATGTTGGAAAGCTTTAGGTTTTAGGCCACAGCCATAATGCACAGCTTGACACTGTTCTTTAATACTGTGTCGTAAAGGGAAGTCAGATGTATTGAGGGAAGCTGATGTTTGTGAACTGTGTGACAAAAGAACCAAGTCATGTGCCATCAGAGAGGGAGGAGAATTGGAGAAAAGATACAAGGTCCAAACTTCTATTAGCATATATTAGGTGATGGCTGTAATAGACTTTTTATTTTTATTTTTCGAAGAATGTAGAAAAAGATCTAGTGATGGGGCAGTGTGCAGGACCGAGTTGGAGGAAAGAGTCTCCATCTTTAGTAAAGTAAGGGCTTGATTTATTGTCTTATGATATTGCTGCCAATATTAAAAATCCTCAGGTCCGCAGCCCAAAAGCAGAAGCTTAAATTAGGAAGTACTACTCCCACATGTGACCTGGGCTTCTGTAGACGCTGATGAGGTCATCCAGGGACCTTTCTATTCCACAGAACAGTTTGTATGACATTTATATCTTTCATAATCGTGGTTGCGTCTACGGCCTCGGCTGTTTTTGTGTGTTTGTTTTGGGATCTGGAAGGAGCGGGTTTGGGTATTAGAAGATATTAAAAATAATAGTTATTGATATTAATACAATTATTAATATAACACTTGATATTAATTCAATTAATACAATTAATATCAGGGATCAGGGTCCAATAACAAAAGTGGATAAGGGCCCACAATGGGGGGTGTTCACTCACAATGTCAATAGTCAAAATACTATTCCACATTCAGAGTGAAGGGTTGAATTTGAGCACTGACCATAACATCCAGCTATCATCACAACACAACACTATCACAACATACTGATCAGCGGGGGGGGGGGGGGGGGGGGGTGCGCGTGCGTGTGCGCGTGCGTGTGCGCGTGCGTGCACGCAAGGCTCCACAACAATGGCTGCGTAGCTGCAATTCTAATTTTTGTTTACATAATAATGCACACCACGTGGGTATGAATGAATGTGAAGTGTGTATAATTTTATCACACAGGAACCTGACTGCCAAGCTCAGATTTGGCAGCACTGGTCTTTTAACTGATCAGTTTATCGACCTTACTTCCGTAAGCCTTGTCCCATGAGGGCTTGTCCAATCTTTTTCCAGTCTTCCTCCTTTTGCTCTCATTAGTAGAGAACTCCAGTGTGGGGGGAAATGATTAGGGTTGGGAAACCGGTTTCCTACCGACCGAAAAGCAACGCAGATTTCGGTGCTTCCTTCCGGTGCCTGAGCCGATTTAAATATATTTTTTTTACACTACTCTGTAAAGTATATAGATACTAAAAAGGTAGCGCGGTACCCGTATGTTAAAAACGATACGATTTTGATGTATCGATACTCTATTAAAATAGCGCGGATCAGAGCGCACTCGCTGCTCCGCTCTCTGTTGTTCGCCTGCATGCAGAGTGGGGCTCAAGGGGGCGGGGCTCAAGGGGCGGGGCTTAAGGAGGCGGGGCTTCCAGCGCTCACACACCACACGGAGCGCGCGCTTGCTGGAACAATGAAGTCAATGGGTGCATCCCAAGTCTCTAAATTGCATCCCCGTTTCCCTCACTTGCGTCCTTTCCTTGCGTCTTAGTCCCTCCCACCAGGGATGCATAGAGAGACGCAAGGAAACCAAGCGAGGAGAGAAGACGCGAGGAAACATGTTTTAAGAGACATGAGACGTCCTTTCCTCTGGAGCGTCACGTGAAGCGACGTCGGTTTATGATGACTGCGGCCACCTCACAGCTGATCACATCTGATCTCATCTGATCAGCTGTCAGTCGCTTTAACAGCTGATGAGTTTTGTACGGAGAGTTTTTAGCGAACAGTCCAATAAAAATACACTTAAAATATTGATAAAAATGATCGTATGTTTTCAGTTGATTTAATGGTGTTAAACTACTACTTATATTAATAAAGACAAAGTTATCATGAGTGTCAGAGTGGAGATGTTTTCTCTGTCGTCTGTTACCGTTTAATAAACTGCATTGAGTATTTATATACTGTGATGTGTCCTGCTTATACGAGCAGGATCCATTTCTACCGGCGGAATGAGTCTTATTTATTTATTTATTATTTACGTCGGTATGTTTTGAAATTCTGATTGTGACATCATTATAAAATAACCCACAATATAAATATGTTTTCTCTTCATTACGTGTTGTAAAAAGTGTTTCCTCTCTCCAGCTCTCTGATTTTAATTACATACATAATAAAAGTTATTGAGGGAAACAACAGATCAAATCTTTGAAGACAGTTGTTTGTGGTCCTTTTGTTGTTCAGACCTACTATGAACATATTTTAACCAGATGGTGAATAAGAAAATATATAATATATAGCTTGAGTTTAATCTGTGATCGTCTTCACTCTGGTATTAAACTCCAGCATCAGTCCGCTCAGCTGCAGCGTCCAATCACATAACAGATGAGCAGTGAGGGGGCGTGTCCAGCGTTAAAACACTTCCTGGAAGCCTGCTCTCAGGGCTCCTCGATCATGGCTCCTCCGATTTCCCTCCTCGCTCCTCGATCCTCGCTCCTCCGAGCAGAATAAGAGCTTTGGGACGGCCGTCAAGATGGCGGCGCAGAACCACTTCCGGTTCAATCGAGGATCGAGGAAACGACAATTTAGAGACTTGGGATGCACCCAATGAGAGCCAGGCCACGTCGTCGTGGTCTGATCGGATCCCAGTGCGACCAAGGTCCCATCTCATAGCATACAGACATTATATCCTGATATGATCAGATCCAAGCTTACACGGTAAATAGAGTTGCACTTTATCAACTATTCAGTTGCTTTCTAATGAACTAGTATATTTCAAACTAAAGCCCTTTCAAACGCGTTTAATCAAAAAAGAACAGGACTTGGACACCCATTATTGGAAAAGATATCTGTGAACTAATTATTTAGGATTTTATATTTTTTAGTTTTTGTTGTTAAATTTAGATTTGTTTGGAGAAGACTTGTTAGTTTGTATATACTGGCATGTTACTGTTACTGTTACTCATACTCTGGTCCAACTTTGTACGTACAGTTTGGAGGATCACGATGGACTTGAAGTTGGACTAACACAGGAGTGTGCAAAGCAACATGGCGGTCTTCAAGCCAGAAAATGTCGAAGACTTCTATGAGATTGGGGAAGTTCTGGGAAGGTATGGATACATCAACTTGTTTACTTCAATGCAGTCATTAGGTATTTGGACTTTTACAGATATTGTTGTGTTTCTTCTGTATGCCAGCTCATTGGATTATAAATGAAACATTCTCTATGTAAGTAAATTGCTGATTTTTAGATTAAACTGTTTAGCATTTGTATCATCAGATCGTTGAGTGAGTTGAAACCCAATACTTGCATTTAAATGTGTATTAATCTGCCAAATCTCCTGCTGCTGATCTGTTTGTAGACATATCTGGGAAAAGAAGGATGCATTTGGCAGAGTCTTCAAAATTGGACAGCCTTGTCCCAGCCACTGTGACTCATTCACATATCTCATCCCCAAACCTGAGAAAGACCCTTTATCAATATCCTATCACTCTTTTAACAATAGATTACAAGATATTGACCTTGATGTGCAAACGGATAAAGGAAAGGGATAGATCCTCTTATTGCTGCAACTCAAAGAAGATTAAAGAAAAACATTAAGTATGGATGCAGTGAAGTCTAAGGCACTTATTTAGTTTTTGTCGTTTTAGAGTTCCTTTAAGCGGTAATAACTTAATAGCTCTGTTATAAATCTTCTTTTCTTACTTCCAGAAGATTCTAAATGAAGAGGGGGGTCAGGCAGAGCTGACCTGTTTCTCCTTTTCTATTGTCAATTCATATTATAAGTAACACATATCCTGATATTTGATACAGACTCAAACATTTCCCAACTGGCAGATGATACAGGAACTGAGGACAAAATGCTTTGAGTCATGTTTTTGATTATCATCTTTTGAATCAGCTATTTGGTCAATGAGCTGCTGTCTGATGCTGCAGACTACATGCTGGACCGCAGAGCCCTGACCTCTGTCCACGATGCTACATGTGAAGGACAGACAGATTCTTTGCTTTATAGTTAGATGATCAAATTGTCAAAACAACACAATGTTGTTGTATCTCAAGCTCAGTGTTTACTGTCTGTAAATTGTGTTCTTGCCCCATCCAGTGGGCACTTTGGACAGGTTCGACAGGTTCAGGAGCGAACCACTGGGACTTATTGGGCAGGCAAGTTCCTGAAGATCCGGAAGAACACGTGCAGCCGCCTGGGCCTGGACAGGAGCTCTGTGGAGAAGGAGGTGGAGATCCTCCAGGCCGTCCAACATCCAAACATTGTGACTCTCAAAGACGTGTTTGAGAGCCGAGCCGAGGTGGTGCTCGTTCTGGAGCTGTGAGTTGTGTGTGTGTTTGATTTTGTCCTGTCATTGTGGTATGTTCTCTAGTATGTCATCTGCATGTGTGCATGCTGTGTCATGGCAGCATCCGTAGGTAGGTGTGAGAACCAGACCTCTCACAGCAGACATTTGGAAAAGTGTCACTCATAACAAACATGTTTAGTTGTGCCAGTAAACCATTTGCTTCTTCAAGAACACAGTGATACTGGGATGTATTGGCAGGAATGGAATATAATATTCATAGGGTTTTCATTAGTGTATGATGACCTGTGGTGAAGCCTGACCGGAGTGGCTTAAAAAGTGGTAGGAGGCAGACATGAGATGCTTTGTTGCAAAACCAAAAGGTGTTTATTTATCTAAATGACTCTGCTGCCCGTGAACTCAACATGATATACAAACAATGTAAATGAACAAATCAAACAAAAAGTAAATGTACTGCATACTAATAGCCTAACTTCACCGACACACAGTTACACCATGATGGTCTCCCCCTCTTCCCCCAACAGCCACAGGCAGAAGGTTTAAATACCGCCTCCAATCAGAAGGAGGAATCTACCTTGCACCCAGTGTAGGTGAAACTGTTAACTTCCTGACACATGCTACGGCCCAAAAGCTCCCCCTTCAACCTTAACTTCAGGTATCACACGTTTACACAGTTACTCAACATATTGCCATTGCACACATGCCTACCATCACATTAAACCTAAATACATACTTTCCCTAATCTACTTCCCCCCCTCGATTTGGTCTAACCCCATGATGTCACAGCTGTAATCAGTCAGTGTATAAATAGAGGCCGTGGCTGGGCGCCTCCTTCTTTGGCCTCTGAAACAGATGGTATGGTAAGTACCAACACAATACATGGTTAATGGAAGGCCGCACTGACTCAGCACATAAACATGGGGACAAGTGGGTGCGTTCTCACCCACTCTGTCACATGACCTGAAACTAAGAACGTTGTGTGTGTGTTGGCTTGGAAAGAGCCCTGCGTGTCTACATGGGGCTACGATCTAAGGAATGCACTGACCTCATGTCTGTTGGACGTTCCAGTGTTCGTGGAGGGGAGCTGTTTGACTTCATTGCTGAGAAGGAGAACCTGCTGGAGAGTGAGGCCATTGAGTTCATGACCCAGATCCTGCAGGGCCTGGGCTTCATGCACAGCAAGAACATCAGCCACTTTGACCTGAAGGTACCAGTAAGCCGCTCTAGATGTTTGATAATTCAATTCAATTCAGTTTATTTTTATATAGCCCAACATCACAAATACAAGTTTGCCTCGGAGGGCTTTGTGAACTCAAACTGGACATGGACCCATAACCATGTTGTCTGTATTCAGCCAGAGAACATCATGCTGTCAGACAGAGTGGCTGCTCAGCCCATCATCAAGCTCATCGACTTTGGCCTGGCCCACCATTTCCATCAAGGGGAGGAGTACAAAAGCACAAGTGGGACCCCGCAGTACATCGGTGAGGATGAGCAGGCCTTCATTTCTCTCTTTGTTTTTTTAGATGTCAATCTGAGAATTCTTCCATGGCAAATGTAAACATGAAATCATTCATTAACATGCACTAAGAGCGGCAGGTATAAGAGAAGGCCAGAGTTCAACATATAAGTTTGTCTAAACATGCTGGAGTTGAGTGTTTGGGAAATTATAGTTTCAATAATAATAAATTATTCGTTTAACATTATCTTATTTTTTAAATATCAGAATTCTTTGTCTGTACCGAAGAGTTCAACGCTTATTTAAACATTAATTCCTAACATTGACAAACTATTTGCCTTCAATCCGTGTTTTTTTGTGTTTAGCCTTTCAAAAACGATGAGTTTGTCAGATCATGGTTTAGAGTGTGTGACACTTTGGAGGAAGAAAGATGTTCATGCCCATGGTCCATGCTGAATTTCTATTGAAATATTTTTTTGTGACTCCATCTGTGCTTTTTCAAATAATAGAATAAAGAAAATTGCAATCACTTTGAAGTAAACCAGATTGCTCCATCAGACAAAAATAAATAAAAATGTGCAATCACTTTGTTAGAACAATGCAAATACAGTTCTAACTCTGAAAAAAATAACTAATATTTGGCAAAAAAATAGCTTATTGTGGCTGCAATTAACCTGTTTTGCACTGAATATATTTTCAAAATAATAACTATAACGTGCAACCTGTGCAAAACAAAACTATGTGAGCATCAAGTTTTATCAGCAGTGAGCTGCTTTCCTCTACAACTCTTTTTAAACGGGGTGCAGGCTTGATACGGCCACTCTTAATTCTATCAGTCTGTCTCTCTCTCTGTCTCTGTCTCTCTCTCTCTCTCTCTCTCTCTCTCTGTCTCTGTCTCTGTCTCTCTCTCTGTCTCTGTCTCTCTCTCTCTCTCTCTCTCTCTCTCTCTGTGTCTCTCTCTCTCTCTCTCTCTCTGTCTCTCTCTCTCTCTCTGTCTCTGTCTCTGTCTCTCTCTCTCTCTCTCTGTCTCTCTCTCTCTCTCTCTCTCTGTCTCTCTCTCTCTGTCTATCTCTCTGTCTCTGTCTCTCTCTCTCTCTCTCTGTCTCTCTCTCTCTCTCTCTCTCTCTCTGTCTCTCTCTCTCTGTCTCTCTCTGTCTCTGTCTCTGTCTCTCTCTCTCTCTGTCTCTCTCTCTCTCTCTCTGTCTGTCTGTCTGTCTCTGTCTGTCTCTCTCTCTCTCTCTCTCTGTCTATCTCTCTGTCTCTGTCTCTGTCTCTCTCTCTCTCTCTCTCTCTGTCTCTCTCTGTCTCTCTCTCTCTCTCTGTCTGTCTGTCTCTCTCTCTCTCTCTCTCTCTCTCAGCCCCTGAGGTGATCAACAGTGAGCCTCTGAGCACAGCAGCAGATATGTGGTGAGTATTGTTCGGTCTCCAACAGAAACGGTTCATATCCATGATCACACACACACAGCTGCTCTGTCTCTGTATGCATGTCTCTGGTAGTGACTGTAGGGTCTGTTCTGAGCCCCTCTAGCTGTGGACACAATGATCACACTGAGTGATGAGGGGACACTATTTGTCTTGAAAAAGTAGAAAGCACAGCACATGACTGCCTGCGTCTTGTGCTTTTTCTCTCCTTCAGGAGCATCGCAGTGGTTACCTACATACTGTAAGTTGTGTTTGGCTTGCAGGCATCACATTGTATGTTAATGCACATCATTGATCATCAGAAGCATCTGCTGTCTCATACTATTTGAAACAATGTTATTTCTTGCACCACAGGGTACATTTTATGTTTTATAGATCTTTTAATCATAATGTGTATTATAGCCTTCAGCCTTTTTTAGCTAGAAGGACAAAAGCCTTCATCTGTGTTTAGGCTTAAGACGTCTCCCTCGTCCTCAGGTTGAGCGGTCTGTCGCCATTCCAAGGAGAGACGGACGAGGAGACCTTAAGGAACATCAGCGTCATGAACTACACGTTCCCCGCACAGTATTTCAGCATGACCAGCTCCATGGCCAAAGACTTCATCCAGAAACTCCTGGTGAAAATCCCCAGGTACTTCATTTAGCTAGACTCTGTCATTGGTCTCCTATTAGAGCAACATCCAGGTTGTTGTAATGCGTGATCACTGGGTCTGTGATAGGAATAGAACACATGGTGCACTGCTGTTGTCGACAGTATATATGTAACATATAAACAGTCAATGGTTTATTTAGGTGTCCAGTACCAAATGGTGCCTACGCTCCATAGCTTCCAGACACAAGACATCAAAAGATTATTACCTGTCACTTCTTCCTGCTCTCCTGATCCGTTGTCATGACTTCTGCTTTGATGTGTATTTCAGTGAAAGAATGACAGCTGAGGAGTGTCTGCTTCATAATTGGATTAAGGTTACTACACATCTTCTAACCTTCTTTGGTTGTTTGCTGCTGATTGTTACTGCGTGTTACTTACAACAAATGTCATCGTCTGTTTCAGCCCGTCACACGCAACCAGGTGGCCAATAGGAATCGATCCTCAATCAATATGAAGAACTTTAAGAAGTTCAACGCCAGAAGAAAATGGAAGGTGAGTGTGGATATGTACGCCAAACCAACACGTAAGTATATTTCTATCAGAGAGACAGTAGAGAGATGAGGA
This sequence comes from Myoxocephalus aenaeus, assembly GCA_038501785.1. NCBI lineage: Eukaryota > Metazoa > Chordata > Actinopteri > Perciformes > Cottidae > Myoxocephalus > Myoxocephalus aenaeus. The sequence continues at coordinate 536,283 of JBAMJR010000419.1, read as the reverse complement.
ACAACGTGCAGTAAGACTCAGACTGGAGGTGGTGCGCTTCGTGGTCGCGGTACCTTTTTAGTTAACGAGCCTTGTGAGCAGTGACAGACATTAGTTCATACCTGACTACATTGACTTCAGGTCACATCATTGGGGGAATCTATGTACTTGAGGTAGATGAGTAGTGCATGGTGCTTCATTTAGTCCAAAATACTGTTGTTCCATTAAGTTTCTTGTGTTGTATTTAACAGCTGTATTGTAACAGATGTTTTCAATATAACACTCAAACTATTTCAATGGTCACATCCATACTTCATATATGACCTTTGTATTTAACTGTCCTCAGCGTTGGAGCTACTGGGCTGCTGTAAAGCCCCCGGTGAGCAACCTTGGGTTCAGTGTCTCGGTCAAGGACACTTTAACATGTCTTTTACTGAAGAGAGCCCACCAGGGTTTTCTCCTGTAAACGGCATAGTGATGCAATTGTTTCCATTACTAGCAGAAGACTTGACATGCAAGAAAAACACTATTTATACCATCTGAGTTAAAATCAGAGAAGCAACAATTTATGTTCAACGGTCAGTTACCCACATGTTATTACAAATAGCTTCCTCACCCCAAATATGCACTGCATGTTTTTATGTATTGTTATGTTCTGAAATCTTTGGGTGGTAGACTAGAAGAAATAGTTCTGGATTCAGTAAGTTATAATAAAACAGATTTAATAGAAAGTTGATCAGAATCAGAAACTGTTTATTAGCCAGGAATGTTTTCACACAAACGAGGAATTTTTTGAGGCGGAAGGTGCATACATTGGACATGGACGTTAGACGAGACAATCAACAATCAACGATAACAACAGTGCAATTGGTATTAAAATAAGTGTAAGATAAGAAGTGCTCAGACAACAGGTGGTACAGTGTACACGAGGGTGCACAGAAACACAGCGTCCACAGTCCACCGGATATCTAACGGCAGTTAACTGTCTAGCCTTCAAATTATGCACCCCGATCGGTGTAAAACATTTGATATTATAGATCAATATAATGGGCGTCGTCGTCTCTCATTGGCTTAGCATTACAGCGTGCAATTGGTTATAAGTTTAACAGAGGTGGAGGCAGCATTCTGGTTGGTTGAGAGGTGGAGGCAGCATTCTGGTTGGTTGAGAGGTGGAGGCAGCATTCTGGTTGGTTGAGAGGTGGAGGCAGCATTCTGGTTGGTTGGTTGAGAGGTGGAGGCAGCATTCTGGTTGGTTGAGAGGTGGAGGCAGCATTCTGGTTGGTTGGTTGAGAGGTGGAGGCAGCATTCTGGTTGGTTGGTTGAGAGGTGGAGGCAGCATTCTGGTTGGTTGGTTGAGAGGTGGAGGCAGCATTCGGGTTGGTTGGTTGGTTGCGAGGTGGAGGCAGCATTCTGGTTGGTTGCGAGGTGGAGGCAGCATTCTGGTTGGTTGAGAGGTGGAGGCAGCATTCGGGTTGGTTGAGAGGTGGAGGCAGCATTCGGGTTGGTTGAGAGGTGGAGGCAGCATTCGGGTTGGTTGAGAGGTGGAGGCAGCATTCGGGTTGGTTGAGAGGTGGAGGCAGCATTCGGGTTGGTTGAGAGGTGGAGGCAGCATTCGGGTTGGTTGAGAGGTGGAGGCAGCATTCGGGTTGGTTGAGAGGTGGAGGCAGCATTCGGGTTGGTTGGTTGAGAGGTGGAGGCAGCATTCGGGTTGGTTGGTTGAGAGGTGGAGGCAGCATTCGGGTTGGTTGGTTGGTTGAGAGGTGGAGGCAGCATTCGGGTTGGTTGGTTGGTTGAGAGGTGGAGGCAGCATTCGGGTTGGTTGGTTGAGAGGTGGAGGCAGCATTCGGGTTGGTTGGTTGGTTGAGAGGTGGAGGCAGCATTCGGGTTGGTTGGTTGGTTGAGAGGTGGAGGCAGCATTCGGGTTGGTTCCTGGTCCTTGACGTCATGTCTCCACCCCTCTGTGTAACTGACACAAGTTCCCTCCCCTGGAGAAGTTGTTTTTCAGTACAAAGAGCTATCTGGCACGGCACCCATTTTGAGGAGAACTATGAGCTCATCTTGATTTCACATTCCTGGCCTTCCTACAACGCCTCCTATGTGAACACACTGACTAAACTAACTGTGACTTTCCCCATGATATGAATACACAATTTCATAAGGTTCACTCCCCCTTATTGTTTATATTCTTTCTTAAGTATTGTATTTTACACAAGGACATTCCTTATTTACAGTGAAGGCATAGTACATTATTATAAATCTACAGTATAATTAAAGACCCAGTGTAGTGGTCCAGCCAGGCTGCAAACGACTTGATGGCAATGGGGCCCCTAATTCTAATGTTCATTCTTTATGCAGCGACAAAATGAAAGATGGTTTTAAAATCATTTGAAGTAATTTGCAGAATCGCAAGACACTTTTCATCTTCTGTCACAGACTGAAATAAATGAGAATAAAGTTCTGTATGATCCTCAGACATAGTACTAACCTTCCTGCATTCTGGTTGGCTGGCAGCTTGATGAACATGTCACATGTCTCCTCCCAGATGTCCTACAACATGGTGTGGATGTGTAACCGGCTGGTCCAGCTGAAGCTGAAGGGCAGCGCAGCTCCAGACCCTCTGCAGGTGAGAGCGCTTTATTACTAGCCATATTGACATATATCATTTTGTATTATTATTATTGGCAAGATTGCTCTGGTTGTTTATTGTAAAGACTAAAAAAATAACTTTACGTCACAAGATACTTAAAAAATTTTAACTTATTTTTAGGTAAAATAATATTATATACCATAAATCGTATTGTTTTTTTATACAGCACTTTTTTAACGTAAGTACAAATTACTTTCCAGAATTGGTTTAACAAAATAAAGAACATGAGAAAAACATAAAATAGTAATAAAGAAGAAATATGATGTTATGGAATGAAATGTAGAAAAAATATTATGTGTAGGCCAACTGGCCCGTTACCCGTTTTTAAATAGCATGTGATGCATTATTTAGATAAACTGGAATATGAATATAAATATTACTGAATGAGCATTGCACATGCTAGTTTAAACACTAAATTACATTATTCCAGTTTTCTACTCTTCAGATTACATTGACATTGTAATCTCAAGTGAAATGAAATCAACCAATATTTTGCAATTCCTTAAATTTTAACCTAAGACAACATCATATATTTTAAGTGGTCATGCACTCTATTAGAGTTCAGAAGTATTGAATTCATTTTAAGTAAATTGAAGGGCAGCAGATATAGAAATAATTGTTTGTAATATGTGGGCATGTGAAATGGTAAAGTGTTGAGTAATGTTGTGTAGTTTGATAGAACACACATTGTTTTCTGGTCACACACAGGTTGAAAGCTACACATTCACTATAGTGTGACTCTTATATTGTGTACAATCCAAAACGTGTGGCCCCTGCTGGAGGCCATCTTATAAAAGTGAGTTTTAAGGAGGCACGTACAAGCTGCAGGAGAGTCAGCCGACTGGGAGGCTCTTCCAAAGCCGAGGGCCACGGCCGAGATGGCGCTCAACAGAAAATAAGGGCACACGCATGTGGATGTGTCCTTGAGCAAGACACTTAACCCTACATGTCTCCTGTAGCTGTTCTACGGTGTATGAATGGTTGATAATCAGATGTGGCTCCTTCATGGTAGCTCCTCCCATCAGTGTGTGAATGGGTGAATGATGTCATGTAGTGTTAAAGCGCTTTGAGTGGTCGGAAGACTAGAAAAGCGCTTTACAAGTACGAGTCCATTTACCATTACCAAATACAAATACAGGGATACAGAATCTAGGCAGGCTACAAAAGTAACAACATTGGTACAGAGAATAAATCCATATTAAACCAACTGGGTCGAAAAACCGGATCAGGATCAAAGGAACTAACGGCTATCAGAATGCTGGAACGCTATGGCCCAAGACTCACAGCCTTCTGCCAGAGAACAAGGGATTCTGGGAAATTCAGTGTGATCCTGGGAAATTCGATTTCTTTAAGATGAGATTCAAGAGCACTAATTGATTGTATTTGCTCTCTTTTTTTCCTTAAAAGCTTTTTTTTCTTCTCCATTTTGATATAACTTGGAGGCCTCCTATGGTGTTCCAACTTTATCTGGTGAACCATTGTTCAACTGAAAGATATATATTGTCAAGGTCCTTCATCAGTAGTTCTATACTGAATTCTATATTACTGTAATTCTATATTTTGGTAAATATAAGGAGTTGTTTTATCGACATAGCACCATCTAAAATGTGATTTAAAATATCTAGCTGTGAGTGTGCCCATCAATTAAGGATCTTTGATAGCTAGTGCATAGATATTACATAAATTTACGTTTATACCCTCTATTTTCGCTTCCAAACATACAATTTTTTCTTTCTCATCCTTTTCTTCTTTTAGCATTTGGAAATTCAGCTTCTTACGCCCCAAAATAGTCACTTTTCAGAATATGAAGTATAATATATCCTACCAACCTAGTCTCTTTTCAATGTAGCCTCTAAACCAATCAAGTGAGTCACTTGTATAAAAGCCACATCGGCTTGTTGAGATGTGAGGTACAATTAAAACAGAGAACAACATATACAATTTATTTTGTATAGACAAATTTGCCTCAGATTGCTTTACAATCTGTACACATACAACATCCTGTGTCCTCACATCAGAACAGGACACTGCCGGCTACTTCCTGACTTCGAGCCAAAGCATGAAGCCCCGTGTCTGGTGGAGTGTCTGGTTTCTGTCTCTCAGCAGCAGCCGACACGCCTCCTTCCAGAACATGTGGAATAATAACTGGTCTGGGTGGTCGGCCTTTCTGGAGCTTTCCCTCCGGCCGATGAGCTGTAGATTCGTGTGTGTGTGTGTGTGTCCCCTTCATATCCACATTCACAGTTCCAGATGTAGTCTCAACATGTTGAGGCGTTAGATGTAAATCCATCTGAACTCCTCTTTCCTCCAGAGACAATGTGAAAGCGACGTAGAGGACACAGAGAGCAAGCCTACATCTCTGCTACGCCGAAGACTCAGCAGCAGTTCATAGAGCAGAAGAAGGTAGAAGAGTCCAGGATGTTCAGCGGGAAGTGAAACATATATAGTATGACTGTCTCGGAACGGCTGGGATGTAGTGTCCAATGAGTGAGCACGGCCTCATCTGACACTTCTACATGAAAGTGAAAGTCAGTGGCTGCTCTCAGCTCGTTGTCACTGAGGATACACCTTTAATGGAGCTGGTTGGGAAGTGTACCATTTATTTGAGTGGTTGCTGACTTTGGGAAACTCTTTGGTTATCACTGTGCATAGAACATTTACATTGTGTTATCAAAGAGAATTCCAAAGCATTTGAAATGTTGTCCTGTGATAATACTAGGGTAAAACCGTGAACAGATCTCGTTCTACAAGTCCCAGCTTGTTTTCTTGTTGCTAACGTGTTAGCGGCTGTAGCTACATCAAGGTGTAAGAAGCTCCATCCACTAGATGTGCAAGGAGGCCAAGTGAGAGACTCCATCCAGGTGCTCTCTCCAACATACAGGAACAGTCCTGTCTCGTTTTGATTCAGTAAGACATTACATTTTGTATTTTGCTTTGTAATGTTAAATATTGTAAACATGCAGAGAGGTTTGAACACAAGCTGAAACGCTGTTGCTGATTCCTGGCAACATTTGAGTTCAGTGGATTTGAGTTCACAGTAGTTTAGTTTTATTTGTTCGAGGAACTGTGGAACTCAAATCCACTGATCATGTTTCACACTGGAGAAGATTGTAATATTGTAATCAGTACTTCCAACAATACGTCTTGTTAGATGTCTTGTACTCGTGTAATAATGTTACTTGTCTTGTGATGTATCATTTTGAAATGGCACAATCATACATGTGTTGTAATTAACCTCACCATACACATGATATTTTTTATTAAAACCATTATAACACATTCATAAGTATGTTGAAATCACCTGTATTTGTCTGTTGATGACTGCACAACAATTAAACTGCAGTGACTTTCATCACTGTTATGAGCTATACATCAGTCTATATTAATACAGAAGTTATTGACATAAGTCGCACACAAAAACACTGAAGTGGTTGAAAGTAATGGTTATAATAAAGGATGTTTTTTAATAGAATGTTTGCAGTTTGCCTCCACATACAGTAGTAGTAAAAATAGATGAGGAGAGAACGGCTCACATCCTGACCCATTTCTGTTTTTCCTGCCAAAGGAATCTGTATCTTAAGACCTTGCCGGTCACAAAGAAAGAGCAGAGCGATAACAGTGGCTGCATGTTTGAAATGCACGTAGGGGCCAGATTACTGCCCAGATAAACAGCTTATTTTAGTTTATTAACTACATTATCTTCTTAATATTTTTAGAAATTGGTCTTAAAGCAGCTTCCTTTCCATCAAATACAGACAGTGAGCCAACACTAGTGAAAACCAATGCAGAAGTGCCTTGAACGTGCATTCTATTTGCCTTAAACGTGCATTCTTTATTCTTCGTTGCTTAAGACCGACAGAAGTAGAAGTCTATGAGAAAATGGCTCCACTTCTCACTTGATTTATTACCTCGGTAAACATTTTAAACACGAGTCCTGATCAGCCCCATTCTGATGAAGTGCTTTGAGAAACTAGTTCTCAGCATCAAAAACAACATCCCAGTTCCAACATCCTCACTCATCTTGAAAATAACAACACCTACATCAGAAGAAGTGTTGTTGATTTCAGCTCAGCCTTCAACACAACCTCAGACTGGGCGACGGGCTCAGGGAGAGCCGGTCGCCTTCAATCAGAGGATCGGCAGTTTGAGCCCCGGCCCCGCTAGTCCATGTTGATGTCCTTGAGCAAAACACTTGAGCCTGTAGTGTATGAATGGGTGAATGTAACATGTAGTGTTAAAGCGCATTGGGTGGTCGCAAGATTATAAATATCTATACAAGTACAGTCCATAACACTGATTGGTAAACTTAACACTCTGCAAACAGACTCCAGGTAGTTGGTATTGGCAGCCACACACCTTAAATGAACATGTGATCGACACATCGATGCCTCCTACCTGTTAGACTCCTCAATGCCTCCTACCTGTTAGACTCCTCAATGCCTCCTACCTGTTAGACTCCTCAATGCCTCCTACCTGTTAGACTCCTCAATGCCTCCTACCTGTTAGACTCCTCAATGGCTCCTACCTGTTAGACTCCTCAATGCCTCCCACTGGTGGCGGAAAGCACATTCACAAACGTCAATACTGCAGTCTAGAAAACATATTACACCAGGACATTTTAAGAATAATTATTGCTTGAATATAAATAAATAAGGATGCAACTGAAAATTGTTTATTGAATATGATTTTTATTTTCAACTTGCCGTAATGTGCAGCTTTTTTTAATGTCATTTTTTATTTTTGCTTCTAGTTCATTGGAGCCAACCACATATTTTGTTCAATATGGGTCATTGTTATTTATTAAATGGTATGAGTTTGAAATTGTATTATTTCATTATTTATATATGGTTACTACCTATCCTGATTTATAATGCTGTGGTTTTGTACATTGTGTAAGTAACATTGGTCTTACTGTACATTAGTTGTACAGCTCCACTGAAGAGTTCAGAGACTCAGGTGACCTCTATGTGATCTTTACTTAACAACAAAACAAGGTTCAACTCCTGATATTTATCCTCAAAGGAAGATTTCTTTTAGGTCAACTGCCTTCATACAGAACAGCTCATAATCAGTTTGTTACTGGAATGACAACATGAATGGTTCTAAGATGATGATGGTTCCCTCCTCGTCCCGACCTGCATCCAACTGCTGCAGTCCAATAGTCAAAACATTTCCTCCTAACGCCTAACCCTAACCAAATCCTGACCTCTGTGGAAAACGTCACGGGGTTAAGGAAAGAAGGGAAGGAGACTTCATGAGGAGTTAGGAGAAGACAACCGCAGAGGATCCGACTCCACTTTCACTAAATCACGTAGTTATGACGCGACGGCAGGCGCATGTTAGGGACGTCAGTCTGCAGCGGTGAAACTACAAGGTTCAGGAGATGGACTACAAAAAAGATCATCTTAAATCCTTCGTCCGTCTTCTTACAGTGTTGCTTCATGCAGATGATTTAAACAACCCGCTTCATAGTATTACTTTATTAACGAGGTTGGAATAACAGTGAAAGGAATATGAAAGTGAGTACAAAGCTACTAAGCTTGGTGTTCAGTTTCAATTCAATTCAGTACAGTTTATTTTATATAGCCCAGCATCACAAATACAAATTCTCCTCAGAGGGCTTTACTATCTGTACACATAACATCCTCACATCGGATCAGGAAAAACTCACCCACATAAAGATAGAAAAAACCCTTTCACAAGAAAAAACCCTTTTACAGTTTCAAACATGCTGAATTAAATATGTTCTCACACTAACGATGTGTCATATATGTGTGTCTCATATCTCTTTATGTTATGGTTTATATGCAGATTATAATCTGATCATAAGAATATGCAGACAACAGTTTATGAAACACAACTCAGTGTACTCCTCCGTGAATCGCCACCTTAACGTGGTGGAGGAGTTTGAGTGGCTCAGTGATCCTGGGAGCTATGTTGTCCGGGGCGTCAGCCCCTGGTAGGGTCTCCCAAGGCAAACAGGTCTCGGGGGAGAGCCCAGACTAAGAGCGGTTCAAAAAACCCTGATGATTTACGGCCCACGGATTGCAGCAACCTCGCCCGGACAAGGGAAATACTCACGAGCCCCCGGCTGAGCGCCGCTATGTTGGAGTTTTCCCCGGAGAACGAGAGGGTCGCCTCCCTGCACCTGCGGGTTGCGGGGAGTAAGGCTCTGACTGTTGTTTGTTCTTATGCACCGAACAGCATTTCGGAGTATCCGGCCTTCTTGGAGTCGGTGGGAGGGGTCCTGGAAAGGGCGCCGCCTGCCGACTCCATAGTTCTCCTGGGAGACTTCAACGCTCACGTGGGCAATGACAGAGAAACCTGGCGGGGCGTGATTGGGAGGAACGGCTTGCCCGATCTGAACCCGAACGGTGCTTTGTTGTTGGACTTCTGTGCTAGCCACAGTTTGTCCATAACAAACACCATGTTCGAGCATAAGGTGGCTCATAAGTGTACCTGGTACCAGAACACCTTAGGCCGGAGATCAATGATTGACTTTGTAGTCGTATCATCTGATCTGCGGCCGTATGTCTTGGACACTCGGGTGAAGAGAGGAGCAGAGCTGTCAACTGATCACCACCTGGTGGTGAGTTGGATCAGATGGCGGGGGAGTCGGCTAGAAAGACCTGGCAAGCCCAAACGTGTAGTGAGGGTGAACTGGGAACGTCTGGCAGAGGATCCTGTCCGGGAGGTCTTCAACTCCCACCTCCGGAAGAGCTTCTCACAGATCCCGAGGGAAGCTGGGGACATGGAATCCGAGTGGACCATGTTCAAAGCCTCTATTGTGGCCGCGGCCGCTAGGAGCTGTGGTCGGAAGGTCATCGGTGCCTGTCGTGGCGGCAACCCGAAAACCCGGTGGTGGACACCGGGGGTGAGGGAAGCCGTCAAACTGAAGAAGGAGGCCTTTCGGGCCTGGCTGGCCCAGGGGTCTCCTGAAGCAGCTGACAGGTACCGGCAGGCCAGAAGGGCTGCAGCTGCGAAGGTCGCGGATGCTAAAACTCGGGCATGGGAGGAGTTCGGGGAGGCCATGGAGAAGGACTTTCGGTTGGCCTCAAGGAAGTTCTGGCAAACCATCCGACGGCTCAGGAAGGGAAAGCAGGGCCTACCCCAGGCTGTTCTCAGCGTGGGGGGGGGGGGGGGGGGGGGGAACTGCTGACCCGGACTGTGGACATCGTCGGGCGGTGGAAAGAGCACTTTGAGGAACTCCTAAACCCGGCCAACATGTCCCCTGGAGAGGGGGCAGCGCCTGAAGTCCTTGGGGTGGTTGCACCCATATCCCTGGCAGAGGTCACTAAGGTAGTCAAAAAGCTCCTTGGTGGCAAGGCGCCGGGGGTGGATGAGATTCGCCCTGAGATGCTGAAGGCGCTGGACATTGTTGGGCTGTCTTGGCTGACACGCCTTTGCAGTGTCGCATGGGGGTCGGGAACAGTGCCCATGGACTGGCAGACCGGGGTGGTGGTTCCCATCTTCAAGAAGGGGGACCGGAGAGTGTGCTCGAACTATCGTGGTATCACACTGCTCAGCCTCCCGGGAAAAGCTTATGCCAGGGTGCTGGAAATGAGGCTCCGACCGCTTGTCGAACCTCAGATTCAAGACGAACAGTGTGGATTCCGTCCCGGCCGTGGAACAGTGGACCAGCTCTTTACCCTCGCAAGACTACTGGAGGGGTCCTGGGAGTTTGCCCAACCAGTCTACATGTGCTTTGTGGACTTGGAGAAGGCTTTCGACCGGGTCCCTCGAAAGCCTTCGGGGGGTTTTGTGGGTGCTGCTGCGGGAGTATGGGGTGCCGGACCCGTTGGCACGGGCCATCCGGTCTCTGTACGCCTGCAGTAGGAGCTGTGTTCGTATCCTCGGTAGTAAGTCAGACACGTTCCCGGTGGGTGTTGGCCTCCACCAGGGCTGCCCTTTATCACCGGTCCTGTTCGTGACTTTCATGGACAGGATATCTAGGCGCAGCCAGGGGGCGGAGAAGATCCGGTTCGGGAATCTCGGGATCGCATCTCTGCTGTTCGCGGATGATGTGGTCCTGTTTGCCTCCTCGGACCGTGACCTCCAGCATTCACTGGGGCGTTTTGCAGCCGAGTGTGAAGCAGCAGGGATGAGAGTTAGCACCTCCAAATCTGAGGCCATGGTGCTCTGCCGGAAACCGGTGGACTGCTCCCTCCAGGTGGGGACAAACTGCCTACCCCAAGTGAAGGAGTTCAAGTATCTCGGGGTCTTGTTCACGAGTGAGGGTAAGGTGGAGCGTGAGATCGATAGGCGGATCGGTGCGGCTGCAGCAGTAAAACAGGCGCTGTACCGGTCCGTCTTGGTGAAGAGGGAGCTGAGCCGGAAGGCAAAGCTCTCCATTTACTGGTCGGTCTACGTTCCAACCCTCACCTATGGTCACGAACTCTGGGTCGTGACCGAAAGAACGAGGTCTCGGATACAAGCGGCCGAAATGAGCTTCCTCCGTAGGGTGGCCGGGCTCAGCCTTAGAGCTCGGACATCAGGAGGGACCTTGGAGTCGAGTCGCTGCTCCTTCGTGTCGAAAGGAGTCAGCTGAGGTGGTTCGGGCATCTAGTCAGGATGCCCCCTGGACGCCTCCCATTAGAGGTTTTCCAGGCACGTCCAACTGGTAGGAGACCCCGGGGAAGACCGAGGACACGCTGGAGGGATTATATCTCCCGGCTGGCCTTGGAACGCCTCGGGATCCCCCAGAATGAGTTGGAAAGTGTTGCGGGTGAGAGGGAAGCCTGGGTCGGCCTGCTGAACCTGCTGCCACCGCGACCGAAAATGGATGGATGGATGGATGGAACTCAGTGTAACTAGAAGTGTTGACTTGACATGTTTTATTGTAATGTAACAAAATAGTTGATTAAAAAGATGATAATCAGAAACATGACTCACACTGAAGAGCTCATCCAGTTTAACTCTTTCATTAAAGATTCTGTAGCTGAAGTCAAATAAAAGAATGAGGACTGAAGCTGCAGTTCAACGCCAGAGAGAATATCAAATACAGCAGTTCATCACTTTACAGCAGTTTGACCACTTTACAGCAGTTTGACCACTTTACAGCAGTTTATCACTTTACGGCCGTTTCTCAATAAGCGTTCTTCTCTGTACTTGTGTTCTCGTGGACTCGTGAAACGTCATCAGTCGCGGCCCAAGTACTGTTCCAATTCAAAAGTCTGCTTCTCGCCAAGCACGGTGAAAATGCCCGGATGTGACTTGATCCTCCCATTTTACCGGGGATGCATCAGAGTAGACTTGAGTGTACTTGAGAGAGCCAATATCCCAGAATGCATTTCGGACCAGCAAACGGGGAACAATGGCGGATGAGAAAACTCACAACTGAAAGTTGACATTCTATAAATACTACCGTTGTTGAGTCACAAAATGTAATTTTAGGATGTTTTCAGGCGAGAAGTTATTTGTTTAAGCATCAAATCTGTGGTCGGTTTGTCCAGACTCATCTTATTTAAAAAGATACGCCGACGGGTTGAGGTCCTATATATATATATATATATATATATATATATATATATAATAAATATATATATAATAATAAATATATATATATAATACATATATATAGTATATATATATATATATATCGTATATATATATATATATTTATACACACAATAAATATATATATATATACAATGATATGTGTATGTCTGTGAAACCAGTGCAAAAAAAGCAGGGTTGTCATATTTTGTTTGACTGTAAAAATACTTTACAGTAACTCATGACAACGACAGCTGAGGTGGTGACGTCATCAAGTCAGCTGCTGTTCCAATTGCAGAAAGACCGTCCTGTGTCCTCCCGTCCTTGAGAGTCTGGACTCCCAAGTCCAAACTCCCAAGTCCAAACTCCAAAAGTTCACAAGTCTGGACTTAGCGTACTTGGTATTGAGAAACGGCCTACATCAGTTTGATCACTTTACAGCAGTGTCATCACTTTACAGCAGTTTGACCACTTTACAGCAGTTTCATCACTTTACAGCAGTTTCATCACTTTACAGCAGTTTTCAGCAATGCAACATTTGTAGTTTTCCAGCAGGTTTAACAGATTATTGAAAGTAAGTTATAGCAAAGCTTATTTACATGATCTGTGTTTGTCTTCATGATCGTCTGTTCTCGTGAACGGCCGAATGATACGTCACTTTAAATGTTGCCGCCGCAAGGAATTGTGGGTCGGCATTATCTCCTTTTGTAAAGGCAGGTCCAGTGGTTCCTATGCTAAAGGGGCTAAGTTAGGAAGCATGAAGCTCCTTTCCTTTGCGTTTAGAGAATTAGACCAGCTCTTATCATGGTGGCCACTTAGGTACTTCAGGTCATTTCACTCTGTTAGAACCTTCCTAACCAAAAAGGACTCTTTGACCGCAGACTGCCGTTCTGTTAGGCTGTTTGGTAGCCTTCGCCGCCAAACTCAAGTAAACTTGGGAGGGAAATTTACCTTTCAATGTTTATGGTTTGCACACCTAGGGTGTCCCTCACAAAACTTCTCTTCTCTTTAAGAAAACATTTAAAATAAAGATTAAGAGTAGTGGGTCATTGGTTGTGGGATATTACACTCCAATTTCACAAAAGTACCAACGGCATGCAAACAAAAGCCACTATTATGAAATGGGTTTAGCTATATATAAATCAACTATGTTGATTGGGCAGCATGACAATACTGCATGAAGGTTGACTGCACAACAAGACATACATACTTTAGTTCTATACAGGAGACCTAGTTTAGTTTTTTTTAAATATTTTTAGGTAAAATGTTGATCATCAATCATGAATAACTGTCTGCTGTCTGCTGTTCAGCCTTTCTGCCCACCGTGACAAAACGTTCTACAAGATTCATTAATCTAACCCTTGATTTAAATCCCTCTGTTTCATTTTCTAACTTTGACACATCTTCATAGTTTTACAGTGACTGAGAATGTTGTGCGTGCTTTTTTTAAATTATGATATAACACCAAACATTATTTTCACCACTCACAGTCTTTTGCCAGTTACCGGTACGTGTATCACCCTCTTTGATGTCGATGTCCTGTGGAGATGACGGTATGTTCAGAGCTTTGTTAGCGTTGTTTCCCCTGAACCTCTGGTGTCTCTCAGGCAGCTCCTCTCCTCAACGCAGCCACACGATCGTAGGTTTCTGGCTTCATGTGCAGGAGAGCCTCTGTTCTCTACCTCACCAGGACATTCACAGGCCTTATGCCTTTCTGGCCTCACTTGTAGCAGGTTATCTCTTTATCTTGTAAAATGTATTTATGTTAACAGTGGTAGCATGTGCTGTACTAAAGTGCAATTTTAAAGTTTTGCATTTATTTTAGTTTACACTTCTACTCCACCAATATTGTACTTTTTACTACATTTATCTGTAGTTGTGTTACAGATTCAAATTATAAAAACAAAAAGTCATCTACTTATAGATGATCATGTATTAATATAGCGTAAATGATATATAGTGTACCCAGCAGTAAATAAAGTGAAAATGTGCAACAGCAACATTAAAGTGATGAACAATGACTGCATTCTGCATAATGAGAACCTTTACTTTTGGTACTTTAAGTATATGTTGATAATGCTTTTACTTGTGTAATATTTTTAATGCAGGACTTTTACATGTAACAGAGAAGTATTGCTACTTTTACTTAAGTAGATCTGAGTACTTTTTCCACCACTTTGTGACTAGTTTATTGAAATATCAAAAGGGTTTTCTTTTAGTCATGGACACAATGTTCAGATACAGTGAATGTAATGTAGTGCATACACTATTCACTGTGCACTGGTTCTGTCCTTTCTCTCCACTGTGACTTTAAAAGCATTCAGAGTTTTCATTCATTGTGAAATGAGTAATTTAGTGTTGTGTTTGTGTTGGAGCCTCACCGTAACCACCATGATGTTCTGCAACGTGAGCTTGGTAGAATAAAGTAAAACTCCTACACTCCTGATGGATGGACGTGTATTTCATATTATGAATCATACTACATAGGTTATCTTCTTTTTTTTCACCTAAAACTAGCTGCCACACCTTTCTGCTGTGAGTCACTCAGTGCCGATGGCCGTCATCTATTTACCTGTATGTATATGGACAATTACAAAGATAAAGGTTTTCTGATGTGCTTCACCCATTCAGTATGTAACAAGAACAGACATGGACACGTTCACTCAAGCTTTCTCCTCTCACTTGTTTAACTCTGATAGAGAACAGAGTTAATACAGAATCAATGATACATGAAGAGAAAATCCGATAAACAACATCCTTAAACATAAAACATACAATGAGCAACGTCCATTAGACAGAGATGGCAGATACATAAATAAAGGGTTAAAAACTAAGTACAACCAGCACACAGTTCAACAGTTGAGAAATGAGGACAATAGAAGAGAAGGAATTGGTGGGGAAGAGGTCTTGAAGCCACAGCTTTGAAGGGTGGTGGAGCTTCTGGACTTTTAGCTGAAAACACAAGAACAAGAGACCGTGATTTATCACAGCAGAGGATTTTTACATACTCTGAAACATGTCTGAAGGGAAACTTACTAGAATTATGAACAATGTCCCATTCATTTTGTCTGACATACAATGTCTATGATGTCACATGATGTTGCATGTTCATGATGTCTATCATGTATGATGTCACATGATGTTGCATGTTCATGATGTCTATCATGTATGATGTCACATGATGTTGCATGTTCATGATGTATATCATGTATGATGTCACATGATGTTGCATGTTGATGATGTCTATCATGTATGATGTCACATGATGTTGCATGTTCATGATGTATATCATGTATGATGTCACATCATGATGTTGCATGTTGATGATGTCTATCATGTCACATGATGTTGCATGTTTATGATGTCTATCATGTATGATGTCACATGATGTTGCATGTTCATGATGTATATCATGTATGATGTCACATGATGTTGCATGTTCATGATGTCTATCATGTATGATGTCACATGATGTTGCATGTTCATGATGTATATCATGTATGATGTCACATGATGTTGCATGTTCATGATGTCTATCATGTATGATGTCACATGATGTTGCATGTTCATGATGTATATCATGTATGATGTCACATGATGTTGCATGTTCATGATGTATATCATGTATGATGTCACATGATGTTGCATGTTGATGATGTCTATCATGTATGATGTCACATGATGTTGCACGTTCATGATGTATATCATGTATGATGTCACATGATGTTGCATGTTTATGATGTCTATCATGTCACATGATGTTGCATGTTTATGATGTCTATCATGTATGATGTCACATGATGTTGCATGTTGATGATGTCATGTTCATGATGTCTATCATGTATGATGTCACATCATGATGTTGCATGTTCATGATGTCTATCATGTATGATGTCACATCATGATGTTGCATGTTCATGATGTCTATCATGTATGATGTCACATGCATGTGAGCAGCATAAAATTCTCCTTGACAGAACATATGTGTGTCCTTCAATTAAAACTATATCATCTCTTTGGACCACAGGATTCCAGACATAGTTTCTCTCCCAGATGATAGCTATAAACTCAATCTGTGTGAAGTATCTTACTCGGTAAAAAAAAGCACAAAGGTTGTTACATTCTAGTCTTTTTGAGGAATGCAAAATCAATATTTCTACTAGAAATTGTAATATAGTAAATTCAAAATAAATAATAAAAAAAAAAAACTTTGTATTGCAGTTGCAATAGCCAGTAATAGAGTCTGAAAGATCAGTGTACAATACAGTTATTTCCCCAAATGAAAGGAATGTCCCACTAGCAGGCTCAATAAGCTTCTCACTAGGACACATATCACTCACATAGATGTCATGTCATTGAGGGCGTGGTCCAGTTCCTCGCTGATGGCTTTGTACTTGAGTTTCTGAGCATAAAGCTCATCTGTGTGTCCACACACCAGGAAAAAGGGGGTTGCAAAGGAATTGAGAAAACACAAGAGAGGCTTAAATTAGTATTGTGGAATATGTGATAAGATCTTTAGTGACCAGAAACAATGCAAGAGACAGAACCTTAAACACTGTTATGAACCTTCTGGACATTATTTGTCTCTATCCAACGTGAAAATGCGGGAACGGACTAGTCATTTGACTAGTAGTAGTACTAGTCATTTGACTAGTACAAGCAAAATTGGTGAATGTTGTTGCTCCAAATATGTATGTCTGGCTCGTTAGCTTTGTAGCTTGTCTATCTTGAGAGCGACACACATTGACCACCTGCCGCTGTTTGGCTCATTTAAGTAGCCAGTAATGCATAAAGCATTTGGAATTAGCAAACTAGCTAATAGCCAGCTGTCTTATCTGCTTCATTTTGTGCATACAATTTAGTTCTTGCCATTTACATTCATCTGTCAACAAAATAATACTGTATTATCACCATGTACCGGATTTGATCTGATAATAACATGCAGTGGAAAGAGCTGATATTGTTCACGGTTACAGTGATATACGCTCATATGGATCAAAACGCTTTGGACAGAATCGTTCGTATACAAATCCATTGTAAATAATTTGCTTATCGGAAAAAAGTAGTCCACTTACAGTGTTGATTTTGGATCTTTTTGTACACAACAACGTATAGAGCAACATTTAAAAACTACAATAGGCCAATGTTAAACTTTTTTACTTTTCTCTTGATGAAAAACGACCACTCATGAGCAAAGCACTGTGGTGGAAGCCCCGTCAAGTAGATCAATAATGCCGCTTAAAAGTAACTTTTACCTGGCTGCATACATCAGGGTTAACCAATGTAACATTACAAACAGACAGGGGGGACTTCATCCTTTAAGGTTTAGAGCTCCATGGGGCAAACGTTACCAAATGCTGAGGCTCGTTTACAAAGCAAACCTGTTCACGCAAAGTTAAATTGTTAAAAGTTAGCTATTGTTAGCTAACCAGTAAATTACATCCCACACTTTAATGGCACATGATGTGGGGCACAAGTGATGACATTCCAATATGACTGGATAGTGCAAAAAAAAAGAAAAGTAACCTACATGTTTTGTACCAAACTGACTTATGAATGTGCACTGAGAGCACAGACTCAGACGTCCCGGAGCTCAGCTATCCGGATGAAATACATGTACGTTTTTAGAGAGTCCCGTTTGGATGACACGTCACATTTGTATCCAAAAGGTTTGGTAGTTATATTACGCTGTATTGGCGTTTCCTTTTTCATTTTGGTTGGTGAATTTAAAGTCTGTGTAAAGGGTCCCTTAGTGTTGGGTTAAAGTGTATTCAATGTTGTACCTTCCAGATCATCAATGGTCTTCTCCAGCTTGGCCACAGATCTCTCAGCAAACTCAGCCCGGGTCTCCGCCTGAGATGACAAAGCACAAGTCAGAGGACATCTGAGGTCAAGAAACTACAGTAAACCCTTGATAAACTATGAGAGGGTATGTCAACCCTTTGTGTCTCAATATATCTTACTGAAGTCTCTTAAGTATAGGAGACAAAACATTGGTAAACGTGGCTTCTTGCTCACCTCTTTCAGCTTGTCAGTCAAGATCTTTATCTCTTCCTCATACTTGTCCTCCTTTTGAGAGTACTGTGATGAGAAACAACATTATTTAGATTCTAATTTCTTCTTAAAGAAAGAATAAATAAAATACATTTACTTTTAGTGTGGGGTTGATTCAGAAAATCCCTGGATTACCAACTCTCTCATTTAAGAAACACTTATCTTCACAATAACTGTGGAGGGCAGCAATGGTTAGGGAAGGAAACTTAGTGAAGACGACAAACTCTTAAGGGCACGCTACTTTCTGCAGAAAAACTCAACGTTGGCACAGAACAGGATTAACATTCATGGCCGTTTTTCATGAAATAGGCAAAACCTTCTTTTGATAATTTTGCTTTGATTTACTTTTCGACCAGATTGCTGTTAAAGGAACAAGTTCAGCTACTGCACCTCATTAGCCTCGCCCTTTTTTTCATCTCACTCAATGAGGAAGTGTGTTTTTTCAAAATTAAAACTCGACTAACTTATCATCCACAGTTCCGATCTAATTCATTTAAAGTGCTAAAGTACTGTAACCCTTATGAGCAGATATGTGTCCATTCAACTTTTTTTTTAAAGATCGTTACATTTTAATAATTTCGTAAGCTCCTCAACATGACTAAGCGATTATAACGTTTCACTAAAACGCTCCTAAGTACCCCTAACAACTCAAAGTACCTTCCCTGTAACCGTAGAGGCTGTGTGAGTCTAACAGTAGTGAGAGCACTGTGATCAGTATTGGAGTCTCTGGCTGCGAAGCAAGAACCAGAGTTTTGCGATCTCATTGGTTCTCAGACTCGTCTGAAAGCGCGTCAGGTGACACACGCGGAAGGAGACGGTCATTTGAAGTATACCTAGCTCAAGGTGTGACCAAGATTCAGGTCAAAATATGTAATTTTTCTATTTCTGAAGATGATGTAGGCCGTAATCTTTCTAAAGAGGTGTAGTATTATCTGGGGCATGATGGGAAGGCACCGAACAATACAATTTACTGAGCATCTTTCTACTTTTATAGAGTATAATGGGAATAGTTCTTCCAAAATAAGTGAATCAAGGTTTGAGTGTGCAGCATGTCTCTACCTTCTCAGCCTGGGCCTCCAGAGACTTTAGGTTATTGGTGACGTTCTTCAGTTCCTCCTCCAGCTCAGCACATTTACTTCATATGTTTTGATTTCCGGAAAGGTAGGTAGGAAGGAAGGAAGGAAGGTAGGAAGGAAGGAAGGAAGGAATGTAGGTAGGAAGGAAGGAAGGAAGGAGGAAGGAAGGAAGGAAGGTATGTAGGTAGGAAGGAAGGAAGGAATGTAGGTAGGAAGGAAGGAAGGAAGTGCACACAGAGTATTTAGGTCCTTCCCTTCAGTAAACACAGTACTATCATAGTGTACAAAAGCTTTCTTTCCTGAGACTCCTCCACTTCCCTATTTGTTTTGTTTTATTTCTTGTTGTGTAACATTAAAATTCCTGCTTTCAAAATATTACCAGAAAAAAAGTACAGAAGCTAAATGCACTGTTGGTACTGCAAATGTACAGTGGCCACTTGTTAAAAGTAAAACAGCCCCTATCAGTTATTAGTTATTGGACTGTTATCATTATCGCACGTTCATGTTATATATATACAGGACTGTCTCAGAAAATTAGAATATTGTGATGAAGTTCTTTATTTTCTGTAATGCAATTAAAAAAACAAAAATGTCATGCATTCTGGATTCATTACAAATCAACTGAAATATTGCAAGCCTTTTATTCTATTAATATTGCTGATTATGGCTTACAGCTTAAGAAAACTCAAATATCCTATCTCTAAATATTAGAATATTTCCTCAGACCAAGTAAAAAAAAAGATTGATAACAACAAAACAAAATCAAACATTAGAAAATGTCCATTAATGCACTCAGTACTTGGTTGGGAATCCTTTTGCACGGATTACAGCATCAATGCGGCGTGGCATGGAGGCAATCAGCCTGTGGCATTGCTGAGGTGTTATGGATGCCCAGGATGCTTCAATAGCGGCCTTTAGCTCATTTGCATTGTTGGGTCTGGTGTCTTTCAGCTTCCTCTTCACAATACCCCACAAATTCTCTATGGGGTTCAGGTCAGGGGAATTGGCAGGCCAATCGAGGACAGTAATGCCATGGGCAGTACACCAGTTACTGGTGGTTCTGGCACTGTGGGCAGGTGCCAGATCATGCTGGAAAATGAAATCCTCATCTCCATAGAGCTTTTCAGCAGACGGAAGCATGTAGTGCTCTAAAATCTCTTGGTACACAGCTGCATTTACTCTGGACTTGATGAAACACAGTGGACCAACACCAGCAGCTGACATGGCTCCCCAAACCATCACTGACTGTGGGAACTTCACACTGGATTTCAAGCAACTTGGATTTTGCTCCTCTCCAGCCTTTCTCCAGACTCTGGCGCCTTGACTTCCAAATGAAATACAACACTTGCTTTCGTCTGAAAAGAGGACTTTGGACCACTCTGCAACTGTCCGGTGCTTCTTTTCCATAGCCCAAGTCAGGCGCTTCTTCCGTTGTCTTGAGTTCAGAAGTGGCTTGACCATGGGAATACGGCTATTGTAGCCCATTTCCCGGACACGTCTGTGAACAGTGGCTTTTGATTCCTGGACTCCAGCTTCAGTCCACTGTCTTTGAAGCTCCCCCAAATTCTGGAAGCGACTCTTCTTCACAATGCTGTTAAGGCTGCGGTCATCTCTCTTGGTTGTGCAGCGTTTCCTGCCACATTTCCCCTTCCAACAGACGTTTTGTGGATGTGCTTTGACACTGCACTCTGTGAACAGCTTGCTCTTTGAGAAATTTCTTTTTGTGTCTTACCCTCCTGATGGAGGGTGTCAATGATGGTCCTCTGGACAGCAGTCAGATCAGCAGTCTTCCCCATACTTGTGATTTAGTTTACTGAACCAAGCTGAGTGTTTTTCAAGGCTCAGGAAACCCTTGCAGGTGTTTCGAGTTAATTAGACGATTCAAGTGATTAGTTGAATACCCTACTAGTATACTTTTTCATGATATTCTAATATTTAGAGATAGGATATTTGAGTTTTCTTAAGCTGTAAGCCATAATCAGCAATATTAATAGAATAAAAGGCTTGCAATATTTCAGTTGATTTGTAATGAATCCAGAATGCACGACATTTTTGTTTTTTTAATTGCATTACAGAAAATAAAGAACTTTATCACAATATTCTAATTTTCTGAGACAGTCCTGTATATATAGAGGTGGAGATATTCTCTCTGTGGAATCCATATCAGCAAAACCAGCAGTAAGTTGCTGAGTCTCACATCAAACTGCCCACATGATCAGAAGTTAGATCATTATAATTGGAGTGTGCTCAACACAAGAGAGGCTGTTGCTGTGGTAACTGAGTAACTCCGTGGTGAAGTCTCATTCTTCTCCCTGACCAACACACTCCAGCCTCAGGCTTCTGGTACTCACGCCTCAGCCAGCTCAGCCCGCTCCTCGGTTCGCTCCAGCTCTCCTTCTACAATCACCAGCTTACGAGCCACCTGCACAAATACATTAGATATATGTATGTATTTATTTATAAAGCTTCACATAGGGATTCATCAAGTCACCATACTGGTGTTGTGTGTGTGTGGACTCGTCAGTTAGAGTGCTGACCTCATCACTAAACACTAAATCTTTTTTGGTAAAGCGAACACATTGTCCATACTGCAGAAGTACATGAGGAAAAAGCTCCTTCCAGATGTTTGTGAAGAAGCTGCTTCATCCAGCTCACCTCCTCATACTTGCGATCGGCCTCCTCTGCGATGTGCTTGGCCTCCTTCAGCTGGATCTCCTGGAGCTCCATCTTCTCTTCATCCTTCAGAGCCCTGTTCTCAATCACCTTCATAGCTCTGCACACACAAACCATTACAGTGTTTTCCTTTTTTATAAAAAAAAATGAAGTAAATCACAGACTAGAAACTACTGGTAAAAGTCAACTAATTGTTAAAAACATCTGATCTTTGTTATTCTTGCTATTTAGTAAATGATCTTTGAGTTGTTTCTATTTCAGCTTTAATTTGTTTAAACAGCTTCTTAACTAGAACAAAAATAAGAATTATCCGATTGGTATCAAATCTAAATGATGTTAATTGTAATGAAGAAGTGATATGAAACATTATTCCTATTGTTTGATTTTTAATAAAAATAGCAAAGCATAGTCTCATTTTTGTTTTATTCATATTTCTCACCATATATTTTGTGTTTGTGTCACAAGTGTCGTTCTCATCTATCACAAGGTGGGACAGACACTTTTTACTTGTTCTCTCACAGTGTCCATTCCCTCTGTGGCGATTAGCTGGTCAGTGGGACACACACACACAAACACAAACACACACACACACACTCACACTCACACACATGCACGAAAAGGCCCACGGCCAGCTTTGTAAACAAAGAGAGGAGGAGATCTGATAACATCACAGTGAGAGAGAGAGGATATTACTCCTCTAGATCTTCATGTATTATATTATATAATGAGGGCGACTGTGGCTCAGTGGTAGAGGAGGGTCGTCCTTCAACCACAGGATCGGCAGTTCGATCCCCGGCTCATGTCGCTGTGTCCTTGTAACTAACATTCATACACTGTATGAATGTTAGTTAGTCCTGATGGACAGGTGGTAGCTTCATGGTAGCTCCTCCATCAGTGTGAATGTTAGTTAGTCCTGATGGACAGGTGGTACCTTCATGGTAGCTCCTCCATCAGTGTGAATGTTAGTTAGTCCTGATGGACAGGTGGTACCTTCATGGTAGCTCCTCCATCAGTGTGAATGTTAGTTAGTCCTGATGGACAGGTGGTACCTTCATGGTAGCTCCTCCCATCAATGGGTGAATGTAGTGACATGTAGTGTTAAAGAGCTTTGAGTTTTCGGAAGACTAGAAAAGATCTTTACAAGTACAGTCTATTTACCATATGATAGTTGTTGATGAGATATTAATGATCTGTACCTGTAGAGTAGCTATACACACCCTGGGAATCTTATGTTGGTTGTTTTAATGTACTGCAGTGACCTGCAGATGTAGTCTAGGATGCTGTGACATCACTGCTATTGAGTAGAGTTCATGGTTGGGAACCATGAAGGTGATGTGATATACACATCCCTCTCATCAATAACACTGATCACAGTGACTCGTTCACAGCAGGACATCACCTCTCGCTCTCATCCGCAGCCTTCTCCGCCTCCTCCAGCTTCTGCAGAGCCGTCGCCAGTCTCTCCTGAGCTCGGTCCAACTCCTCCTCCACCAGCTGGATACGTCTGTTCAAGGAAGCCACTTCTGCTTCAGCCTTCGCACAGAAAGAAATGACCAGAATGAAAGTGATTGTTTTTAGTGCTTTTAGTTGATTAACTAGGATTTGAAGCTTGCCAGTCTGAAACCACGCCCTTCCACTGGTATTGTGTTGCAGGCTTCTTAGAACAGCTGTGTTTTCTAAATGTAGATTTTTCAGCAATGACTGAAACTGAAAAGAGGCAGCAGACTAAAGGCTGGAATGTTTTATTTCCTTCTGTGATAGTAGATCAACATGGAGCCTATTCATAACTATAGAATCCATTGTTCGCATGCTGTACATAAATACATCTTATATCATATTCATTCTCTCCAAAAGGAAAGGGACTAAATAAATACGGTGACCCGAGAGGAATGGATGATGCACCCAAAATGGACTGGACCATTGTTAAGCTGCAGTCCGGGTTGAGCGCCTGACATCATGGCCAAAGCAGGGCTCTGAATCCCCGACAGCTGAGAGGAGTCCATGCAGAGCATGAGGAGAATGGAATGCAGAGGAGCAGCAGGATCACAGCTTTTATCAGAGCCTCAGCTCAGGGCTCACATTGTATGCCATTATGAGAAGCAATGTAGATAAAACATGTGTGTACATTTATGTACAGTGTGCGACAGTTCCTCTTCCTGATCAGGTAGAAATAAAGTAGAAAATACACAGGGTTTAGACCAACTACTGCACTGTGTAAAGAAGTCATCTGGCCTAGCTGAGGAGTATGTTACAAAAGGATAGACAATAATGACACAAACTGTAAATGAATCACAACCAGTGTTATTGCACTTTTGTAATTGTATTACTCACATCAGCAGCCTTCTTGTCGGCCACCTCGAGCTTCTCCTGAGCGTCCTTCAGGGCCTCCGAGTATTTATCCAGCTCATCCTCTGTCCCCTTCAGTTTCTTTTGCATTTGCAGAAGTTCGTCTTCATGCTGATGGCATGGGAGATCAAACACAGAGTTAGCAGCTTGTTCATCAGAGATCTGTTTGACATTCCTAATACATTGATTGTAATGCCCTGGAATGTAATAGCTTTAATGCATTCAAGTTAAAGGTATGGAAACATGTTACTAGCCATCAAAAGATCCCTTCTGGCACGCATACAAAGGACGATCCACATGTTCTGTGTGAATAAAGGACTAAAGAGAACCTTAGAAACTATCCAATCACAACGTTAAGTTTGAAGCGCACCAAGGTGTGCTTCAAACTTAATACCAAATGGTGTCAGGTCATGTTCGATTTTCTGTTTTGAAAAGCCAGGAGCTTGTTGGATGCAGCCTCTAATTCCAACCTCAGAATGGTTCGTTTGGCAAGAAGTGAAGCACACAGACGTTTCTACTAAGATTGACATCATTTCATAGAAAGTAATTGAGGCGGCAGGAGCTCAGTGCAAACTGACGGAGTGTGGACTGGAAGTTGAAGAAGGGCCAGTTCACCTCATGGGCATTTCCTGGTTGCGTTGAGAAGGCACTAAACCCTTAAACTGTAGCTGTGACATATGTGAC
The DNA here is from genome assembly GCA_038501785.1 of Myoxocephalus aenaeus. NCBI lineage: Eukaryota > Metazoa > Chordata > Actinopteri > Perciformes > Cottidae > Myoxocephalus > Myoxocephalus aenaeus. Next base: position 511,329 of record JBAMJR010000419.1, on the reverse strand, counting down.
ATTAAAAGTTGATTACAATTAAAAGATAGTGAAGCATTGTCTTAAGTGAAGTGACACAGTGGTGGAATTCATTTAGAGAAACAAAGTACAGTATTTGTGCAAGTAATGTGATACCATTACCATTACAGTGTACAATGTAATGTAATATAATATGATTATGTAGTGATGACATGTAGAAGTATAATAGAAACACAACATATTCGTGAGAGAGAGTGCCATACACTTCAAAGCTGCTCTGCTCTGTTTTCATCTGGTGGCTGATGAGCTGAATCCATCTGCATCAGTTAGTGGAGCGGTAGAGAGCGGTTATCCAGGAGGGCTTTGATGTTATCCTTCATCCTTCCTCGTCGACACCCACATAAACTAATGACTGGGTGGGGAGCGGAGAGCTCTTCTGCCTTTGCAGGAACTTCACAACGTCGACTGCATGGGGTGCAGCTTTCTTGTGGCAGAGGCCATAAGGATGAGGTTATCCAAGTCCTACAAAACCCTGATCCTTTCCTACGTAATGGCTTCCTGCACTAAGAGAAAGTGTTGCTGATGACAGCGCTTTCACCTCAGAGGAAGTCTGGCGACGTCTCCTCCAAAACACTCAGAGAAGGATAAAGCCAATGCTTGCAGAGCTCTGTACCCCTTCATCATCATCATCATCATCATCATCATCATCATCAGCCTCCAGTCATCAGGACGAGAGCTGAGCCAGTGGACTCTTGTTGTCACAGCGGGCTTCCTCCCAGCTACCGATGTACAAAGTCTCCCCATTGACTCCCGTTCACATTGGGACTCTCCAAAAAAGTAATCTGTTCAGACTGCACCTTGGCCCATAAAATAAGATTAGAAAAAAATCTTATTTTTTTTAAATGAAGCGCTTAAAGTATTTCAGCAGTTTCTGTGATATTTTGGGTCGTATCCACATAGTTGAATGTTCTTATTGTAAATGGCTTTGGATTAAAGAGTTATCCGGTTTGGAAAGTTCATGGTGTCGTTAGAGATCACATCCTTAAACCCAAACATGGAAACGTGCAGGCTGAGTAGAATAGATTGCCCCAGTGCTTGTTGGGAGGGTTCTTAACACATTGAACTCAGGTAACTGACATCATCAGCAGTCAGTTAATCATCTGAATGTTGCTCATGGTTTCAACTCTACTCATTTGACCATCATTTCAAATAAGAGCACACAGTTATAAAAGTTATGACTTCATCCAGGATAAAAACTCAAATCTATCCTCAAACTGTGTTCAAAGAACCAAATTAGCTGGATGAGCAGAACCAGGATTATTTAGCCTGATTTGGGATTTAGGTCTGACTGGAACTCATTGTAGTGTCTGTGTTCATGACCCACCTGCTTGCTTCGGTCTTCGGCTGCCTTCTTGTCTGCTTCAGCTTGTTCAGCCTGGTCCAGAGCATTCTCCTTGTCTAGCTTTAGCATCAGCATCTTCTTTTTGATGGCCTCCATTTTGGCTGAGGTTTAGCTGATGGGGTTTTGCAGCCGTGTAAGATTGAAGACAAACAGACAACCTGAGAGCCTGGTGGAGACACTAAACTCTGACAAAGATAGAGGGAGGGCATTTATATGACAGGGAGGAGACACTCCCACTACTGAGCCCCCAACTCACACACGACCACACCCTCTTCTTATCTTACACGATCACCACTCAAATGAAGCAAACCTGCACACTAACAGTAATGTGTTGCATGTATGTGTTCATGCTTGGAAACTGAAATAGCTCAACATTCCACTAGTTGATGCACTGTAGGTCTGACCCAGTCCTGTGATGTGGCTTCTAAATGGAAGAAAACATTGACAAAAAAGAGAGATAACTTTCAAAATAGTGTATCCATTATGAAGGAAAGGAAAATGCTTTTGTCTTTTTCTGTCTGACACACACTGCTCACATTACAGACCAATTGGTTGGATGTTCGTCATAGGAATAAAATGACCAGTCAGTTGTGGGTTTGTGATCAACTTCAGTCTAGGAGTCATCTTTACAATGTTTTGGGGGTCCTTTGATTGTTGTTCTTTTACTACTCTTTTTCTTCAAAATACAAAAATAGATAAAAAGTATGTTGTAACATGTTTGCATATTTAATTGTACTTTTTTAGTCACAAATCATGTTATACAAAAATGTATCTGTGTTGAAGAATGTATTTCCTAGTTGGAGACGAGGAAAAAAAGACTGGTGCCATTTATATAGTTGTGTTAATTGATTCACCTCACAGGGACATTGTCTGGTTATAGTATTGTGTATAAACAATACAGAAATTACTTCAAATTCTACAGAGGAGGGAGTCGTTGGTTCAGAGATTTCCAAATAATGCTCATGGGGGATCCTATGCCCACTCCACCACTGTCGAGTCGACTAATTCATTGGGCATTGTGACATGAAATCAACCAATAAACGGAGCGGGTGGACAAACGCTAAGTAACACCTTTATTACGCTGATTCAAAGGCTGTCATCTGTGCGGTGGAACCGGAGAGTAATAATAACAACAATGGCGTCTTTGTTGGCGGATCACGATCCCTCTTCTCTTCAAGTCTCTCCTCTTCCTCATTTGTGTCTGTTAACCTCTGACTGCCACCTCTTTACAAATACATTGTGAATCTTCAACCCTTCATGTAATCTAAAATATTTAAATGAATCCTCTCGGAATAGAAGCTAGATCTATACGGGAGAATTAGCACTACATCTCTGCATCCTTCACTCAGTGGCCTCGCTTTAGCATTTGTGCTGCTGAATAATAGTTTTGAATTTGAATTTACATCCTTGATTACCAAATCATGTTTACATATGTACGGCATTTCTTCTCAATATCGCCCTATATTGGGCTATTTCTGTCGTTTTACTTTCTCTTTTAATTCCCTCCGACCCACTCTTACAACACCGGCACAACATCTGTTGTCATGGGTTTGTCTCGCAAGAATCTAACCCCCCATGGAAATGATTTAGGTGGAGGCAACATCAGACGGAAGATGGAGATTCTGATATCAGGAAAGCATCCCTGTTACTTTCAGGGGCCCCGAGCCAAACGTGACCAATAAGATGTCCTTTGACCTTAAATCCTCTCTAATTAAGTATGAAATGGGAAAACTGTGGAACTGAAAACAAGTTATATTTTTCCAGAATATTTTCCAGCTCCTTCTCACTCCGTGAAGTCACCACTCTGCACCTTCAGTCCCATGCGACCCCATTATGACCTCTAAAACAGCCCATCCGAATGCTCAATACAGTCTGAAGTCTTCTGACAGTTTAAACTTGAAGTTGTTGTTCTGCGTTAAAGTATGGTGAACTGGTATGAAAGAGGAGTGTTCTTGGCTTTGTACATGACGATTTCCTGGTGGTTTCCCATGAGTTTCTCTGGGAAACTTAGCACAGCTTTTTGCGATGTTCATTAAAATGGCTGGGCGAATCTCTCAGAAAAGTAATAGCACACCATTCCTGATCATTCCGCATGTATTTTTGTTCTGCATGTGTTGGCAATGCTGTAAAACTAGTAGCACGGTGAAATTCATACAGAATATGAAGAATAAGATTAAGTCCGTTGAACTATAGTCAGGTGGTTTGCTCTAGACTATTCAGCCGTGTGGTGAACTGAATAAGAAAGGTCAAAGCATTGTCTACAAAGAAGTAAAGGTCACATTAGAAGATTTTTAGACTATTTCAGAGCATGGATATTAAAACCCCAAAATATGTTTGATCTTTTCTGATTAAAGGATGTCACCCATCAAAAAGTTAATCATGAGAACCTTGAGACTTAACCAATCTGTAAAGAAACAATTCAATGAAAGGGAAACTGCAGTCATGCTACAATATGAATTGGTGCAGATTTATAACTGACTTGACTATTAAGTGTCCAGTTTGTTTTTCAGGTTATAACCACGATGGATGGAGTAATTTCTTCATCATTCTTCTTCACTCTTTAGCCTGGAATCACTGAACATTACTTGTGACTTCAAAGGGAAAAAGGCTGTGTCTGAAACAAATATGCTTGAGTTCATTCCGTCAAACGCTTTCACATGTGTATGAAATAACTGTCAGGATTCTACTTTGTGTTTAGAGAGTATTTCAAGCATTTCACTTGTATGAACTTGTGATGGGTGAGAGGTGGTGAAACAGAACTAGCACAATACAAAGGGACACACAGGAGGAATGGCCGTCCTGTAACCCTACTCCATCACCTGGCCTGTAATGCCTATAATTGGATTTCTCCTGGGGATGGACAGAGTACAGGGCGGCGGGGGGACTATGCCAGTTATTCCCCGCTCTAGGCACCAGCTGGTTATTAATAAACATCTTTTGGCTGACATTGTCCAGTGGATTAGAATAAGAGACGAGCTGCAAATACAAATAGGCAGAGATGATCGCAGAGAGAAAGGAGCAGAATTATTGGTGAAGTTTGTTACTGTGTTTGAAAGAAGGAGCTAAACTCTATGACCTTCTGGAAAATACAAACCAACAGTGTGATGAGAAGGTTGATGTCTGTCTATGTGTGTCTGTGGGTTGTTTTATTGGACAGTGACCTTTTCTATAATGAGCTCTTTCCAGTGTGGTCTGATGGTGTATATATACTGGTGACCGCATTGAGGACAAGAGGCTATGTATAATTATAGGTGTAATTTAGCATTCATTGTTAGAATGTGTGAAACGTTCTTCACAGCCTGTTTCAATAACTGCTCAGAGTGCATATAAAGGAGCAATATACGACATTCAGAGCAATAATATGTAGCTATCTGCCAACATACTATGGAACACTTTTGCCACTGACGGGCATGGCCCCCCAGCACCAGCATATTAATGTTCTTTATCACTTTGTGTTGTGTCTATTTCCCTTTTCTGTTGAGAAGATAACTGACACTTCAGCTAGCTTTGAGCTCAAAGCTAGCTGAAGTCTCAGTTACAGAACATACTTAACTAACCAGTAGTAACTACTGAATGAATGAGTAGTAACTACTGAATGCATCATGACATTTATTAATGATTTGTAAAGCATAAATAGATTAAGTCACAGAACATGCTTAACTAATACTTAACTAACGAGTAGTAACTACTGAATTAATGAGTAGTAACTACCTGATTTCATCATGAATTGCAGCATTTTTTTTATCATTTACTAACACTTTACTAATTATCTTATTAATCATCTATAAGTCATGAATACTTCATTTACAAATGGGGAATTCATCATTTATGAGGTATGAAACCATAGCTTATTAATCAAGAATGAAACATTTATAACTGTGTTTATGAATAAGTTACTAATGAGTATTCATGTTGGAATAATGCTTTATAAATGTTTATTCATGCTTTACTAATGCTAAAAAGTGTTTACTTATTATAAAGTGCTATCCAGAAATACACTATAGATTGTTAATGTGGTAAATGACTATTCTAGGTGGAAACAAAATGAAATATCTACATAGGTGTATAGAGGCCCATTTCCAGCAACTATCACTCCAGTATTGTAATGGTACATTGTGTTTGCTCATCGCATAGAAGACTAATGGACGATTAGAAAACCCTTGAAAACCCTTGTGCAATTATGTTAGCACAGCTGAAAACAGTGATGCTGGTGAGAGAAGCTATACAACTGGCCTTCCTTTGAGCTAGTTGAGTATCTGGAGCATCACATTGTGGGTTCCATTATTCTCTCAAAATAGCCAGAAAAAGAGAACTTTCATGTGAAACTCTCCAGTCTGTTCTTGTTCTTAGAAATGAAGGATATTCCATGCAGGAAATTGGGAAGAAACTGAAAATGTGTCTGGGTGACCCCAAACGTTTGAACGATAGTGTACATTTAAAGGTCCAGTGTGTAAGACTGCATCTAGTGGTGAGTTGTAACTGCAACCACTAAATACTCCTCTGCTCACCCCTCACTTTCCAAGCATGTTGGAGAACTATGGTGACCTTATATCTTTAAAAAAAGCTTTTGGGCGATTGTGCGTGCTGTGCTTGTGTAAACGTAGCCCGGTCACTGACTTATGGATAAAGTATGGTCTTTTTACTTTTTTATTCCGTAGTTTCCATCAACTCGAGTATCCTTCACTCCACCTGGTCCTTCACCACAGCGGCCCGTGTGTGAGTGAGTGTGTGTGTGTGTGTGTGTGTGTGTGTGTGTGTGTGTGTGTGTGCGCGCGTGGAGGAGCTCAACCCGACAGAAAGAGCAGAGGAAATGCAGCATGATAACAAATTAAACCAAAACATTAAAAAGTACTAATGAAAAGCACCAGTAAAGTCAGGGCTTATGAATATATCATCTTAATTATTTAGCACCAGGAAAAATGCAATACTGGGTTTCAGAACGCATCCCTACCTTCAGATAAACTAAAAAAGCAAAAGGCCAGAGTCCCTCGGCTGCTGTAGAAACATGGAGGTGAAGATGGAGGACTCTGTGTAGAGATAAATATATTTCTCTAAACTAACAAAAACACTAAGATTCTTAGTTTCAGTTACACAGATTAAAATATAATTATGAATATTGTATTGCATTGCTGCCAATTCATTCCACTAAATGTTACACACTGTTCATTTACACAGATTTGAAATGTAATCAAACACATATTTGTGTCGTTACATTTATACACAAACTGATTGTCGTGTGTGAACTTCACTGCTTTTTTGTGGATTTCTGGAGAATCCCCTGTCGTCACTCACAGGCAACTGTAGCCAATCAGATGTCGTCTCCATTTCCAGCCAACCACATGCGCGAGCCCCAGGAGGGTTTCCTCTCACATCACAGGGTCAGAGCCTTGATGATGGGAACGAGGCGGAAAGGAATCTCTTGGAAACGGCTCCGATAGCTGGATTCGGCAAAATGGTCCAAACGTCTGACTTGAATGTTGTGACTGTCTACTAGGAGAGGAGGTAGTCGTGACGTCTCCCATTGCTGTGTGGACTGCCTCGAGTTGACCATATTAGGACTGCTGGCGAGTGACGAAGAGACGCCGCATTTAGCTTGGATAGCAGTAGTGAGCTGTCAATCACAAGGTAGTCCCGCCCTATACAACCAAACTGTAAAGATCCCCAAAACAATCCAAACAAAGTGATGAAGCAACTTGAAGTTTCAACCCACGATGTTAAAGGAAAGACTGCAAACACACATCTGGCCAACGTTCGCTAACGCTGGAGAGACAGAGTGCCGTTACCGACGGTGACAGGTGAGGTACGTTAAGCCCGCCTCCACAAGGGGCTCTCATTCCCAACACATCTCTCCGGCCCCAGGGGACCACTTTGCCTCCTCTATGTTCACGCTTTCTGTCTGATCCCTTCACTCATCATGTATCTTTACCTCAGGGCAAAGCACACAACCTAGAGGCGACACTGCACTATTGCAGTTTGAGTATAGTATTGTGTATAAACAATATTGTAATTTCTGTATTGTTTATACACAATACTATAACCAGACAATGTCCCTGTGAGGTGAATCAATTAACACAACTATATAAATGGCACCAGTCTTTTTTTACTCGTCTCCAACTAGGAAATACATTCTTCAACACAGATACATTTTTGTATAACATGATTTAATTGTTTTCATGTAGTAATACATGAGTACAAAAGTAAGCACAGCCCTTGTTTTATGTTCGGCCTTTCAATTTCACTGACGAATAAAGCATCTGTTGATTCATAATACATAACCATTACCATGTTGACTTTGAACAGTACTTGCCATCTAATATTGTACTCATCCAGACTTTTTAGGCAGAGCGATGTCACTCTTAGAGATTGACGGCTAAAATACATTTAGCAGAAAAGTAGACAGGCAGTCACAACAATATGAAGTTCACAATCATTTTGCAGCCACAGAAATGTTTGCAAAACTCAAAATGGTGTTCAAAACACTTTTTACTTTTAAAATCCACTGAAAAGCTATATTCTGAAGATAATATGACATTCATTTTGCCTTCTCCTTCTTTGTGTTACTAGACTGCTATCAGCCAGTTCTAACATACAATACAAACTGTTAAGAATAAAGACACAGTCATTTTTTAAGCTATTTTTTAAGAAAAGGTAGAGGTTAGGTTGGAAAACATGCAAAACAACCAAGCTAAACAGACTACTGACTATCTCTTTAAATCATTTCAATGTAAAGACAATAAGTTCTCATTTCAACTCAATATCCTCTCTATGTTTGTACACAAATATCCATCCAGGTTTTAGGACTGAAATCTATTATTCAGACATAAACATTTTAAAGTTTGTGAAATGCTGGACTCATGAATACATTGTCAATATACATTTTGCATACAAATGCATTTAAAATGTGAATATGTCTCTGACAGAGCCATGTTTAAGTGTGCTCCCATAAACCTCAATCCACAGCAGTCCTACTGTACAGAGTTATTGAAGTCATTTAGACGTACAGCAGGCGTGAGTATTAGGATGAAACATTGAAGGTTAGATGATTCTCCTTCCAACCAATGATGTATTATTTCAACCAGAAGCTTAATGTTAGCGTAGCAGAGAACAGACGGATGAATCATAACTGACCTAAACTACTTTTGATCATGAATGACATGTTGTTGGTTTAGTTTGGAGGACTTCTTCTCAGAGATGGTAATCTGAGGACTTTATTTAGAACATTCCAGCTCTTCCTGGCCATAATAATGTATTTGTTGTTGTTAGCTTTGAATTACATCATTTTGATTTTGCCCTTAATGTTAAAGCTGCTGAATTATTAATGAATGAATTGTGTATCACAAACAGTTTCTAGTCCACACAGGGTCCTGTGTAGAACCAGAAGGCAACGTCCACTTATTTAAATTTACATCTGTAACAAAAGCAATCATTTCTAGCCAAACCATAATGTTTTACCAAACTAAACAAACTTTTGTTGCGTGTTTGTTTTGTTTAAAAATGTGACTGTAATCCGGGAGAAAATATGTAACTGAGAAGCTGAGAAAAGCTTTTTTAACTTATCAGTTGATACACAGTGACCATGAACATATGGAATCATAGCAGCTTTAAGCCTTAACTCTTTGGAGAGGGCATACAAGTCTTCCCCGGATCCCCAGAGAGGCAGTGACGTGTGAAGCATGATGTGTTTCTATTTCTTCCACATTGTGACGCAGTGAGCTGCTTTACTGTAATCAGGCTACAGGGCAAGACCTCAGCAATGGTCAACAGTTTCATGAGTGACTCAGACGTTATTTTTAGAAGTTACAACTTCTACTTTAAGATCTGACAAAGAATAAGATATGCATCATAAAGGCATCAGTTATTGCAGGACACATGTATTACATTGTTAGTGGTTATGTATTTTTAGTGGTTAGTGTATTTTTAGGGTATTTGAGTGTGGTTGTTGTCTGCCAGCTGTCTGGCAGCATTGAATATAAACTTTGTTTTCTCTCTGTGTAGCATGAACCTTACACGTTTTACATTCATTTGATTTCAGTTATTTTTCCACGACATCAAAATGTTTGAAGATTACAAATGCAAGTGATGGAAACACATCCAACAAGCCAAAGCATAACGGAAAATGTTTAAAAACAACCCACTGTCACAAGCCATCTACTGAAAAGCAAAGCAGCTAGATAATCATTAAGACTGGCAGAACAGATAGACATGCTCATTGTTGGAATCAATCTGTTTCTATCATAGTCAACTATAGCTGCTAGCTCATTAGCACTGAGAATCAGATCTCCTCTGGAATATCTTGAAGGTCTGAAAAAGAGAGAACAAATCAAAAGTCAGTCCTCGATTCCCTTAAAACTACAAGAAGGTGACATTTCATTGGTGTCTTTATGCTCTAATGTGACACTGGGAGATTATTATTATTATTATTAGTTACATTGCTATTAGTATTGCAGATACCATTACTGCTTTTATTATCATTATTATTCTACTATATCTACTGTTGCTGTTACTTTTTGTAGTTGTCACTTTTTTCATGCCTACTACTCATTATATGACTAATTTCTGTCATATTCATGTAATGTGCTGTAACTCTGTTACGTCGTTCTGGTCACATGACATCTATTGCTTCTGTCCATCCTCAGAAGGATCCTCCTCTGTAGCGCTCCCGGAGGTTTCTTCCTTTTTTATCTGTTAAAGGTATTTTTTTGAGTTTTTTTTCTGATCCGATGTGAGACAGAGGATGTCATGTGTATAGATTGTAAAGCCCTCTGAGGAGAATTTGTAATTTTGGGCTATACTAAATAAATTGAATAGAATGACTGAACCGACAGAGAAGGACGTCAACAATCACAGTGTTGCCTAGAAACCTAACGTTGTGTGTGTTGCAATGTGCAGTGTGTGGAACACTGTGCAGTCTCTCTTCCTGCTTTAATGTGTGTGTTTTCTTTTACTATCGCTGCTGTTTATATCGTCTCCACATCTCTGTGTCGGCTGCCTGATGCTTTATTCTGTTGCTTAAGGTTATTTAATTTATATTGCTGAATAATGCTTGTTGTACTTGTACTTGTTGTACATCGCTCTTTTTGTACTTCTTTCTCTAATCTGGTTTATTCTTTTGGAGCTAAACAGAGGAAGGCAGTTATATATCGATAATTGATAATAATGATTGATAATAGTTGTAAAGGACGCAAATGTCTGTAGAAAAAAGTTGGTTGGTGTAAACGTTAACATGTTAATGCACTTTTTGTGGCCTCATGTGTTCTTCAATTTAATTTGTAATTCCTTCCTTTAAAAATGTAACAGAAACACGTATAGTTCACTTTAACTGACCTAACATATTCTAGTACTCTTTTCCATACTGCTTAAAATACACAATGATTACAAAATGATAGATGTAACATTTACAGTCATTGTGTGTATGTCTCTAATCTGACCCTTGGAGCTTTCAGATGCCGTCCCATCATCATCATCTGACGTCATGTCTACCTCCAAATCACTGCTGTCCAGGAGGCCCTCTGATTGGTGGGCCGGTTCCTGGCTGACCCACAGGGTGTCAGCTCCGGTAGAGACCTCCCTTCCTGGCTGCAGAGAGGCAGGCTGCAATACAAGAGGAAAGAGTCATAGAACACATCAACATGTACTGTAAACCTGCTGATGACTGAGACGTGTATCATTCCTTTGAAAAGCGTTTTTTGAAGGAGCACTCTGCCCATTATATACATCAAACTCACTCCACATGGTTGTATAAGGTCTTGAGGAATAATAACCCTGATGACATCACTATGGCATCATCAGGGTTCTCCCAGTTTGTGATTGAGACTACACATGTTTAACAGAAAGCTTGTATTCAGACTGGGGGTGTGGCGTTTGACAGGCAGGATGATAAAAGAGGCGGAACACGTTGGCCTACCCATCGGCTGTCGTCTGGTTACGGGTTTAAAATGACCTTGGTGACCTACTCACTTGTGAAACAATCCAGTCTCACTACTCCAACTCCATATCGCATCTCAAGTTGCTAATCGGCCTGTTAACAATGAGCAGCTCACACAAAACACCATGCCAAATCAGAATCAGATGTATTGCCTGTCTTGTGAGTCCCCTCACTTTGTGAAATTGCAAATCAAATGTTCTCACTTGCGCCCCTAGCTGCTGGGAGGCAGGAGCCGCCCTGCTGCAGCCCTTCATGTGTCGGACGTGCCTCTCCAGCTTGGCCCGGGCCCTCTCGCTGTCCTTGAACCTGCTCTCAGCATCCCGCAGCCTCAGCAGCTCCTCCTGCAGCAGGCTGTGTTGTCTCTGCAAAAGAACCAGCTCCCCGATGCCTGATCCGGTATTGACCTCCCGGTTTCCACCATTTCTCCAGAGAGGGCGCCACGCTCCTCCTGCAGCCGGAGCCACTTTATCCTGCGGCTGCAGCAGCAGCTCCAAAATGGAGTCTTGTTTGATGACAGCACCCTGCAGGATATGATAGAGAATTCAGTTTATTATTTATTATTCAAACATACAACTCTTTCAAATTTATCATTGCAAATTGTTTATAATAAACAGCAGAAATGATATATATATATATATATATATATATATATATATATATTTATATATTTATATATATATATTATTTATATGTTTGTGTATTCACTCTTTTGATAATAATTGTCTGTTTCTTATTGTCAACATATTCGATAGAGCTCCATTGTTGTCCAAAACCTATAAAAACACATCAGTGTGCCAGACTGTTGCACTGGTGACTCACTGTTTATGTTGGACTCAATCCTGCATACAAATACTCACTACAGCACCACATCACCATTAATAATACATTGTTTGAGTAACATTTTCTTAAATAACATGTTTTGGAGCATAACGTGTTTTGTTATGCATGAGCTGGTAAATAGGGCTCAAGCACGTTGAAGAAGAAAGACACAGAAACACTCACCTGGAGTGCATGGAGGTAAACACTGAGATTCACTAGCCTCTGATAGATCTTCTGGAAAAAACAGGAAGTATACTTATTATTATTGTATGTATGCACGCACACACACACACACACACACACACACACACACACACACACACACACACACACACACACACACACACACACACACACACACACACACACACACACACACACACGCTTTGAGGAACTTTCACCCCCTTACTGCAGGCACTGACTTGTCTTGTCTCCTCATGCAATCCTTTAGAATGTAAACAGAGGAGAGTATCACCACAATGACGTTACATTGAACATAAAACAGTAATATGATATTTATAGTATCAGTTAGACTGCCATGATGTCATCGTGAATGGTTGTCTGGACATGTGTTCATGCACAATGTGATAGATAGAGCATAGATTTCAGCCCTCCAACTCTGCACTGGATAAGTGGGTTTAGAATCTTAATGGATGAATCCATGAAGAATTGTGATGAAGTTAGACCTGGGCTAGATCGTAGAATCCAATCATTTGGTACATTATAGCTGGCTGTGTTATGAGCTGGTTACAAATGACATGTGCTCCTTTCATCCCCATTAAAACAGCATCTTGATGAATTGATCACATTTCTGTAATGAAGTGGAGAGTCTAGAAGAAGAAGGTAATTAGGATCCCAGTGATTCAAATATACTCTGATTTCTTTAGAAAAATATCTGCATGTGTGTTCTTGTGTGTCATATATTGTTACAGCATCAACTTATTGAACTTAAATATTTACGGTCTTGGGACTTAATTTAAGCACAGGGTCCCTCTACAATGTAAGCTAATAATGCAAGAACTACTTGATATTGTATTAACATTAGAAATTCCCACACCTATTTGTGATTAATCAAACTACCAAAAACTGTTGAAATGAAGAAAACTATGATTAATTCAGCCATCCTACTTACAGCAACAACAATTATTGTGGATTAGTATGAAGAAAGACAAGTACAAACTATGTAAACAAAAGCCATACATATGGTTCAGACATGACTCTATTGTATATATCTTTCATCCCTGTTGTTTTCATATCTTATTTTTTGTCTGTAAATTGCTGCTACTTCGACACCAAATTTCCCCTTGGGGATTAAGAAATTATATATTCATATATTCATTCATTCATTCCAGCAGGTTGAGCATCACGCCTTTTGTTACAATTTAATGTGTACTATCAACAGTGTATCAGAAAAATATGCCACAAACGTTACATTTATTAGTAATAAGCTCTGGTCAGTGCTACAAGGACAGCCTGACACTCCAACAAAACAAGGCAGATGTAAGAGGACGATTTAAAGCATTTAAGCATTCAACCCTTTTACTTTCTTGGCCCCCAGCTCACCTTTGACGCTAAGAAATCATGGGCTCCATTGACCAACTGGTCCTGATCACCTGAGCAGAGACAAGAGGATTACAGACAGTTATGATAAAGAATGTAATGTCTGACTATTTATTACAACGAACAAAGATGGAAGGGGATTTTTTTTTTTTATCTTCATTTAATCTAAATCCGAGCTTGATGATCATTGAAATGTAAAATCACATGAGTCTAGTATCTCTTTGAATCAGCTATTTACAATTATAATATTATTCAATGTTGTAGTGAGTTGTATTATCAGTTGTAAACATCTCCTGCTGGTGTCCCGCTCTCATGTTACCATCTTTAGTGAACTAAAGGGGTCCTTCTGCCAATGATAATGTGATGAAGAAAAAGTGTTCCGTATGTTTGACTGAATTTGTGTCTGTTTTATGTTTCTTGTGTGTTCCTTTAAAATGTTGTTGATTGTTATAATTTTGAATTGTGTAGTGGCAATGTTATATTGGTAGTCACCCAATGCAGGGTCATGCAGCAGATGCATAACTCGTTTAGCCCCAGTAAAGCCCCAGCCATACTAAATACAGAAGACCTCCTCAACCACAAGGGCTATTTGAATAATTTCAAAAAGTATAATATGCAGATAACACTTATGAGACCAGTTAAGAGGTTCATATAGCAGTATATGTGATACTGGTTTATTGGTTGATGATTAAAAGAAAAACTTCCAGGATGTATTTCCTCCTTTTAATTATGCATATCATTGCTTTTCATCATTCTATCATTTGTTGATACAAATAATACATTCTACTTTAATATAGCACTATATGTCAACAGTATCTCTGCAAAGTTTGACTTTGATTAAGTGAAGTTAAATATTTTTAGTAATTAATTTAGTGCCCTAATGCCCTAACTTTCTTCCTGGACCTTGGACGCCTCTGGTTCCACAATAGAGGGGACTTGTGGCTCAGTGGTGAGCAGGGTCGTCCTTCAATCAGAGGATCGGCAGTTCGATCCTCGGCTCCGCTAGCCCATGGCGATGTGTCCTTGAGCAAGACACCTAACCCTAAATTGCTCCCGTAGCTGCGCCTACGGTGTATGAATGGTTGATAATCTGATGTGGAACCTTGCATGGTAGCTTCTCTCGTCAGTGGGGGAATGATTTCATGTAGTGTTAAAGCGCTTTGAGTGGTCAAAAGACTAGAAAGGCGCTATACAAGTACGGGTCCATTTACTTGGAGAGTGAGGAAGAGCTCCTGATGAAGAATTCTGCCCATTTGGGGGCACCTGGGGATTATAAGGCTAAGTAATAAAGTACCACCTGGACAGGTCATACCTTAAGGTATTTGTATGTCTTGTGTGTGTGGCCACGCTGACCGAGCCGTGACGTAAAAAGCATCATGTTCCAATACAGCCCCCATCCTGGTCAGTCCAATATAACTCTTCTCTTTAGTGCTTACTTCTACAGACTCCTTTTATAGACAAGTTCTGTTTTACGATATTCGTCATTTCAGCTTAAAAAGACTTAATGGGTACATTTTGCCACCATAGTTGCTAGACAGCAATGATGATTGATGATGAATGATGGGAGTCTTTAGTGACTCACTGGTTTCTACCACCTCAATGTTGTTGTGATGGCATGGAAGAGGGATGTCCACCCTGGAACCCAGAAGGAGCTCACTCAACCTGTCAACTGAGGAAAGACACACACCTGTATAACTCACAAATTCGATTATAAAATATAAAATATAGTGAGAAATTATTAAATTTTTTCGCAAATTTTCACATTTCCTATATTGAGAGACATGATCCCACATCCCAAACCGTGGCGATTACATACTTGTTGACATTTTGTTACGATAATGTCAGAATACTCATCAGACCTAACAATAGCAACCAGAGTTCATTTAAAATGAACAGTGTATTCTACAAATATTATAATACTAATAATGATAGTGTAGCCAGATTTATACCTGAAAATGTGCAGAAATACCAACTTTAAAAACATGAATGTAAATAAAGCAGCGCAGCATTCAATTGTTGATTTATAGTTAAAATGTAAAATTATGAATGAAGCTTCAAAGCTTAGTGGTGGACTCATCAGTCAAGATCGCCATGGCTAGAACCATTTGACCGGATGTCAGTTGGCTAAGTGGTTAACCACACGCTCAATTGGGTTTTTCATAGATTCAAACCCAATTGTGCCAGATAGTATTCTAGTCTTGCCATTGAGGAGCATTTTTATTGAGAAAGAAATAGCAGTAATCTTATTTTTAGTCATTCAACCTGCCAAAGACCATCATGGTGCACTTCTACACTGCCATCATTGAGTCCATCCTCTGCTCCTCCATCAGCGTCTGGCACGCTGCAGCCACTGCCAAGGACCAGGGCAGGCTGCAGCGCATCATCCGCTCTGCTAAGAGGTGATTGGCTGCAATCTGCCATCCCTCCAGGACTTGTTCACCTCCAGGACCCTGGACCCTCCAGGTAAGATTGTAGCTGACCCCTCTCACCCTGGACAAACTGTTTGAGTCCCTTCCCTCTGGCCGGAGGCTGCGGTCCATCAGGACCAAGACCTCACGCCACAAGAACAGCCTCTTTCCAGCTGCAGCTGGGTTCATCAACAAAGATCAGGACCCCCCACTGACTCTGATTCTCACATCCCCAGGACAATTTCAAACACCCTCGCACATCTTTTCTTTCTTAACAAAAAACAATTTAAATTGTGAAAAGGTTCAGTCAAATCAATCAACACTGCATGTTAACTTGTATTACCAGCTGGTCTTGCCAACTAACACATTATTAACCATTTGTTTTAGTTGGCAGGAAGCTTACCCTCAGCTGTGGCATCCAGGAGGAGCTTCTCTGCATGGGGAGCTTGAGGTGTGTCTGCCCTGAACAAGTAGCGAGTTATGGGAGGTTGTAGGGCCTCCTGACCACTTGTCACTTCTGCCAGCTCACAGAATAGAGTCACCCTCTCCTGTAGGAGCTCCAGCATTTCCCGGTCCTTCTGCTGGAGGTCAGCTGTGGATGGTTTCTGAAGATTAATCAATCGTGCATCCAACACAAATCTAAAACAACTCATGACAACAAATCCTGCCTATTTTAACCAAGTCTTATATCTAATAAACACCCAACACCTGTATTCTGCCACCTATCATAGATACACACTCCAAACACACCTCTGTGCATTGTGCACGTAACACAGCCCTAATCCACACACACTTGACACACGTATAAGCAATAATGTGCTCCAAGGTGAATCGCCATTAAGAGACGAAACACGCGGAGAAATACAGCAACTTGACTGATGTACAGCGGCACAGACATTGGATGCGTTGTTAGCTAAGCTGCAAAGGCAACAGGGCTTTTTTACCAAGCATCACACGTCCAGGGATGGAGCAGCCAAGACCAGCTCTGTGTAAGCCGTTCTCTGATGGGGAGTTTATCAAAGAGTGTGTGATGGACTACTATGCACTACTATGCCCCGAGAAAAAAGAAGCATTTGAGAATGTGTCCCTCTCCCGGCGCGCCATAACGAAGAGGATCGAGGACATTGAGGGAAATCTGGAGCTTCAGCCCTTTTAGTCCTTAATATATATATTACTTAATTTAAATGGGAAATCCATCATTTATAAAGTATGAAAACCCAATCATGAAACGCATAAACAAGCTTACTAATCAAGAATAAAACATAACTGTGTTTATGAAAGTGCTTTGATCAGGTCATTGATGTCTCCTGACCTTTGAGTCTCCTGAGGTGGGCCTTGTGTTCCGTCTCTATGAGGGGGAACTCCTCTCGTGACGGACACCTGAGCACACAAAGATCACACAGGTCCATCAATTATGTGACATGGTCTGTTTCCTGTAACATTTCTGAAGTTATATTTACTAATTGTTACGGTATTAAGTTTTATTGTTACATATTTGACGCTGATACTTGAGGCCTTGGTACAACAACAATGATATATAACCATAGATCCCGTAATGCTGAAGATACGATGGCACAGCTAACATATGGAGAGTGCTCAGTCCTTGAGCAAGACACTTAACCCTACATGTCTCCCGTAGCTGTTCTACGGTGTATGAATGTTAGATAATCTGATGTGCTCCTTCATGGTAGCTCCTCTCATCAGTGTGTGAATGATGTCATGTTGTGTTAAAGCGCTTCGAGTGGTCGCAAGACTAGGAAAGCGCTGTATGGGTCCATTTACATGTTGGAGCGATGCTGTGGTGTTAGTGCGGACTATGGGTTGTGGGAAATGTATAGTTGTGTGGAAGAGTAACCACTTCTTATTCCTGGAATTGTTCATTTTTCTTTGTTTGAGAAGCTTTGCTAAATATTATCAGTTTTTTGTTATGACCACTTTATACTCACCAACGCTGAGATCTAAGAACACAGTGACTTAGCTAAAAGTAGGACCAACCGGGAGGGTTGTATATATATACACACGCATATATACATACATACAGTAAATGCAAATATATGTACATTTAAATATCTACATATATATGTACTTACACATATATACATATACATGCGTATATATATACACTGTATATATATATATATATATGAGTTGATATATATATATACACAAACACACACACACACACACACATACATATATACATACATTTATTCACACACACAATCCATAGTTTAACGTATAGTGATTAAATACTCAATATAGTTCAATATTTATTTTATTATGTTAAGTTAGCAAATAAGAATACAGTTAATTCAATTAAACAGATGTATTTGTCAGTGCAGTGAGAAAGAAGTGTCTGCGTGTGTTGGTGCCCACTTGCTGACGGTGCGCTGGATGTGTCGTATCCAGACGTTCTTGTGCTCCTTGGAGGCAGCGTGGAACTCATACATCTCCGGAGGAGAGGAGTCACTGATGAGGAACATGCCTCGTTCCTGATTGGCTATATCCCTAACGATCAAGTTCTGAAGGGAAAGTACTGGAGATTTGTCCTGGATCACACAGGAGAGTTTTGTTTGAAGAAAAGTAATAAAGACACAAAGGGAAGTTGGGAGAATGTCAGTATGAACACTTTGCAGTCATCACAAACAAACAATTCATCAATCGGTATTTAACATTTTTGTGCGTCTTTGTATTTGTGAAAGTAAAGTGAATACTTTTTTTTTTACCACACATGGAAAGATGTATCTCTGGTCTTTCTCCTGCAGAAACACCAGGATGTCTGTCATCAATAAGACCTGTGTATCTACGCAACACAAAGACACACAAGACACACAGAAACACACATGTGAACCATTTGAAGCGACGGTCTCGGGACAGAGGGTGTCTTATGCTCTACGGATTGTAAAGCCCCTTGATCTGAATGTTTTCATTGAGCTATATACATTACATTTACTTTACTCAACTTGATTCATAACCTTCTTAAACATCATTATTTATGCATGCATATCAGCATTTATCTATGTAGTCAGTTTCAGCTACCACAGCAATGGACAATGAGAATATTTAGAGATATAACTGTAAGTTACTACAAGGAACCTGTTGAAATCTGTTGATTTTGCCGGCCCCTGCAGCAGTAACTTAAAGTGTGAAATAAACGACGTAAAAACATTATAATGACTTGATCTTGGCGATTATCACACTGAAATAATATAGCAAATTATAAAATTTAAATGACAGGTTAAAAGTGAATGTCATGTGCATGTCACTTCTCCATGGAGGAGATTCCAGAGACAGCACCCTGAGGACACCATCCTGGACCACTGGGTCATCAGGTGTTCACAAGATTGTACATGGGAGACAGGGGAGAAGGAATTCATTATTCCTCCCTAAAATATCAGTAAAAAAATCCAGATTATTCTCTCTAAAACCATTACATTATTATTAAATACTTAAATACTTAAATACACATGTCACTTTAACGTACATTCACATTAACGTATCTGTTGACATTAACGTATCTTACACATATTTTAATACCAATTGCACTGTTTTCGTTGATTGTTGATTGTTGTTTGTCTCGTCTTACGTCCCATGTCCATGTCAAATGTATGCACCTTCAGCCTCAAAAAATTCCTCGTTTGTGTGAAAACATTCCTGGCTAATAAACGGTTTCTGATTCTGATTCTGATTATGGGTAAAGGGGCGTGGTCTAATCGTTAAAGGGGCATGACATAATCAGGAAAAGGGCGTGGCCTAATTGGGTAAGGACGTGGCCTAATCAGATAAAGGGCGTGGCCTGGTCGGGAAAGGTGTGTGGTCTAATCGGGTAAATGGGCGTACCTAATCAGGAAAAGGGCCGTGGCCTAACCGGATAAAGGGCGTGGCCTGATCGGGAAAGGGGCGTGGTCTAATCGGGTCAATGGGCGTGGCCTAACGCCAGTAGTGGTTATTGAATATGAAGCACCAGATTGAGCCTACAAGACATCATTCTGTGCAGTTATATATACTGTACTACATCCTTAAAGCGTTGCGTACCTTTGAGTCGGGATCCAGGGGTTTTCCAGAAAAGGGTCCCATCATGGACAAGCCTCCGGCGGAACAACTCTCCAGGTTTGAACAGTCCACCATCTCTTACTTTGGCCTCGGCCCGCGGGTCCAGCTTGGACTGGATCTCTTGCAGACGCTGAGCATTCTCCAGGTCCTCCATCTGCAACCAGGATGAAAGTAATCTACCATTTGAATAACAGAGTATTAATGAACCTCAATTACATTTCAATTGAATATAGTACCATGCAAAAAAGAAAACGGGGCTGCATTAGTCATCTTAAACATTTAAACTTTTCATGATTCCAGTAATCTTGCAAGAAGTTTAATATGATATGACTATTTTTTTTAACAGTGCAATGATCCAAGATGCTGAATCAGTACTGACCTTAGTAAAGTGAACAGGCCACCGAAGGCTGATCTATTTGATTATTCTTTTCTTTTTTTAAAGATTTTAGGAGCAGACCTTGACCAGGCCAGTCCGACTGTATGTTATAGAGGGCCAGACGAGAAAGATGGGAAGAGATGGGAATGACACATCGGTTCAAGTGGGGCAGTGACTAAACAGGCTGTAATGTAATTACATAGAGGCAACTTCTGCTTCTTTTTGCCACTGGAAGGCTCAGACTCCACTCAGGCCTCACACATCTTGAAAATAACAACACCTACATCAGAAAGTTGTTTGTTGATTTCAGCTCAGCCGTTAACACAATCTCCCCATACAACTGATCAAACTGGTAAACTTAGCACTGCATTAAGTACCTCACCCTGTAACTGGTTATTAGACTTCCTCACTAACAGACCCTAGAACCTCCTCCATACTAGTGTTGAATACCGGAGCCCCCCAGGGTTGTGTGCTCAGCCCCCTCCTGTTCACGTGTGCCACTACCCCACACATGAAGAGAACTCTGTTGACATTGGCCGGATTACAAACAATGATGAGATTCATATAGAGAGCAAATCAACATGCTTGCAGAGTCGTGCTCAGAAAACAACTTAAGAAAGGAGGCGACACCCCTGACCACATCAATGGAACAGTTTTAAGTTCCTGCCAATCACCATCACAAAAAACCTGATATGTTTCACACACATCTTCGTCCTGGTGAAGAAAGCTCATAAAAGACTTTTTTAAGGAAACTTAAGAAAGCTAAATTCCCATGCCAAGTTCTTGTTAACTTTTACAGAGGAGCAATAGGAGAATCCTAATTATAAACATTACACATTGGCATGGGATGATCACGGCCCAGGACAGGAGGGATTAAAACCGACCAGAACACCATTGGTACACATCTACTGAGCATCAGTGATATTAGTAATGAGGTGCCTGCAAATATCCTAAAGGTTATTAAAAGACATAACCCACCCAGTCACTACTTGTTGCCCTGTTGTGCAGTGAATGGACCCCGTAACCTCGTACAGAGAAATACAAATGTGCTAGTGTGTGTTAGTCCCAGGACATATTTTACATTTGCTTTCATTTACCAAGCCCGACCAAAATTCTTCATGATGCTAAATTGTTAATCTTTTAAGTTGTCATGGAACAGTGTTGTCATGATGAGGCGAACAAGTTGCATATCTTGTCATAAGCCAGTTAGCTGTTGTAACTCAACTTAACATTGTACAATCTTCCCCAAATTGTATAATAAATCCAGTATCTGCACCCCAATATAGCCTTAAAGTCATAGCGCCACCTACTGACAACAAGAAGTAAGCCTTATGTGATGACATCATCCTATTTACATTGTGAACACTTGATATACAGCAACATAATGTATCATTTGTAAATTACCTTTTGTGCAACATAGTGGACAAAGAAAGTGATATTTGTGATCTCATATTCATGAGACTTCAGAGCCATGTCTATGTACCTCCAGTGACAAAGTCACGGCTGCCAAATTGTGCCAGTGCCCATTCATCGCATTTATTATTATTATTAATAATAATAATAATAATAATAATAATAATTAGCACCCCCCCACACCCACATGTTGTAATTGTCATTTATTCTTTGTTTCCCCCCCTCTTTTTGTCCTGTAATCTTTTGTCTTGCAATAAATGAGATCACTGGTGCCATTATATGTCTTGAGTAGGAGCATCAAAAATGCTAATAGCCATGACATTGTCTTATATTCTAGCCAACTAAATAATGTGGTACCTGTTGGTCTATTGAACTGAGCAGTTCTCTGACCATGGAGAGAGCCTGGGCCAGAGAGGAGGCTTCTTCTTCATCTTCATCTGGAAGACAAATGAACAAGCAACTTTACTGTGGAGGTACAACTACCTAAAGGCAACAGACACAATGTACATCAAATTATTATTCATCAATTATGTCAATCATTAAACTCTCCACAAACTCTCTATTGCTTTTAGAATGATTTTGATTGGTAACATGTTGGTGAACTGCACTACAGTTATTTAATGCAGCAGCACTAATATATATATATATATATATATATATATATATATCACAGTGATATACCGAATATAATGTGTTCTGTGCATATGCCTATTGTTGCCTGATTTGACATTGCCATTGATTATGAACCATTATGATTATTTACCGCTGGTGTTGTCCAGAATGCGCTGAACAAGGACAGGATACTTGGAGATTCGCTGAGTCACCAACAAGATGCACTCCTGAACACCATGGCAACGGAGCAGGGGTCCGCGACTCACCCGCTACCCAGTGACAGTGAGACACACACACACACACACGCACACACACACACACACACACACACACACACACACACACCCACACACACACAGAGAAAACTATCATGGCTGACATTTCTTGTGCATGTAGTTTGAAAGGCATCCTTGAGGATAAGACCACTGTTTTGTAACGGACCTAAATAAGGCAAATTAATTGGAAATATCTGAATCAAAACCTTTTCGACATATTTCTCTACTTATGTTTCAGGTCTGGCACGCCTGGAGCACCTCCACCTGAGAGATCAGTGGGCTGGACATATCTACTCCCAGATCCAGTGCTCCCTCTCCCTCTTCATCTTGAGCTGCGAGTCAGGTTGCTGCGAGTCAGTTATGAGTGCAGGCATGCACTCATAACGCATCATTTTGGGGAAGCTGTGTAGGGTTCTCTGCCTTTTTGTTGTTGTTTCTGTTTTCTCCTGTTTTGTGGCTAGACAGGGAGCTCAGTATTGTTTTTCCTTTTGCTACGGGAGGCCAGTTTGACGTTGTGTTCTAGCTAGTGTGGGGGTTTGGGTTTATTGTTTTGGCGCCGCGTCAAAGGGGGCGTGGCTTATCTCCATTGCTTCTCTCCGTTGCAAGAGCTATCATTTCCTCTATCGACTATGGAATAAATAACCACTAGTTCTGCTTTATACTTGTTGTGTCCCAAACATGTCGGAACATGAAACACCCTTGTGTTTGGGTTCATAACATCATCCGTAGCCGCACACAGCTCGGTGAATTTCACCGACTCCTCCAGTAACTGCGTCTGTCTTATCTCCGTAAAACATTACCATTTCCTTCATCCACCATGGAAATAACCACTAGTTCTGCTTTATACTTGTTGTGTAAACTCCACATACGTGGGAACATCAAACTCCATGGTGTCTGGGTTCATAATATTATCCGTAGTCCCACAACAGCGTCTGAATGAAGCCGCTACCAGCGCTACTTCAGGACCAGCAGCAGCTTGATTCAGCAACGGCAAGACGGCGGTGATGACGGGCGGAGCTTCTCAACGCTGATTCTCAACGCTGATTGGCTGACGCAACCTTGGTTCACACGTTTTTTTTCGCCGGAGTTGAAATATTTCAACTCGCACGAATTCGAGCCGCGTCCTTCGCTCTGTTCGCCCCGCCTCAAACGTGTCTATCGCGGCGCCGGGCGAAAAAAAAAAGCTTTTTCGCAACCTATACGCATCAGTGCATTGACTTTGCATGTAATCTGGGCAATCGCGCGTCAAAACTGCGCCGCGTTTGGTGTGAACACAGCATAAGAGACCCAGACGCCTTTTGCTTCCGTTTTAGTTGTTTTACATTTGTTAATCCATAAACTGTCAATACATGCTACTTATTGCTGCTTAAGTATTTCATCCGCCTTTTGTTTCCCTTCCTCGTTCCACCTTTGCCAAGGCTATTTTTCTTATACACGTATGTTACACCCTGTGTGCCCCTAGGCACCCTTGACCCAAGGGCGTAGGTTTGTATATGGTCCATATAGGGACTAGTCAAGACCAAAGTTTGCACAATATATTTGCAAACTCACTCGTATTATTATCTGTAATAGTATAGAAACTTGGAAATGGATTTTTCATTCTTCTAGTATAATACTATGTTCGTCGCCCAGTGAAAAATCCATTTCCATGTTTTCCAATGCGCCCTCGAGACTGCGAGACAAGATGCTGTCATTTCATTTAAAGTGGCGAGTCAGAAACACTAACTACGTGAATCGTAAATGCAGAATGAGAGCTGGCAGTGCTCTGACACCGTAAGCTACTAAAATATGCCAGGAAATAATAAAGCCTCATATTAATATTTTGTTTGGTCTCAGCATTGATATTGTTGACCCTTTTGTGCTTTGTAAAAAGGAAAATGCCACCCAAAAAGAAAAGGGATATCCAAAGTGTTTTCCCCCAGAGGGTAAGTAGCTATCAAGAAGCCCAAGTTGTTGTTAGTTAGCTATTAGTAGGCTAACTACCCACACAGTGTCCCTACCAATGTGAGACCAAACTTACGCCCTTGCCTTGACTGGCCAGAACATAAGTAGGGGCTCGTCCGGGATATGGCTCTGTTTAGTGGGGAATGCTTTGTGAAAAATCCTACTTTAGAACAGCTTGACAGTTGTAGGAAAAATGCTGCACACTATGATGTTCCTGTATCTAGGTATGTCACGGTTTGGGTTTTTCTGTGTTTTATTCTGAAGTCCTGTCTCGTGTGTCCTCTGTTCCTCTGCACTTCCTGTCTGTTGATTGTCTGCTGATTGTTTCCTCCTGTGTCTAATCACCCACACCTTCCCCTTGTACTTAAGCCCTGTGTGTCTTCTGTTCCCTTGTCTGGTCGTACTGTGTGAAACTGTGTGTGTGCGCGCGTGCGCGCGTGCCCCTGTTCCTGCTTTTTGTGCCTGCTTTTTGCCGTTTGGTGTTTTTGAGAATCCTGTTTTTGAGAATCCTTTTTGAGAATCCTGCCTGTTCTGCAAGGAATAAAGCTACTTTGTTTTCACCACGCATCTGCATTTGGGTCCTCTCTCCGAGTCTCCCGTGACAGAACGACCAGACCAGACATGGACCCAGCAGTTGACTCCGCTTCGCTGGCTTTATGTCTGTCCATCCTAAATGATCGGATCCAGCGGAGCGCTATGGACTTTGCTGATTTCCAGGCCAAGGCAGCACGACTGGGGTTGTACGATGCAGCTTGGGTGACCTTCCCAGCGGTCTCAACTCCAGCCCTCCAGTTTGGCGTCCGGCCGTCTCCAGACGCCGACTCCCCGGGGGTGTCCCGGCCAACCTCGGCCCTGGCCGCCGCTTCCATGCCGTGGCCAACCCCGGCTTCCCCGACAACGCCCCGGTCAACTCCAGATGCCGGTTTCCCACCGACGCCTCGGAGCGGCCCCAGCCTTCGGAGCGGCCCCAGCCTTCGGAAAGGCCCCAGCCTCCGGAACCACCCAGGACAGCCCCAGCCTCTGGAATCCCCAGAACAACGCCCGCCACCGGCTCCCCTCCACCCACCCGTGGTCAGCGTGGACGTCTTGGAGCTGTCCCTTGAGAGGGGGGTAGGGTCTCTGGATGGCGGTTCGCTGCCAGCCCCAGGCCCGGCTTCTGCCTCTGCGCCGCTGCCAGGCCCGGCTTCCGCCTCTGCGCCGCTGTCAGCCCGTGTCCTGCCGACCCCGGCTCCCCGTGTCCTGCCGACCCCGGCTCCCTGTGTGCTGCAGCCGTCCCCTGTGCCCGCTGCCGCCTCGCAGCCGTCCCCTGTGCCCGCTGCCGCCTCGCAGCCGTCCCCTGTGCCCGCTGCCGCCTCGCAGCCGTCCCCTGTGCCCGCTGCCGCCTCGCAGCCGTTCCCTGTCCCGATTGCCACCTTCAAGCCGCTGCCGACACCGGGTTCCCCACTGGCGCCCCGACCTGTCCCAGAATCCCCTTACCCTTCAGAGTCCTGCTCCCCTGAGCCCGGTTCCGCAGACTTTCGTTCCCTAGACTCTTGTTCCCTGGATCCCCGTTCCCAAGATCCAGTGTCCAGGGCTCCGGTTGCCCGAGGAGCTCCGGTACTCTGGTCACCGGCCTCCTGCACGCCCCCTGTGTGTGCCCCTGTTCCTGCTTTTTGTGCCTGCTTTTTGCCGTTTGGTGTTTTTGAGAATCCTGTTTTTGAGAATCCTGCCTGTTCTGCAAGGAATAAAGCTACTTTGTTTTCACCACGCATCTGCATTTGGGTCCTCTCTGCGAGTCTCCCGTGACAAGGTATTTGATTAAACAGGAGTTCATTAAAGTATATTGTTCAGACTGGACTGATGTTTCCCCTAGCAGGTTCAGAGCAGCAGACCCCAGCAGATGACCCCGAGGTAGCTGCTGGGACGGCATTCGTAGTAGGTGCCTCTGAGGATGTGTCGGGGCCCCATGCTGCTAAACTACTTGAGGGAAAACCACCTCTATCGATGCCACAGTTTGAGCCTCTCTCGATTGAATCGCATTCTCCTGTGTCTAATGTGGGTACTCGTTTAAATTTGAGCTTAGGTCGTCCTGAACTGGAGGCAAAAGAGAGGGCGTGTAAAGAGGAACTAGAATTCCAGCTGAGCTGCCAGAAGCTTGAAGCTGACACAGCTATAAAAATCCGCCAGCTTTAGTTAGTCTCAAAAGGATGCTATTGAACATTCTGTTTCCCCAGCCAGTTTCAACTCCTTCGGCATTCGATGTTAGCAAAAACATCGCTCTGGTCCCTCCCTTCCGGGAAACTGAAGTAGAAGCTCATTTCAGTGCATTTGAACGCATTGCCGCTGCCCTGCATTGCCCAAGGAGGTCTGGCCTCTACTACTGCAATGCAAGTTGGTTGGTAAGGCACAAGAGCTGTGTGCAGTCTTAGGTGTGATTAAGTGAAAAATGCAATACTTAGGACTTATGAGCTGGTACCTGAGGTGTACAGACGACGCTTTCGTAGCCGCTGCGTCAAAGGGGGCGTGGCTTATTTCCGTGAAAAGAGCTATCATTTCTGCTATTGACCATGGAATAAATAACCACTAGTTCTGCTTTATACTTGTTGTGGAAGTCCCAAAAAGGTCAAACATCAAACGAACGCCCTTGTGTTTGCGTTCATAACATCCGTAGCCGCACACAGCTCGTTGGATTTCACCGACTCCTCCAGGAACTGCGTCTAGTTCTGCTTTATACTTGTGTAAAGACTCTACAAATAAGGGGAACTATGTGGAGCTCCCTTCCTTTGTGGCCGAGCACGTCACAGACTTGCACTTCCACCTTTCCACAAACAAAGTGTTTACCGGGACATCAGGCAAAATCCCAAACGACCTGATCAGTGCTGCAGCTGAAGTGATGGGAGAGGAGATCTGACGTGAGATAAAAGAGCATGCGTCAACTTTACAGACTGGCATGTTTGGCAGTGACCATCCCAACATCTACTGCCACGGTCGAGCGGACATTTTCAGCCCTAAAACGAATCAAAACGTCTTCCAGAAACGCAACTGGGGAGGCTCTGCTGTCCTCACTGGTGCATGTCCATCGAGAAGGACCTGGTGCTGGAACTGAAGCGCACCGGTAAACTTCACAACCACGTCATCGAACTCTTTGTTAGCAAAGAGAGGAGGATGGACTTTGTCTTTACTTGAACAGCATCTGGTGAGTGAACTGCTTGTTGTGTTTTTACATCTGCAGTTGTGTTAATGTGTCTCTGGTGTTTTATTATATAGTTAATATTGTTACTTCTGATGTTAATAATGTTTGAATGGCTCGTGCAGTGTTTCAGTTCCCCTGTTTTGTTGGATTTTTTTTGTCATGTTTTGTTTTAAATAAATGTGATTGGTTCTTTTAAGAATTTGTTCTTGTCATTGTGTTAATTACGTTGATGTGGACTACATGCATTATCCGTTAATGACGCAGCATCCCGCTATGCGCGTGTTTATGTATCTCCACTCTGCAGTCAGTGTATTTGTAGGTGTTGCGCTTCATGTAACATTTTTTTTCACTAGTCAAATGTTGCAGTGTTATGTGAATATGAGGTGTTTACACGAAACAAATAATAACCTGTAGCTGTGGCGTCATAATGAGGTGATTAGGTTGTTCAGCTGTAGTAGAGATGGCACTGAAGGCCCAGATAGAAAATGCACGGCCCGCCACTGGTATAATCTCACTTTTGTTCTCATTTGTAAGGCACTCTATGCTGTCTATTTGATGTGTTTTTAATGTGTTTGTGCCGTCTCACCCGTATGAAGCACTGGAACTTCTTGTCTCTGGCCAGCAGTTCCTTGTACAATTTGACAGCCTTCAAGTGGCGGCTGCAGAACTCAGCGTAGGTCTTTCGCATCTCATCTGCACACTGGCCTGAGAACTGGCAGAAGAGCAAATGCACACATCAATTTGTTTGTGAACATAAGTGTAAAGACACTGTTCAGATCTAGGGCCTGTACTACGAAGCAAGATGTGGGGTAACTTCAGGGTTAACCAACATAATCTGCTCCGGAGTGTAAACTGTGTAAAAGCATCGCCTACTGACCAATCAAAGCTTGGTACATGGAATGTTAGCTTATATTGTTTATACATGTAATTATCGGATATGAAGCAGTGATATTATAAATCTCTTAATTTACACATTCTCACAGTCTGTGATTTTTTTCGACAGCTGTCCTTCCTGCATTAGTCAGTTTCAACTGTGTTACTTTCAGCACAAATTATGTATTTATATCGTCTTCATATTTCTCCAATACAGTTTTCTCTTGGGTTGTAAAATGTGCCGCTCTTCTGACAGACTCTAACAACAATAGTGAATCACAAAAAATATTATTATTAAAACTAAAAAGCTAATACAAATATCAATACATATTTGTGGTTATTTTAGCAATTCATTGCAAATCAACTAAAACTTCAATATTACGAATGAAATGACATGAAGACCACTCCTGTCGTGAAATATCTATCACTAAAAAAACATTGTTTTCTTAGTGAAATTGTGTTCAACTCATGTTTGAATCATTCATTACCGTTATGACACTAGTCTCTATTGTAGTAATGATGACCAAATACAGTTAAATGTTGTTTCCAGTCTGTGTCACTGTGCCAGTGTGAATGGTTGTGAGGATGCATGGCAGCCACCTGCTCCAGTAGTATGTCCCCCAGATGGTGAATGGTGAAGTTGCGGCTGGATCCAGACTGCAGACTGCTGTTGCGCTGCAGGAGAAGCTGTGCCAGGAAATGGGAGTGTATCCTGGTCAGCTGGTCCAAGCAGGGGAACATGGCATACACGGTGCACAGGTCCAGCTGGAGCTCCTCCAGCATGCCTTGCCGGAACACCCTCTCCATTATATGCAGCGTCCGCATGTGGTGCAGCTCTGTCTGAATCAGCTCTGAGAAGGGCGGGGACACACACACACACACACAATAAATACCTTCTCTGGACATTTATTTATTTCCTCCAGCTACTGTGTATTCAAAAATACATTAAATGTCTGGGTTAAAAATAAAAAGGTTGATCAACTACAGCTGTCACCATAGATGACATCCTGCCTCTTGATGACGTTTTTGCGGTGCGTCTGCAAGTAGCTGCTTTCCACAGCCATGCTCCACGAGTCAGCCTTAAAGTCCTGGCCCTCTAGCTCCAGATCCTCCAATACTGCAGTATAGTAGATGTCTCCTAATAAGAGAAAGCCATGAACATCAAAGATCACACGTCTGAGAGAAATATTGAGCAAATTGACCCTTTGTTACTTCCCACCCCCACCGCTACTGAGTGAAGCTGTAAGAGCTGCATTACCAGACTGCCACTAACTGCACTGCCTAAATAATTACTATTTAACTTGTGGGAAAAAAAAAGAAGTGGTTTGATTTGAGCGTGAAGCAGACAGAGGGGTGTTTGAAGGATATTTCCAGGATGTGAAACTGACTCAGCTGTGGAAAAGAAGGATGCTAAAGCCTACAGAACACAGTGTCAAAGTGACCACCACATCCCCCGGGGTCAATATTTCAAAACTTGTCATCTAATATGTCGCATTTCTGATGCCGTCCTTGCATTGTCACATACCTAAAACGATCACCTAATTGTCTAATTAAGCTTTGGTAATGTGTCAATCTACATACCCCCTATTTCTCATACATCTGCATCACTCATCACGCATGCTCACTCAAGATGGCCCTCAATTACAAATCCCAGTAGAGTCCAAGCGCTGACGCTGTCAAGGCTTTATCATCACATATCATCTGTTAATAATACATAATTATCTTTTCTTCATCCAACTGGTCTCTCCTGATTGAAATATTTCCCCTCCTATTGCACTTCTAACTATTACTTGCCTCACTTACTTCACTTCCATCCACCTTACTCAATTTACTTATGGCACTTATCACTTCTTTTCAAACATTTACTGAATAATGTAAGCGAAGGTCTACATATAATAATTAAAATGTCTATCCTGCTTCTGCACTATACACCTTGCACACTAGCTAACCTACATCTCCCCCAATGTCTCCAGATTCCCCAGCCATTGTACTATGATGTATAGGTTGAATGTAGTGATACCGTCATCATTGAGAGACTCCACTGACATAGCTCTGGTCCTGAAGCTGAGGGAGTCTGTAGACTGGGAAAGGATCCTGCGCAGCCCGAGGGGAGAGTCGTCATTCAGGGTCCTACAATACACACACACACACACACACACACACACACGGCAATGCAAGTTTATTTGTATAGCACTTTTCATAAACAAGGACTCGAGCGGCAGCGTTCTGAATCAGCACACACATATTGGACAGCTCCAAACAGACATAGGCTATACAGGCAGGAACTACCTGCTTGTGCTATTGTCTGCATTTGGTTCCAGCCTGAGTCTAGACTTTTAAAAGGTTTTTAAAAAAGAATGAACAGGTCTAAATTGAAATTTTATGAAAGGTTGTGGGTACCAGTCATTAGTTTTCCGTTTGATTGACTAGTGGTATATCTTGATACTGAAGTATTTGAGACCGTACATGTGACAAGAAAAAAAGGTGCCAAGGGATGGCAAACGTGTAGTACATGGCAAGTGAATAGGTCTTTTTAACAGAAGACATTTTGACATGTCACAGTGGTAAAAGCACAGCTTTAAATATTAAAATTAATGATGGTACAATTCTATTTATCTATTTGATTTCAGGTCCCTGGTATTTTCACTGTTACTTCCATTGAAACACTTGAATTGAACATGAGCCATGTTAGTGTAATCAGTATCACAAGTCCAAATGTCTGTTGTGAGAAAGGCCGCTAATTGGAACGTGCTTGTAGAAAATGAACGGAAATTAAGATTAAAATGTCACAGGGTCTGAAAATATGCTATGATCAGGCGACAACCTCTGGTTCTGAGAAGTGAAGACATTGCTTAAGTGTATTAAACTTGGATTCTCTCGATTGACTATGAGGGGTAACTCCTCTGGTAACAAAATAAATAAGTCAGATTGTATCAAAGTCTATGAGAAAAAGACCCTATTTCTCACTTAAAACTCTCATGTATTACCTCCCTAAACATTGTTAACTTGAGTTTATGGTCTCAGTCGCTAGTTTCAATTATTTTCAACTGTCCACTGTTTGCAAAAAAAAAATCCAAGATGTCGACGGACAACCGAACTTAATGCTTCAAACCCGCACTCCAGAAACAAAGTCTAGCATCACTAATGAAGAAGATAATTGAAGAATTATCTTGTAATTAGTTTCTCTACATTTAAAAGTCTGTCAGCTGTACAATATTTCATGCAAACATAATATAATCCAAACCAGGATAAGACTCAAAGGTATAGTATAATGATGAACAATGATCTACTGCACATCCTACAATGAGAATGAAACAAAAGATGGACCAATTCACAGGATCAAGATCCACAATTGTTGTGCTTGTGGACAAGTCCTACAGTGGGCCGACGCCAGACCATATCCTGTGCCTTAGGTTAAGTGTGCCTTACATTGTGTTGTAGCTGCTGGCCAATGAAAGTGAAGCTCACCCTGCAATGTTGTTGGTAGAGACACTCTTAGACAGAGAGAGGCCTGAGCGTCCACGGCGGGATCCCAGCAGGGACTGTCGGAAGCTGTCAGAAGGGTAGGTGGCTGAACTTGGACGCTCGCGCATTCCTGGAGCTGTGACATTTTTTTTTAAGTTGCAGGAGAGCGACAACCAAATGGGAGAAAGGCAGGAGGAGAAAAAAATAGGAATGGCTAAATGAGAAAGATTTGAGATAGGAAAAGGAGACTGAATATATGTGTAAGAAAAGCTCTCACTTTTTGTGCGCAGCGTGACATTCTGTACGGCTGAGTTATTCCTTATTAGGGCCATCTTCTGCTGCTGTATTAATAAAGAACACAAATCAGAATGTTACATGTACAATATCATTCCATATAAAGTCAATCTATGTGTTGAAAGCTACACTTTCTGTATTCTAATTCAAGAAACTCTGACAACACCAGCGCTGCTCTCTCAAACTCTCAATCACATTTCCATCGTTTCCAAAAAACTGTCATCAATTTGTTTAGGATCAACATTTAACTGGAGGAAATGTTATGAATAGACCTGCTGGCCTGTCCCCCTTCAGTGGTCTCACCAACAGTCCATCATCTTTTTCTTCTAATTCAAAATAGAGATTGGGGCTTGATCAATGTTGTAGCAGTATGATCTACAATGATCTGCAATATGATTTGTTTTAAAAATACATCCTCTGTTTTTGGTGTAATCTTTGTGTGACTACTTGCTGTTCATATTATTCTAAAGGTTTGTGTGTTGTATATTTACACTTGGTCATAATCTGTCGGGCTGTAGAATATCACTTTAATCGGCTGTCCGGTTTTGTAATGAATGTGAATCTTGTACCATGTAAATGGAAAAACGTACTGCATATTGGAGCAACTATGTCCCTCTATCTATGTCCCATAATCTTCTTTTGCTTCACCTTTTGGTTTGAATTTTCTCATAGTACATCACTTTTCATTGATGACCAAAGATGTTGTGATATTTCTCTCACAATTGACCAGACAACTCTAAATTGCAGTGTAAAGGGGCTTTGGAATAAAAATGTCATAACTCTCTAAATACGTGTACAAATAATAGAAGAGGGAAGAAACCCTAATCAATAATTAGAGTTCTGATGATTTGTGGTGTATCCTTCATCTTACCCTCTGTTTCATTTTGGCGCAGTTTGGCAGAGTGTCTCGACAGCGGTTGTGGATAGTGACATTACAGGCTGGAAGAAAATGGAGACATAAAAAGGTCAAACAGGTTATATCGCCTCTCTCGTTAACGTATTTTCTCCCAGATTACGGTCGCAATTTGAAAGACGTGGTTAACTTTAAATTAATCAAAACTAAACAATGCTACAAAACAACCTGGTTAGGTTTAGCAAAAGACATCAGGGTTTGGCTTAAAATGACTGCAAAAGGCTTAGTTATGTTTATGCAACAGGACACAGACAGCATCTCTTGGGTAAAAGACCCCAACCTCCTCCTTACACAGATTCCCGCAGACCAACGCAGTTTTGTTGTTTGGGAATGTAAGTCACCGACTTACCTAAGTATGAACTGACAGAACTTTTACTTCTACTTCCGCTTACCCACCTCTCACTGTTATGTGCACTATGAACTTACTAGGGCAGCTGAGTGCCTCCTTGGCAGTAATACTCTTGCTGCATGATGAACACAGTGTGGTTCCTGACACTGTCAATGACGTGAAGAGGTGACCATTGCTGTAACGGGCCTCCCTCTCCCTTGCCGCCTTCTCTCGCTCCCTCATGCGCTCTCTCTCTTTATTCTGAAAGAAAAAACAGAGACTTAGTGTGGAAAAGACTTCCTGTACATTTGTGAAGAGACCTCTGACCTCGGTCAGTATCAGGTTATTACGTGTGTCTTTAGGATAGACGGGGAAAGGAGCAGGTTGTTATAAAAACATTATTACTGTGTGAGAGCTATTGTGTATTATAATGAGTTTACGTGTTGGAGGGTCAAGACAAATAAATAACTCTGTATGGATTATGCAATATCAAATGAATGACACTGTATGTATTATGAAAATGTGTCAATTGGAATCATGGGATGTATTAGGTGATTGTGGAAGGCATCCAGAAACATCAAGCCCCCTTCAAATAACAAATCTCAAGGACTGCCTTTTTGCAGTAAAAAGTGATGTCAGTGGTGGGCTTCCGCAGGAGGCTAATGTACTGGACAACAATGAGATATTGTCACCATCCTCATCGTCATCTACAGATGAGGTCTCAGGTGTCTCAGTATAGTTGTACAGAGGCAGTGGTGGAACGACAGCGGCTAGGGCCGGGCGTAGCTCCTCAGGAAAGCATCACTGTGGTGGTGGGGCTCAGCTGCAGAGGGAGGCGTGGGGGGTGGCTCAGGGAACAGTGCCGGGAAGAGGCCTAATTGGCCTCAACTGGATAAAATTGTGTCTCTCCCTGATAAGCAGGTGGAGGAAGAAGAACAGAACAGAACATGCACTTTTATTAATCCCCTTGGGGGGCATTCTTCTCTGCATTTGACCCATCCCTGGATAGGGAGCAGTGGGCAGCCCTGTGAGGCGCCCGGGGAGCAGAAGGCAAGGGAGAGGTCGGAGCCACAGTCGTGAGACCGTGCGAGTTAGAGCCGGAGTGACAGGCAGTTGGGGCTCAATAAATTATTTGAGAACCTTCCATACCGTTGCGTGCTGGTCTTTGTGTGAGGGGAAACACCATGGAGGTAACGGGAACACGTTACACTATCTTAAAAAAAGATGAACGAGCAAAACCCAGATCTGTCGACCCAGCTGATCATCGCACTGGGGCAGCTGCTGGGTGGGATTGCAGCGATGCAGCGGAGGCAAACCGGCAAGATGACGGCGGCGGACGACGTTCAGTCCTTCTTAGAGACATTTGAGGCGATGGCGGAGGCGTGCGGCTGGCCGGCGGAGGAGTGGGCGGTCCGGCTCCAGCCTCTTCTTACCAGGGAGGCGCAGACAGCGGCCCTGGAGCTGCCACCGGCGACCCGGCGCCATTATGCGGACGTGCGGAAAGCCGTCATGGATCGGCTGGGCCTGACCCCGGAGAACCAACGGCGGATTTTCCAGGTAAGGATCCAGGGGGGTACACATCAGGCAATGGTGGATTCGGGCTGTACACAGTCTATGATTCACCAGAGCCTGGTTCGGCCCCAGCCATTGGTGGAGGCATTGTCGGTGAAAATTATGGAGATGTTCACGAGTATCTGAAAATACTGTAAAGTAAATACTGTACCATGAGAATTGCCTCTGCTGTCACAGTGGTTCATCCAACTGGATGGTTGTATCTCTCTCTGTGTTGTTGGATAGTGGTACAGTCTTACATTTGTCAGCCCCTTGAGGTCCACACCTTCCATTTCATTGCAAGCCTGTTTGGTCATCATTTCCCAGATGCTGTGTGACTTTTTGGTTTGCATAAAAAGGAAAGAGCACTCAAATTATGCAACAGTTGCCCTCTTCTGCTCTCTTCCAGTCCTTGCAAAACGGTTTCTTGTGATCTGGGGCCTGATTGCCGTCACAAGTTCCTGTTTTTGGAGTAAACTCCCTGGGTTGACCTGCCATCTCGAGGTGTTTCATGAAGCTAAGATCCATATAGCTGTCTTGGTAAATACGCTTGTTCTTTTTGACACCTTCTCCCTGACACTTGGCCATTGCTATGTTGGCCCTTTGGTAGTTTTAACCACATAACTTTTGTAATGCAGGACTAAGCTATTTAGCTAGCTTGCTACACGAAACAGAATGAAAGCTCAGTGAATATGGCTTATGCTCACATCTACAACCTATCAGTTTTCTCGCAAGAAGTTCATATCTTGCTTTTTTTTCTAAATGGATAATTTAGAAAAAAATACATTTGTTCTTTTCTTCGCATACATGTTTGTTTGTTTTCTTTCGCCCCTTAAATTCAAGAGGTGAAGCTTTCATAGTAAATGTTTATTGGAATTGTTGTTGCCAAGTTCTCATCTCGCACTATGGGATATGCATTTAATTGATCATTGTTTTTGTCTACTATGTATAGCCACCTTGAAGTAGAAGAGTATGTGTGTGTGTGTGTGTGTGTGTGTGTGTGTGTGTGTGTGTGTGTGTGTGTGTGTGTGTGTGTGTGTGTGTGTGTGTGTGTATTAGACTAGACTAGTGCCACAGTAAATCCAGCTATACTTTTTTATCAATTTATTTTTTCCCATTTTTGAGGCCCGCAACATTCTCAAGAAAGCAGTAATATTACAACACACACCCACTGCCATTTCTATGGCAACAGTTGCTATAGTTAACTATCCAGTGAAAAAGCCCACTGTCTACAAGCAAACATACATACACACCACCACCTACATGCCAAAAATACAGAGAGATGTATCCTGTTTATCTAGAGGAGAAATGCAGTGGTATCAGGGCCCGTGGCCTAAGAGGCCTATGCTCATGCCGTAGTGGGCAGGCCCTGTGTCAAATTGAGGAAATGTATTCTGACTGCGAGTGCAAAAGCAGGCAATGACACTGATATAGACAGGGGGGAAGTGACAAAAAAATCTACAAAGTAACATTTAGTCGTAATCTCTAAATATCTGTCCTATTTAAACACTGGTTGACCTAAAGTGAATCCAATGCCAAATTCCTGATGTTAATGTCTTTAATGTTATACTCAATGATGAACATAATGCCAACTCACCCGCAGGTTGATTTCCTTCATCCTCTCTTGTCGCAGCTTCGACAGATTAGCAACTCTGGACATTGTGACGAACTGAAAATAAAATATCCAATATAGGTAGTTGTATACTTCTCCGGATCCCTCAGATCCCTAACAAAGAGACATACAAAGCACCACAAAATCTTCCCTCACTGGCCAACTGCAATGTGCTTCTGCTTCTAGTGAAGTGACTGTTCCTGTGAGAAATCTGACTTCTGAATCATCACCGCCCCCTCACACACACACAGTGTTCAGCTGTGTGGGAATGCCTAGTATAGATGATTATCTGCACTTTACTACATCCAATATGAAAGCATTTACAAAATGCTAATATTTAAGAGCAGCTTTTTATACTGAGAAAAGAAAAGTTGAAGTTAAATAGTACACATATGTTATGTCTAAGAGCATGATGAGTTAGTGGGCTGTAACATGACAAAGGCTCAATTGGTTCTATTATTTGGTAGGTGAGAAGGTTATTTCCAAAAATGTGAGACCTGCCAGGTGAGTGGTCTGTTGTTCAGTCATTACTATTAAGGGCATTGCAGGTTCTAACAACTCACAGGCATACAATTCGACCAGGAGAGACTTAATTGCTTCACCTCTCTTTGTTCACATCGCCGGTCAGTCATGCTTTAAGTGCATGTTATTGAATATTAGTGCATGAGCTCTGCTATGACAAAGAAGTCATGAATAAGCTCTGCAATGAACTAATGAATAATGTCAGCTATGACTATGAATGAATGACAAAGGTAAGCTATGACTATGAATTAATGAACTAATGAATAATGTCAGCTATGAGAACTAATGAATAACGTCAACTATGACTATGAACTAATGAATAACGTCAACTATGACTA
The DNA here is from genome assembly GCA_038501785.1 of Myoxocephalus aenaeus. Classification (NCBI taxonomy): domain Eukaryota; kingdom Metazoa; phylum Chordata; class Actinopteri; order Perciformes; family Cottidae; genus Myoxocephalus; species Myoxocephalus aenaeus. The sequence continues at coordinate 473,516 of JBAMJR010000419.1, read as the reverse complement.
AGAACTAATGAATAACGTCAGCTATGACTGAACTAATCAGTGGCGGGCCGTCAGGGCCTTCTAAGCCTTCTCTGCTGGCCTAAACAGAATCACAAAGTTATATATATATATATATATATATATAAAACTTTTTTTTAATAATGTAATTGTTTTTCACATACACTACATGTATTATAATAATTTTTCCCTATTAGTTGATTTTCTCATTGCACAGCTCCTGTCTTGTCTGTTCCTCAGCTGGTTAAGCAGATTTCTTATCCAATCAGATTTCACCTCTGTTTCTCTCTATGGTAGAGAAGCCGGTTAAACACATGGTGACGGCCAGCTAGGAGGGTTCTGTACGAGTGATTCTTCACAGAGACCAGCAGCAGCAGCAGCACCCTGAATCTGCACACTCGGTACAGTAGGTGGCGGTATGCCCCTAGTCAATCAAGTTGGTTGCGATCCACCATTTAAAATTGAAGACGAAGAGCTTTCTGCAGTCTTTCCCTGTGGACACTGTATAACACTCGACCTGCTGTCCTCCCTGCCCAGCGGCGCAGCCCAGCTGTTAAACAGCTGATCCACTGAAGCTCAAGTAGAAAATCCACGGCCCGCCACTGCTATAAACTAATGAATGAGGTCTGCTATGACTATGAAGTAATAACTATGAACTATGACTTTGAACTGCTGAATAAAGTCTGCTATGATTAAGGGGTTGTTAAGAATATGAATTACTGAATAAGGCAGACCTGGGCATCTTACGGCTCTCCCAGTCCGGCCCACGTGAGTTCAATGAAAAATAAATAAATAAGATGTACACCATAAATGTGTGCATCTTATTTAACCTTCAAAGTAAAAGCAACACTGCTTTTACTTTGAAGGCGATTTATGTATGTGCGTGCTCGCTCACGCAGCCTCACAGACAGGCTTGTTGCCAACTTGACGACTTGCAGACTGACGTGAAAGCACGTCTTGTTATGCAGTTTCCGTGCTCAGCGAGCAGCGGGTGCTGCCGCGAGCCGCTCCGCCGGCCCAAAGCTCTCACAGCTGCAGTCTCCAAGTCCAGATTGAACATTAATCGCGTAAAGCCGCCGTCGAGCCTGACCTGCGGTCTGATACACAATGGCAGAGCACTATAAGTCAGGATCACTTCTGGATCTTTACTCTTCTCTCAAAGAGGAGAACGTTCCTCACACGAGGAGGCCTGCTCAGAAGATGTTGGTTCTCTTTGGATCTACCTACATGAGAACAAACATTCTAGTGGTGAAGTTCAACAGATCAGATCCTCTCTCACTGATACCTGTCAGCTGTCCTTCACATCTCCACCTCATTCAACCAGACTTCATGCACTTGTTCACGCCCAACACAATTGCTGGTCTTTAACATACATCTTTAAGGTAAGGTTTAAAGGTACCTTAAAATATATATATATATATATATTCATAGCCTTATTGTAACATCTATTCTTACCAGTAGCAGCTCAAAACCATATCATTTACAGTTTTTTGGAACAAGGTCTGGAACAAGGCTCCTGAAGCTGCAGGTCTGCTGAGACCCTCAGAGACCACCAGAGACCCTCAGCTCCTTTAAATCCAGATTGAAGACTTGTCTGTTTGCTGTTGCCTTTAATTGAACCAGATTCAACTGTTGCATCTCACTACTGAATTTTATTTCTTAAACTGCACTGCAACTTTTATTCAATTTGTATTTTTTTATTTTGCTTTTTGACTGTTTTAATGTTTTCTTAACTGTTTTAAATCCTGTTTTCTCTGCATTATGTGTTGATGCTTTTAATGGTTTTATGTGAAGCACTTTGAATCGCCTTGTTGTTGAAATGTGCTATACAAATAAACTTGCCTTGCCAATATTAAATCTTTGATATCTGGTAAAGTCATTACTCGTCCCTGTGTGCTCATAACCGTAACCTTTTTCAGAGCTTAAGTGTCTCTATAGAACTACATAGGGGCACAATGAGGCCCTCGTGTTATGATGTGTTTGTGTTATGAACATGCCATCAGGAGCCTTGGCCAGTGTTTCTTCCTTCTATAGTTAAGCATGTTGGTGCGTTATGAAATGGGGGCTTTCATTTTATAATATATACTTGTTTTAAATTACTGTTATCTGTTGGTTATTTACCGTATTTATCTACTATTACACTGTTTATTGTTTGTATTATATATTTATATTGTTTTATTCTATGTCGATGTTTATTGTTATTCACCTTTCACTTAGTAAAATTCCTTGTATGTTCAACATACCTAATGTTGGCCTGAGGTCAAATGTAATGCTATTGCCATAATGGCTTATATTAGGTTGATAACAATTATGATTTTGTGAATTTAAGATGCAAGGCCTGAACATGCTGTAATTGAGGTGAGTACGGTATGTGATGCTTAGTGCTACATTGATGTTATGCTTTAGTATAATTGTTGAACAACAAATAGACAAACTCATAAAAGTCCTGTTTGCAAAAACAGGTCAGGTCTTATGGACAGAGAGGACCACTGTTGAAGCTCCGCTCCCATCGATGGCAGCCTCCCAGCAGGATATTGTACCTGGTGGTGGTGGGGCGGTGCCGGTCACCAGGATTGCGACATACAGCCACACAAAGAGGGTACTGTCATGAGAGCAGTCCCAGACATTGAAGAACTAGACAGTAGATTGACAAAACAGATATTGAAAATGATAAAACTACAGTCTATCAGCAAAAGACTGTTTTAAAGGGTAATCTTTTACCTCATATTGTATTCAACTTTGCAGCTACTTACGAACCTAGGGGTGAATTTACCCAAAGGGTTACATAACCATCAGTCTTGATCATAAAAACAAAATATTCATTGATTTTCAGAATTTTAAGAAACAAGCTAATTAAATCTCTTCATTTGTAATGAAGTTGGAAGGAAATGTTGCCAATATGCTTGGCTTTGGAGAGGGATTCTGTCCCTTTTACCAGGAAACCCTCGTAGCATCTTCACTACCCGTATAGTTCATTCAAGCTGTGGCTTTTTAAAGAGGCCACAGATTAATAGAACACATAGACATTTTAACATGGGCATTTAAGGTAGATCACAAATGTGTTGATTCTACCTCTAACCTTGATGTCAAACTCAGACTTTGGATGGGTGAATACATTTCCCGTAATAATAATTATGACAAGGAAAATTCACACAAGGGATCTGAGATAGAAAATGAGGGGGTCTCTTGACGACAAATCTGACTTCATCATGTGAATTGGAAAACCTCTTTTAAAATATCAAGACAATGTTTTAAATGAACATGCACTTTAAGGATTACTTTTCAATATGTGCCAATATCTAATCACTACTTGATGTACTGACTTAGATTTAGGACAATAAGTGGATAAATATGAAAGACCTGAAGAACAGGACTGCTAGACCTAGGTGTGAGTAAATCAGACCTGGTTGTCCAATAATTAATCTCCATATCCCTCACTTTAAAATGGGACTTGTGACTAAAAAGATTCATCAGAATAAATGATGCATGTTGAGCTCGTACCAAACAAGGTACTGGGATATATTTACTCCACAGGGCGCCACCTTGTGGAACAACAGAACTATAGCAATTAATAATGCTATTAATAACAAGATTGTCTTATGGTTTAACATAGCCAATACTTTAATAAGCTTGGTTGAAAATACGAAGCACACTATAGGCTATTTATTGCCATATAACATTCTATTATGAAGACATTTTGTTCCTTCTAACGTGAGCTGCATGTTTTAAATAAAGTTGTATTTACAAAAAAAGGGGGAGGGCGAGGAAAAGAAAGAAGAGGGCGGAAGAAGAGAAAATCCGCCATCTTCGTGAGGTCGAAATCTGCAGTGCAGGGGTAATATCTTTAGTATTTATGAATTATCATTTAATCCATCGTCTACTGAACTCAGTTAAGGTTAGTAGCCGAAGGCTGAAACGCGCCTCATGTCCGTGAAGTTAGCAGCGGGTTAGCTTCCGCTAGCTCGTGACATGAGCGTATGTGGCAATCGAGGTGACGTCACGTGACTCACGATGCCCTGCCGAGTACAAACATCTCACGGGCGGATGAATGAATGAATCACGCAGCGCTAGTTGTTACACGTTGATCCTAACGCTGCGTTTCATCTGTTAACGATGACGTCACTGTTTACGTGTGTTTGCGGTCCGAGCCGCAGCGGGTCACGTGGTACTGTCCAGATGTAAGGACACAGGGTCGACCTGTATTCTTCCCTTTTAGCAATAACTTGATTGTACACGTCATAACGGACAAACAAGCCAACGTGCCATGGAATCACACAAACATAGATGCAATCAAAACAAAGAGGAATCGATAGGAAAAAGGAATGGAAGTAAAACATGCATTTAACATAATGAGGACTTAGAGATATAGAGAAACTATAAGCGGTTAATGTTTTGTGTTGGTAAATGTACATGTGACATGTTTTTATAATAACAAATACATTAATAATTTGCACAATATTAATAATTGTCTTCCAACATGTGTTGTGGGGCTGCAGCTATATTTTAATTTATATTTTCTGAGCACTTAGGGAAAATCATATCTTTTTTGTGTTTTATTTTTTTCCACACACCAAATCCAGCCATAAGCACGAGCAAGAGACATGCATTGTCTACCATCCACATTCCCACTGGTCTTGCGCTGGACTTAAACTGGCAACCCTCGTACTGAACTACTGGACTATTGTCTTTATAATTGATCTGCTGATTATTTTAGAAGGAAAGGAAAAACATTTGATTGAACGGGGAATGGTAAATATCATTATAGTATGAGTGTAATAATGTTAATTAATTGTTAACAAAAAACATGGCTGCCAGGTGAAGTTTCTCAGGATGTTTTTGTTTGAGGTTCTCTGTTCAGATACTTTTCAAAATGTGTTAGTATTTTTTTTCTTCTTCACTGTATAATTTCAGATGCCAAGACATTGCTCAGCAGGCGGCTGCAAATCTCGAGACAACCGTGCGACTCGTAATGCTGGGATCACCTTTCACAAGTGAGCATTTTGTAGAGCGTCAGGTTTGCATACTTCTAGGATTGAAAGACCTTTTGATTTCTGTTCTATTCACTATTTACAGGGCCCTTACAACAATATTTATTTTGTAATAATGTATGGAAACAAGACGTTGTAAACAATTAGCTCAGGCTTAGAGCAGCAACATAAACATTCAATGTGATAAATTCTAAATTCAGATCACATCTATGATGTATTGCTTACACATGGTGACGACTGAGCTCTCAACGTGCTTTAACGCTGCACCGATACAGGAGCCACCATGCAAGGTGCCACCTGCCCACCAGGACTAACTAAACATCCACACACACTCACACACCGCTGGAGCAATTTGGGGTTAAGTGTCTTGCCCAAGGAAACGTGGACATGGCCTAGCGGAGCCAGGGATCAAACCACCGATCCTCTGATTGAAGGAAGACCCGCTCCAACACTGAGCCATAGTTAACGGTGCTAACAGTTCTAACAATGCAAACAATGACAAAAGTCCTGACAGAACTAACACTGTTTACCTGAGGGGGAGCTGGAGCGTGGACGCTATATTTCCACCACGACAATCACAATGTGCTTATTTATGCTCAGCGCTCTTTTAGGCTGCTTGTGTGTGCGCTCTCCTGTAGCAGAAGGCGTTAAGCGGTCTTTACATGCCGTGCTGTCGGAGGACAGCCGTGTCCTCCGACCTGCCTGCTGTGTTCTGCTGCAGGAGAGCGCACACAAACAGCCTTAAAGAGCGCTGAGCAATAAATAAGCATTAAGAAACATCAACGCTGGTCTGTTGCCGTCATCGGGAAACTCAAGTCGGGAACGGAGAAGCTTTACAGCAGTCTTTACTGTAACTTATAATTTTTATAATAATTATAATACTCGGCCCGCTGCCCGTAGTTTGCCCACCCTTGCTCTAAATCTTTACATAGACTATAGTTGTTTGACGATATATTAATGCTCTGAATATCAAAATTGAGAGACAGCGAGTGCGATTACTGGCAGCGGCAAGTCCGTGGCGAACGTGTGGCAGCCAGTTGTCAGGACAGCGGCGAGTCAGTGGCTCCTCTCTGACTATGGTCCCTAGTGGTGGCTCCTCTCTGACTACTGGACAACAACAATAAGGAGACAAAATATTCTTTGAATAATAATAATTTGTCATTGTAATGGACAGATTACCAAAAGGAGCAACTCGGAGGAACCTTTGGATCACCAACTCACACCGTGCAGACTCCTGGGATCCGCAGACGGATTTCATCTACTTCTGCTCCAAACACTTCAGCCCAGACAGCTTCGAACTGACTGGCTGCAGGTCTGTAAACTCAATCAGTATCAATAGTTTGTGTTATTGACCATGGGAGCTGAATATGAGTCTACTGCTGATGGTGTTTGTATAACAGCCTCTTATGTGTTACACCTTCTCATCCACAGTGGGATCAGAAGACTAAAGGAAGATGCATTTCCTACATTATTTGATTCCTCTTCCACAAGCAAATGGAAAAGACCAGGAGCACTGCAGCCACAAGACGACATTCCTGTCAGGTACACACACAGAGTCACATTGTGTCATGGTGATGTTTATTTTGTATAGCCCAAAATCACAAATACAAATTTGCCTCTGAGGGCTTTACAATCTGTACACATAACATCCTGTCCTGGGACCTCACATCGGATCAGGAAAAACTCCCCAAATAAAGATAGTAAGAAAATTATTCATATAATGAGTAGTAGGCATAGACCACATCAGCAGAGGGAGGTAGAGAGGAGGGGCCGCCATGGCAGGAGGCAGGACCGGTTCCAGACAGCCACGATCCATGGAAACTTGAGGCGAGGAAGCACAGAGGCTCCCGGAAAAAAGTAGAATTAGTAATGTGCATTGAAGGGACAGTAATTTATCCAGAAGGAGTGAAAGAAGAGGAGAGAGGAGCTCAGTGTATCCTAAGATGTCCCCCAATAGTCTAGGCCTATAGCAGCATTCTGTAGGTCGTAAGCTTTACAGGAAGATGTGCTAATCGTGTAGCATCGAGCTAGCGCCATGAAAATCTATATTTTCCATACCTTGGGGAGCTCTCTCGAGTCACTTTCGAGTCCTCAAGTCATACTTGTGGTTTTTGTTAATATTTATGGTTGAATTGTGTTTTAAGCATGTACAATTGACTGATATGCTCTTGTAAGCCCAGGATGTGCTGTTTCATTAGCAACGTGACATGAATAGGCCTGGCATTGATTCATGGTGATATGTGATCATATGAAGACATGAGACCTCATGAAGGAGCACCCCTCCCCCTAGGGGTCGATTTAAGATAAAGAGGTAAAGTAGTACAAAAACAGGTTAGTATTTCCTGTCAAATCTTTTCATGTAATATATCTAACACATACTAAAGTTACTCACACACCTTAGCAGGAGTTGTTGCACAGCAGCAAATTAAGTGTTTTTAGCATAGAAATGAAAGGTTGAGTTTGCTATATTCTGCCAACGGCTATTTCTGTATATAGTTAATAGAGGGCCCAGAACAAAACATTGAGAACTTGCGAGGTAGCAACACTAGCTAAATTGCTTGTCGTATGTCTATGAGAGAGTTTGCAATCCACCCATCTTCATTTTCAGGAAAAAGTATTGTGCTGAACAGTATCACAGGTCTAAGCGAGGTCTTTGAAAAGAGAAATACATGTTATGTTATCTAGGGCTTCAGTTGTATAGTTTGACCGTCATTGTAACAGTAACAGTATTATGGCTTTAGCACAATCAGTATAGAGTTGGTTGCCATGTAATAATAATATTAATTAAAGCTGCAAGCAGCATTGATCGGGCCCTCTCACCTTGAGGGTACTTGCTGGACGCTGGTTGATGCAACCTGAAACTTGCCATCAACCATCAGACACTGCGTACACAGGTTAGACCAGTGTTTTTCAACCTTTTTTGAGCCGCCGCGGCACATTTTCTACAATACAAAAATCCCTCGGCACACCAACAACCTAAAAAGTTACAAAATGTCACATTGTAGCATAACACAGCATATATGGTAGCTCATTATTGCGCTACCTACTGGCATGGAAGAGTATTCAGTGTTTCAAGTAAACCAGATCGCTCCATCAGACAAAAAAAAAAAGTGTTATCACTTTGTTAGAAAAATGAAAATAAAGTTATGCAAAAAATAACTAATATTTAGTTACTACTAAATATCTTATTGTGGAAAACAATAAGCTATTGCAAAACAAAACGGAATGAGTGCAGATGAGTGAGCATCAGGTTGTATTAGTGGCTGCAGTGAGCTGCTTTCCTCTACACATCTTTTTAAAACGGGGTTGTAGATTTGATACGGCTCTCAATTCATGCTCCATGATGAGAGACAACAGCAGAAAGCCGACCTCACCGAGATCTCATAAAGATCGGCTTTTGGCGAAATGCCAAGAATCGGCGCATGTGCAGCGTAACCTGTTAACGGCGGATGGTGAACATTTAAAACCAGCATTTCCTCTTGCGCCACACCTGTAATAAATACCTGTAATAAAGGTATTACACCTGTAATAAATACCTGTAATAAAGATATTACACCTGTAATAAATACCTCCCAGTTTGATAAATACTGACTTAAAGGAAACATGGTGTTCATTTATTTTAATGACGACCACAAAGTGAGCAGGCTTTATCACTGCAGTGTATTTTTCAGGCTTTTGGAAGAATATTTCCAGAGCCTCTCTGAGTCAGAAACGTCATTGATGGAGCTCTAGGCTGTTTGTCTTGACCTGCAAACACATGAACTGTTAGGCTTTAACAGTGAGAGCTCATATCTTAAAATACTGATAGCTTCAGCAGCAAATCCCATTGTGAAAAGCACGCGACATATTTTTCGCCGCTCTCTCTCTCTCTCCGCTGTGTCTCACCTGTGCAGCGCATCAGGCGGAACTCCGCATGGCGACACAGAGCAGAGCAGAGTTGTGTAGACGCGACCCATAAATGACATGCTGTGTAGATAAGATCAATAACATATGGCCGTTTAGTTTGTTTCATAGCAGAACAAGGTGCAGACCTGTTCTATATTACTCTGCCAGCCACTATATTGCAGCTCAGACGCTCAACAATGGAAAATCATTTGCGGCAACTAAATAATATTTTTTTGGACCAATTAAGTGAAATTGGACATTTTCACACGGCACACCTGACGATCTCTCACGGCACACTGGTGTGCCGCGGCACAGTGGTTGACAATCACTGGGTTAGACGATATTCATGCGTGGAGCAGCGTCGTCATGGAACTCGGGGGCTTAACATTGAACCTATTGAGTGTATCTCTGAATACAATTTTAGATGAAAGCCATAACAGATTTTTTTTTTTTAGCTACAAAAGTAATATGTGTGAATGTGCTCTAGTGTTTGTTACATAACAGACTGTCAAAGTAAATGCAGGTCTCTCAACCAACTGTGTGTTTGTGCTGGAGGGTCTGGCAGCAATACATGTGGGCAGCTAGCACCTTAAAACCTATGTGTGTCTGTGTTGTTCGCTAGGCTAGCATTGTGTGCTAGTGTGTCTGTGTTGTTCGCTAGGCTAGCATTGTGTGCTAGTGTGTCTGTGTTGTTCGCTAGGCTAGCATTGTGTGCTAGTGTGTCTGTGTTGTTCGCTAGGCTAGCATTGTGTGCTAGTGTGTCTGTGTTGTTCGCTAGGCTAGCATTGTGTGCTAGTGTGTCGGTGTTGTTCGCTAGGCTAGCATTGTGTGCTAGTGTGTCTGTGTTGTTCGCTAGGCTAGCATTGTGTGCTAGTGTGTCGGTGTTGTTCGCTAGGCTAGCATTGTGTGCTAGTGTGTCTGTGTTGTTCGCTAGGCTAGCATTGTGTGCTAGTGTGTCGGTGTTGTTCGCTAGGCTAGCATTGTGTGCTAGTGTGTCGGTGTTGTTCGCTAGGCTAGCATTGTGTGCTAGTGTGTCGGTGTTGTTCGCTAGGCTAGCATTGTGTGCTAGTGTGTCGGTGTTGTTCGCTAGGCTAGCATTGTGTGCTAGTGTGTCGGTGTTGTTCGCTAGGCTAGCATTGTGTGCTAGTGTGTCGGTGTTGTTCGCTAGGCTAGCATTGTGTGCTAGTGTGTCGGTGTTGTTCGCTAGGCTAGCTCTAGGCTATGTTGAGCATTACATTAGTGTCGCTTTCTCCCTTTCAGAAAGTAGCTTTAAGTGTAACAGGGGTGTTAGGGACCCAGATGCAGTACGACAGGATTCCAGAATCGTTTCAACAAACTTTATTCCAGGCAGATTTAACAAAACAAATAGTCCAGGATCTCCTTCCCGGGGAAAAATCCGACAGGAACCAAAGGGAGCTGAGGCAGTTCTCGTGTTCCGGGGCGGAGACGAGGCGGGGAAGTCTGAACGGGCCGGGGGGTAAACGCTGGATGGTCTGGCATAATGTGGAGAACAATCTGGCAGTGAGTGAGTGAAGATGGGGCTCATACACCAGAGGGAGTAGGTGCAGTTTATTCATTAGTTGCCCTTGAGTCTTTGTCCTTAAGTTATTAAACGGTTACTCCCCGCCTCCCCTTGATTTTAGTCGGGGAACATAACAATTAGGCAAGTGACTCAAATGCAAAAATCCAAAAGGTTACTGAATCCAGGTTCACAAAAGGCAGAAATAGGCAGTAAGCCCAATATTCACACTGCATACAAAAAGGCATGTACAAAAACAGGCTGCGGTAAATCAGGCGGAAACAATCCAAACCGCTGGACTGCTAGAGTCTATTGAAGCACTGAGACAATCTGTTCACAATGGCTCGTGAACAGCTGGGGTAGAAATACTGGGAGCTCTAATGAGCTAATAATGAAGCACAGGTGAGGAACAAAACAGGCAGGAAGTAAGACAACCTAGGAAGCATGGGTAAGTGAATACAACAATGAAACATAAAACATTGCTATCAGGATCCTCAATCTGACTCCTCACCAGGCTGTTAGCTAGTCCATTATGTTTGCCAGAAATCTCCCATTTCCCAAGTTGATGGAAGACAGAAATGGCTTGTAATTCATTTTCATATAATTTCATTGATAAACTTGTTTTAACCAAAGAGAAATTGAGTCGCAACATGGCACACAATGAGAACAGAAAACAATTCTACTCAATAAAAACAGTTCAACTGTCGTGCTAATTAGAGTGCTGAAAATGTAATGTGCAAAGGTTTGTCCTTTCATTTGTCACACACCTGTATGTCCTGCCATATGCCGGAAAAACTAATGGCCTTTGTCCCTTTGTTCTTTTCTGTAGGAAGAATCCCCGCTCAGGTGACCAGGAGAACGCTCAGCAGGAGACGGACCGGTATCGGACTTCAGAAGAACCCACAATTCAGAAGGCCGTTGAGGAGAGTCATTTAAACACACCTGCAGGGATGGAGCACCTCTCACAGCAGGAATGTAGTCCAGCAGCAGCCTCTTGTCCCCTCTCCCCATCACGGTACATGAGGCGTTTGCCCCCTCCTCCAGGCTTTTACCTGCCAAAGGAGCACAGCTACGCTCAGCTCTGCCCCCTGCTGTGGAGGAGACGTTATGACCAGGCTATTGACTGCTTGGAGAAGGCTCTACGGCAGTTGCATGCTGCTAGGCGGAGGGAGAACCGCCTGCGCAGCACTGTGCTGAGGCTCCATGATAAACAACTGAAGCACACTTTACTTGTGTCACAAGATGGTTGTAAAAACAGAGGGAGCTGGACTCAAGTGGGGGAGAGGAGACGAGGCAAAGGAGGATCTAACCAGGAAGAGAGTGAGATTGATGCTAAATGTGAGTATACAGGGCTGTGTGAGGACAGATATGTGGATCAGACGGAGTTGGGGAATCCTTTTCTTCCGGCAACTAACAGCTGGTCTGAGGAGGAGAAGGCGTACTGCTTTTGCTGTGGAAGAGGGCAGGCACAGGTTGGTGGTCAGGCAGCACGCAGAGTGGCAGAGACTGGGGAAGATGTGCAGCCCACAGTGCAAGAGGACTCTCTGCAGGTTCAGAGATCTGTTGAAACCAGTACTTGTGACACAGTTGAAAATGCCAAAGACGTACAAATAGTCAGGCTGGAAAGGCCACCTGGGAAAAGTGTGGAAACCAGTGACTCAAATTCCCAAATTCTGCTCCAAACTCAAGGTCTTCAACATGTGATCCCTGCTGGAGGGTTTGTTCCTGATGTTCATGAGCAGAGTTTGACGTTTTTAGCCTCTCAGCAGAAGCTGCTCCCTGACCCGTGTGAGGGGCCGACTGCAGCGTTGGGTCCGGAGCGTCACCTGGATCTACAGCTGCAGCAGCTGCTGTGGATACAGGACAGTTTAGAGGGACAGCCTGGCCCTGCTGAAGAGGGATCACAAATAGTTTTGAAGGAGGGAGTTGCTGATGAAGCACAAAACATACTTGTTTCAGAACACAGAGGAGACTTGGGACAGATGACAGAGAACAGCGGAGCTCTGTCCAGAGTTCAAACAGCCTGTGATGATGAGCAGCATTCTGTTATCAACACGACACTGGTGGACATGGGAGAAGATGTGAGGGAGAAACTTAAAGAACACCTGGAGGGATTTCACCTACAGCTGAGCACCGAGTTTATAAACTGACAACAGAGTGCTTTTGTTACCGCAGTGATTCATTTGTACCAGTCTTGGATGAATATACTGTGAGGATGTGTGGCCTCTGGAATATATGACACCATGGTGTTGTTGTAGAGCAACAAACATTGAAGTTAGAGATGTTAGAGATGTGTATATATATATATGCACACACACCATGGAGCTCCATTTTTGTTCAAAACCTATTGAGCCTTACTGTTTGCATTGGGTGACAAAATCACATTTGTAAAGATGTATTTATTCAGTTGGAGTTGAAACAGACCGGGTAGGAACACATTCGATTAAATGTAATTAATTTGTATAGCTCAATATCACAAAATAGCCTCAGAGGGCTTTACAGTCTGTACAACATAAGATATCCTCTGTCCTGGGACCTCACATCGGATCATCAGGAAAACTCTCCAAAAAGCCCTTAACAGGAAAAAAGGAAGAAGCCTTCATAGAGCACCAGAGGAGGATCCTCTATCAGGATGACACAGAACAGATGGCATGTGTACACAATGAACAACATAATATAATTACAACATAGTCAATCATATGATATACATGATTCATATAATGGGAGTAGTAATAGCACTATTATTAGCAGAAATAATAATAGAAAGATAATGTCTCCTAATATTAACTGCAGCAATAGAATAATAATGACAATTATTAAAAAAGTAAAAGTGTTGGTTTTGGACTTCTTATGGGATTTGTTGAAAATTATAAAATGTTTTGCAAGTCAAACATATTTCAAAAACAAAGATTCAATGGGGAAAAGTACAGACATGAAGATAAAGCTCTGATGTTGAAATAAAGGGATAATTGCAATTTTGACTTGTCAGTTTATTTCAGATTCCCTCGTATTCTTTTTAATTTTAACTTTGTTACGAGGTCCAACCTTGAGTTCTCTGCAGGAGCAATGTGTTGTAAAGTTCATAGAGCAGTAAACACGTTGTGGATGTTTTATAATGTCAGGGAATATAAAACAAATGTTATCATCCACCTGAGAAAAGCAAAGTGGATGTAATGTTGGACAACTTATGCAATTAAAAATGAATTTCAAAGCACTGTAAGAAAAGATGTTCATGCTAAATAGATGGTGGTTAGATATGGTCAAGTAGATGACCAGAATTAAACTGCTGAGTCAGCTGTCACTCAAATGTAATGCAATGTAGGTGTTTCTCTGTGAATTAATTTATGCAACTACATTGTTTGCATTCATTATCTCCTATCAAATTTGAGAGATGGAAATATAAAAAAGTAATGAATAATAAATGTGTTTGTGTAACTGTCCCTAAATTGTTGTGCTTATGAAGTGATGAGATCTAGTTGCCACTACAGCAACAATTCTCAAATGAAATTAATTATTAAGAGACACACCTGCTTCTGTTAACAATATACATACAATACAATATATTGATTTACTGAGGGCAATTCTTAATAGAAAGGCTTAAAAATGCTGGAGGGAGAATGTTTTCATGACAAAAAAAGGGGGAAACGTTTTTACACTGCTACTCCTTCTTGGAATAATTTTCATAGATAGATGAATGGATGGATTGATGAATAGAACATTGGACTTGGACTCGTCAGCACATAAGAAGAAGAAAGTATCCTTTATTAATCCCCTTGGAGAAATTATTATCTGCATTTAACCATCCTTAGTTCCATTAGTGATCAGCAGTGTGCTGCTCCTTAATTGCTCTGATGATACTCAACTATATCTGTCGATCAAGCCAGATGAAATCCACCAGGTCGCTAAGCTTCAAGCGTGTCTTAAAGACATAAAAACCTGGATGACCTGCAACTTCCTGCTGCTGAACTCGGACAAGACTGAAGTTATTCTACTCGGCCCAGAACACCTCAGAAATCAACTATCTGACGATATGGTTTCCCTGGATGGCATCGCTCTGGCATCCACCACCACAGTAAGGAATCTCTGAGTTATTTTTGACCAGGACCTATCCTTTGGCTCCCACGTGAAACAGATCTCAAGGACTGCCTTTTTTCACCTACGGAACATCTCAAAGATCCGGCACATCCTGTCTCAAAGCGATGCAGAAACATTGATCCACGCATTTGTTACTTCAAGACTGGATTACTGTAACTCCGTATTATCAGGCTGCTCCGGAAAGTCCCTTGGGTCTCTCCAGATGATCCAGAATGCTGCAGCTCGTGTACTAACGAGGACTCGGAAGAGAGATCACATTACTCCTGTACTAGCTGCTCTCCACTGGCTTCCTGTAAGATCGAGAATCATATTTAAAATCCTTCTCCTCACCTATAAAGCCTTAACTGGTGATGCACCATCATATCTTAAGGAGCTTATAGTGTCATATTATCCCACTAGAGAGCTTATAGCACCATATTACCCCACTAGAGAGCTTATAGTGCCATATTATCCCACTAGAGAGCTTATAGCACCATATTACCCCACTAGAGAGCTTATAGCACCATATTATCCCACTAGAGAGCTCATAGTACCATATTACCCCACTAGAGAGCTCATAGTACCATATTACCCCACTAGAGAGCTTATAGTACCATATTACCCCACTAGAGAGCTCATAGTACCATATTACCCCACTAGAGAGCTTATAGTACCATATTACCCCACTAGAGCGTTACGCTCACTGAATGCAGGGTTACTTGTGGTTCCTAGAGTCTTAAAGTAGAAGATGGGAGCTAGAGCTTTCAGTTATCAAGCTCCTCTTCTATGGAATCAGCTTCCACTTTCAGTCCGGGGGGCAGACACAGTCACCTCATTTAAGAGTAGACTTAAGACTTTCCTCTTTGATAGCGCTTATAGTTATATAGTAGATTCACAAGGGCAACTCACCCGGTGATTTGATTCCATCAGAGATCCCCCCCCAAGTCTGCGTTCTTTCCCCTCTGCTCTTCTCCCTGTACACCAACAGCTGCACCTCCAGTCACCAGTCCGTCAAGCTCCTGAAGTTCGCGGATGACACCACCCTCATTGGACTCATCTCTGGTGGGGACGAGTCCGCCTACAGGTGGGAGACTGACCACCTGGAGACCTGGTGCAGCCAGAACAACCTGGAGCTCAACGCTCTGAAGACAGTGGAGATGTTGTGGACTTCAGAAAGAACGCAGCCCCTCTCACCCTGTGTGACTCCCCCGTCGACGCTGTGGAGTCCTTCCTCTTCCTGGGCTCCATCACTACCCAGGACCTCAAGTGGGAGCTGAACATCAGCTCCATCACTAAGAAGAGTCAGCAGAGGATGATCTTCCTGAGGCAGCTGAAGAAATTCAACCTGCCAAAGAAAATGATGGTGCACTTCTACACTGCCATCGTTGAGTCCATCCTCTGCTCCTCCAGCACCGTCTGGCACGCTGCAGTTTCTTCCCGTCGGCAGTCGGGCTCATCAACAGAGCCGGGTCCCCCACTGACTGACCCTGTCACACCCAGGACTATTTCTTACCGGTCACTCCCCTGCACATCCCTTCACACACATGTCCCTTTAACATACACTTTACATAACTGTTATCTGTTTGTCTGAGCACTTTATCTTATACTTGATTTAATATCGATTGCACTGTTGTTGTCGTTGATTGTTGATTGTCTCGTCTCATGTCTAATGTATGCACCTTCTGCCAAGAAAAAATCCTTGTTTGTGTAAACATTCCTGGTAAATAAACAGTTTCTGATTCTGAACTATGGGGAGACTGGGGATCGAACCCCGGCTAACTTGTGGTTACAGGACGAGCGCTCTCCCCGTGAGCTGCAGGCTCCAGCCGCCCTCACACATTTTAACATGTTCTCTGGTCTTGGTTAGTCCCACCCAGCCGGGAACAACAGCTGTATGCCTCTGTGGAGGAGCTGGGGATGTCGTCAGAGTTGTCTCAATTTGAATGAACAAAAGAAATGCCTGAAGATGTGGAGTTCCAAAGATGTGGGTGTTTACTAATCATGCAGGGAGGGTCCCTCTAAGAGATGCATTATGGGAACTGATCCAGTGTGGGGACCTGATGGAGAAGGGGGGAAGAAATAATCATCATAATTTCAGAAGAAAGGGGATCTTCACCTGAAGCTCCACACTGTAGAGACCAGCTAATGTCTGTAGATTCTTGTGGTGGATTTGACCCCCCCCCCCCCAACACACACACACACACACACACACACACACACACACACACACACACACACACACACACACACACACACACACACACACACACTGACTGGAGTCATACAACCAGATAGAAAGAATGTGGTCGTGTCTGCTTCCTTCTAACTCTTTGGTGTTATTTAAAACGTTCCCAACAATATAACTGCATGTCTCACATGAAGTCTGCATATTATTCAGTATCAGAGGAAGCTGGTGTCGCGTTGGCGGCTGGCAGTGAAGAGGTTAACATGTGACAGTTTGGAGGAGAAGTGGAATACCAGCCTCAACTTGCAGGCAGTTATTGCGCAAAACAACAGCGTCCAACTTTCCTAAAGCTTTCCAGATGTGGAATGAGTTGTGTGTTGAATGAGGTGCGCCTCGCTGTGATACCCCGACACATCCTACACGGGATAATACTTTAACACGTCGTCTGTCCAAAGCACTAAACACACACGCGGGTTGAGGATAGGTTGTTCCCGCATAACACACGTATAGTGGAGGTGGCTGGAGGTGACGCCTCGCGGCTGCGCCTTCTTCCTGCTTCCCTCTCGCGCAGAGGGAGGACCCGGGACGGCTGCCAGGGGCGGACCGTCGGTAACCCGCCACCGACACTCAGCGAGGCACACAGCAGCAAGAACAGGCAGCACAAAAACTCTCAGTCGACATGTCTCAGGTAAGAAAACTATTCACGAGCTCTAAAACTAACAACTTAAACCCGAGTTTAGTTATGTTGACTTTCAACAACTTTACAAGTTCGTTCAGTAGATCGTCGAGAAACTGAGAGGAGCGAGTCTTAAAGAAAGGTTTCCTGCTAAAAACACAACATCTCACGCCAGGCGGGGAAAAGTGAGTTTCCACAGATAGGTCGAGTTTAACTTTAGCCTCGTGTTTTACTACCAGGAGAGACTCTTCTTCTTTTTCACTACCAGGAGAGACTCTTCTTCTTTTTCACTACCAGGAGAGACTCTTCTTCTTTTTTACTCCCAGGAGAGACTCTTCTTGACTCTTCTTCTTCAGCCGAGGCAGCGGCCCCTCCCTGAAGCCTCTGAGCCTCGTGACTCCTTTAGAAACAATGCACATATAGAAGCTTCTTCACCCGGAGAGCAGTATTTCATTATGAACTACGTTGTTTTGTGGAAAGCGTGTTTATCTTTGATTATTTTATAAAATGACTTCATCAGGGTGTGACTGTGTTAAGGGCCCAGGTGGAGTTCATCCACCTGTCCTGTGTGTTGTATGTAACACATGGCTTCCTCTTTATTATAGGATCTGTTTCATTCTGTTATATGTCCGTCCATGATGAATAGGTTATATATTAACTCATCATTAGTCTGTAATGTATTTATATGTCTATGTAAGTACATTGAGAGCAGCTTAGTGGATGTAGCCTACTCAACCCTGGCCAATAACGCTGATCTGGATCCGGACGTTCACATAAAGTCATGGATGTTCATAGGGAGTGCCACCAAAACATCTATATATATATCAATACACTGCAGTGACATTGTGTCACTTAATATCAAGGAGAACAACCAATGCTGCACTGGAACCTGTGGTCAGGAGAACGCTCTAGGAGAACGCTCTAGAACTTGCTTCCATTGTATTATAAAGCCCCAACACAACTATTGATGTGTACAGTTTACAATCAACAGTGAGCTGGAAAGCCATGTAGGGATGTAGGTGTGGAAATAAGCACTTACAAAACACATCTTCAATTGTTCTCGTTGCAACTAAATCACAAAATGCTGCTCCACTCTCCAATATAAGTATAAAGAACTATTTTCTGCCATTAAACTCCCTAAGCCTCATGCTTGTATTTCAGAGACACATGTGGTATACTTAGGGTAATGTAAGCTCTAGGTAATACATAGAAGTGCTCTACAGTAAACACATTGCCGTGTCCTCAGTCAGGATCTTGCTGCTCTGTGGGATAGTTTCTGTTGAGTTGAAGTGGGCCTGCAGCAGCTTGTGTACATCAGTCAGAAAGGGTGTGGTTTTGAAAAAGCAGTTGGCCCACATGCACTGAATAACTGTAGCGACCATCTTTAATGCTGCTATAAGCCACATTGAAATCAACACTGAAATTAAATTACTATGTTATATAAACTTCTCACCAACTCTACTGTTCTACACAGCTATGTGTCTTTTAGCTGATAGTTTTGGCTTTAGAGTGTACACTACCTGCTCAGCAGCAGACAGACAGACAGTTAAAGACTAACTAAGTAGAGCCTTTAGCAGCTAAAGAGACAGGACTCCCAGAGGCCAAAAACAGAGCTAAAAGAGAGTGAAAATTGGACCGACATTGATCGGGTGGACACTCTTTTCCTCAACCTGTATGTAGTTTTGCCATCTAAACTTCCTGTGAAGACGGAAGTTTATTTTTGAAAAGACATGTACATGTAACAAGCTATTTGCTATTGTTGCTACTGAAGCCAAGTCCAAATCCATTCTGGCATTAGCTATAAAGTCCGTCAGGGTTGCTAAAACAAGCTAACTGTTGCTTTGGCTAATGCAAGTAGCTAGCTAACTAAGGAGCTTTTTTCCTATTCAAGAGCGTGGTCTTTCAATTTGAGAGCATGCCGTATTGATTTCACAGACTTTGTAATGCTTTCCCTCAAAACCCTGTCCTCACACTCAAATAGCCCCTTGTTGCCTTTGCTTTGCTCTACTTCTGCTCCAACTCGATGCTTGCATGCAGATATATTGTTGCATGAACAGATTTTAAGCACTCGAGCTTCAGCTGTTCTCCTCACACTCCCTGTGTGCTAAAATGCTCCTAAATGTCTCCTCTGCTTTGAGATGTCAAAATCCCCCCAACCAATAGACTGCCAGGTGTAGTATTGATAGATTAAATGATCTCTGCTTGTCACAATTTGTCACAACAGCAAGTTCAAAATAAGCTGTGTAGAAACAAGCGTAGACACATTTGTAACACAAACTTAATCAGACACGTATTTTATTGCAATTCATTCCCAGGTATGCTGCTCAGAGCAATGTGCTTTAACTTGCATTAGGTTCAAGCTCTCAGTAAAAATGACTATAGAGAAAATGTTAATTAAAATGCTATCATGTTGCAGTGTTTCCCCTAGCTTTACAGCTTGAGGGGGGCCGACACAAACACTAAAGCAGTGGTTCTTTTTCTGTCACGCCCACTTTGGAGGAAGAACAATGTTGATGCCCCAACAAAGTTGTAACAACTTGCTGAATTTTTGTTGCAATAACAAAATGTTTGACTTTTATAAATCATAGAATAAAGAAAATTGCAATAACTAAGTAAACCAGATTGCTCCCTTAAACAAAAACAAATACAATGTGCAATCACTAGAACAATGCAAATAAAGTTATATCTCTGCAAAAAATAACTAATATTTAGTTAATTGTGGAAAACAATAAGCAATTTTTTTGCAAAACAAAACAGAATTAGTGAAGATATGTGTGAGCCATCACGTTGTATCAGTATTAGTGGCTGCAATGAGCTGCTTTCCTCTAGCCAGCCCTAACTATAAACCTGAGCCAGCTATACTTACTATAAGAGTAATCAAAGAGGAAAGTCTACTCTTAAATGAGGTGACTCATTTAAGAGTAGACTGGACTGAAAGTGGAAGCTGATTCCACAGAAGAGGAGCTTGATAACTGAAGGCTCTGCTCCCATACTACTTGTTAAGACTCTAGGATCCGGAAGCTAATACAGGAATAATGTGATCTCTTTTCTTAGTTTTTGTCAGTACACCCAAATTGCCAACCCTAGCTTCATCCATAGCGACGTAGCAGACCAGAATGCTCAATAGGCTGTTTTTAAAGACGATGCTAAATTCAGTTTTTGTCCTTGAGGTCAGAGGGCAAGGCCCCTGATCAAATCACCAGCATGCTGACCGTCCTGTTTCATTTGTCTTCCTACGGTTTCTTCTCCCAGCATTCAGACCTGGAGAAGGCCATCAACACACTGGTCACCCAGTTCCATTCTGCTTCAGCTGACAATGCTCCAACTCTGAAAACCGATGAATTCAAAGGTCTTTTGTCCTCCCAGATGCCTAATCTGGTCCAGGTAAAACTTTGCCATTACACCTCATAATTCTCACCTCACACAAAGAGATCCTCACCAGCAGTCCCACAGGGCTCATGCACACACATAACCTATAGATCATATAGGATCAGTTAACGTTAACTACGTTTGGATTTAATTCACAATCAAGGTTTGTTAAAGTATTATACCTTTTTGAAAATGTGTTATTTGAATGTCAACATCCCTTTAGGTTTGAAAACTGGCTCTAATATTTGTGGCTTGCATAAATACCTTATGTCTGGGGAATATATGCTGGCCGCAAGTGGGATAGCTATTGTATACTGTATGTGTGGATAGAGTAGTGAATTATGTTGTGTATGGATGTTAAGGGTTGAAACACAATATACACACTTCAAGCCTACAGGTAAGTGTTTGATATTCAAGACCTACATTTTTAGTTGAGTATTCCATGAAAGGATATTTTACCAGGGGATGAGGGAGTCTAATGCAACCTTGGAAAAAAATCAAAATTTAATTTTTTTGAGGCAATCAAAATGCCATATGAGCCCCGTTCTCACCGAGCAAAACCTTGTTTTAATTGGTAAGGCACGCCTCACGTGCGATCCTCTTGCGTCACATTTTTAAACGCGTATGAAACTTAAAATATCCTCAACTTTTCGCCGCAATGCACAGAGTCGCATCATCAATGTCACATTGGCCCAGCCCAATCTACCCCAACCTTTCTGTTCTGATGCCAGTAGATGTGGTAGGAACGGAAAGGTTGATGTTAGTGTTTTTTTATCACAATGAACCATATCATGTCCCCTCCTCCTCATTCAACAGCAGAGGTCAATGTCTGCATTGAATATGTTTCCCCCTGTTATTTACATTTGATCACCTGTGCTGTTTTGCCCGACTCGCTTTGACAAGGGCGTTTTTAAAGTGTAACTAAACCTCACTTTTCTTTCCTTCAAAAATGCCTCTTGAACTTGAAAGAAATATCAACACGTGCAGGGCTGTGAGAGGGGACTCATTTATTGTTTATTGATTCATTTATCGTCATCATCTTGGCTTTTTTAAACAGACATTACCATATTTGAAATGCGGAGGAGTTACAGAGATGCTGTATACGCCTCTGGTAACCTGTCAATCACAAGGTAGCCCCGCCCTAAAGCTGTTTTATGGTCTATTTGACTCTAAATGGACCATACTTTAATGAATGAACATCAACTAGCGATTGAGACCATAAACTCATGTTTAATGAGGTAATATATCAATTGAGACGTTGGGTTATCTCTCAGACTTCTATACAATCAGTTTTTATTTTTTTGCCTAAGGAGTTGCCCCCTGCTGGCTAGTAGAGAGAATGCAAGTTTTAAGAAACAGAAAAAGAAAGGCACTTCGGTATTCACATACATCACACCTGGCTCCAATAGCTGGGTTTCAACTAGTATCGCTACGTACAGTGTATATATAACACAATATGTAGAATAATTCAAATACTTTGCACTAAAATGTCAAGAACATCCTATGAGGACTTGTGCCCTTGAATGATGACCATGATTAGACTTTCGAAATAAATGTATTTTCCACAAGAATCACATTTCTGGAAATGTGGGAAAGGCTTTCAAACTGCTTTCAGATGATCAAATATTGAGATAATATCTTGTGTTTGTGGTGTCTGAAGTCTGGGTGGGGTTAGTCTGGGGACATTTCTGGCTCCTGTTTCTTGCCTCATCCAACTTCTCTTTAGCAATCTCACCAGGTTCAGAAATGTCAGCTTTGATGAGTAGAGGATTCTTTAGCGTGGGAGTAAAGATTTGATTAGTGGATACGCCTTCACCTTCACAGTGAACACACAAATCATTTCTACCTGTTTTTACTTGCTCATGATGACAAAACAGGTCCCTTCAGACGACGTGTTCGGTGACATCCTGGGGAAGATGGGTGTGGGTGCCGGCGAGGGCATCTCTTTCAAGCACTTCTGGAGCTTAATCCAGTCAGTAGCCACCAAACAGCACAACCTCCTCAGCGAGCAGATGGGCTCCTCATGCAGCTGCATCCTGCTGTGAAGAAGAAACTCAGCCAACCGATCAGCTCTGAGTTTCCACCCGGGAGTTTAATTAGAAAAAGTAACAATATGCACATCACTCTCAATCAGGTGTCGGACAGAATACAAAGTATAGTACAATAAAGCAAGCTGTTTCAAACATTTTTTTAATAATGTGATCTTTTATCTGACTGGTTTCCACATCACACTTCTGCCAGTATTACTGCCCAGTATCCTTATCATTTAAAGTTCAAATTCAGTCTAGTTGGCATTCAAATTTGCACATTGTCCCAAGTCTGCATGTTACTATATTTTTTAACTACAATTTCAACAACAATCTTACAATAGAAATAATCTCATCATCTGCATACGTAGTATCAGATAGCATTGACTCCTAGCCATTTGGTGATCTTGAATTAAGTTAGTTTTTTATTCTAAACATTATTGTTATAGGCAATCAAACTGTGCACATCAACATAACTCTGAAAGTATAGTTGGCATCCATATAAATGTGTCTGTGTGCTTGTTGACTGTCTAACAGAGACAGAGACCATCATCTTTATCTTTCTGATGCAGCAGCTTTTCAGTGGGGACATCGGAAAAAGCCTTCAAATGAGTTTGATGCATATTGAACCTTTCAAACACTAATAGACAATTCAACAAGCGGAGGCCCTAGCACTCATTTGGGCTTTAACTGGTGGAAAAGGCATCGGGCAATGTCATATTCATAAACAGATTCACATTTCCTCATTTGCTGCATTTTCCCCTTGTATAATATTGAGTCATGGGGCCTTCAAACTAATAGAGCGGCCTTCTATTTTGGTATTCACAACTTGATTAGTACATTTTATAATGGCTCAAACTGGCATGTTAACAGTTTTTAAAATGTTCTATTATCAAATGGAAAAGATTTAAAATCATTCAGCATTTTAAAAAGGGAACAAGAATGGAGTCTGTGTCCTCTCACTAGTAAACCACATAGTTTCTGTTTGGCACTACAGTGTAGTCAGCCTTGCATTTCAGACATGCAAATTCAGGAGTACCATCTGAAGGCCCATCAGTATGCGAGCATGTGTCATCCTTAGAAACATGAGGAAGAACGCCATTACCTTCAGAGGCTTTGAGACATTTTGAATTCCTTTCTTTGTGCAGAACTGACTCCAATTCACAGTTTCTGTGATTGTCTTAGCAAATTAAAAATGTGAAACCATGTCTATAAATATACTGTATGATATTAATCATCTGAATTTGACCATGTGTGTGTCAGTAACAAAACACTAAAGTGTACCTTGGATTGATACTAAATGGTGAAACGCCTTAAATTGTGTGCTTTGTAGTCTCTTATGTTTCTACAAGTAATGCTTTACATGTGCAAGCCTGCCTTTTCTATGTATTTATATTTTGTAATTCTCTGTATTCTGACCTGTGACACCTTAAGAAAAATGATGTAATAAACATACAAAGAAATCACTAGTACTGCAATTTTATATTGTTTCATTATTGACTGATTTATTAGAAATAAATTCCTCACAACTTAAGTAGTCTATATGAAAAAGTGAAGTATCTGCTGGAGAAGTTATGTTTTATTGCTTTAATTAAGAACATTTTGGGGATCATTCCCACTCACCTAGCTATTTAAACAGTCAAAGCTGAAGCAGTAGAAGGAGACTGCAGCACTGTATTGCTGCATCATATCAGTATCAGGCACAATACAACATCTGTGTAAGATCTTTCAGCATAGAAGAATACTAAAGCCAATTATGCAACAAAAACACAATGAGATGAACTACTGTAATCCAACATTACTCCAGCATTATGGATTTTAATTCTCATTAAAAGTGGGAGTACATCCTCTCTTGAGTTTCTTTCCCTCTGGTGTACCTCGAAAGAATTCCAGATAAGATGAGAACACGTACTTATTCATGACTTTAACTCTCCCAAAGATGTCCAGCTCTGTTTGCTCATCATGGCCGACAGCGTTCATCATCTGTTTGGATTTGATGTACAGCTCATTTTCCTTTGCAACAATCTGATCTAACCAGATCTGTCTGTTCCGCGGTGCCATTGCATAGTTGTCGACGGTACCGCCATAGAACCCTCGTTGCAGACGCTCAGGCCCGGGCTGGTCCGTCACCATGGGGTGGTCCGCTCCAACAAAGGCTGTGCACAGGGGGCTGTCGGTCCCCCGTGAGCGGCCCACTTCACACCCTATGACACTCATAAGGAAAAGCGAAAAGGTTCTGAAGTTACACACAGATGATGAAAACACTGCAGCCATGAAGTAACGACCCCATCGTTCACAGTTGTAGTTACACTGCTGGAATTGGAAAGTCTGGCGACAGAAGTCATTGAACTTGGATGCTTTGAGACCGTGTCTCAGCTCCGGCAGGGAAAACTCACCCAGCTGCTCACCGAAATTCTGACGGAAATATTCAATGTCAGCTTGATTGTCAGTGTTCATGAACTTGCCTGCCAGACTCACATTTAGATTTTCCCTGTGTACTTTGTAAATGCATTCATTGAGAACATAGTAAAGGTCTGATGCAACTTCCTCTTTGGCATTGTATCGTATCTCCACCAGTAAATCCTGAATGTTATTGATATGCTTCAAAACAACGTTTTCTTCTGCCTCTGGCTCTGTAAGCCAAATTGCTTTCTGGAGTCCTTGGTCTGGGTTGTAATCAGGAGCACGCCTTCTTTCATTCTCTTCAAAGAACAGGCTCCAGGTAAGCCCCTCCAGGCAATCTATAGACGGGTATTTTTTGCGCAGCTCCATTGGAACGAACATTTGAGGGTGATTTGGCCACTCCAGTGTCTGCAGATACAAAACCTTTCCTTCATAGTCAGAAAACACCGGCCCTGCACAGCCAAGCTCCACTGTTGAAAGCAACTCACCTCTTTGGTCTAGTTCAGCAATAACTCTTCTGCTGTGGTCATGGGACCTCCAGACGCCATCAGTCCGAGTCATTATTCCCCCATCAGAACTAACAGACAGGAAGGAGTTGTGTACGTGGAGCTGAGTTTCCACACTGAGAGACCGGAGAACTCGTAGCAGCTGCAACATGAAGTGCCGGTCATGTCCAAGATTGCAGCTGATGAGACTGATGGCGCCAAGATGACCAAACATGCTGTCAGTTGTTAAAGTTGACACAAACCTGGCAAGTTCTTCTGGGCCATAAGCAGCTAGCTGGGCTGTTCCATTGGCACCATTGCTGCCATGGCCAACCAGTATGACATCATGGTTTTGAGTAGAAAAGGAATGGCTTCCCTTGAGCACATGTAGCGCCCCCTTCTGGTACCTCAGCAAAGTGGATCCAGTGAGATGCCTCTCAAAGAGGTGAGTGGCTGCCTCAACCACTACAGGGTCCTCTTCCATGATAACTATCGTCTGGTGGCTGTTTGTAGTGTAACCTCCTTCCCCAAAGGTCATATGTTGTTGGTTAGACATCATGTCTTTCTCAAATGTGTTATGGCCGAAAGTTAAACTGTCTGCCTGAGTCAAATGTACTGGGAAGGGCACCTTAATGAGACAAGCACCTCCAACACAAGCGGGTACTGTCTGATTAACGGAACACAGTACGTGAAAAACAGGATTCCAGGATTCAGTGATAATTTGACACAATTCAGACAAAATCTGAGATTCTCTGAACCACAAATCTGCTCTTGTGTTAGTTGCACTCATTAGGTTTGACTTGGTATTTCTGTACATATATGTTGGCCACTTTCCAGCGCCTCCAGGATCAGGATGTAGTGGGTCAACCCTTGGTGGCATCCTCTGAAGATGTTCCCTGGAAATCGATAAGGGATATATGTGTATAATGAGACAGTGGATCAAATTAATGCACTCACTTAAATTAGTAGGAATTGTAATATGCCCTCTAAATGGAACATTTGTCCAGTTTGATGGGGATTTTTCAGACAATGATTTGGAGTTTATAGTGTTAATGAGACAATGTGTACACCTTCACGGTGAGTGCTGATGTTTGTTGGCATGAGGCCTTATTTTGTACACAGCAAATAGTATGTAGAGTAGACTGTAAAACCTCTTTAGGTCCCATTACAGCTTCTCCTTCCTCTTCAATGCCATGTTCACACTGAGAGTCAAAGCAACAGGCTGCACCTTTCCAATGTGCAATGAACGCCAGTGAAAGGGTCAACATTCATTTGATTGGACAAATGTCAGATATTTATCACAAAAGCTGTCGGGGACATGAATTTACCAAATGTCATGGCAGTAGTTGGTGAGATATTTTTATCAGCATATTACTCTGGAATAGTTAAACAATATACAAAGGACAGAGCCCTGATATATGCCTGATATGATTTTAAAGAGATATATCGTAACTGACCAATAGAATAGTTTTAGTACAGGTATGTATTAGTACAAATATGTAAAGTATATCAAAAACATTAACTTAATGTTATTATACAGCTGTTTACTCTCAGAAATACGGTGTATCACACAAAAGCAGCGATCTGTTGCATCACGCGGTGTCTCACCTGTTCCCTAGAGTAGAGCTGGATGGAGTCCTCTGGACACTCCAAACTGTAATGACAAGAAAGCTCATTGATAAAAGCTGTTGTCTGATTCTGGTTTCTGGTTTTCAGGCAGTTAGTGTAACATTATGCCTGGGGATGATAAGAGTAATGAATAGTTCTGCCCGAATGTGCTCATGCGTCGTAGGTCCAAACAGCCAATTAAACACTTGGTATGTCGACAGTTCACTGAATATGAATATACTGCCATTAAACATGTGAGTCATTTGGTTTTCCTGACAGACTTCACTAAAATGCCACATACAAGAAAATGCATTAAAACTGCAGTACAATAGCATCTACTTTCAAATGAAAGCTTATGAAAAAGTGTATCTTACCAACATTCATTCCTGCTGCCAAAGAAAGAA
This sequence comes from Myoxocephalus aenaeus, assembly GCA_038501785.1. Classification (NCBI taxonomy): domain Eukaryota; kingdom Metazoa; phylum Chordata; class Actinopteri; order Perciformes; family Cottidae; genus Myoxocephalus; species Myoxocephalus aenaeus. The sequence goes on along the minus strand of JBAMJR010000419.1, from coordinate 445,896 downwards.
TGACCATAACACTGAGTCCACCGGGCTTCAGCATGGTGTCTGCAGAGCAGCTGGAGTGAAGACTGTGCATTCACCACAGAGGAGCTGCAGCTCATATCTCAACCCGCATTTGGTTAGATAAGAATGAAAATGAGAAGATAATGTTTACGACTGCACACTTCATCAGTTACTAACCTGCATGCTGTATGAATGCTGCAAATAAGGTTTACTTCACTGTGGAAAACATGAACATTAGCATGGTTTATTTTTATTTTTATTGTGAATATGTCGCTTACATAAAAGTGTGCAGATGTGTCAGTGAATACTAAAATGACTGATCCAGCCGACTGCTCCAGCTGAAACCCAGAACGATTTACTAAGTGCACTCGTATAGTTTAATGCCATTTAATATCCAGTATGTGATATTGAAAGCACAGATACTGAACTCAAACATCCACAGAACTGAATCAAGACGGCTCTGACAGAATCAACAACAACAACAATGAAGACTATGAGCTTCAGAAGAGTATATGAATATGAAAGGAGGAAATATTGTTAGCTTCGGTGGTCCAAACATTTGACTTGTACACCCCGGTAAGTGTGGAAATAATGTGTCTGTTTGCCAGATTATATTTAAGACTTTGCCATGAGTTGACTGAAACCAAAGCTAATGTTTGCTCATGCTGGGGACAACAAATGGCAGTAAAATGTTGAAGCACTTCAGCTGGTAACTTTGTCAGAGAAGACATGTTCAGCCTGTGTTAGTTTGATATATGACTCCTATGGAAGCTGAGGGAAGAGTTAACGCTTCACAGACTTCACTGCCTCTGTCAGCGTGAGCAACGCTGTGTGTTTGCAAGTATTTCCTTTAACATTGTGGGTTTAAACTCCAGTCAAGTTGCTGTATCACTTTGTTTGGATCTTTACAGTCTTATCTGCCCATATTTGGTTGTTTAGGGCGGGGCTACCTTGTGATTGACAGGTCGCTAACGCTACCAGAGCTAAATACGTCACCTTTACTGAGCAGTGGTTGCAAACACTTAGTTGCCTCCGTGTTTGTGGTCTGACAAAGATGAAGCAGTAACCCATCCTTCATTCACAGCATCATAACGTCCTCTTCTAAAATGTCACTGCCATGTTCTTCTAGTCAGTGGTCTCGTAGAGCCACCATGAAGCAGATGACAGACAGCTACTCGTTGCCCAGCAGCTTCATGTTTGACGCTGCAGGTGTCCAGCCTGTTACCACATGGTCCTTTCCAGGTCACTGCTAATCCTCTCCAATCTGCTTTTCTCCTCATTAGCCATCTTAACCACTCCTTTCCCTGCTGCACTCAGGATGAAGTGACCAATTCTATGGAAGTCTAATTTTACATGCCGTAGTTTAAACCTTAATTTGGTACTGGAATTACTGCTGAATTGTGTAGTGGTTTGGCATTACAGATAGACTTTAGATTAACAGAGGAACTGGAAGCTGAAGCTGGATGCAGAATAAATAGAAGCTTTGAGAATGGACCGTCTCAGCGAGCAAATTCCTCAGTGTGCAAGTTACTGTGCATGGCAATATGGTTTGCCAATTCTGCAGCAATAGCGTTGTTCTATTTGACGGAGACTGAGCAGATGAGAGACCTGGTGGGAGACCGACTGTGGAGCCACAAATCTGGAGATTCTTCAGCAAAATATCAAGATGGAAATCAAGTAAACAACAAGATACCTGACAGGTACATATACAGATAACTCACTGAAAACGTGCAACTACCCTTTTCTCTTTAAAAGCATGTTATCTTCTGCATGATAGTATTACATATACAATATATATGAATACCTCATGTAGCTATTTTCATAGTGAGTGAAAATGTCTATCTAATGTGTTTGATGTTTTGTTCAGCTGAGATGAAATCTTGTGCCTTTGGTTTGTGCTCACGCAAAATGAATTAGTAATAAGGACCATTGTTGAATCAGTGGGGTTAAAGAGATATAATAGAGACCAAAACTGTGTATTAGTAGATCATACGGGTATTATTATTACTTTAGTCATTTAGTATTGTACCTTCGTAGTGTACCTTAGACTTGCAAAAGATGTTTTAAAGATATACTGTATTACAGAATGGTAAACATCAGGGCAGTGATTTAATGAAGGTGTATATGGCCTGAGTGGAAGATACATGAAGCAGACCGAGGGTCCAGAGATCAGGCAAAACTGTCAGGTACCAAATAACAATGATCAGTTTTCAGGCAGCACACAACGGAATACAGAAGCTAGAAACCAAAGGCTAGAAGCACATTTCAACTGTGATGGCCTTGAATGGAAACGATGAACTATGAGCTGGGCCAGTATATATACTGAACTATGAGCTGGGCCAGTATATATACTGAACTATGAGCTGGGTCAGTATATATACTGAACTATGAGCTGGGTCAGTATATATACTGAACTATGAGCTGGGCCAGTATATATACTGAACTATGAGCTGGGCCAGTATATATACTGAACTATGAGCTGGGTCAGTATATATACTGAACTATGAGCTGGGTCAGTATATATACTGAACTATGAGCTGGGCCAGTATATATACTGAACTATGAGCTGGGCCAGTATATATACTGAACTATGAGCTGGGTCAGTATATACCGGTACTGACCCAGTGCCATGTAGATGGGTGGAGCAGTATGGCTAAAGGATTGTGTGGAATAGGGCATGTGGCTTGAGAGGGAGGAGTCAGGAACCAATCCCATGTCCCCCCTATGCTGCGTTCACACCAAAAGGGTTGCGAATTTTCGCAACGCTTTTTTGCCAGACATTACTCGCTTGACTTTATGTGGTTAATTTGCTTTTTCTCTGCGAAAAGGGGGCGCGGCTGATCTCCGTGGCTTTACTCTACTTTACTTTACTTAAACAGTTACCTTTTCTGCCATTCACCATGGAAATAACCACTAGTTCTGCTTTATACTTGTTGTGGAAATTGTTGGAACATCAAACGCCCCCGTGACTCCTCCAGGACGAGTGTATATATATATATATATATATATATATACACACACACACACATATATATATATATATATATATATATATATATATATATATATATATATATATATATATATATATGTATATGTATATATAAAAAAACAAATTGAATGGCATGCGATCTACCCGCACTACCTTCGACGTATTGGGCACCCCTGTTCTAGGAGCCCTAGGTGCCCCACTGACCAATCACAGCGCATGTTAATGGTCACTGTTAATGGGCCTTGTGACGAATCAGACGTCCAGACATTCTAGAAGGCCAATTCATATAGTTTAACCAGGCTACTCTTCCAATTACATTATAAAATAGCTATAACTTTGAATTATAAAAATAAAAAATAATAAAATAGCTATAATTTTGAATTATAAAAATAAAAAATAATAAAATAGCTATAATTTTGAATTATAAAAATAAAAATAATAAAATAGCTATAATTTTGAATTATAAAAATAAAAATAATAAAATAGCTATACTTTTGTGATTCTGTTGAGGCCAGCATAGAAGGCTTAGAAGGCCCTGACGGCCCGCCACTGTGTTTAACATATTTCCAACTGACAGATTGTTGTATATCTTTACATCTGTTTGCATTTGTACCTTCTCCAGCTATGTAATTATTTGTTAAGAGCTGTTAGGCTATGTTTATCTCTGTACATACATTGAGAGTAACAAAAATGTGTGCATACACTTACTTGGCCAATGAAGCTGGCTGTTTTTTAAACTGTTATAGTTTTGACTCCAATTTGACTCAGCAAATTACTACATTTAATTTGTCAAAATGATGCACTGACATTGTGTTTTTTGATGGACAAACTATGTAGGCTAAACTAACACTCATGGCTGCACTCAGAGTGGTATGTCCTTCATTAGGTGGTATATGCCATATTAGAGTATATATTGCCATCGATTCCTGGTTAATATTCTGCAACCTTTATTTAATGTGTAGTCCTGTTCAACCATCAAACAGTATTTGGTTGTTTGGCTCAAAAGTTCTGTTATTGATTACTCAGACTGACTACGGTGTTGTACAGTACGCCGTTGGAACAGTGGATTACCATCGGCCACTTTTTAATCTTGACGTCACTCCATATTTTCAATATGTCAATAACAGAAAATATTTGGTTAATTACATGCCAGAAATAAATGATCCGTGCTGGTGCCCCACCTTGTGCCCTTCTTATTGTTTTCATCCCTGCTACTATCTCCAGAGTCAGGAAACCTTTTTTGACTAAATCCTGAATTTTTGCATTTTTTTCTGCAGTCCTGCCTGTTGTCTGTTCCTGTTGTGTTTGGTGGCTGATCCAAACCCCTCAAAACCAACTACAAAGAGACATACAACCACAGACCGATGTGTCACAACTCCACAGAGAAACAAAACAACGACAAAAAAGGCTAAACAACTATAAAGTCAGGGGGACAGGCCTGTAGTCATTGAGTCCCGTGATGGAGGGCATTTTAGGGACCAGCATGATGGAAGCAGGAGGAGACTTCACACAGCTTCTGTGATTTGTTGAAGATCTGATGGGGCAGCTGCTGTGTGACCAGCTTTCCTTGATCCCATTGAATCACATGGAGAGAAAGCCGTGTACAGATGTGCTTGGGCCAGACAGGCCTGTTAATCCGTCACACCGGCCCTGCTCTGAGGTGGCTGTACTGCGTGTGGCCGCCTGTAGGGGGCGCCTGGAGCCCTGGACCTTCAGGTGGGAGGAGGCTCTGCTTGTTGTCATAGTGAAGCGCTGACCGGGTCACGTTTCTTCAGCTCGTTTGCGGCGCAGAGACAGTTTGAGGAAAAGAAGGAGAGGAGAAGGCGACGCGTGAAGGGACGCACAGAGACGTAAGAGCACTTTCACTCCGTCACGTCTACATCAGCATGATGAGAGCTGTTCGTCTCAGACTCACAGGAAAGAAGCTGCTTTAGTCTCACGGCGTCCTGTTGCACAAAGGAAAAGGACTTCTGAGTCCAAGCCCATCCAGGTGAAGCAGCGGCACAACACGTCACCAGTAATGGAGGTTGTGTTGTGTTGTGTTCGCAGCCTGACTTAACTGAGCTCAACTCTACCATGATGATCTGTTGGTTTTACAGATCATTGTTAGGCCCAGCTGTGTTTAGACGAAATGAAACGCGATCTTCTGTCTGCAAACTGACTGCTCTCACTATGTGGCGACACACGCACGCGCGCGCACACGCACCGTGTAACTTGGACCTGTGTCTGTCAACATGCTTATAACGTGCATGTGAAGTTGAAATATAGCCTCTGGGTTTCCAGCCAGATGTTACATATGACAGTGAGTACTGCTGTAGTCCTAAATCACAGTTTTGCAAAAGTTATAAATTCTGTTTAGAATGTAGTACAACTGATTAATATGCCACATAATAAGTCTGAGTGAGTTCCTAAACCCATAATACAATGGGCATGGTTGCATGTTTCATGCCATTCTGACCAAAACTCCTCTGGCAAGAGATGACATCTCATTACTGTTGTTGTGGACCTGGATACTGCTCTGTGTTCTGAACCTTTGCACATTACCTCGGCCTTCACTGCAAGCTTTACCGTGAGCCTCTGCCAAACCAATACACAGTTCCTGGATACGCTCCCACATGTCAGAATAAAGCACTACTACATCAACCAAATAATCCACACATCCTTCCAGATCACGGATAAGCGGTTCATAAGGGGCTGGAGCGTAGCCTCTGCATTCCATGCCCAGAAGGCTTGACCGTACGAGTAGAGACCAGTTGGAGTTATACAGTATAAGGGCTATCTCACAGGCTCGCTTGGACAAGATGACCTGTTAATATCCCGCTAGAAGGTCAAATTTGCTGACAAATTTCACAGAGCCCACCTGATCTATACAACCCTCCATCCTGGGAAGGATTCAGGCTTAGTCACATTATTCACTTTTACGAAAGTCAGAGCACAACGTGGAACCAGCGGTGGGACCGACTGGGAGAACTGGGCTCTGCAATATTGTTCTCCGGTATATAATTCACCTATGCGGCCAATATTTACGTTTATTTGTATTTAACAATGTTTGTTTAATTGGTTTAGCATCTCCAATGTCGATATTGTGCTCAATTAAGTGGCTGCAACCAGGCTCATCACTAAATAAGCACTGAAGACTCTGGCTCAATTGAACCAGCTTCTCTACCCTGAGGAGAGCCTCAGAGTTCCTCAACCCACCGTGCAACCGGGCTTGGACCGGAGTGCGAATGAGTCTTCCTCACATCCCAACAGGTACCTAATGAGTCTTCCTCACATCCCAACAGGTGCAGCGGAGACTCAACCAGCACTGGACCAGCTCCACCAGCTGCATGAACCGGACCGCCTTCTGGCTGCACGCAGAAGGAAAGTGGCTCAGAGGTGCGCACACTATATGCCTTCCTACGGTGAGGTGTTGAAATGATGTAACTCTGCTTCGAGATTTGTTTTAACACCGAATGCAGACCTGTGAACTTTGCCTGAAAAGGTGAACTAACCATAACAGGACTAAACATGTGACGCTGAGCTGAGCCTAAACTCTCCCGGTCCAGTTCTCCAGCTGTGTCTTAAACTGTAAATGTACTCAATCAGGTGTTTAGGAGGTCTGGCTTCTTTCCAGTTAACAGACAATGCTGCTAAGGGACCTCTTAGTTCATGTGGGTTAAACCCAGTCCTCTCTAGCTGCAGCACCAACCAGGGCAACCCCTCCTCCCAGTCTCTGCTCCATGCAGTAAGTGCGTAGGAGGGACTTTACTGTCTGATGGAAGCGCTCCAATGCCCTCTGACTCTGAGCATGATGAGCAGAGGCCTGGTTGTGCTGGACACAGCTGCTTCAGCACCTGTGAAAACATATGGGAAGGACAGTTTGAACCTTGGTCGGACTGAACGATTTCCGGAATGCCAAACACCGAACTGAACTGGGAACGTGCTCTCACTACCAACCCAGTAGTTGTGGTACGTAAGGGTACGCTGCAGGAGAGCAGGTACACAGAACCACCAGAAGATAAGCAGCGCCTGACTTTGAGCGAGACAAAGGACCCACACAACCGATTATCTGATGGCTGGCTGGTGGCTGCAATAGGGCACAGAGGCACAGGTTGTAGTGTTTGATTAGACAGCAGGCATATATGACATGTGTTAATAAACTCTTGTCTTGTCTGTCTGTCTCTCTGTCTGTCTGTCTGTCTGTCTGTCTGTCTGTCTGTCTCTCTGTCTGTCTGTCGCTGTCTGTCTGTCTGTCTCTCTGTCTGTCTGTCTGTCTGTCTGTCTGTCTGTCTCTGTCTGTCTGTCTGTCTGTCTGTCTGTCTGTCTGTCTGTCTGTCTCTGTCTGTCTGTCTGTCTGTCTGTCTGTCTGTCTGTCTGTCTGTCTGTCTGTCTCTGTCTGTCTGTCTGTCTGTCTGTCGCTGTCTGTCTCTCTGTCTGTCTGTCTCTCTGTCTCTCTGTCTGTCTGTCTGTCTGTCTGTCTCTCTGTCTGTCTGTCTGTCTGTCTGTCTCTCTGTCTGTCTGTCGCTGTCTGTCTGTCTGTCTCTCTGTCTGTCTGTCTGTCTGTCTGTCTGTCTGTCTGTCTCTGTCTGTCTGTCTGTCTGTCTGTCTGTCTGTCTGTCTGTCTGTCTCTGTCTGTCTGTCTCTGTCTGTCTCTGTCTGTCTGTCTCTGTCTGTCTGTCTCTCTTAGATCCAGTGATGATCTGCCGTAGAAAGCAACGTGTGTGGCGTTAGCTACGATCTCCACCCCTCCTAACAAGTCTCTGACGCTGGATGACATTAGGCCGAGTGCTCGACCTCTGACCTCTGACCTCTGACGTGATTAAGATCAGATCCTCCTTGCTGCTGTGATGGATAAGCCCCGCCTGCTGTCCCTCACGGTGGCCTTGCTGGGTTTCATGAGCCCATGTCTGACAACACTGACCCCCAGAGTCTCCTTCCCTATGGGTGAGTAACATGTATCCTGTTGGCAAACTTAAACGTCCTTAAAGGTAGCATTGTTAAGTGCAGGTTTAGTCAGTTAAAGAGGGCAGTAGAGATTAAGTTTGATAAAGTAGACGGTGCATTGTGTTTGGTCATGTTTAGACTGCTGACAGCACCGTGTTGGTGGTTAGAGTTCAGGTGAGAAGAGGGTTCAGGTGGAAGGCGTATGAGACGATGATGCACAGCACAGCAGCTTTTACACCCATGAAGGAAGATTGGTGCCAGCAATAATCTACATCATAACACTTGAGAGTTAAAGAGCAGAATAAGTAAGATGTAATAATGTGCATACAAGGTGTTGTACATGCATTTGCATAATTTCATTTATAATGATAATACTGTTTTGTGTTATTTGTTTGACAATGAATCCTCTGTGCCAATGAGCAGATTGCTTACAGGCTGCTTACATGTGGATATTTTAATTGTCTGTGGTTCTGAATTGAATGAAATACTAATCCCAGTGTTAACGGCTGTGAAACAACAGGTATTCCTGGGAGACATGTCACCCGCTTCAGCAGCCATGATGTCAGCAACACCACCACGCTGCTGCTCAGTGAGGATGGAGACACGCTGTATGTAGGAGCCCGGGATGCGGTCTTAGCCCTGGATGTTAGCTACAAGGATGCCATCACACTGAGGAGTAAGGTGGGGGAGCAACCACGGATAACCTCAAGTTATAAAGGCATTACGTTAATAATCACTTTTCTTAGATTTTGGATTTATGGAGCTTAAACTACCCAATGCTATATGTTTTACACAAAGAAAGCACAGGGAAGCAAAGGGCCAGTCAAAGGCTGTTATAGCGGCTCAAATAGCTGCTTTTAGTTAACTGTTCATACATTTAAAATACATCTCTGATAGTGGTATGCTCTTATGTGAGTGTTCTGATTAATACAGGTAGGTCTGGTCTTTTTTAAAATAGCCATGATGTTATTTATGAATGATGAATGCTCCTTTGTTTCATTACCCGATTTTCCCGTCACTTCCAACAATTCAACTCACGATTAGCAGTCAGCTCAGACTTCTCAGATTGAATCCTCAAACAGTCTACTCTTCTTGGTCACGGTGATGGTGTCGGTTTATATGTAATGGGTGACAGCAGTTAAGGTGTCAGTTGAATAGCTCTCCTGTTACTGAGAACACATTTTTATTCCCAAGCATTAATTGTGTTGGAAGTTTGAAAACTCTGGACAAAAAATGGATTTGATCATTCTGCACAACACACATTAATGTTAAAAAGTAATACAGCAAACTATATGCCTAACACAAGAAGTGTAGTTGGATAATTCTACCAGTTGTAATAGTTAGAAATACACGTCACTTTTTGTTTGAGTCACTGCAGTTTTAATAGAAACACTTGTTTTGTTGTCAGATGAGAGAATATATTATTTGTCACAGTTAAATGAGTTCTCCATGTTTGGTGTTTAGCTTCAGCAGTATATCTCCGCTGCTCTTCTTTCAGCTGGACTGGAGCCCTTCAGAGAAAGACATTGAGCAATGTTCCATGAAAGGCAAGAAAATGGCAAGTAGTTGATTTGTAATGAGACTGTTAGCTAATGAAGTTATGTTGTTAACTCAGGGTACCATACAGCAACCACTTCCATGTCCTTTAATGAGCAGAATAAACACAAGGACATGTATATTATTGTTTTAGCAACACGTGTCATAACTGTCCAGTTAGTATTAAGCTTACTTTGACAAGAGATTTACTCAATCCAATCATTGCTGTACGTTTTGGTTTTACTGAAACATCTGAATTGATTTCTTTGTGTTTTCTTTCTAGGCCGACTGCCCCAATTTTATTCGTGTCCTGCAGTTCTTGAACAGCACTCACCTCTACGCCTGTGGGACGTTTGCCTTCAGTCCACGCTGCACCTACATTGTGAGTTTGTTTCCACAGACATGTGATGTGTTTAACATTGTGACCGTATGATAATGCTCTCTGTTTAAGGAATTTAACAATTTCCATCGCAAACATATTTTCTGTAAAAGCAGTCAGTTGCATTTAATGTGATGTGATTGGATCTTTATTAAGTAGGATGACAGCTTGACTTGTGTCCAGCACTCAGAGACGTTAACGATGAGCCTCCAGGCCGATGAAGGACGAGGTCGCTGCCCCTACGACCCCTACCAACGCAACACTGCTACCATCGTAGGTAGGTCTGCAGTGATGCCTGCAACAGGAACACATTCACTTTGGCAAGTTGAAAGAATGATTTAAAAGACGGCATGGAGTTTTATAGACTTAGTTCCTCAAGTAGGCTATTCCAAGGGGTTGTGGCCCTCGGTCTTCAGCCTTGACCAGGGGACAGGTAACAGTGCCTTGTCAAAGGACCTCAGTTATGGGCTGGTGAGTAATACTTCAAAAGGTCAGCCAGCTAGCTTAATGACAAACACCTTAACACTACATGACATCATTCACCCATTCACACACTGATGAGAGGAGCTACCATGAAGGAGCCACATCAGATTATCAGCCATTCATACACCGTAGAACAGCTACAGGAGACATGTAGGGTTAATGAAATGTGTTGCATTCCTTTCAATATTCACAGCTATGAATCATGATAATGATGTTGCTGATCTGTTCGTGTTGTGCTAAGGTCTTTGAGCATGGCTACATCCCTAACATATATAGCCATTGTTTTGGATCTTTTAAGATATCTTTTTATTCTTGTAACCTCTGAATGGGTCGTGTTTCTTATGCTGAATGTTGGCTCCATTTAATATTTATTTGTATTCTCAGACGAGAATTCTTTTTTCAATGTTGGCTCCAGAATCCATGAAGTAGTTGAAGTCATGCAGCTTCCTTTCTTTGTGGTGATCTGTTGAAGTGTCACGTCTTTGCTGCCTCAGTGGGTTGGTGCATTGTTTTTATTGAACATTCAGTTTCCTGCTGTGGTACCCGCAGATTTTTCACCAGAGATGAGCTCTTAAGTTAAAAAAGGAAAAAACTCCACTGGACTTCAAACTTTTGTCTTAACATCCGTGGAATTACTTGATCTTCTAGTGAAAGGTTGGCTCAGCTTTACACATGCAGTGACCACCCAGAGGGGCGCTGTGCGTCTGCACCCCTCACGGCGCTGTGCGTCTGCACCCCTCACGGCGCTGTGCGTCTGCACCCCTCACGGCGCTGTGCGTCTGCACCCCTCACGGCGCTGTGCGTCTGAACCCCTCACGGCGCTGTGCGTCTGCACCCCTCACGGCGCTGTGCGTCTGCACCCCTCACGGCGCTGTGCGTCTGAACCCCTCACGGCGCTGTGCGTCTGAACCCCTCACGGCGCTGTGCGTCTGCACCCCTCACGGCGCTGTGCGTCTGAACCCCTCACGGCGCTGTGCGTCTGCACCCCTCACGGCGCTGTGCGTCTGCACCCCTCACAGCGCTGCCGGGCAGAGTTCTCTCCAACGTGCGCTCACTGTGCAACAGACTGGACAGATTCAGCTGCTGGTGGGGAGACTCCATCCTCTGTGTGGTGCTTCACTGAGACCTGGCTCTGTGGAAAGAACCGGACCCTCCGCTCCAGCTGGCTGACTTCTAGCTTTCAGAGCGGATTGTGAGTGGAGAGTCTGCATTTACTCCATCAGTGTCTGGTGTAACGATATGACCTCCTGACCTGCACACCTTCATCATGAACTGCAGATCCTTTTCCTCCCCCGTGAGTCCACTTCATTCATACTGGTGGGTGTTTACATTCCACCGCAGCTCAGCGTGTTTGGAGCGGACCAATCTGGACTCTTTAGTTATTGTCCTTGGAGACTTTAACAAACAAAACGTCAGCCTTAACTCCCCAAATACAGAGAGGAGAAGACTTCAGACCACTGTTTGACCACAATAAGCTGCTGCACTGGGACTCTGACCACGTGGCGTTCACCTGATGCCTGATGCAGGAAAAAACTAAAGCTCTGTAAGCCGTTATGAGGAAATCAAGTGACTCTGTCTCAGACAGATCAACTGCAGCCCCCCACTCCATGATGACCTTTGCCTAAAACCAGTGAGTTCTACTGTCCCTTTGAAAGATAACGGGACAGGTCCCCCTGCCCCCATGTTATTATTACTCCTTGGTTTCGACGCACAGCTGAAAGAACTTAAACACGCTGGTGATCCCCTGGCACTAATCATTGGTCCCCTGCTGGTAGATACCTTTTCAATGTTTCATGACACCATGCCGGACTCATCTGTTGACTCGACCTTGGCGGAGTGAAAGGTCTGGACTTTTATGCTCGATTATTAATTCAATACCAGTTATTACATTTAAAAAATGATGGATGACATAATAAAATGCAGCAAAGACAGATTCCTCATGTTAGAGGGGAAATGTAAAGCTCTCACTAATCTAAAGTTGTTTTGCCAGGTAGATAGACTTCTTTGGAGAAGGATGTCATACAGATGTTCAGCCTGGACTCTTGACAGCAGGACCTCATGGACCTCATGGACCACCGGCCTGTTTCAGAATGTAGCACCTGTACTATTACATCACTCCTGGAGGAAACCAATACGTGTTCATGTTAAAGGCCACAGCTGATCATATTCAGTGTTTCTCTTCAGTGCTAAGTGGGCTTCTGTCCCTCAGATGGAGAGCTCTATACGGGCACGGTGGCCGACTACAGGGGGAACCGGCCCGTCATCTCCCGGCACCTCAGTGAGGGCCGGCGTGTGGACCTGAAGCTGGATGACACGTTAGGATGGCTGGAGGGTGAGTGTGTTGTGTAGTCATAGCATGGGAAGATCATTGTGTTAATGATTGTGATGTTGGACTATATAAAATAAACTGAATTGAATTAAACATGTTTAGACTAAAGATGTTTTGATTTGAGGGAGCATGTGAGGGATATAAACTTCAGAGAAGACTAAAACAACAACAACACAGACTTGTATGGGCCATGGTTAGAGACCTGAATAAACCCAGTTGGCCAAGTCGACACCTGTCAATAGTCGCTCTATTTTGAAATGGCTTAAACATCACAGTTGTTTATGAAAGTAATATCATGATTTAAATTATGGATGTCCCAATTATTGTGCCCTTGTTCCTAATCAGAGTAATTTAATACTGAGTATCTGCCAAACTTATATTTCCCTGCAGCTGAGGGAACCCATCTCCCTTTAAAAGTGTCCTCAAGTGTTTCTCTGCGTTACTTAAATGAAGTGTATTCTCTTTAGTGTTCATTTTCCTCGTCTGCTGATCTTTTGCACAGGTGACATTAATAAATGACTCTTATTGTTTTTTGCTCAGTGGCATGGTAAGTGTGGTGGTCATCATGTACCATAGATTACACTAACTCTAGCACATAAATGAGCTCAATAACATTAATAAATGGTCTCTACTGCGTTTATGGTGTGTGTGTTTGGTCTCAGTGAAGTGGAGGAGAGATAGAAAGGGGAGAGTTGATACTGATCAGAGTACATTCCCTTTTTACTGTAGATTAAAAAATATGGACTTTGAAATGTCCTTGACGTTCTCCTCTGCGTGGACTCAATGTGTCACAGGCACACACTGCAACATAGTTTTAATTGAATAATTTGACATATTTCCACAAACTCAAAATCTTGGGAATACTTTGCCATCTGTTTGCTATAGATCCAACCTTCATCAGCTCCAGTTTCATTCCTGATGAGAAGAAAATCTACTTCTTCTTCAGTGAAGTGGGCCGAGAGTACGACTTCATCGACAAATTCATTGTTTCTCGTGTCTCTCAGATCTGCATGGTAAGAGTAACACAATGCAAGAACACTTGTACACACACATCTGTTCTTCGGAGTTACAATTATCTTGTAATTAAAATGTTCTTTTGGGTACTGACTAAATTCAGTAGAGGTCCAGACACCCAAAGTACATGAATATGTTCTATTCTCATGTACCTATATCTTCATTCTCATATGTATTTTCACTCATGCACACATTTTGATGCTCGTACACTTAACTCACACAATCATACATTTTGTATACATGCATATATTCAATGTATACATGTAATATGATAAAGACTGTCAGGGTTCAACACCAGGCTGGTCTGTCAGGTATCATGAAAGCCGCTGTGGGTTAAAACAACAGAGGTGTGAATGCTTGTTGGACTTGATGCCTTGTCCCTTCTCGTGTGTCAGAGTGACGTTGGAGGTCAGCGGACGCTGCAGCGACGCTGGACCACGTTTGCCAAAGCTCAGCTGTTGTGCCAGGCTGACAATGAGCTGCCCTACAACGTGATCCAGGACATAGACACCCTCCCACCAGCAGAGGGAGCCCCTGCAGATGACACCCTCTTTTATGGCATCTTCACCTCCCAGTGGTCAGTTAACTAAAAGGGCAACGATCCATACAGCAGCTGATGTACATGACCTGATCCTGTGGGGCCTCGGCGTCATTCTGCCGAGGTTGGTGTTACTCGGTGTGTCTCTGGAGCCAGCGTCTCATATCAGCTGTGACTTGTGAAGTCCTGGGTGTCATTTATAACGATGTATGTGCACTAAACGGGTCTCAAGGAGGCGTACAGGTCCCACGCAGAAGTTGTGATCTGCAAAAATAAACCTGACGGGAGAACGTGCGCACATGTACGGAAACTCTGATCATACGTACCAACACTTTGGAGACGCAGGAAACTGGTGACGCAGATGGTGAAATGGTGAATTAATGCCAGAACTGTGAGAGGCTTCACTACACGCATGATGATGCCTCTCACATTCAATGTGACTTCATATCACTCGTTACTTTGCTTTATAGATCCTCTTTACCATTAACAGTCAAACTAGCAGTGGTATGTATGTAAGTACTAGTGTAGATAACTATACGCACATTTACATTGTTAAAGAGACAAAACCAACATCAAACCAACTACATCTAATAGACAACATTCTATCGAGGACAACGTGCACATAGAGACGACGGAGGCAATGAGGATAATATACACTGTACTGGAGCAGGTCGTGCATCAACAGGAGGCTTCTGACTGAGCTCTCATTCTTAGTTATCTACACATGTATTACTCTATTGTGTGCGTCATTAGCTCTCATTTTTATTGTCTTTCTTTCTCCATTAACTAGGTCTGTCAATTCTGGACGGTCAGCAGTTTGTTCATTTCGCCTGAACGACATCAAATCAGTTTTCTCTGGTAACTACAAAGTCCTGAACCGGGACACGTTACAGTGGAGCACACGGGTTCAGGACAAGGTGGCAAACCCAGGAGAGGTAAACAGTCACCTCTAGTTGATATGGGAATGGAACTTTATTGATATTGTTGTGCAGCAGTTATACAATAAAGAGCTAAGAAGTGTTGAAGAAATGTAAAAGCCACAATGGATGTTAATAATGAAACAGGCTGACTGTTATTGTTGGTGGACTGTTATTACACTCATAAGATGAGCCAGGCCTGATCACTGTCAGTAGGCGCATGATGCACAGCGGTCAGACTGGTGACCCTGACTTACTGACATCATCACACTCTGGGCAATGATGACCTCATGAGGTCCTGAGGTCGCTGCAGTTTTTAGCGCCAGGCGCTTCAGCTGCTCTCCACCAACTTCAAGACCCAGGGCATGATGGGAAATGCCTTGCTGTCGCCTGATCACAGAGCTGATGACAGCCTACAGTCTAACGTAGGATGTTGTCCTATAACATTTAGGGTTTCTATAAAGGCTGTTGTCCTATAACATTTAGGGTTTCTATAAAGGCTGTTGTCCTATAACATTTAGGGTTTCTATAAAGGCTGTTGTCCTATAACATTTAGGGTTTCTATAAAGGCTGTTGTGGTCAAAACTAAAAGATCTTTGATCAGGAGACAGACAGGCGTTTTGCTTTTGTTTGACACTTCTCAGCCACCGTAGAAAAGTAAAATAGAGAGATTATTAATAAGGTGCAAACTAAATGTTCACAATGCCAGAAATGTAAACAGGTGACTGGTAAGTGTCTTACATATAAACAGTTTAATGGAAAGGTGGAAATCCAAACAATAGACGTGCCAATAGAAAGATCTCTGCCAGGTGTGATGGCATACAGCAGAGCAACAGGATGCTGTTGGGCCAGAACACCACCGTAACCCAGCTGTCTGCTGCTCTCAGAACAGGTTTAGAATTTACCGTATATTTAAAATATATCTAAATATTGTTTATAGAGGAACACGATATGAAGTCATTAATATCTTACTGGAAACAAATGTAAGATGTTAACAAAATAAATACATTTCTGAGTGAAGTTGATGAAGAATGAAGAACAGACATCAGTCAGTATCATTCCTCCTGTCTGTTGTCATCCTGTCCCAGGGAAGTTTACAAAGATGTAAACGATTGAATTAGATTTGACTTTTGATTACATGTTCACTGATGTATTGATAAAGTATTGGCTTTTTACTCAAATATTTTAGTGCAGGTACAGTTACAAACGTAGTTACCGTCAACGTAACTTCAGCACAGCGGGTGTGTGTCAGCCCGACAGAAAGAGCAGAGCAAATACGCACTGCAGCATGATAATAAACGACACCTTAAAAAGCACCTTACAAAGTACTAAAAACACCAGTAACATTGGGGTTTATGAATATGACTGTCTTTAATTATTTAGCCCATTTAATACCAGGTTTGGGAACGCATCCCTACCTTCAGATAACGAAAAGGCTCTCGTGGTGCAAGATGGAGGACTCGCTCCCTTTGGAGATAGTAAAACATCAAAGGAAAACCTAACGATTCTTTGTTTCAGGTGATAATACACTGATTAAAACAGAGGTATTAATATTGTATTCCATTGCTGCCAATGAGTCTCCTAATTGTTTACACACTGTTCCTTTAATCAATGAGACACTCAGGCATTACACTCAGATTACTGGCTTCATCTCTAACAGTTTGACTTCACATTCCAATGTATTGGAGGAAGTTTTCATTTAAGATTATCCAAAGATTTTATTACAACAGTACAGTAACTCTGTGAATAGCTTAAATCTGAGAAAATGGTGACATCACTAAAATAAGTCAGAGGGAAACAAACCTCCAGTTCGGATAACTTAGAAAAACAAGGTGAATGAAACATGAAAATTCACTTCTTGATCTATTTTTGTTGATTGAATGAAGGCTTAATATTAGTCTGACCCAAGTTGTATGTAATCAAATTGGCTCAATTAACCTCAAGGTATCCTTTTGATCCAATATGACTGTGTTACTGTCGAACTGCCTCTCCATGTGCAGTGTGGCCTGCACAACGCGTCTGACAACGCCCTGCGCTTCGTCAAGGAGAACTTCCTGGCAGACGACAGCGTGCGACCCGTTGGGAGGAGAGTGACTCTGGTGTCTGCTGAGCAGCGCTACAGCCACCTGAGGGTGCAGAGAGTCCAGGCCGCCAACAGCAGAGGCTACACCGTCCTGTTCCTGCTCACAGGTAGGCAACAGCTCAACATGTAGTCACTCTGTTATACACATAGAATCTTCTGCTGGAACGCTCCATAAAGGTAGAAAAGAAATGGTAAATATATAAAGATATATAATATAATACATATAATAACAATATAAAAGAAATAACATAACCCAGTAAAGAAAACAACTATAAAAAGGTTGCAGGTTGTGTGTATGTAAGTTTGCGTGTGTTATTTATTTAGTTGTCGTCTGTTCCTCATACGATACAATATACTTATTTGTCTCTGTAGGGACATTTGTCTTGGACTCAAACGTTGCACACATGTTTTGACACTTGACATATCGTCTTAAATAAGTCATAAATAAAGAAACAGAAAAGTACTTTATGATTAATTACACAACAAACATAAGAACAAACAACACATTGCACAACCCCTCTCGTCATACCACCAAGCTATTGCCCGAAGCTATTGTGTGACATGTGTGTAGTGTTGAAAAGGTGAGCATGGAAGCAGTTTAGAAAACTGGTTCTGTTTGCTGTCCTCCACAATGGTTTTGCTTCAGTGAACATGGCTGCCTATTGGGCAGTTGGTTGACTGTTAAGTACACATTGATTGATGAGCTGTCAAACTGTGTCTGACAGCTGATGCTGACTACCTGACCCACTACCTGACCCACTACCTGACCCACTACCTGACCCACTACCTGACCCACTAACTGACCCACTAACTGACCCACTAACTGACCCACTACCTGACCCACTAACTGACCCACTAACTGACCCACTCCCAGACTCTCTGACCGCTCATGCTACGATGAGCAACATGAGAGTCACATTCTATTACAGTTTCCTGGTTTTCTTCCCTTCCTTCCTTGGTTGAACTTGTAGGAATTGTAATCCCAGAGTCCTGTTTGAATGTGTCACTAATCTGTTGGAATGAGCCACGGTGTAGGTTTGGACTGAAGAACCACCTACACAAACTGAACCGCCATCTACTTCCACACGTGTTGATGTTTTGTTTTGATGTCGTTTTAAAGGATCTCTACAGAGTCTTCTTGTTAACAAGCCAATGTTACCGTTACATTAAGTGCACATTGGCACCAAGAAGAATGAGATGATCACATGTCCATGTGGTGGATGCTCTCACTGTGTCACATGGCAGGAGAGGATCCTGTTAAACTTGCATGTTGAATTTGTTTTCCTGTCCAGAAAAGAATCTGTGACCCTCAATCTTTTATTTGATCACAAGTGAATCCGTTGTTCTTTGCGCTGCAGTGGAGTCAGTCTAGTGAGCTTGAAGGCTTTCACACTGTGAATCAGCTGATGGTTACAATAGTACCAACTCTAGACTAATCTCACTGTGGAGTTTGAAGAATACCTTTTGCTTAAACAACACATTCCATGATAATTCCAGCTAGTTCTAGTCTGCATTATTGTGACACACTTGTCACTGAACACTTCCTATTTAAATCTGATGCTACATGTCATTGTCTTTGTGATTTCTTATATTCTTAGTCAACTGTTCTTGAGAGGTATCTTTTTCTCTTTCTGCCGTTTCATTTGTCGATCTGGTTGAACCATTATACCTCATGTACAAAACAAAGCCTTCATACAAAATAACAGCTATTTGTAAAGAGAAATTTATTACAACCTAAAAGTATAAAATACCATTCAAACATAGAGTAGTAGACATGGATGTTAGGCAGGAGGTTCTTAACTTTTCAACAGTAGTTGATGTTTTATCTGGGACAGACAGCACGTTACCATCACAACTGTCACTTTGCTGTATGCTGTTCATCGTCTGTTGTAAACATGTGACCTGTGTTTCTCACTAATTGTTTGTTTCAGAGTCTGGTTACCTACACAAATCTGTGCTGCTGCAGAGTGGCGCCCATATCATAGAGGAGGTCCAGGTGTTTAAACAGCCTCAACTTGTCAAGAGCCTGAAGCTCTCCATACCCAAGGTACACGTTTCATAATGACATGTTTCACTAGATACCTTCAAGATACCAATCCACAGCATTATGTGTTAACCCTCTGGAGTCGGGGGTCATTTCCTCTCATATCTTTAGTGTTGGGGTTTCTCACCAGTCTCTCTCTCTCTCTGTGTGTGTGTGTGTGTGTGTGTGTGTGTGTGTGTGTGTGTGTGTGTGTGTGTGTGTGTGTGTGTGTGTGTGTGTGTGTGTGTGTGTGTGTGTGTGTGTGTGTGTGTGGCCATGACATTGACTGTCTGTGCCGCTGTGTGCTGACATAAAACTATCATTTGCATATAGACGTGTAACAAGGTCCTGTTACTTCTGAGTTCCCAACCCCAGCACCAATGACACAGCACACTGGAGATATCAGTTGCAAGTGGTTTTATTGTCATGCACATACGCTGGCAGACTGTGCCTCTGTCCATCTTATGTCTTATGTAGGCAAGACACACAATCTGCTCCAGCTGAGGCCAATTAGGTCTCATCCCGACACCTGTTCCCTGAGTCGCTTCTTCCCTCCCCCCTCTCCAGCTGAGCTAACCACGCCCCTGCTACCACAAGATGGTTACCAATTTTGGTAACAGAAATTTGAAAAGGCAAGGGTCCCAAAACCAATCTTTGTGGATCACCCTTCTGAATATGGACTGGGACCAGAACAACTAGTCTGATAGCTGTGGAACTTCTTTAGTGATAATAAACAAGGTGTTAAGGATCAAGTGGTGGTCAACAGTATTGAAAGCTTTTGTAAGATCTATAAACGGAGTATGAGTTTGTTATCTAGAGCCTCTGTTGGAGCCATAATGTAGTGGGTTGCTTGAGGGAAACACAGGGTGAATGGGGACATGCAGTTCCTGCATTTGAACACCGGGTGGCACATTCAGCTCAAAGGGTAGGTAAGTGCTGCTGATGGGAACAGGTGTGTGTGGATGGGAAGCACAATAGTTTTTGACCAACATGTATTCCAATCTATAGAGAGATATTGTAACAGGTTGTTTTACCTCACATGTATTCAGTGCATACAAGTGCATATACATTAAACATGGGGTTAGATTAGATGCCTAATAAAAAGCAAAAAAAAAGAAGGAAATTAAATCATAAGTGAGGCCACATATCTCTGTTCACAAACATTTATTTATAAATAAGTAACATGCTACAAGAAGACATCATGCCACAGAATTCCTCTTTTTCTTAATTAAGTAAATTGCATGAATTATGGACACTAGATTGTGTACTCTATGCATCCATACAATGTTAGCAATCTCACACAGAAATAAACCTTCTCTACATTGTGCAGAGAGAAAGAACTCTCTTCCGGTCACAGTTCAGCTTCCACACTTACCTGTCGTTCGAGATGAGAGGAGCCGCAATCGATCACCGGCGTGCAATGCATGCTGGGTAGATTTGTATCCGACTTGATCCCGAGTTGCTCTGACGTCATGCACACGTGATCAACGATAATCCCACCAGAGCCGGGTGAGCCTGCCTGAGGCATGATGGGAAACGCCTGGCTGTCGCCACATCAGAGAGCTGATTGGCTCTTAGATTGGACAACCGTTAAATCTTATTTTATGTGTAGTTGTAATACTTAACGCTCGATTGTTGACTATTAATCTAAAAACATATCTTGTGAAGGACCAGGGTACGCATAAAACTTGGAAGGCAGGTTAAGGTGGGAACAATAAGGATTTTATTCACCCAATAATATTTACAAGTATTACAATGGGGAACAAAATCTGAACAAAGTGACAAATAAGAATAAATAAGTTCAACATAATTGTGTTAAGGTCTACAAAACGCATCATCCAGAACTCTCAGCAGACCTTTTCAATAATCATTCAGATCAAAAACTATTAAACGTATGAGCTTAGACTGGTTGATGATCACATAACCATTGCAGGTGGAGGGTTCTGGTGAATCTAATTATCAAGGTGGAACAGAATGAGTAATGTCCAAGCTACTCTTCTTAGTGTCAACCTGTCTCTGGTATTGAGTGAACATGAACATGTATATTCACTTTGAATACTTGCATCTGCACAATCTAATGTAATTAAATATAATTGTTCTGCCATAATGTCTACTTTTTACACTGTCCTAGAAGTGTTTATGACATATATGTTTTACCATAAATATAAATACATATAATGTATATTGTACTGGACTACCCTATATTTGGAGGTGTTTTGAATATTCTGACCCTCACATGTGCATAAATATGGAGTACTAAGAATTAGAAACACATAATAAACATATAATTGAATGTACATATTTCCGACTATGTCAAACACAAAACTATATGAGCTTGAATAATGATGTATCTAAGAAGGCGGCCACTGGGTATACATAACTATTTTTGTCATCCTCTTTTGAGGAGAGAATCACAAGCTTACATTACCTCCTGTAGATTTATGTAAAAAGTGAATAATATGTCAGCAGTTCGATCACAAAATCTCAAAAATGAAATATAAGGAAACTTACTTATTGAAGGACACCTTGAGTTGGATCGCCTGCAGCCTCGGCCCCTGGTCCCCTGGGAGTGGAGGAGCTCCAGAACCTGGACGTGCACCGCTGTGGTTCTGTAAAGCTCATCCTGGATCTGAAAGACTAAACTAACTTTAAGGCCTAAACTTTCCAAGTGTCCATCTTTAAAAAAAATCATTTTAAGACCTCTGTTCACAAACTCAGCTCAGTGTTTTCTGTCAGCATGAAGTTGCAACCACAGTTTAAACAGACAGTGGGAGGAGCTGTGGCTGTTCCATGAAGTGATACGTGAAGCTGTGTGGATAATAACACAGCCAGTGGGAATCTGAGATTAGTACACCTAGTACAACAGACTTTGGATTAAAATAACAGTAAAAAAAAAATTAAAAGAGAGAGAACGAGGAAACAAGATTTTTTTCCATGAATGTAGAAAGCCAAAAAGCATCTTTATTTGGTAGAAATGTACATGAGAAAACAAAATGCAGTAAATGTAACTTGTAACTGAGAGCAAGAATGTTTATTCCTACATTTGTGCATTGAATATAATGTGGCCTTTAAGTTTGGGCTGAGTATCTAGCTGTATCTTAAAAGGTTCAAACATATTGTATACAAATTAAATGTTGACATTGAGCCTAGCACTTGTTCAGTCCATGTTTTTAGTCAAATCAAAGACCAAACTCTCCAGCTCAACTCTGATTTACAGCACAGTAGGGTTGGTAACGTGCAGAAAGCAAAATGATGTTCCACTGCAGGAGAAACTTGTTCTACATTGTTTGTTAACTAACAATAACTAATACAGATAAACTAAAAGAGATCAGTCAAAATTGCTGAATCAGCTCAATTTGATTCCAAACTGTACTTTGATATATTTATAGTTACTATTATTAATTTTTTTGGACAGTGTATTGGCATTAGTAGTGTTAAAGGGTCATCATTCCCTCTCTAATATCTTTGCTGTAAAAAGATCACTATTTATTCAAATGTATGCCAAAAACATTTGAAATAAAACCAAAAACATTTGAAATAAAGCCAAGAACATTTGAAATAAAGCCAAGAACATTTGAAATAAAGCCTCGCTGCAAAGCAGCTGCAGTGAGTTGGGGAGGAGGTTCATGTCAAATCATCTTGGGATACTGCTCTAATGGTTTTGATCCCATTCCATCCCGATGCAGGGTGTGATCTATGTCGGCACGTCAGAGGGTGTGGTGAGCGTCCCCACGGCCAACTGCTCTTTCTACTGGACCTGCCCCCAGTGTGTTCTGGCCCGGGACCCCTTCTGTGGCTGGGACCTGGGCAGCAGGGCCTGTGTGGAGGCCTCCAGCAACCATGCCAATCTGTGAGTACCACGAGGTTTTCCATTGTGGCTTGACATGACTCATGTTTGCAGTTAGGGGTTATGATGATATGATACTACTGTTCAAATAAAAACAAAAGAATAATAAAACACAAGGTCAATACACACTCAGAGCCCTTATGTTCAAACCAACCATTAATTCACTTTGCAGCCTGAGCATACTATTGATTAGGACTGGAGCAGTAGGACCTATTGGAATTCAACATCAAATTTAAACGATTATTATTATTATGAGGACCTGAGCACCGACCAGCGGAAATGCATGGTCATGTCAACCGGCATCCCTCCACAACCCCTGACCTCTCTATTCTTGGGCATACTTCTCAGATAACCATTAATCAGGTCATCAAAATAGTAAGACCTTCACAATGCTGAAAAATCAAACTCTTGAGTTTTTGTGGAAGGCTGTTGTCATTGATGATGCATCACTTGCCATGAAACAGGACGTTGTTTTTGAGAAGCTAGGGTTGCTTGAAAGCAATCAAAACTTGTATTAACTCGCATTAAAAGTGCCAACATGTGGTATCTCATATGGTGTTTGTGCTTGGCTGTGGAAGGGGTGCACACATTTTCAAGTTTTCCCAGTACATTTCACCTAGATGACCGACATTTGGTAGGCACATGTATCACATGTGGAAGTCTCTTGGGGCCACAGTAAGTGGGCCATTTTGAATTTTGTGTGGAATTTCTGTGAATTATTTGTGGAGTTTTGGCAATTTCCAGGCTCTGTACTTGAACGAACCCCTCCAGGAGATTTAACCTGATAGACTTTAAATTTGGTCACTATAATCTTTGGACTTTTGCGATTAAAATGTATCAACGGTTTTAGCTTTAATGAAACTGCATTGCCATGGTGTGGTGGATAATTTGTATGTGTGTGCTGATACCAGTTTTTTTTATCCCAGCTGTCACCATTAATTACATCACAATGCATTGACCTCTTCACCAACAGGTGAAGCTCTTGATATGTATCGGACAATTAATCAGCTCTTTCTCCATCTAACAACAAATAATTGAGCAGTACTACCTGTGCAAGGACACCCTTAATGCGTAGACTCTCAATAATGTGATTATTGAGATTATTGTATTTGGAAAAAATATGAAATAATTACAGGAATATTCACCCTAAAACTTTTACATTTTAAAGTTAAGATTGGGCCAAAACAGGAAATAGAGGTAGCTGTTGTCCCCGCCTTCTTTGTGACTGTGTCCTCCCTCCTCAGAGGCCAGGACATCGACAGAGGAAACGTTGAAGAGGCATGCAACACTGTGTCCTACACAAACAGAGACAGATTTGGACCAAACAAACTTCCTGCAGGTAAGAGTCACTTATCTCAGTTACTGGTTACATACATATTCAAAGAAATATTTACATTTACAGTATTAAAGCTAGACTTTTCTTCATAGCTGAATGTATTGTCCAATATGCCACTAATGCTAATGATGGACCAGTTTTTTCCTGCATATTTTGTGTATAAACCAAGTTTAGTTCAGAATCCCCTTTTTTCTTTTCTTTTTCTAAAAGTTTGACGAAGATGAGCACTAAGTGGAACTTTTTAAAGTGTAAAACAAACTGGTCAGTGGACAAAAATGACACAGAGCACTCCACATGTTCTTGTGACCTAGTGAAATGACCATGGCAAACAAGTTAATTCTACTCCTAATTTATTTCATGATTTTATGTTAATATATGTTACCTATATTATAAGTTGAGTTCTATTCAGTTAAGCAAAGTTAACTGTTTCTTTCGATTTTTGTTGAGATATATATATACACACACACACACACACACACGTTGTAAATGTGGGGCACAGATAGTTACAGATTACAAATCACTGCATTTATTTGTCTATTGTGTTTTACAAGTTACGTAACTTGACATTTGTTTATACGATATGAGATAGATTTAACACCATACAATCTGATGATACAGGACTTTTGGGGTCCCCAAGATAAGGATTAAAAATCACAGATTCTGCCACAGAGGCCTGCTTCCTGTTCCACATTAGCCTAACTTCCCACATTGGGCTCAAGGACTGCTTTCTTTATGTAAACTCAGAATTAGCACATTCCACATCCCTGAATAGGCACATTTGGGCATTGAGTATGCAACGAGCAAGTGGGAAAATAAGTTTGCTGACAGTTTTTTCCCTTTAGACATGCTCATTTAGGCATTTCTTTACTGGTCAACACATTCTTTGGCAGGTTTTGATTGCTCTATGCAGCTTTTTTTTATATATTTGATGATGCTGGGTTGAGGGGTATGACTGGTTTTAGTTGGTAATCTGTATGTCATCCTCATGTCCTCAGGAGAGCTGGTGTCAGTGTCTCTGAATGAAGTGGTGCGGCTGCAGTGTCCCGCAGCGTCGCAGCTCTCCCAGCAGCTGTGGGAGCGTCCCAACAGCCGGCTGTCTTCAGACCTGTACCTCCTCCTGGAGGACGGGAGTCTGAGCTTTGTGGCGACGCCCACCACACTGGGTCACTACCTCTGCCTGTCCACTGAGAACGGCTACCAACAAACTATGGCCATCCTTCATGTTAAACAGAAGAGCAGCCCCATGACTCAAATTCCAACCAGCTACACCTGGCCTGAGGCCCACCTTATACCAACCACAAAGAGTGTGTCCAGGCCTGGACTGCATACCTCTGTGGGGACTTGGCCTAAAACAACAGAAACTGAGGAAACACTGTCCAGCAGGGACACGCAAGTCACCACCAGACAGCGGGGCAGAAGCGTTACCCTGCGGACAGAGGAGTCTGGGCAGAAGGAGGCAGGGGCCCGGGATGGGGAGCCCCTGCTGGCAGCCCGAGGCCCCTGCTACCTTAAGGAGCTGGTGGTTGTGTCAGCTCTGCTGGTGCTCTGCCTCAGTCTGCTGATCACCATGCTTCTGTATGTCATCAGACAGCGCTGTCGCAGCCGAACGGCCCCGCAGACAGTAACTCCAACCAGAGAATCTGACAGAAGGACCCCTATGGAGCAGGAGGCCCTTAGGGGTCACCGGTTTCTAGGCAAATGCAACGGACAGGCCAGTGGGCTAGTTTGTAATGGGGCACTCACAGGCTCTAATGGGCATCTGCCTAACACCCCTATCTGAACAGTCTGAGATCCAAGGTAAGGAAAGGCCAGCCTCGGTTCCAGAATGACTATGGTGACATGGCCAGTGGGAAGTTATGTCAGCCAATGAGACAGAACACACACTGTGGACTCTGATCCTGATGGGTAAGATGTGGATCTAATAGAATGAAAGACAATCTTTTGGTCATACTTAATTGCAGACACATGAATTTTGAGATGAGACTTTTCGTTGTTGCTAGACACTGTCATGTCTACTGTTATGTCCTGAATGATTTATGTTTTCACTTACTAGACTGTTACACTTCAAACCGAAAGGTACCCGCTGATCCTATACAGCTGGTTCCTTAAACATGTTTATGGACTAGTGAACTACTTGAAGGTGATACGCTGACTATGGAAAAGTAGCTCATACAACCTCCCTTCAAAATATCACAACCCTACCTTTAAAATGTCTTCTCGGTTGAGAAAGAGAGACGGGTCCGTGCTCATCAAACATCTCAGAATCAGACATTTTATAGAGCGGGCGATCAGACCTGGCTGTGTATGCGACTCATCTCATTTGCTTTGGTAATTAATACACATTTTATACAAACTGATTTTGCAGATAACATAATGAATTGGTTGTAGAGGGCCACAGGGGTCGGACCAGTACTTGTTTATCTTTGGTTTGTGAGATGGTGTTGCAGACATAATGGGAAAGTGCTTTGGCAATAGTTGACATGATGCTTATCACTCATTTCCTGTGCATCATACACGCTGGGCCATTTGGACACGACATCAGGAAACATGTAGTCATAACCTCTTTTGTGATGACACAGGGCTGTCACTCAGGGTTTTAAATGCTCTTCAATAAAGAGGTTACTGAGCTTTCTGCATCAAGGGATTTCTTAAATGTCATATAACTTGAAATCTGGAGCGTATTTCTGGGCTTATTTCATGTCTGGTTTACCATCCTGAAGTACGTCTCAACTCCCTTATTTCTCTTCTGAGAAGAGTGGAAACAAGACAATCCTTAACTCTTATCAGACGCAGCTCTGATACTACATCACCAGTATATACTGGTGCACATAAAATACCCCCACCAAGTTCAGATTTTATTTGTGTTCTGAAGCATAAAACAACTTCATTTCCCCATTCAAACCCGGAGTCTGTTTTTTTTTTCAGCAGTAAAAACTTCTACATTAAATATTGGTTTGAGTCTGAACATCACTGTGTGTCGGGTAGATTTATTTAACACTAACCTCTAATTTATTTCTTCAAATTTAAAGACATTTTCTCATATCCTTGATTATTACATAATGAATGTACACACAGCATATCAATAAATGCAGATGATGATAATACATAAAGTGTTGCAGGATCTTCATCAATGTGCTTTTCAAATTGTTGTTTTAAAGGGAAACACACAAAGTCATTTCACTAGGAGACGTGAGACAAATGGAAGCGCCCAGAGTTTCTGCATGTTAGTATTTTAGTTTTCTCTATGGGCCTTTAATCAGAGTATCGGCAGTTCAATCCCCGGCTCCTTCAGTCATGTTGTTGTGCTCCTCTTCAACAGGACTTGAAATGACTATAGAAGTGTTTTCGGTGTATCTGTGTCCACGTTTTATTCCTCTGTAATTTTTCCAAACAACTTGCCTTCAATCCCACAATTATTTTTCTTCATAAAATATTTGTGGATCAAAACTTAGGAAATGTTGTGTTGGTCGTAGAAATGTGTCCTTGGAACCTGCTCTATAGCTTACATTTTAAACACCACAAACATGACATCAGAGTCTTATCTCTCTGATGATGTCAATGTGACACGCACAAACGCAAGCATGATGCATGCTTTGTTCACCTCAAACACAGAGAGATGAGAGGAGCGACAGCGCCACATTTTTAAGTGCCCTCATAAAAAGTATATCAACGCGTTTGGCAGAGTCTTTCCTCTCTGTTTATAATATTTTGGTGATTTGACAGGTGTTTTTTGCCTTGAAAGCCGGGGTTTAACAGATGGTTTTGTAGAAAATCCACTCCCAGTCTTAAAATCCCATCTTCCCTTCACCTTGGTGACCCAATCACCATGGTAACCAGTGACCTGTGTCTATGAAGCAATAGCTGTCCATCACAAATACAGAAATGACATCCAAGAGTATGAATCTCGACTGCAAAAATGAGAGAAGCAATATCTCAAAATACCTTAAATAATATATCTTACTACTGGTAATATTTAAGCAATAAGGTACGAGAGGCAGTCCTGTATCGTCAATAATGTTCTGGTCAAGGGTGTTGTTAGATCTCGCACCATCTCATTTATTCACATTGCTCATTTTTTTAAAGTTGCCATTAAAATAACAAAAATGTTATTTATTTATTTTTGTAATAAAATACTATTTAATTTAAACATTAGGCCATTAAACATTCTAAATCAATCATAAATGCTTCGTAGGCACTGGGTATAACAACGTTAGGTTAATAAACGTAACCTAAATAGCCTATGCTGTTTAAACTTAATAAACTAAAGTTACGAGTGACTTGGGACTCGACAGACTAACATTAGGCTGTTAACGTTTGTTTATGTTGATCTGGATATCTCCATTAACTTGATCCGCCCGGAGCTTTTTTTTACCACTTTTTCAGAAATGAGGAAGTGAGTTTAAAAAAAATCAAACGCTTCTAGATCATCAATTACAGGTCCGATCTAATAAATGTAAACTGCTAAAGTACTGTAAACCCTTGTGAGAAGAGAAACGATGGACTACATTTAAAAAAACAGATCGTTATATTTTTATAATTACGTAATTCTGTAAGCTCCTCAACATAACTGAGCGATTATAACGTTTCACTATTTAACTAATTTAGTAACCCTAACAACGACTGCAACCGTAGAGACTGTACGAATCTTCCAGTAGTGGGACTTTACTGTTTGTAAAGTATTGACGTCGCGAGCTGCGATAAAGCAACGGGAGTTTTTTTCCCATTTCTGCTTCCGTGTTTCGAGGTCGTGCGATCTCATTGGCCCTCAGACTCATCTGAAAGCGCGTCAGATGACGCGCGCTGACGGAGACGGTCATTTGTGTGACCAAGATTCAGGTCAAAGTTGCTAATTGTTCTATTTCTGAACCGAAAAACAAGATTTTTGGACTGGAAAGGCTTGAAGAAATGTCATTGCTTGTGTTTATTGTGATTATTATTGCAGATTTGGATGCTTTAGGTCTTAATCTTTTTTAAAGAGGTGCAGTATTACTCTAGGGCATGATGGGAAGGCACCGGAAGTACAATTAAAAAAAACCCGGGGCGCGATCGAGGAGTCATTTTTTTATCAGACTCTTGACTTTTGATCATATTCATGCACATTTTTTTTTGTTGCTGATTCTTTAGAGATCAAGGACAATAGGGGCTGGTATTCATATCAAGGTCATATGAGCTGTAGAACCAAGGTGCAAACTTCGGACTGTCAAGCTTGAAATGACAACTAACGGTCGTGCAAAGTCTACCTATTACTTATTTTGAGTGCGCACTGATATGGAACGCTCAGGTAAATGTAAACGGGTGTACAGTACATTATGGCTCAATACAGTACACCCCGTGACTCTCAACCAATCAGAATGCTTGATTTCATCTACCCGTATTATAATGGCATTTCAATATTGCAACGTCTGACGGCAGTAGCATCCACACTATCAAAATGTCTTGCAAAATGTTCTAGTTTTATTTACTGTCCATGTAAAGAGTTCTGAGTCACCCAGGCAGATCTTTTCTTTCATTAAGAATGGATGGTCAGAAACAATGCTCAGGTAGGCCGCAGCGGTGGATTGGCCATAGGGAGTACCGGGAGTTTTCCCGGTGGGCCGGTCAGTAATGGGCCGGCAGTGGCTGACCTTTTTTTAAATGTATTATTATGTAAAGACGCATAAGAGGCCCAGTGGCTCTATGATAGGCCCAGTAGTCCCGCCCACGCATTTTCCAGACCCCCCTCTCGTCCAATCACCTTTAATGATGAGCTAATGACACATCATTAGCAATCTGTGAGAGAGAAGAGAAAGCAAAAATGGAGAAAAAACGAAAAGGCGGTGCAGAAAAACTGAGGGAAAAGAAGAAAAAAAAGCTCTCGCAACTGATGCTGCTAAGAGCAGAAATATAATAAACATGTTTGCTGCTGCGGGGGCCGGCGGCGGTGGCGTAGCCTCCGGCTCCGGGGCTTTGGCTGCGCCGGGCACGGCGGGTCCCTCCCAGGAGGTGTCGTCGGACAGTGAAGGTGAGGCTCCCGCTGCCATGGTGGTACAGGAGGGGGAGGAGGAGAGTGGTGGTGGTGATAGCAGGTGAGTATGCTAGCTAACATGTTGTGGATAAACACTCATTCACTAAATGTTCACAAACGTTGTCTATGAACTTTACTTGACATAATAGATAGCGTGTGGTGTAAATCTAGTTCTAAAGTGTTGGAAAATGATATACTATCCTGATTAATTAACCACTATTTTATGGTGCTGTGGTTTGAGCATGCAGATCTGCTTTTTCACAATTTTTATAATTACAAATCAGGTCACCAGAGTTAAAGTGTTTTAAGTATCAATACACTTTCTTCAAGCCCACTGTCCAGTTTGTTCAAATATGCTTTACCTATTTTTTTTTCTGTCAGTGTTTATGGTTTATTGTCCTTGCTTTTCTTTTTTTGAACACTTATTTATGGAAATTTTCAGATTAAATTACATCAAATAAGAGACAAGTAGACAATGACCCATTTCACATTATACAGTTAAAACTAATGAAACACTCATTAACTACTGTTACAATAATGTTGTCTGTCTTTCACAGGGCTGAGGAGACTTTATATCTGTTCCAGTGTGTGCTGTGTGAGGGACCTACAGTTGTCTTCCAGTGCCACTGTCCTGATGTACTTTAGCCAGTATCCTCCTTGTAAGAGCAATACACTCTTTTCTTGGCTATCTATTATACATTTATTTTAGTCAACACTTGACAACTTGAATGGATATTAATAACATCTTTTGTTTCTGTCTTTCACAGGGAGTTCTATTTGTATTTGTATGAGTATTTGTATGAATAAACACTCTTGAATCTTAAATCCTTTCTCCAGTATCCTTCTTAAGAGCAAGTGAGCAACATACTGTGTAGTCATCATTTATTTTATTCAATGCTCCAGAATATCAAGGGATATTATTCAGTATAGTAGTGTTATTAAGGGCTTGTGTGATTATATGTACAGTACATCAACAGACCGGGTTG
This sequence comes from Myoxocephalus aenaeus, assembly GCA_038501785.1. Taxonomy (NCBI): domain Eukaryota; kingdom Metazoa; phylum Chordata; class Actinopteri; order Perciformes; family Cottidae; genus Myoxocephalus; species Myoxocephalus aenaeus. The sequence goes on along the minus strand of JBAMJR010000419.1, from coordinate 414,506 downwards.
GCACAGTATCTGCGCGCGGATTGTGGTGGGTCAGTCTGGACCAAAAAGTCCAGGGCCGAATTTTTGTCCCAGTCCAGGCCTGGTAGGCCGTGGCATTTAAACGATACCCAATTGGCACTAAGGGGCCTAAAGTGTGCCAAGAAAACATCCCCCACACCATTACACCACCACCACCACCAGCCTGCACAGTGGTAACAAGGCATGATGGATCCATGTTCTCATTCTGTTTACGCCAAATTCTGACTCTACCATCTGAATGTCTCAACAGAAATCCAGACTCATCAGACCAGGCAACATTTTTCCAGTCTTCAACTGTCCAATTTTGGTGAGCTCTTGCAAATTGTAGCCTCTTTTTCCTATTTGTAGTGGAGATGAGTGGTACCCGGTGGGGTCTTCTGCTGTTGTAGCCCATCCGCCTCAAGGTTGTGCGTGTTGTGGCTTCACAAATGCTTTGCTGCATACCTCGGTTGTAACGAGTGGTTATTTCAGTCAAAGTTGCTCTTCTATCAGCTTGAATCAGTCGGCCCATTCTCCTCTGACCTCTAGCATCAACGAGGCATTTTCGCCCACAGGACTGCCGCATACTGGATGTTTTTCCCTTTTCACACCATTCTTTGTAAACCCTAGAAATGGTTGTGCGTGAAAATCCCAGTAACTGAGCAGATTGTGAAATACTCAGACCGGCCCGTCTGGCACCAACAACCATGCCACGCTCAAAATTGCTTAAATCACCTTTCTTTCCCATTCTGACATTCAGTTTGGAGTTCAGGAGATTGTCTTGACCAGGACCACACCCCTAAATGCAATGAAGCAACTGCCATGTGATTGGTTGATTAGATAATTGCATTAATGAGAAATTGAACAGGTGTTCCTAATAATCCTTTAGGTGAGTGTATGTACTGTATGTGTGTATGTATCATGTACTATATAGGTGTATATACATGTATTTGTAGATTACCATATAACTAGGAGTTTGAATATGTGTATGGGCGGATCAGTATGTATTATTCATAATCAGAAATTCAATCAATTGAAGCAGTGAAAATACATTGTGTATGATTCTCTGTATTCTTCTTATCACGATCACCTTAATAATTTTCTACAATAATGATATGTATGGTGTACTAATAACACTGTCATATAATTATGAATGCTTTCAACACATCCATAAGTTTCTTAAGCGCTAAATAAACTTAAGAACAGCACGGCATGTAGCGGCTGATAGTCTATGTCTGTGAGACGGGCGATCAGCTGTGCCTGTGGTGATCAATGTACGGCTCGAGAAGGTCTTGTAAATAAATGATGACAGCGCAGAGTAAACAGAGAAGGTAACGTTAACTGTAACGTTAACGTCTTCATGGGTTAAAAAAAAGACGTTATGTCTTTTGTTGACGCTGTTTCACAGAGGTATTGGTTTAAACATATTGTCATTTTGGAGGCTGTAGTTTGTGTTGTTGCTCGATAGTACATTTTACTGGGAGGACTACTGTATTAATTGTTGTAACAAGGTGGATCATCTTGTTCATGTTTTTTTTTCATCTTTTGTTTTAGATTGAAGAGGAGTTCAGAAGAATAAGGACAGTTCATCTGGAGTGAAGCACTACCAAACTCTTGATGATATTTTGGGTTGCAGGGACTAAAATGAGGCCGATGCTGATTCACTCAACTTGATGAAGTTTAAAAACGAGATAATTGTGGTCAAATTATGTTAGGCTCATATACACAGAGAATAGATACCCGATAACATATTTGAACACATTAAATATTTTTGTTGGTTTCCCCCACCATTGTTTTATTTTGAGAAATTGGCATAAATAATAATGATAATTGTTTGGTAACATGAGCCCTGCTTTACAGAAATGTCTTCTAAAACAACAAATGCAGCCCAGGAAGGCTTCACCCTGTCCATGTGTCGGATGGACATCGAGGGAAAATAAGTTCTTGATGACTGTAAAAATGTGGAAAAGCTTTGCCTTCTGCTTTATCTTTGCAATGAACTTGACTTTCCCACCAACATTGAAACAAATATTTGAAATGTTTCAGAAGCTCTTCATGTTGCTTGATGTCCTGAAGATCTCTCTCCAGACTATATAAGTTGTATTGATGCCTGTAAACAGTTTCCTCTTTCCAACTGTTGACAAATAAAGGTGCTGTAGTTTAAAAGCAGCTGTTTCATGTTTTGTGGACGCTTTACTGTTTTATTTAGCCCTGATTAATAAATGCAATACATTTATGGATGACTTATTATGTAAATATGATTTAATATTTTTCAATAGAAACAGTTAAGAAAATCTAGTAAAACCATGAAATATTACATTATGTGTACAGGGGTTTTGTAATTAGATGCAATGGTAGCCTGAGTAAAAATTACTATCAAAAGGCTGAGTACAAGGTAAAGTCAAATTTATCTTAACATTTTGGGTAAAAGACACTTCTTACTACTAAGTAAGCTTAACTTGATAATTTCCCGAGTAAACGGTTCTCAGAATTTCTGTGTGGAAATTGTTACCTAGCTTTTTTTAAATAAACTTACTCCAAATGTTTTTCAGTGTAGCCTGAGTCAAGATTACTATAAAATGCTGAGTAAAGATTACTATCAAGGGCTGAGTAAAGATTACTATCAAGGGCTGAGTCAAGATTACTATCAAAGGCTTAGTCAAGATTACTATCAAAGGCTGAGTCAAGATTACTATCAAAGGCTGAGTCAAGTTTACTATCAAAGGCTGAGTCAAGATTACTATCAAAGGCTGAGTTAAGATTACTATCAAAGGCTGAGTTAAGATTACTATCAAAGGCTGAGTCAAGATTACTATCAAAGGCTGAGTCAAGTTTACTATCAAAGGCTGAGTCAAGATTACTATCAAAGGCTGAGTTAAGATTACTATCAAAGGCTGAGTTAAGATTACTATCAAAGGCTGAGTCAAGATTACTATCAAAGGCTGAGTCAAGATTACTATCAAAGGCTGAGTCAAGTTTACTATCAAAGGCTGAGTCAAGATTACTATCAAAGGCTGAGTAAAGATTACTATCAAGGGCTGAGTCAAGATTACTATCAAAGGCTTAGTCAAGATTACTATCAAAGGCTGAGTCAAGATTACTATCAAAGGATGAGTCAAGATTACTATCAAAGGCTGAGTCAAGATTACTATCAAAGGCTGAGTCAAGATTACTATCAAAGGCTGAGTTAAGATTACTATCAAAGGCTGAGTCAAGATTACTATCAAAGGCTGAGTTAAGATTACTATCAAAGGCTGAGTCAAGTTTACTATCAAAGGCTGAGTCAAGATTACTATCAAATGCTTAGTCAAGATTACTATCAAAGGCTGAGTTAAGATTACTATCAAAGGCTGAGTCAAGATTACTATCAAAGGCTGAGTCAAGATTACTATCAAAGGCTGAGTCAAGATTACTATCAAAGGCTGAGTTAAGATTACTATCAAAGGCTTAGTCAAGATTACTATCAAAGGCTGAGTTAAGATTACTATCAAAGGCTGAGTCAAGATTACTATCAAAGGCTGAGTTAAGATTACTATCAAAGGCTGAGTCAAGATTACTATCAAAGGCTGAGTTAAGATTACTATCAAAGGCTGAGTCAAGATTACTATCAAAGGCTTAGTCAAGATTACTATCAAAGGCTGAGTCAAGATTACTATCAAAGGCTGAGTCAAGATTACTATAAAAGGCTGAGTCAAGATTACTATCAAAGGCTGAGTCAAGTTTACTATCAAAGGCTGAGTCAAGATTACTATCAAAGGCTGAGTTAAGATTACTATCAAAGGCTGAGTTAAGATTACTATCAAAGGCTGAGTCAAGATTACTATCAAAGGCTGAGTCAAGATTACTATCAAAGGCTGAGTCAAGTGTACTATCAAAGGCTGAGTCAAGATTACTATCAAAGGCTGAGTAAAGATTACTATCAAGGGCTGAGTCAAGATTACTATCAAAGGCTTAGTCAAGATTACTATCAAAGGCTGAGTCAAGATTACTATCAAAGGATGAGTCAAGATTACTATCAAAGGCTGAGTCAAGATTACTATCAAAGGCTGAGTCAAGATTACTATCAAAGGCTGAGTTAAGATTACTATCAAAGGCTGAGTTAAGATTACTATCAAAGGCTTAGTCAAGATTACTATCAAAGGCTGAGTTAAGATTACTATCAAAGGCTGAGTCAAGATTACTATCAAAGGCTGAGTTAAGATTACTATCAAAGGCTGAGTCAAGTTTACTATCAAAGGCTGAGTCAAGATTACTATCAAAGGCTTAGTCAAGATTACTATCAAAGGCTGAGTTAAGATTACTATCAAAGGCTGAGTCAAGATTACTATCAAAGGCTGAGTCAAGATTACTATCAAAGGCTGAGTCAAGATTACTATCAAAGGCTGAGTCAAGTTCACTATCAAAGGCTGAGTTAAGATTACTATCAAAGGCTGAGTCAAGATTACTATCAAAGGCTGAGTCAAGTTTACTATCAAAGGCTGAGTCAAGATTACTATCAAAGGCTTAGTCAAGATTACTATCAAAGGCTGAGTCAAGATTACTATCAAAGGCTGAGTTAAGATTACTATCAAAGGCTGAGTCAAGATTACTATCAAAGGCTGAGTCAAGATTACTATCAAAGGCTGAGTCAAGTTTACTATCAAAGGCTGAGTCAAGATTACTATCAAAGGCTGAGTCAAGATTACTATCAAAGGCTGAGTTAAGATTACTATCAAAGGCTGAGTAAATGTTATGTCTAAGGAAGTAATTTTCAAGTAAAGTTAACTTTTTTTCAGGGTAGAGAGGCAAGAGCTGACAAAAGTAGAAAGGTAGAAAAGTAAATGGCAAAGGTTTTGCATTTCCATTTCACATATTTTTGGCTGTATTTTCAGCATGCCGACCTTGTAATGTAACAAAAGACAGTGACATTAAAAATATTTAGTTTGAGTGGACTCAAATGTTTGGTTGTCAGGCCGTCGCTGTTCTGGAACAAAAAGTGTTCAAATACTTCAGAACGCTGCAACTAGAATCTAAACAAAAACTCCTCATATTGTCATATCTTCCCTTTCTAAAGAGCTTTGATTGTCAGTCATTTCACTTTGGTAGGCTATATAGGGGGGAACGTGAAACAAACTGCAATCACACATGGGAGAAGGGCTTTTTTTTTTTTTTTTTTTATTGTAAAAATAAAGACAATACATAGACATAACATCACGAGGACGACAAAACAGTGAGACACAGGCCAGCAAAACATCATATATTCAAGTGTATTATTTCATAAAAAAAATAAAAAAAAGTATAAATAAGAGCAGATTTATATGTATGTGCGTAAGCGTGTATGCATGTACGTGGGTTACAATTGGGTTTCAGGCTAAAAAAAGACAAAAATATGGATATTAATAGAATGAGTCAAGTTTGTAAAAACATAGTGAAGGATGACCAGATGGAGTGGTGTTCTGTTGTATTGTAAATGATGGAGGGGGTTAGATTTTCCATTGAAATGTATTCGACCATTAGGTTTTTCCAGTGTGTGATATGTATGTTATTCCTCAATTTCCAGTTCATGAGGATAGTTTTCTTGGCGATAGTTAAGGCCACGAGGAGTAATTGGCGGTTTGTTTTGCTGAGGTTTGTTGTTGAGATGTCTCCAAGTAAGCATAGTGAAGGGGATAATGGGACGAGGCAGCCCAGGAAGACAGACAGTGACTCAGTTATTTTTCTCCAAAAGTGTTGAACTGGTGTGCAGTGCCAGGTGGCGTGAATGTAGCTATCCAGACTATTTTGAGTGCAATGTGGACAGATGTCTGATGTGAATCCCATTTTAAACATTTTTAGCCCAGTGTAGTGAATTCTGTATTTTATATTGTATTAGTTGTAAATTTGCATTTTTGGTCATGAAGTAAATGTTATTGCAGATTTGGGTCCAGAAGTCAGCATCAGGAGTGATGGATACATCTAATTCCCATTTTCTTGACGGTATGGATAGTGTTTGGTCAGACTGTGATATTATCCTATATATTTTTGAGATTAATTTTTTTAAGGAGGTGATATTAATTAATAGTGATGCTAGTTGATTTGCTAGTGAGTAGTGGAAAAAATGAGGGGCTTCAAGTCCTCCTTGTGTTTTTGTTTTTTTGTAGAGTTGCCAGTTTAATTCTTGGTGTTTTATTTTTCCAGTAGAATTGCGTAATAATTGAGATAAGAGATTTAAACCAGGAATTCTTGAGATGGTATCATTGTGAGTAGGTAATTTATTTTAGGAAGTATTGACTTTAATCACACCACACTGGACAAAGCTCTGCCTACTTTTCTACAGTATGTAGACTGCCCCACAAGGAACAATAAAACTCTCGACCTCCTGTATGCAAATACTAAGGATGCATACAGGGCCACTGCCCTTCCCCCCTCGGCAGGTCTGATCATGACCTGGTCCTGCTGACACCCAGGTATGTTCCTCTGGTGCAGAGGCTGCCTGCGACCTCCAGGACTGTTAGGCGGTGGTCTCAGGAGGCTAATGACGCCCTGCAGGACTGCTTTGAGTCGACGGACTGGGATGTGCTGTGTGGACCACATGGGGAGGACATCAACAGCATGACTGACTGCATCACAGAATACATCAAGTTCTGTGAACACACCATCATTCCATCCCGGACTGTGCGCTGCTTCCCCAACAACAAGTCCTGGATCACCAGGGACCTGAAGGCTCTTCTTAACAAGAAGAAAGCTGCTTTCAGGTCTGGGGACAGGGATGAGCTCAGGAGAGTCCAGCGCTACCTGAAGGTGAAGCTCAGGGAGGGCAAGGACTCATACAGGAGGAAGCTGGAGGCCAAACTCCAGAAGAACAACACGAGGGAGGTGTGGACCGGAATGAAGCAGATTACTGGCTTCAAGGTGGGAGGGAGACATCCAGGGGGCTCCCTGGAGAGGGCCAACGAGCTGAACTGTTTCTTCAACAGGTTTAGTTCACAGCCCCCATCCGTCTCCTCCACACAACACACCTCCCAAACTCCTCCACCTCTGCCCCCGCTGTTGAGCTGCACAATCACTGAGCCCTCAACATCCAATGGCTCTCCCACTGAGCCCTCAACATCCAATGGCTCTCCCACTGAGCCCTCAACATCCAATGGCTCTCCCACTGAGCCCTCAACAACAACAATAGGCTCTTCCACCCTCCCCCCTCTCTCTGTGACGACTGACCAGGTGAGAAGACAGCTGGAAAAACTCCACCAACACAGAGCTGAAGGACCTGATGGCATCAGCCCCAGGGTCCTAAAGATCTGCGCCACCCAGCTGTCTGGTGTCCTGCAGCACCTCTACAACCTGAGCCTGAGGCTGGAGGAGGTCCCGGTGCTGTGGAAGACGTCGTGCCTGGTCCCTGTCCCGAAGAAGTCATCTCCATCTGGCCTCAATGACTACCGACCAGTTGCCCTCACCTCCCATGTGATGAAGGTGCTGGAGAGGCTGGTCTTGGCCCACCTCCGACCGCAGGTGAAATCGTCGCTGGACCCTCTACAATTTGCTTACCAGCCTCATGTGGGAGTGGACGACGCCATCATCTACCTGCTGCAACGAGCTCAGTCGCACCTGGATGGAACCGGTGTCTCTGTGAGAGTCACTTTCTTTGACTTCTCCAGTGCATTTAACACCATCCAACCACTGCTACTGAGTGAGAAGCTGCGGGTGGTGGGGGTAGACTCGTCCACCATCTCCTGGATCACTGACTACCTCACAGGTAGACCACAGTTTGTCAGAATGGGCCGTGTGCTGTCTGAAACGGTGGTCAGTGATGTTGGAGCCCCACAGGGAACTGTTCTGTCTCCCTTCCTGTTCACCCTGTACACCACCGACTTCCAGTAAAACACAGAGTCATGCCATCTGCAGAAGTACTCTGATGACTCTGCGGTGGTCGGGTGCATTAGGGATGGACGGGAGGAGGAGTACAGGGCAGTGGTGAGTGACTTTGTGGAGTGGGCCGGCGAGAATCACCTGCTGCTGAACGTGACCAAGACCAGAGAGATGGCGGTGGACTTCAGGAGGAAGGCGACTGCTCCTAGACCTCTGAGTGTTCTTGGAGAGGACGTGGACATGGTGGAGGAGTACAGGTACCTGGGTGTTTCCATCGACAGCCGACTGAACTGGAAGAACAACATCAACGCTGTGTACAAGAAGGGGATGAGTCGACTCTTTTTCCTGAGGAAGCTTCGATCCTTTAATGTGTGCAGCAAGATGCTGGAGATGTTCTACCAGTCGGTTGTGGCCAGCGCCCTGTACTTCTACATCGTCTGCTGGGGGAGCAGCATTGGAGCCGGTGACACCAACAGACTTAACAAGATAGTTAAGAAAGCCGGCTCCATCATTGGCTGCAGGCAGGAGTCTCTGGAACAGGTGGTGGAGAGGAGGACGCTGAAGAAACTTTTGTCCATATTGGACAACCCGGACCACCCTCTCCACCACCTACTGCAGGGTCAGCGGAGCTCTTTCTCGAGGAGATTCCTCACGCTCCGCTGCAACAAGGACAGATACAGGAGAACATTCCTACCAACGGCATTACGGCTTTATAATAAATCACCGCTTGCCAGATCCTCTGACTAACAACATGTATATATATATATTTTTGTACAATCGAAGCTATTTCTATTTTATTCTATTTTATTTTATTATTATTATTATTATTATTATTATTATTATTTTTATTATTATTGTATATATCTTGTATCTTTCGTCCTGCTGTTTTTGTTTATTTTGTTGTAAGTTGCTGCTACCCCGACACCAAATTTCCCCTCGGGGATTAATAAAGTATATATTCATTCATTCATTATTCATTCATTCATTCATTCATTTAACTGTAGCTATTCTGCCCATAAGTGATAGTGGTAAGTTCATCCAGCGGAGGAGATCGTCAGTTATTGTTTTAAGTAGTGGAGTGAAGTTGAGTGTGAACAGCTCCGACAGCCTGGGGGAAATATGTATTCCTAAATAAGTGATGACACCGGTGCAAAAAGGGATAGGTGGTGTATGGCCTGCCCCATCCCAACTGTTACTTTCTAATGGAAGAATGGATGATTTGTTCCAGTTGATAGAGTAGTCAGAGATTTTAGAGAATGATTCAATTATTTTGATCGTTTCCTGTAATGATGAGTAGGGTTTTTGGAGGAAGAGCAATATATCATCTGCATAGAGGCTAATCTTGTGATGGGTGTTAAGTGTTTGAATTCCTTTTATATGGGTGTTCTGACGAATGGCTGCAGCTAACGGTTCAATAAAAATTGTGAAAAGTGAGGGAGAGAGTGGGCATCCTTGCCTAGTCCCTCTGTACAGTGTGAAGTGTTTTGAAGTTTGTCCATTGGTGATGACAGTGGCTGTAGGTGCAGTGTACAGAATCTTAACCCAGTTAATAAATGATTCCCCAAAGCCAAATCTTTGTAATGTGCTGGTGAGAAATGTCCAGTTCACTTTGTCGCAGGCTTTTTCTGCGTCTAAGGAGGCTATGATGGTTTTGGCTTGTTTTAATGATGAGTAATTAATTAAATTAAACAGTCTGCGTGTGTTAGTGGAAGAGAGTCTACCTTTGATAAAGCCGGTTTGATCTGGATGAATTATGGATGGAGTGACTTGTTCTAATCTGTGAGCTAGCGCCTTAGTGATGATTTTAATATCTACATTGAGGAGTGAAATGGGACGGTAACTAGATGGAAGAGTTGAGTCTTTGTTTGGTTTGAGGAGGAGTGATATACATGCTGTATTCATGTTAGCTGGAAATTGTGAATTTTGCTTTATTTCAGTTATCATATTGTTAAAGAGTGGAGCTATAACGAACCAAAAGTGTTTGTAGAACTCAGCAGGGAAGCCATCAGGTCCTGGTGCTTTGTTATTGGGCATAAGCTTGAGGGCAGCAAAAAGTTCTTCCTGAGTTAATGGTGAGTCAAGTATGTTATTTTGTTCTTTGTTAATCTGTGGTAGATCAATGCTGTTGAGAAATACATTAATTTCTTCTTGATTAGAGTTCTTTTCAGATGAATATAGATTGGCGTAAAAACTTCTGAAGATTGTATTGATGTCCTCAGGTGAATTTGTGGGTTTCCCCGTTGAGTACTTAATGATTGAGATAGTTGTTTTTTCTTTGTTTCGTTTAATTTGATTTGCCAAATATTTACCAGATTTATTGCTATGGTGAAAATGTTCTTGTCTAAGTCTGTGAATTAGGAATTGAGTTTTATTATTTATAATTTCGTTTATTCCTCCGTGAATCGCCATCTTAACGTGGTGGAGGAGTTTGAGTGGCTCAGTGATCCTGGGAGCTATGTTGTCTGGGGCGTCAGCCCCTGGTAGGGTCTCCCAAGGCAAACAGGTCTCGGGGGAGAGCCCAGACTAAGAGCGGTTAAAAAAACCTGATGATTTACGGCCCACGGATTGCAGCAACCTCGCCCGGACAAGGGAAACCGGGGCACCCTCCCGGAGCCAGACCCGGGAGGGGAGCTCGTCGGCGAGCGTCTGGTGGCCGGGCTTTCGCCCATGGGGCCCGGTCGGGCTCAGCCCGAAAAAAGATCATGGACCAGCAACCCTGTGGACTCACCACCTGCAGGGGGAAGCATCGGGGTCGGGTGCTATGCAGACCGGGCGGCGGACCAGGCAGGAGACCTGTGCGAGCCGATCGCCGGCAGCATAGACTAGCTCTAGGGACGTGGAACGTCACCTCGCTAGCGGGGAAAGAGCCGGAGCTGGTGCGGGAGGTGTAGCGGTATCAGCTAGATATAGTTGGGCTCACCTCCACGCACAGCACGGGCTCTGGAACCAAGCTCCTGGAGAAGGGTTGGACTTTGTCCTTTTCTGGAGTTGCCTAGGGTGAGAGGCGCCGGGCGGGAGTGGGGATACTCACGAGCCCCCGGCTGAGCGGCCTTCAGGATCGCTGATAGTGGAGTTGTGGATAAATGAAACTTTCTTGTTGATTAAGATGCAAACCCCGGGAGAAGGGCTTTCTGCCAGAAAGGGTTTATTTTAACCCAAACCCCAATCTTTTCCTAAACCTAACCAAGTAGGTTTGTTGCCTAAAGCCAGGGACATTTCTGTCAGGAAGAGCTTTCTGATAGAAAGCCCTGAAGGCAAACTTCTCCCAGTGCACAGAGGGGCAGTGGTGTGACCACAAGGAGCTATTGGTCAGATGATGTGGATGAATGGCATTGAACCACTAGCAGTCCACTACTAAAACTATCTTGTTACCTGAAGCACGCTTTGCATGGTTTCAGCAGCCTGTCAGGTTTCCTCAAGCAGTTGGCAAAGTTAAAGAAGCACCATGTTAAGTAAAGATTTTTACTTTCAGTCCATGCTGAATCTGACCCTGTCGACTTAAAAAGCACGCATGGAAAGCAAAATGCAGTGTTAGCATTACTGCATCCAGCTAGCCAAGTCTTCCTTCAAGGCTGAATTGCAAGTGAAACTTAACAATGTGAATTGGAATAAAACAACTTTAAGTTTAGCCAACAAAAGTACTTGATTAGCTTTGGGAAAAGTTGTTTTTGGTTAGAATACGTTTGTGTGTTATGTAACTTAGGCTACCTACATGGTTACAAAACAAGTAATGGTAAAATAAGTCAGTATGATGTTTAGTTCGATAAGGGACACACATAAGACTATACTCTCCTATGTGAAAGTCCTGTGTTTGTTTGACATGTCCACCACCCCATGCAGATTGTGTCACTACCAAGCCTCCTAACATTTCACCTGTACTCCCTGTCAGAGTTATCAGGCCACTAGAAGTTGAATTTGACTTCCTGTATTCACATCTTTGATCTGGTAATTGATGTAATCCTCTTTGGAGGCGCTGGAGTCTCTGGAGGAAATCCACGCAGGGATAACATCCCCCCACCTGGAGGTGTTTATCATAATAATTAAAAGGTATAACGGTAATAGATCGCTGGCGATAATGTCGAAGCCTATGAAGTAGAAGATGTTGACCTTCATCCAATAGTTTTCAACCATGTGTCTTCAGTGGGTCTGCGGTGACTTTGTGTGTCATCTATATACAACCAATGTGTTCATGATCAAAAATAGATCTAGCCTCTTAATATCGCTATTATTATATTATATATTGTAATGTTAAAACTTGTTATGAACATGTCATTCGGGAGTCCTCAGACCCTCCACGACCTTTTTGTAACACACATCATTAAAACATTGTGGCACCGCTGTGGAGGTGTGTCGGATCAGGGTTTAAAAAACAAAGCAATAGATCATAATTTCAACATCATGAAGTGATAGCTGTGCTACACTTCGTAGGAAGGTACGTATTACGTCATAGGAGCAGCCTGCTGGCTCCCTGTCTGCAGTGAACTGCAGCAAGTCCGCAGAAGTCGCAGCATCATCGGCACTGCAGTGAAAGCTCAAACACACTCACAACACACCCTGCTGCTGCACAGTGGAATCCAGCACACAACACACCCTGCTGCACAGTGAAAGCTCACACACACCCTGCTGCAGCAAACACACGGACACCGCCGGCTGCAGGCTGCGTTACCGAGCAGAGACGAAGAGACGGTGAGCTGCTGCATCACAGCTGAGGTAAGACCTGATCACCGCATGTTGTCCCGCAGGAGAAACTACGGTAACGTTACCGTGGGACCGGGAGAAGAGTCATTGTCACAGCGAAACGCTTCCACGTGTTATCAGTAGTTTGATGGACATAATTCGGAGGAAAGAATGGCATTCGTCTTCTAAGGAGCTATGAGACAAATACAATACCCAAGACTGCTGCTCGGGCTGTTCCTGAAGCTGCTGGGCCACATCCTGCTGTCCCGTCAGCACCAGATGCTGCAGACTACGGGACGTCCTCTATGGAGGCACAGAGAAGCGCTCTGCCTCGGAATGTCATTGTCTGTTTGTCTGGACAGACTTCGTTTAAATGGATGTTAAACAATAATAAAAAGGTCTGGAATGTTGTCCAGTAGCTAAAGATCACGAGTATTCTGGCCAAAATAATTGTGATTCACAATATAATCCCCAAAATATGCTTAAAAGAGATCAGGCTAGTACATAACTTGTTTAAGAACCGTATTTTTATTGCATGGGACACATCTTTTTTTAGTGAGCGTCCTTTTTTAGTAATAAACAAACAACCAAGTAATCAAGGCAATCAAGCCATAATACAATAACATACTCAGCCGATAATAATCATAGAGGCCATCAGATGTAGATGCTGACTCGAGGCTGTTAAAGGGGAACACAGACTACATTAAGAAATGTTATTTTCATGGCAAAGTTCAATCAATATTTGTGAACATGAGCTATTTTCTCTCAAAGCCAGAAACATGAGAAGTAAGTCTCAAACGTGTGACGTCATCAAGCTGTTACACGATGAATAGCACCCACAGCATGTTTATTATTTGTTATATACCCGAATCATCTTATTATAATGTAGTGTTCTCTAGAACATCCTTCCTAATTGACTGTTTAGGGTCTTTATTGTCATTCTTTGGGCAGCTAAAATGTCCGTCATCCCAACACAGACATGTTTACACCAGGGAACGAGCTCAGCTGCTCTCCTCCCTCTCCTCCATGCTCATGCCACTGGCTGTCAGTGCGTTTGGTCCACAGATGGCTCGGTGGTTGGAAGATGCTGTCGGCGTGATTGTCTCAAGGTCATAAACCATACATGCTCCATAAACACAAAAAGGCAACAAATTAAAACCAAAAAAAAGTCAAGCTTCCTGGGAGTCACAAATACATGCACCACCGTTGCCATGGAGATGAGATTAATTGTCTCTTCCAGGCTTTATAATTGACATCACATATCATAGTTTTATCATTCTAGTTTTTTGTTTTGGGAGAGTCATGTTTATATATATTTTCGGACTGTTTATTCTCCTTTAGTGTGTCATCTTTGGTCTGGACATCCCATGTTTTAGTGTATTTACTGCATCACCACGGAAGTGTCTCCCTGAAGCGACAGTAGGGGGGCAGCGGGTCACAGAGCTCTCTGTTGCTGTTAGTTCATCCCAGAACTCAACATATAAATTAGTTTAATATGGATGTATAGACATTATGACAAGCCAGTGGACTGGATGCAACTATATGGTGAAATTGTCATTGCACTTTTGAACACGCAACTTTTTGAGAAAATAATCTCAACTCAAGGTCCCCTTTGTAACTTTTCACAGTCTCAATCAGTGAATGAAGGTCTCAGTATAACAACATGTCAGAGTCATTGCTGTGGCTCATGGGTAGAGAGGTTCACGGTTCAATCCCCGGTCTCCCCATAGTTCCCATGTGGAAGAGTCCTTGAGCAAGGCACTGAACAGTTGCTCCCGGGCGCCTCACGGCAGCACACTGCTCCTTAGTCACTAAGGATGGTTCAATGCAGAGAATCATTTACCCAGGGGTATTAATAAAGGATACTTTCTTCATCTTCTAAAAATGAAGATGCTGAATGTCATTTTGAAAACATTTTGTAATTCTTCAGCATAATTTAGTGTCAAAGAATGCATATGACCCACCTAATAAGTCTAAATCAAATAAATACATTATTATATAAAAAAATGAATAAAAAAAACATGTTAATACATTCTTTAAACTATAGGGTGGCTTTATTACAGTGACCATGGGACTTTTCTTGACCACTGTTGGTCAAGAAAAGCATTGTTTAAAGAGCATCTATCACCTCTAGACATCAGCTAGCAGTTCTCATCTGCTCTGCCTTTAGCTGGCGTATGACTGTTAGACAGCCACTACCATATCAGTAGAATGAAGTTAAACTATACGCCAGTCTCTAAAGGTAAATCCTTTCACCAACCTTGTGCATATATTCTTTTACAATACGGGTAGATCAAATCAAGCATTATGATTGGTTGAGAGTGAGTCACGGGGTGTACTTTATTCAGCCATAAAGTACTGTACAGCCTGTTTACATTTAGAGCGTTCCATATCAGTGCGCACTTAAAATAACAGGTAGATTTAAATTGCGTCACCGTTAGTTGTCAGTTCAAGCTTGACAGTTACCAAACATGTTTCGTGTAAACTTTGATATTTTGGGGGGAATGACTTTTGATGAGTGTGTCAGTGGTGAATAATGTATTTGTGGTCCCTGTTTCTGCTGTACAGTCAAACGTTGATACGGCTCACCATCAGGAGAGCAGATAACGCTCTGAGAGAGACTAGTTAGCGGGGAGCGAGTGCATACAACCAGAAACTAAGATGAGGAATGAAAAGGGTTTGATCACAAAATCCTGATCATTTCCAGTGAGAGATAATTACGTCGGTAAGTTCTCTAAACATCATGGAGGAGAAAAATGACGGAGAAAAGACGGACAGAAGCAGCGAGAGCACTTCTTTACATCGGTGGCTGAGTGTCATCCTCCACCCTGCTTTCAACCGGCCTGGTACCAGGCAGTCAGTTTTATAGTCCCGTACGTGCGTCCCGTATGTGTCAAGTGGCAACCGGGACTATTTTCTCTGTCGCTGAAATGCGATACACAACGTTTGGTGGCTACAACTATTTTGTGCTGAAAGGGAGCTTCTATTACTATTTATAAAGTCGCAGGTACCCGTATTATAAAAGCAATACAGTTCAAGGGTTTGCCGGCCCTCTGCTGCGCGTCGGGCCTAACAACTCCCTTGAACAGTACATTATTGACGATACAGTACTGCCTCTCGTACCTTATTGCTTAAGTATATTTATCTTCATTTCTTTTAACAATCCTCACCATTCTTTAGCTGTACGCCTTTTCTTTGACTGAATACTTTTGTAAATACGTTGTTTTTTTCTCCATCAGAAGCAGGATGGCTCTTAATGACAAAGACCCGATGCCTGCAGCAGGGACCCTCTCCCCAGGCCAGCTGCAGTCCCTCCTCAAGATGGAGCCCAAGACTCTAGGGGTGAGCTCCCAGGACAAATGGCTGAGAGAGCTCTATCCATATGTTGCTGGTCACCTTGGCTAATCTCTCTCTCTCTCTCTGTCTCTGTCTCTGTCTCTCTCTCTCTCTCTCTCTCTCTCTGTCTCTCAGGCCATCCAGATTGTTATTGGGGCTTTGATTCTCTGTCTCAGTGCCTCTGTGCTCCAGATCCATGAGGTCCACTTCAGAGGAGATGTGGCCCTCTTCCTGATCGTTGTCATACCGGTCAGTGTCGTTAAACACGTCATGTGTCAGACTTTCATGTTTTTAGAAAATGTCTAAGTAAGTTGTTTTGTAACCCACCAGGTGACCTTGTCTGGCTCAGTGTTGGTCCACAGTGGGAGGAAACCTACTCTGTTTTGGGTGAGTATAAAGATACAGGTCAGCCCTTCACCCTCGTACACTTAGACCTCTACTGGCAGACTGGCAAAGGCAGTGTGTTACTTATTATCAGGACAAAGTCTGGACAGGATGAAGTCTGTCAGCCCCGAACCTATTATACTGATGCCATACAATTAAATCATCATCAAATCAACAAAAGTTACTTTTATGACAAGAATCCTCCATCATTTATTGTCAGAATAGTTGAACATATTATGGGGCAGTGTGTCATTTGGGAACAATAAAACCTCAAAGGCCCTCCGGCCCCCTCGAACCCCGATCATCTTGAAACTTAACCTTCATTTTGATTTCAACTACACAATGTCCCCCTTGTGTAAAAACAATACCAGCGACTGTTAACAACATTTTGGCTAACGCTGCGTTCACACCAAAAGTGCTGCAAATTTTTCACGCAAGTAGATTACATGCAAAGTCAATGCACAGACGCCAGTGGATGTAAACAACAGGAATTTCTGGCGGGTGCCAAGAATCTGCCTCATTCGTGCGAGTTGACATTTTTCAACTCTGGCGAAAAATTCACGTGACGTTGTGTTGCGAAAGCCAATCAGCATTGAGATGCTCCGGAGCTGGAAGCGGCCGTCGGTGAAATCCACCGAGCTGTGTGCGGCTACGGATGGTGTTATGAACCCAAACACGAGGGCGTCTGATGTTCCCACGTTTGTGGAATTTCCACAACAAGTATAAAGAAGCAGAAATAGTGGTTATTTCCATGGTGGATTGAGGAAATAGTAACTGTTTCTACGGAGATAAGGCACAGAGATAAACCACGCCCCCTTTCCGGCTTGAATGAAGCGAATAAACCAAATAAACCATATATATATATATATATATATATATATATATATATAAAACCATAATATAACCAAGCAAGTAAACTCACAGAGTAAAGGTTTGAAGGTAGCTAAGGAAAGCCTTTTCACAGGCACATGTGGCGGATGCTGCATAATAGTGCATACAGTCATGACTGCTTTTCTATGCTTGGGTTAGGTTTTGAGTAAAACGTTATTGTATATTTATGTATAGCACTTTTGTTATCATTTGCAGGTGAAATGTGTCCTGGTTCTGCACCTCATCAGTGCTGCGTTTGCCACTGCTGCTTTGGGTCTGATGTCCAAACACCTGCCCTACCGCCAGGACTCCTACCACTGTGAACACTGCCACAGACTGGAGCTGCATGCCGTGGTACAGTGTGATGAGGACTAACAGCCACAGCAAACACCTGAATGATGTGTATCATTATTGAAATAGCCTGTGATCTGCTTAGCACTGCGTTGTTTATCTGTGGAAGACGTGAGTCTTGCCTGGTGCAAGACTGAACCAATGTTTGCAGGACAGACATATATTCAAAAGTACCCCTCTCCGGTTATACTATTGTACTTTGGCTCAATCAATCTAAAAACACATTTCCAACAGTCACTGTGTAAATATAACAAATACAAGTACAGTCCAGAAGTAGCTACAGTTGAGCTGCCACACTACACAGTACTCTAATAGAATAGCATTTTATCAAGTGATACGGTATGTTTAGACGACACCTTCATGTTTTAACCTGACTCGTTGAGTACCGCCCTACTGTGTGTCATCCTGTGAGCTTGAAGGGCTCACATTACACACTACACACTACACTATATATATATATATATATATATATATATATATATATATATATATATATATAGATGTGAAAGCTCAAGTCGGGCTATAAATGCAGACCGTTGCACCACTGAGCCGGTCAGTGTTTGCCGTGATGATATTTAGGCTATGTTATCTAGTGTCGTTTAGGCACAATTTCGCAACCGCCTTTTTTAAGACACATAAAAAATTCACAAGTGGGATTATTTACTGATATGTTTTATATTGCAGAACCAAACGTTAAAATGTCTTAATTGTGTTAACTTAAACTTCTCAGGCATCTAACCAAAAACCATTCACAAAATGGATTGACGTTGAGACAGAGTAAGCACTCGTTTCTGGATTTCCTTCAGCACTTTATAGAAATTATAACATAATAATAATGAGATATGGCAGCCTGTATGTAGCTTGAGAGATGAAAACCAGGGCAACAGAGTCCACAAGACATGCTCAGGATCAGTCAGCTGATAGGAAATGGCTCCATCTTGGTTCCATTTGAATTAAGAAGTTATCCAATAACACCAGAAACTCTCTGCTATTTCTCCACTGAGGAGCAGTCATTCATGCAGCTTAGTCAGAGAAGTGTCTCTAAGAGGAATCTACTCTCATAAGAATCACAACAGCATCAAGGACTGTGCTTGGAGGACTAACTCACCCTGATCCAGCACATACATGAGCATGCCATCCTTAGTCAACTCAAGGGAAGCATATCAGGAGGTGGAGGAGCTGCAGCATGAAGAGATGACATGACGGCCACTCTGTAGACGTACATGTGGTCCAATGATGTGAATGAATGAGCTGCAGAACTAATATCAACTACCACGAATAAATACATGTCGCTGAATGTGTGGCCATGTGGGGAGTCCCACATGCATGTTGTGATCATGCAGTGAGGAGGCGACCAATGTAACATCCACAAAGCATCATGACCCCTGAGTAGAATCACATGAATTCATAGTGACACTAATGTTGTGAAAAGAAGACTCCATGTTTCTTTGTCTTTACTGTCCACTGCAGCAACATTGTTTCAGGAAATGCACCGGGCTGATCGAGCAAAAGTGTAAAGTAAGTGATTGACTACTGTTACAACTAATACTTTGGTCAGATAGGCTATGTTGTCTTATAGAGTGCATGGAGATGACACATACACCTTTAATTAATAGACACTTCTATTAGTTTGTAGTATCATCAGTGTCACAGCCAGAAACCCTTTGTTTCAATGTGCATCCTCTTCCTGTTGTCTGACTTCATCTGCTCTTGGGTTTCTCTGGCTAGCTGCTGATTGACGGGATCCTGGGGACTCTGGTGATCTTCCTGGTGCTGGAGCTGCTGATCTGCATCACGGCCATGCTGTTTGGACTCACTGTCCTCGCTGCTGGTGGAACCCAGGTGAATCTCATCAAAAGTATCCACATAATGCAAGGCTAAGGAGTTACGTAAGAGAGTAGTACATGGGGTAGTTCAGCAGATATTTAGATGTGAAGAGACAGATCCATTCAATAAGGGGTTTGATACATGGTAAACTAGATTAAACAGGTTGCAATAAGTCAATGTGATGAGGTGAGGTGGAGTTAGTAGTAGGTGAGGTTGAGTTAGGTTGAATGGAAAAGGACTGTATAATATTCTACTGGTTCATAAACATTGTGGCCACCGATTAGAATGCACAGACAAGATGTTCCTCTGAAAGGTTGATTGACAGTAGACACATTAGTCTGTGTGCTTCTGGAACAGATATACAGGAATACGTTTCTGTTTCAAGTGCACAGAAATGCCTGTAAAAAGATGGAATATGAACATGTGTGTTCATTTGAACAACTATTCTTAGAACATTATAATAGAAATATAAGGTTAAGTTAGGGTTAGCAGTGTTGGATCAATGATTATCAGATGCACAAAATATGGACAAACAAATCAGTGTAAAACTATTCAATCCACCACTGATCAGTCCACTGCAGGGGGCCCAAAATATTTAGAGCCCAAATGCTTCATAGTCGTCACTCGTAATTGCTCACAATCATCGTTTTCGAATAAATAACGTCATGTATGTCGACCTCTTTTGTGTAAATCTGTTCAATGTCCTACGAGTGATGTATGGTCATGGAAAGGTGCAGGTTATGGTGACTTACTGCTTGGCGAAATGGATAAAATGTCTCTCCATCATTCCAGGACACTAGCCCCGTGTTCTCAGCTCAAACTGTTACTATCTAGGTCACCGCTGACATTAGTCATTGCTGGCTAGCGCCACACATTAAGCAGGGCATTCTGTCTCCAAGGCTTTGTTGGCTACGATCCTAAAAGCAGCTCTCATAAATACTCAGGTCATTGCTGACATAGTCGTTGTAGCGCTTTTGTTCTTTACTCATTCGATGTAAATCACCTCATCTCTTAGCAGCTTATCATTGATCATTCACGACCGGTTCATTCCCGCTTGGTAAGTAAACATTCTTATGGGGGAGACATCAGGCTGTGGTTTAAATTTCCTCTTGGGGATTTATCTTGTTGCTGATCGGGACAGACGGCCCTCAATTACAAAGACTGAGACTTTATCATCACATATCATCTGTTACCAATAAACACTTATCCTTTCTTTATTCTGGTCTCTCCTGATTAAACTAGCAAACACCACATTCTCTATGCATCCATAAACATTGGCAATACAGAACTAATAATTACCTAATTTAGGCACTTATTGAAGGCTAACATTACATTACAACATAAAGGGACAGAACAGAGGTAATAATAATCAGAACAGAGGTAATAATAATCGTTTTTGGTGACTACTTGGCACTCATCATAAAACAAACAACAACGAAGGAGTGGCAATATATCTGACTACATTGCAGGCCGTTTACAAAGTAAACATGATGAAATACTACAAACAAGAGATCAGGTTTACTTACTGCATGTTTGGCCGCACAGTCCTGGAAAGGAAAGCCCAGAATGAAATGATTGGTCTTGTTCCTCTTCGCGAGCCGGGAGCGTGGTGCGGTTCCTGTCCGGCTGCTTCTCTGAAAGGTTGACCCTCAGAACCAGGAGGAGCAATGCTGACTGCTCCTCTATTCCACACGGCCCTTTACCATGTAGGTCTGTTGTCTCCAAACTCCCATGACCCCTCGGTCAATGGGTGTGAATGGGTAAATGAATGTAGTGTAAAAAGCGCTTTGTGTACTCTGAAGAAAAGCACTAGAAAAGTACAAGTCCATTTAACATTGGAATGGCTCCTGGACGGCTCCCTTTAGAGACCTTCTGGCCACATCCAACTAGTCAGAACAACCTGGCCGGCCCTGGGACACCTCAGGTTCCTCAGGAAGAGTTGGAACAAGTAGCTGGGGAGAGGGAAGTCTGGAATACCCCCCTATTTTCAGACATTTTTTAGACATGCATACAAATTCAAATATGTTCAACTCTTAAGCACTCACGTTGACCGAGGCAGCCAATCAAAACCAGCAAGAGGCGGGCTTTAGTAATTTTTCAGACTTCCTGTTTTTATGCCGATAAATGCGGTAGGAACGGACATTGATATGAGCTAAACTTTACTACGAAGTACTAAATATTATTTTTCCTCCTCCTTATTCAAAAGCATAGCAACAGCAAGAGCTTGATTCCTGCATTGAATCAAATGCTTCTTTGTTTTTTATATTTCATCGTCTGGTTGCTCCACAGGCTCATCAGCTGTCCTGCCTGACGTTTTGTTTTGCCTGCTGTTTTGGGCATTTTTAAAGCGGAAGCCTCTTAAGACGTGTCTGTGTGATCGGGGCCAAGCTGGCTGCCCCACTACACTGATATGCAGAAGACAATGGATGGATGGGTGAAAGAACTAAACACAAAATGTTGTAAAATTCCCAAGTTGCGGGAGGTCTACAACTTGGGAACAACCAAAACAAACCAAATGGCTCTTGCAATAACAGTGACCTTTTATAATGCATTATAGGAAGATTATAATGTCTTACACCTGTGGTAATCTAATACACTATGATCCATGCAAAAATGTCTGTGAGTGACCCACAATTATGAATTATTCGAACACTTGTATAGAAGTAATTATAAAATGCTTTAAAATGTGTCATTATTATTCTTTAAAGCATTATGAATATTATGTGTATATATGTGAGTTCTTTACAGTTATATAAGCAGATGAGAACGCATTATAAGTATCTTTACAATGCATTACATTGGCGTCATAGAACGTGTTAGTAAACTACAGTACAACGAGGAGCTGTAACATATTGTATGTGTGTATTTCCTGCAGGCTCCCAGCCAGAGACCCGTCTATCCACAGACGCGCCCGCCAGCTATTCCAGCCACGCAGGCGGCTGCAGCCGAGCTCTCTCAGGTAGTGTGTGTGTGTGTGTGTGTGTGTGTGTGTGTGTGTGTGTGTGTGTGTGTGTGTGTGTGTGTGTGTGTGTGTGTGTGTGTGTGTGTGTGTGTGTGTGTGTGTCATATATTGTATATTTTAATAAGCCTGTGTTTGACATAGAAAGGGTGCAACATCTTGTTGAATCACATGTTTTCTCATCTAAGCAGGAGACACAAAATAATGACTGGGTTGTCTTTATCACAGTTTGTGGATTGATATGCACTAATGGCAGCTCTCCACTCTTTCTCACCCTACTGTGGAGGATACCCAACCCACAGTGTCATGTTATTTTACACTAGTTGGCTACTTTCTACTACATTTTGCCATTATCAAATCTATAATTTTAAAACGTTGTCTTTGTTTATTTTTTTTAAGAAACCAAACGCCACATTTTCCTGTAACAATGTTAAGTCTTTAAAGATGTGATCATTGACCAATTGCAAAGGTCTTGCCAGAATTTCTTGGTGTGAGAATAATAGCCAAATAGGTGCAAAACGGTTTCTGAATATTCATCAGAGTAAGATTAGTTTGAGTTTATTTTTCTTTATTTCTGCATGAAATCAGAATCAGAATCAGAAATGGGCAGGGAGGTATTTGTGAATAGTTTCCTGATCTAGACAGCACACCATGCAGCATGGTTGAGGCATCCAGTCTCTCTTACAATATATATCATGCACAAACCAATTACATTGAGTGGTAGAAACATCTCTTTGAAATAGGGTGGTTCTGCCGTTATTAGAATTTGGGGAATGTAGAGAGACACAAATTGTTCTCACTGGGGAGTCAGCAGGTATATGTTTACTTTTTTAATGTTCAACGAAATATGAATCATTAAAACAATGGCTTAAAAACGGAGTTCTTAAAAACAATCTCTGCAGGCTGTGGATGGGAATCAACCTCAGATGTGTCACTAGAAGCCTGTCACTCAAACAGGGGGCAACAGTATCTAGTATGTTATGATGGGGACTTCCACAATGCCATGCAGCCCATACAATCCAGTCCTGGCTATCTATTCTCGCTGTGAGCTAATGCGACATGCTAACTGTAGAGTAGTTTGCTAATGCTCGATAGAAAAATGCCTAATTAGGGTGGAGCGACGGCCGTAGTCAGTCCGACAGGACCCTATTGCAATGCTTAGGACGCAATCAAGCGCATATTTGGGGTATTTGCCATGCTTGAAAACTCACCAAATGTGGCACATGAGGCTTGGTAAAAATAGCCATCTGATATAGGCGTTATTTTTGTGTAAAAAAATGGCTCTCTAGCGCCTCCTAGAAGTTGGACCGGCGACGCCCCTCACCCAGTATGTCCGATTGACACAGATTTTTAACACACATGTCCATCTCCACCTGCTCTACAAACAAAGCCTATCAGACCCCTAAACTCCGCCTACTTAGAAGAGTTTTGATATCTCATTGTGTGTAGGAGTTATGGATTTAAACTCCATACAATTCCATGGAGGAAAGAAACGTATAACTCGTGGGTGCGTTGAAGGTCGCAGACATTCTGGCTGCATGAGCAGCGTCCGTCCTGCCAGTACGGACCATCGCTTCTTCAGCTTTCATTATTGCATGGTATCCACAGTAGGATTTGACCAGCAGTGTTTTCACATAGCAAACTCAATACTGCACCAACAACCACACCCTTAACATTACCATTCAACATGTTTATATAATCTGCAGATCATGTTGACATGTGACTGTGACATGTGTGTCAACAGGTGGCTGTTGTTGTGACTGAACCAGACTCAGAGCAGGTGGAGGACATATCCACCCCGACCACGGAGCCCCAGGTTGAGCCCATGAAAGCTGTGGCAACAGAGCCGTGAACTCTGCACACATCAGTCATGCCAGATCGTAAATATGGATGTCACCTGAGAACAACTATTCTTGTGAGACTCATAGAGGTTATTAACATGTGGACCATTATAACGTGACAACAACTCTGCTCGTGGTCGTAGTCGGAGGCAAGAATATAATAAGAATTGTGGAAATTGTTATTGTGGAAAGAATAAATGTAAGTGTCCCAACAAGTTGTCAAAGGTAGTCATCCTGTCCTTTACTTCTGGCATGACATGTTATAACTTCTGCACCTACAGTACAGTATGTTGTGTTCATATATACAGTGTGAACAGTGTCACAGGAATGTTGATGTAATCTTCAAATGCTAAATCACTGAAATAGAATATAAGTATAGAGAAATATAAATAACACAGCCAGACTCTTGAAAAGAGACAGCTTGAAAAGCAGGGGGAGGCTAAAACGATAATAAGAGTAGTTCATATTCATAATAACCCCTAACCCATATTCACGTATTAAGAGTCAATGCACATTTTGTGTTCATTCGAGTGAATGCAGATTTACTATTTAACTCTGACCTTTGTTGCCTTTCTTGATTCAAACATATTTAACTGTTGAAATAAGATGATGTTGTTATTGTTATGTGGTTATAAAACTAACCTTGTAATGTGTTTATGCTATTTGGTCTCAATGATGAAAGAGTATTACAGCAGCTGATCTATTGGAAAGTACATTTATTGTTGGTTCTAATATGTTAGATCTGTTATTCTGATTCAAACTTAAATTATTATTCCGTTGATTTAGTACTTTCAACAAGTGGCTCAAAAAAAGATGAAATATCAGGAATTTTAGTTTTAGTTCCTATAGAGTTGAGCTCCAAAAACACTGGTTTCGACTTTTCCCATAATACTAATAAACCGTCCCAGATTATGAAACACTTTTTCAAACTTCTGTCACCCTTTTTGTGGAATAATGCAGAGTTTGTGGAAACAATAAAATACATGTCTCTATCTGTCAAGCTCTGTCAAGTGTGTGTGTGTGTGTGTGTGTGTGTGTGTGTGTGTGTGTGTGTGTGTGTGTGTGTGTGTGTGTGTGTGTGTGTGTGTGTGTTAAAATGTGGCGTTCAATTTGAATAAAGTTAAAGTCCTACATTCGTAAAGAGAAACTGGCTATTTTTGAATATTTGAGGGGCTGTAAAAATATTTTGCTCAATAATTACACCCAATGACTAATGCATATATGTTGAAGACATCTCTGTCTACACA
This sequence comes from Myoxocephalus aenaeus, assembly GCA_038501785.1. Lineage (NCBI taxonomy): Eukaryota > Metazoa > Chordata > Actinopteri > Perciformes > Cottidae > Myoxocephalus > Myoxocephalus aenaeus. The sequence goes on along the minus strand of JBAMJR010000419.1, from coordinate 389,193 downwards.
TACACAGGAAATTAAACAATTTTACTGGACCGATTACATACACGACGCAACATCTATGCCCTGCAACAAAAGGCCAGACAGGAAGAAGAGACGGGCCGTGCACGCTGGTCTAAGATACCCTGTCATGTTGAATGATTACAGCACCAGTTAACCTGATAATATGATGATAATGATGTGTGGCTATCTATGTGAGATTGTCATGTGAGATTGATTTGAAATTGATTCATTGCACACTAGTGGCATTTCTGTAATAACTATACAGTTTCCACCCTAACAGATACAATATAAATCAACATTTTAAGTTTTATTTGTTTTTCCAAAATTGAGTGGCGTCCTAAATTCATTCTCATGTCAAATTCTGTCACTAATTGTATCTTATGGTTGAAGCTGAGTGCCATCACTTTTTTAAATAACAATTCAAAGGATAATTATTCACGATAGAGTCATTAATAACGGTCTGTCTGTGTATGCCTGTATGTTTGTGTCTGTGTGAAAAACAACATCAAAGGTTGCCATAGTGATAACTTCAAAGGGACTACAGTTCCACAGGCTTAACATAGAGCTGTAAAGCTTAAACTAAGCTTTACAGCTTTATCTCAACACACAGGTGACCGTAGCTCCTATTACTTCCATATCATTCCGTAAGAGATGACTTGAACAGATCCTTTGAATGGTCTGTAAGCAGGGGTCAGCAACCGTTCCTATCCAAGAGACATTTTGCCCTATTTCCACCAAATCAAATTAGTCTGGAGCCACAAAAGCTATTTTAAATCCCAGTTTACCATCTCTGACTCCACCTATACTGAGAATCGAACAATTTTACTGGACCAATTAGAGATTCTTCAAAGTAAAAGTTCTACCTTTGTACATTCAAAAAGCTATTTCTGAAGCTCATGTCTGACTTTTACTGTACAAATTAAGAGATAAAAAAAAAAAAAAGAAAGTCCTACTTTTGTATGTCCAAAAAGCTAATTCCTGAAATGTGTAAAATGGTATGAGTTATTTTTCTCAATAATTCCCAGCATTCAGTGAAGCGTTTGTGTTCAGGACGTCTCTGACTCCACCTATACTGAAAATCAAACAATTTTACTGTTCCAATTAGAGATTTTCCTAAGTAAAAGTCTTACATTTGTACATTCAAAAAGCTTATTTCTGGTTATTTGAGGTCCTGTAAACATACTTTTCTCAATAATTCCAGGCAATGACTGATGCATATGTGTTCAGGACATCTTTGACTCCACTATCCTGAAAATCAAACAATGTTACTGTAAAATGTAAGTCCAAAACGCTCATTTCTGACCTTTCTAAGGTGTATGAAGATAATAATTCCAAGCAATGAGTGAAGCACATTTGTTCAGGACATCTCTGACTCCATAGTGGAAATCAAACATTTCTACTTTACAAATGAAGAAATCTTCCAAAGTAAATTTCAAACCTAAATACAGTAAAACTTGCTAATATTTCAATATGTGAGGTACTAGATAACTTCAAAATTCCAGACAATGGCTGATTCATCCAGGAAGTCTCTGATTTCAGGAAGATCAGACTTTTGTTTACTGTACCAATTTAAACAACTAATCACAGAATATATGTGTGTTATAAAAAGTATTTTCTCAATAAATCCAGACAATGACTGATGCATGTGTTCAGAACATCTCTGACTCCGCCCATATTGGAAATCTGAGTTTGTTACTGGATCAATTAAGAGATTTTTTAAAGTTAAAGTCTAAAAATGTTCTACGTCTTCGAGGTGCTGTAAAAACATAATAACATATATTCACACACCTCATTTCAGACAGTGAGTGAAAATAATGTAAGATGTCAAAGATAACACACATTTGAATCAAACTTTGAAATGCGCATGGCTGCATTTTCTTCTTCTTTATAACTCTGTGCCCCCTTAGCATACTCTTCGGCTGGCTGCTATAACCTTTACGAATAAGACCAGTTAGCTTGGGATTGGCCAGTGTGTAAAGAGTAGAGTGTGTGTGGTCTCAGGTTGCTATGGAGTTATTCTCACGGTGTACAGTAGAAGTGGAATCACCAGAGGCTCCAGAAAACGAGGTAAGATTAAAGACAGTTGTTAATCTCACTTCAGTCCATTTCTAATAGCCTTTAACACTATTTATTATAATCAACTATTTCCTTTTAGTGTATGGAATATTTGGGCTCACAGTGGACAGCAGAAACGTGTAAAGGATAAAGTGAGAAATGGTGACTTCACTTACAGTGATGGAAGTAAATACAGGTGTTCATGAAAAGCACATTAATGTCCAAAGCGGCATCTGGAAAACGGAATAGAGTACACACACATCTGAGCACAGAACTCTCACACATTGTTCCCCGGTGGACCCTGGGCATTTGGAATTGGATTTTAAAAACACCTCCCTCCTGCCTAGTTGAAAACAAGCCCCTTTTTCCGAAAATGAAAATGTGGTCATACCCATTAAGACTGGGTTAACTCAGTAACTCAGTTCTGCTGTTCTGAGACACGCTATTGAAGGAAATCAAGGAATCTGTGAATTCTCCAACAAAATCCACTTTTGTCATCTTCCCAGCCTGAAATGACTTTTTGGAGTATACAAGGTGGACATGCCGCTTAAGGCAGTAAAGTATGGGGTTAGTTCAGTCTCATTAATGACAAATGCACAGAAAGATTCACAAATATAGTTGATTCACGGAAGGATTTACAAATACATTCCAATGATTTATATAAATGTAAAAAAAAAAATCACAAATATATTTGTGCATTTGTATGTATTTGTGCATTGATTTTTCTATTTCTATTTCTATAACGAGGCTCAGCATGAACATGCCTGTTGCATGTAGCTTCTCAGTTCACATTACACACAGAACAATACACAAACTACACAATATGAACTCAGTTTAGCTACGGGCCATTTTGGCTCAACATCAGCTTGACGAAACAAGGAAATAGCACACTAATTTGACATCACGATCCCGATTCAAAACTCAATTGAAAAAGAAACAGGGATTTGTTTTATATATATATATATATATATATATATATATATATATATATGTTAGCTGTTAACCAAGTTACTCGTGGTTCTAAAGGAAAACTTGGTTACAGTTAACCAAGTAAGTCTCTGATTACATGAGACTTACTTGCTAGCATGTATATATATATATATATATATATATATATATATATATATATATATATACACACACACACACTAGCAGTTAACCAAGTTTTCCTTTAGAACCACGAGTAACTTGGTATATATATATATATATATATATATATATATATACACACACACGCTAGCAGTCAACCAAGTTTTTCTTTGGAACCACTCGTGGTTCTATTATCACTTTTTCATCGTTTCCTTCTTGAGATATGATTAATTCATCCGGTCGATGAGCCAATACACTGCGGTTTGTTAAATATAAACTATTGTATTGGTGCTGAAATTAAAGTCGGAACTCTTGGTAGCAAGTAGATAAGTGTATTCACGTTTCTAACTTATAGACAAAAACGCAGCATGCAGTTAAGTAGCCTCATACTTTCTGTCTGTTCTGCTTCTTCTTCTTCTTTGAGGTTTATTGGCGGTTGGCAAACAACTGTTTGGTGCATTACCGCCACCAACTGGTATGGAGTGTGGATCAGGATGTCTACAACTTGCCCTATCAACATATCACACTACTAAATAAACTAACCAATGACAACAACAACCCACAACCAACAAAAACAAACAAAAACAAACAACAACAAAAAAAAAAGCTTCAACAAACCAAATCATAACTAACCAACCAAAATAAATAAACCTAGGGCTCATATTCTTTCAATAATCCTTGTTATCCTAAGATACTGCAATAGTGCTTTATAGCGCCCACTGGAGTGTCCTTGCAGCACACATGCCATATCCAGCCGTACCCCCTCCTTGCCGAGGCCTCCAACTAGCTGTCTCCTTTCATTCGCATACCTCTGACAGTGTAGAATAACATGTTCCATTGTTTCTACCTGCCCACAATAGTCACATCTTCCCGTGTCATGTTTCCCTATTTCCCATAGCATGCCGTTCAGCCCAGTGTGTCCAAACCGCAGCCTTGAAATGACGGTTTCCTCTCTCCTGTTCCCTCCTGCCCATCTCATTCCCCCCACTTTCCTCTGGACTCTGTAAAACCATCGCCCTTTTCTGTCCTCCTCCCATTGCTTCTGCCACCTTTCATTTAACCTCTTTTTAATAATCCCCTTGGCCTCTGATTTACTGAAGTTCACTTCAACTCTTGAGCCACTCTTTGCGGCTTCTTTTGCCGCTCTATCCGCCATTTCATTTCCTTTAACCCCCACATGTGCAGGCACCCATACTAACACCACTGTCATACCCATCATTTGAATCCTGTATAATATTTGCTCCATTTCAATAAGGATGTCCGGTCTACTGTCTGAATGACTGTTCTGTAAGCTGTCTAGTGATGCACTGGAGTCTGAACAAATGATCGACCTTAATGGTCTTGTATCCTCTACCCATTGTAGTGCAAACATTATTGCCAGCATTTCCCCTGTGTACACCGATACACCCTCTGTAATCATTTTCCCTATTTTTATGTTAAATTCTGGCACTATAACTGCTATTCCTACTTTATTTTCTGAATTCTTTGATGCGTCTGTGTAGATCTGGACATAACTGTGGTAATTGTCAATGTGTGTCTGAATTGTGTGCACATTAACCGTACCCCCTCTATCCTTGTTCTTCTGTTTAAGTAAAGCCAAGTCTACTATTGCCTCAGGAAGTATCCACGGTGCTACTGCTGGCAATGGAACTGTTGGACTGAAACTTTCTGTCTGTTGTTGTCCGTTGGGGATCTTAAAGACGTAATCATGATGTAATTGTACTTCTCAGCTTGAAACTGGCTTTTCCCACGGTCATGAATGTATCACATGTGCGCATGTCTGTTTTTAAGAGGATAAACAAACCTGCACGAACCAGCAGCAGCAGTACGTTGCATTCAGGTACGCTGCGTGTTATTACAGCGTTTCGCACATTAACCTCTGATGGATGGATTGAGTTAAAGTAGCTCGGTGAGTAAGCTATGGTAGTGTTGACCACGGATAAGGTTCATTTTATAATTGTTTTAGCTGTCAGCCTTGGCAATTGTAGCTAACTAGCTAACAAGCTAACTGTTACTCTGGTGGGTTTTTCTTTTCTTACTTTTTCACTTCGGTTTATTGTGTACTGTTGTGAGATACACCGACATTGACAGTAACTTCTCCCCTGTATATATTACTAATGTTAACTGCCTTTGCTCTAACTTAAAGCTCGCAGTCCTAAACGTTAGCACTATTGACGTTAGCATGAGCGTGCTAAGTAATGCCCTTACTATAGAACACCGTTACCAGCCGATAGGCGCGAGGGATTCCCGTGTTCTACCACATTCTCTGCTGACGGTTGACACTTGAGTTAGTTTGTTGTCTGTCCTTTTGACGATCATCTGTGAATGCACTAAAACACCAGGCTGAGTGAGTGACCTTTCACCAGCCACCTACCATATTACAATGTATTCAACAGTTGAATTGATCCCTTTTTTAAGGAATGGTTGTCCTATTCATGGTTAGGAAAGGAAGCCTGCTAAGAGATTCTGCTGGTACCTTTATACTTTTCAGTAAGACATATGTGTTAGCATGTTGATTGTAACGCGATGAATGGGATCTTTAAAAAAAAATTGTTAGCAAATCACAATGGATTTATTCACTTTGATGTATCACGAAAACATAGTTGGTAATGATATCCTGCACAAATATAATATATGGAAGTGAGAGATATCAAGGCAAAAGGGGGGAAAACATGAATTGTTCTCAGAACTACAATTTTGTTTGTGGAGAATTGGAAGGGAAACAATCTATTTCTTAAAACGTTGGAATGAGTGAGAATCTGCTGAATGAGAAATAAGAATGCAGTGTTTCTCATATATATATATATATATATATATATATATATATATATATATATATATATATATGCGCAAGCAGCAGCAGAGATGTTATTAATGTCCATGCCAGTGTCCCATAGCCCAAGGTGGTGTCTTCAGGGGTCTAGTTTCGTAGCTGATTCATGATCAATCAATCAACCAGACTAGTCAAGCAGCTCCACTCTCGTGTTACTGTGTACTCGCTCAACAGGGCCGGGGCTATAGATCCATCATTGAACTCGGTATGGGCGGGTATGGGTGGGCCGTGGACAGATGACCGTGTGGATCACAGAGTTTTCTTGTGTTTTCCAGTTGTGACAATGGGAAAGTCTTTTTCCCACCGCACTAAGCAGACGGGCCAAGATGACGGCCAGGAAAGCCTCACCTCTCATCTGGAGGACTCTCAGACAGAGGACGGGAAGTGTGGAGACGTCTCCCAATTTCCTTATGTGGAGTTCACAGGACGGGACAGTGTGACGTGTCCCTCGTGTCAGGGCACCGGGAGGATCCCCAGAGGTAACACTACTGTGTACACAGTCTGGGTGTTAGTTAGCTGGCGGTCTTCCATAGCCATCAGCTTTAACAGTATCCAGTGATGATCCTTTACTAAAGCATGTAAAAACAAATGTTTTAGTTGCACCACAGACTTGGTTTTCAAACAGCTGACAGTGACTCATCATTGATTGTTGTTTCGGTTTCAGGACAAGAAAATCAACTTGTGGCATTGATTCCATACAGTGACCAAAGGCTGCGCCCCAGGAGGACGTGAGTGTTTTGTATCTGTGTTTTGTCTGTGTTCGATAACACTGACATGGTTAAAGGTCTTTCCAATTGCAACTTTAAATCTTTCAGTTTTGGGATGTGTATGGGAAGTTGAGTTAAATATTCACATATAGTTTAGCAATGACATTCAAAAATGTGTTTATGTTTAGTACATTCTTTTAATTGCACCAAAAATGAACTGATTGGCTGGCGTGTGTGCAGCTCTCAAGTACTATATCATTATACTGCTATTCTATATTAAAATGAATTGTCATTCAATAAACAACATGGATGGAGAGAACGGATTTTTGGGAAATTAGACCACACTTAATAAAATTTTTTAAAAAAGACATTTGATTTTGAGAGACATTAGCCAGAGGGCTAATGTCTGGAAAACACTGTAAATTAAACCTGACTCATCATTTTCTGCAACACAGTGACATCATTGAGCAAAGCACTGCATTGGCCAATCAATTCCATCTGACTGCACATTCTTGTAGATCACATCAATGTGAAGAGGTTACTTCACTGTTTACCTGGTTGTTGTCAAGATGGAGGATAAAAGAGTCATTTGACACACTGCAATTTATGCTGCTGTAAATAATCCTATTCATCTGCTGTATAGAGTGCACAACTTGATACTTGAAGTTGATACTTGGATAAAATACCAGGCACCGATATTCTGAAATGAAATCAAGACGTTTAAGTATGGATAAAGCTCTTTGTAGTTCTTGATCTGTGTTTTAATAATGGCATCACGTGACTCTCTTGTCCTCTTCAGGAAGTTGTATGTGTCGGCGTCAGTGGTCGTCTGCCTGTTGCTGTCCAGTCTGGCTGTGTTCTTCCTCTTCCCTCGCTCCATCGACGTGTCCTACGTCGGAGTTAAATCAGTTTTTGTCAGCTACGACCAAGAGAAACGCAGCGTCTATCTCAACATCACGGTGAGCTTCATCTGCGGTCCAATCAAAAGTGTTCAAGAAACACTAGTGACAACAGTCCCGCTGGCCCGCTGACCAATCACAGCACACGTTAATGCTGACGTACTTCCAGGCCAACGCGGTGCCCTGCATGTCAAACTAAAGATCTGATTGGTTGAAGACTATAACAATCAACGACAACGTCCCCATGTACTTTAATCTGCAAAGGCCAGATGATGTGACTTCCACCAGATGATATTATCCATTAAAGTTACTCAGAAAAATGGATGTGATGACACAGTAATCCTGTCTGTAAGATGTACCAGTAATGTTCTAATTTGTTTTCATATAATTAATGTGTTATGTACATATTTGACCAAAACACTTCAAAGTAATTGTGAAAGGGAAGTTGCAGTGTCTTATCTTCTATCATGTGATGCATTTCAGAGTAATACAGGATATGTTACAAGAGGCGTGGCTCATCCCTCACCTACAAACACACAACCATGATATGGAACATGTTAAACAGGGTTTTTGTGGTATTGTGAGTTGGCCGCTGCTAGAAGTATAAAACGTATCAATACTTCTCCTCCAGAACACTCTCAATATCACGAACAACAACTACTACTCCGTGGAGGTGGCCAACATCGCGGCTCAAGTGCAGTTTGCCAAGACGGTGATTGGTAAATCTCGCATCAGCAACATCACAGCCATCAGTCCTCTGGACATGAAACAGGTACAGCTCAGAGTCGTTCATCACCACCATTCCTCTGCATGGGCACAACGCCGACTCTTAACGGTTGTCTCCATTTCTGTTTTCAGATCGACTACATGGTCTCCACCACCATTGCAGATGAGATGAACTACATGTAGTAAGTATTGTTACAAGGTTCATTTATCATGTGTCATTTTAGAACACAGGGTTGCACACTGAAATGTAGACTGTAGCCCCTTCACACTACTACATGAACATAGAACATATACAAACATTGTAATGAGAATAGAATTAAAGGAAATAAAATAAATACAAATATACGTAGAGAGACTTTGGTTTATAGTGGGAATAAGGGTATTGTCAAAGGTAGCATGTCTGCATGCTGGAGGAGGGAAGCAGCTGATCTGTAGTCAGCAGCAGGGTGAACAGGTTGTGATCTTTAGCATCAGTTGTGCTCTTCTCACCAACGTCACTGATGATCAGTAGATGGTACCATGATGTTCTGGACGGTTTTATCACCCACTTTATAGCCATGCTGTCCTAGTTGTACACTTCCTATGAAAGTTTTTTTCAGGATGCTTTCTATTGCTACGCTGTAAAAATCATCTGTCAAACGTTTTGTTAAGTTGAGCTGTTTACGTGAACCTCTTCACCAAAAATGGATAAAGAATGGAGTTGTAAGGGTGTAGATGAGGTGTGTCTGGTGTAGATGAGGTGTGTCTTGCATCACTTTCAGGAGTTTCTGACCTTGGCCTAATCCAGGTGTGCTTTTGAAGCCGTGGAGCACACAGAGCAGAAGCTGTAAACAAAGGCACATGCTGTTGATGTGTCTATGGCCGCATCTAAGGTTAGGGTGAGGGCTTAAAGGGCGACACCAAAGAATCACCACATAGGAACATTTGCATTATTTATTTTTTCCCGTCTGTTGCGGCTCTCTGAGGCTTTGACAAGTAGAAAAACCCAGTGGAAAAACTTTCAACGGGAATTCCTCTTATCTTGGAGTTTGAGGTGATATTGGGTCACTGAAAATAAAAATAAAAGTTGAAATATCTCTTTAACTAAAACGTGCGTCACATCCTGTTACGTAGCTGTCAAGCCTCTTCCCCTGCAGGCGGCTACTCGTGATTCACAGAGCCCCGCCCTCGCTAAACTATCAACGGATAAATTAAAATTAGAAAAAGTTATCAAACAGAAAGACTCTTCCAGAACAAGCACACAGCATCTGATGAAAAGTATCAAGCTGCAGAAGAGCGATTCCTCAACTGCTGCAGCAAACTGAGCAAAGTAGATCTACTTCCAGGAAGTGGATCACGTCTCCAAACTCCACTCCTGCTGGTTCTGTGTCAGCTCAAGAGACAGTGAGGCGTCCGCTAGTAAAGACGGATCCGTCCTCCTCCGTTTGCGGTGCTCTAAAAGTCTGGCGTAGTGAGGACGCTCAGTGTAAACGGAGCAAAAGATATGCATTCAAAATGGAAACCTCACGTGAAGAGGACAGGTATCAAACCTGCTACCTTGTGATTACAGGACGAACCCTCTACCACATGAGCCACATATATAGACTGGACTCAAGGTCTGCATAGTTGTGTTTTTAATGGACCTTAATGTAGTCGACACATGACTACGTTTTTTCTCCTCTTCATAAGAGTTTGATAGTTATAAACAGGTAAGATAGCAATACAATGTCAACAAATGTCTTTATTCTTGTTCTATAATTTCATAAATGCAACAAACTATAGATTTTTGTACATATAATATGACTATATATAAAACTTTATAAGCTATGACGTCAAATAGCTTTTGAGGCTCCATTAAAAAAAATGTGGGTGGAAAAAAAGGGCAAAATGGCTCTTTGGATACGAAAGGTTGCTGACCCCTGCCCTAGTACAACCAACAAAACCAAAGATAATCAGTTAACTGTCAAATAGTCAAAGACATTGTGAAATTGAGTGATTGACTGGATTGCATTTGTCACTCCCCACATTGTGAGAACAAACCATAGTTTACATGAAAACATTATGAACATTGCAGCAAAACACACATCACATATTCTGACTCAGAATACCGCCTGTATATTATACTTCTTAAACAAGAGTCATGTCTTCATTGGTACACAGTAGATATTTGCCAGCACTTGTTTTCTTTTCCAGTGACTACTGCACTCTCCAAACCATCAAGGTCCACAACATTGTCGTCATGATGCAGTGAGTTGTGTTTTATTCTCATATTGTAAACGTTTGTGTGTGTGTATTGTGTGTGTTTATGGCTTCACCCCTCCCCCCCCTGTGCAGAGTGACCGTCACCACCACGTACTTTGGTCACGCGGAGCAGGTGTCCCAGGAGATGTACCAATACGTGGACTGTGGAGGGAACAGCACCTCCATTAGAGGGATGACCCAGCCGTTCAGCATCCCACATCCTGCTGAGTAACCTGTGCTCTCCTCCACCTGTCTGCTGTGTTCACTATGCAGCACTTAGTTACTTCAATAGCAATATAGAAGGAATCTACATGAAGACAATGAAATGATGTGAACTGCATTCAGCAAAGACAGAACAATCTACAGCAGTAAAACGCTTTATAAATTATGAAATACAGATCTCGTCATTAATAGAAGACTATTTTATGATCAAGATCTGTATCAAACTATAATCAGTAGATCACTATTTAAAAATTACAAGATAGCTAATCTAACATCCCTCTCTTTTAATTACTAAAAAAACGTTTTATGAGATGAGTATTTTGTAATTACAAGAGAACTCTGTTCATAATTACGAGCTCCGCATCTCACGATAACCAGGACACGTGCTCTGTGCGTCTGTACTTATCGGTCCAGTCAAACATTTCAGGCATCCCCGTTTGTCAACCCGTTCATGTGGAACTGTCTTCTGAACCAGCACCACTCAGACTATCCCCTCCTTCCTCTGTCCTCTTCTTGTAACTTTAAGGTATTATGTTAAGGAATGTTCCACCACTTTCTGGTAGCTGAGCGGCTGTAGGGCTGATAAACTGTATCCTCTTAGCTCAAGAGTGTTATTTCCTCTTTTACTACCTATTTATTTGTTCTCAGGTTAACCTCATTTAAATGTTATCTCTGAATAATTGGCATACAAAATAAATAATAATTCGCAGTAAGTTATGTTCCAAAGGAAACTAGCTTAAAAATAAATTACAGCTGCTCTTTTCCTGCCTCACATGATGGAAATATAATTCTAATTAATTGGTAATAGATGGGATTTATTCTGACACTGTTGAAATGTTGTCATCATTTTATTGTAATGAGTAGATTCCACTCCATCATAATCTATGATTTACGCAAGAGGAGGGAACACAAAGGTATTTGAGAGAATAATAAATGTAGATCAGGAAACTTAATCAAGGTATTTCACTACCAACTGAACCGTTATGCACTTTATAAGTATAGTTAAATTGCACCATCTATCAGAAGTCCTAAGTACTCTAAAGCCTGTTCCTCAACCACAGTGGCTCTATGAAGAGGATCAACAAAGTGTTATTACATGATGACAATATTCAGTCTGCTGCAGTCTGATTCTGAAATAAGCTTTACATGTTTTATTTGTCTGATCTGCTGACTTACCTACTATAGTATTTAGTTGTCTTGTGCTCATAATTATAGTTTTTACATTTACTTGTTCATAAAAAAACATTTTCTTCAACTTTGTAATTAATTTAAAGAAGTGTGATTCCATTTTAAAGAAAGAAGTGTCGTAGGTGTGAATGGTTGTCTGTCTATATGTGAGATAAAGTGGGTGAACATTATGCATACTGATCCCTTTACTGTGCTGGTTTCTACATTGTTGTTGTTGATACCTCACATAATAATGACTAACATTTTGTCCAACATTTCATCGCATTCATTTTTTTAATGAGAGATATATATATATATAATCTTTGACCAAAAGTCATCCAGTTTTGTATTAAACATATCATCTTGGGAATTTTGCACGATTTATGTCAATATCCTGTAAATATTTAGACATTTGTATCTCATATTTCTACCAACATTGATGGTTGGGAAGCTAGACGACAGCTGTAGCGTTTGTATTTCGTGAGATTTAAAAAGAAGCACACCTAACATGCACCCTGAGCAGTCCTATTAATATTTCACTTTTGAAAAGCTATTTTAGATTCCTACCTCTGTCATTTTAAACATTTTGTTGGTCATTATTCATCTTGGCAATTTTTTGGTGGGAGCATGAATAAAGAATATAAAAAACCCCTCTGTTTTAACATTTCATTGTGAGCGGTTCCTCTTCCATGATGCAGCGCCATGTTTCTACAGCAGAGAACGGACTCACTTTAATCCTCAAATACAACCCTGCTATGTGCAGCACTTTTAGTTTTTTATAAACAAGTTAGACTCGATGCCACTAAATCTCAAAGCTTGGATAAGGACATATAATAATAATAATAATAATAATAATAATAATGATAATAAAAGCAGTAATAGTAGCAGTTATAATGATGATATAGCAGTGGGTGTCAGCAGGGCAACAGCAGCAGCCGACCCCATAGTCTTTAATCAAGAATCAAAGTTAGTAATGTGCATTGATTGATGAATTCGTAGAGATGGACAGAGAGAAGAGGAGAAAGGAGCTCAGAGTATTCTAGGAAGTTCCCGTGATGTTTGCATTGTTATGTAGGTTAAAACACGTGGGAGATTAAAAACCTGCAGCAAAGTATCACCAAGTGCAGAGACGGCACATTGCACTCATTAATCACAGCCCTCTGTATGTGTTACACACTGAATGATGATAATCTCTGTAGCCTATCAAAAGGTCACTACGGTTGCTCTTTGCTTACTTTCTGATGCGTGCAATTAACAATGCAATGTCCAAGTTTTAAACGTAAAGGTAATTTATTCTTAAAAATTGCACATTTCTGAACACAAACAAAAATGAAAGAAATCAAAACATTCATTATCCTAAGAAGTTACCACAGATTGTCATACGCTCTCACGGTCAAAAAACTGTTTGCTCCTCCCAATTCAGCAACACCTGGCCTCGTGCCCCTCCTGATTATATCGGTCTTTGTCCCAATTGAAATCGACCCTACGCCCACTAGTGGTGGGAAAAACAAACACGGGCTCTTACAATCGCCATTCAGTATTCCAGTTTAATGTATTGTGTGTGAATACAACAATATAGTCTCAAATGAATCTCTGCTTCCTATCTCCACTGTCTTTCTTGTCTAACTTGCTTGTTTTAGACAAGAATTACATGAATTCAGTGGCGGGCCGTGCATTTTCTACCTGGGCCTTCAGTGCCATCTCTACTACAGCTGAACAACCTAATCACCTCATTATGACGCCACAGCTACAGGTTATTATTTGTTTCGTGTAAACACCTCATATTCACATAACGCTGTAACATTTGACTAGTGAAATGAAATGTTACATGAAGCGCAACACCTACAAATACACTGACTGCAGAGTGGAGATACATAAACACGTGCATGACGGGATGCTGCGTCATTAACGGACAAAGTCCACATCAATGTTATTAACACAATGACAAGAATAAATTCACAAGAACCAGTCACATTTATTTATAACACAAAATGACAAAACAATCCTACAAAACTGCGGCACTAAAACATGCACACTCAAGAGCACGAGCCATTCAAATAGTATTCACATCAGAAGGAACAATATTAACTATATCATTAAAAGAACACCAGAGACACATGAACTGCCTGATGTCCCGGTAAACACTTTGTTCGTGGAAAGGTGGAAGAGTACGCGGACACTGTTTACCAGGTAACGTAGGTACACAGCTCAGCTGCACATGTACACCTGTTGAACTGTTCAAACTGTGTGTTAGTATTGACTAGTCAATACTAACACACAGTCAATACTAACTTTACTAACTCTACTATCTTTTTCCATGGATTCATGGCTGCCTGGAACCGGTCCTGCCCCCCCCTCCTCGATTGAACCGGAAGTGGTTCTGCGCCGCCATCTTGACGGCCGTCCCAAAGCTCTTAGGCTGCGGTCGAATAGTCAAATAATGACCTCCTAACGTCTAACCCTAAGCATTTTTCCTTAACCTCTGTGGAAAACGTCACGGGGTTAAGGAAAGATGGGAAGGAGAATTCATAAGGAGTTAGGAGAAGACAACCGCGGTGTTTGGCAAATCCGACTCCACTTTCCCTAAGTGACGTAGTTACGACGCGACGGCAGGCGATGCTAGTGACGTCAGTCTGTCTGCAGCGGTGAAACTACAATGTTCCGAAGATGGACTACAATACCGCAACTTAGATACTTCGTCCGTCTTCTTACAGTGTTGCGTCATAACGACATAAACAACCCGGTTCATAGTCTTACTTTAATAACGAGGTTGGAATAGAAATGAACGAAGGAATATGAAAGTGAAACCAACGTACAAAGCTACTAAAACTGTCTCTTTGTTCAGTTTCAAACATGCTGAATTAAATACGTTATCCCACAAACGATGTGTGTCATATATGTGTGTCTCATATCCCTTTATGTTGTTATGGTTTATTTACATGCAGATTATAATCTGATCATAAAAATATGCAGACAATAGTTTATGAAACATCACACAACTCATGTTGACTTGATATGTTTTATTATAATGTGACAAAATAATTTATTAAAAAGATGATAATCAGAAATATGAATCAGACTGAAGAGCTCGTCCAGTTTAACTCTTTCATTAAAGCTGTACCTGAAGTCAAATAAAATAAAAGAATGAGGGCTGAAGCTGAGAGAATATCAAATACGTCAGTTTCATCACTTTACAGCAGTTTTCAGCAACGTAACGTTTGTAGTTTGCCAGCAGGTTTAACAGATTATTGAAAGTATTTCCAAATTATAGCAACAGTTATTTGCATGATCTGCGTGTGTCGGTCATGATCGTCTGTTCTCGCGAACGGCCGAATGATACGTCACTTTAAATGTTGCCGCCGCAAGGAATTGTGGGTCGGCATTCTCTTCTTTCCTTTCGTAAAGGAAGGTCTAGTGGTTCCTATGCTAAAGGAGCTAAGTTAGGAAGCATTGAAGCTCCTTTCCTTTGCGTTTGGACAATTCGACCGGCACTTATCATGGCGGCCACTGAGGTACTTCCGGGTCATTTCACTCAGTTAGGAAGGTTCCTAACCAAAAAGGACTATTCGACCGCAGCCTTATTCTGCTCTGAGGAGCGAGGATCGAGGAGCGAGGAGGGAAATCGGAGGAGCCATGATCGAGGAGCCCCGAGAGCAGGCTTCCAGGAAGTGTTTTAACGCTGGACACGCCCCCTCACTGCTCATCTGTTATGTGATTGGACGCTGTAGCTGAGCGGACTGCTGCTGGAGTTTAACACCAGAGTGAAGACTATCACAGATTAAACTCAAGTTATATATTATATATTTTCTTATTCACCATCTGGTTAAAATATGTTCATAGTAGGTCTGAACAACAAAAGGACCACAAACAACTGTCTTCAAAGATTTGATCTGTTGTTTCCCTCAATAACTTGTATTATGTATGTAATTAAAATCAGAGAGCTGGAGAGAGGAAACACTTTTTACAACACGTAATGAAGAGAAACCATATTTATATTGTGGGTTATTTTATAATGATGTCACAATCAGAATTTCAAAACATACCGACGTAAATAATAAATAAATAAATAAGACGCATTCTGCTGGTAGAAATGGATCCTGCGCGTATAAGCAGGACACATCACAGTATATAAATACTCAATGCAGTTTATTAAACGGTAACAGACGACAGAGAAAACATCTCCACTCTGACACTCATGATAACTTTGTCTTTATTAATATAAGTAGTATCCCAGCCAGCATGTCCATGTGGGGCCCATAAGGTTTAAATTTGTCCGCAGTTTCCACGGTGGCCTCACCTGTGTTTGCCCATACTGGGTTTATTCACCGGTTTATTCACCGACTTTAAGAGGGATCTGACTGGGCTTTAAGTGGGACCCAAATTGGCTACAAATTGGCCTCACCTGTGTTTGCCCAGTATGGGCAAACACAGGTGAGGCCACCGTGGAAACTGCGGACAAACCCACTTGGGACCCTTATCGGCAGCCCAAATTTAAACCTTATGGGCCCCACATGGACATGCTGGCTGGGTAGTTTAACACCATTAAATCAACTGAAAACATACGATCATTTTGATAAATATTTTAAGAGGATTGTTATTGGAATGTTCGCTAAAAACTCTCCGGACAAAACTCATCAGCTGTTAGAGCAACTGACAGCTGATCAGATGTGATCAGCTGAGATCAGCTGTCAGGCGGCCGCAGTCATCAGAAACCGACGTCGCTTCACGTGACGCTCCAGAGGAAAGGACGTCTCATGTCTCTTAAAACATGTTTCCTCGCGTCTTCTCTCCTCGCTTGGTTTCCTTAACCCCCACCTTCTCTCTATGTATCCCTGGTGGGAGGGACTAAGACGCAAGGAAAGGACGCAAGTGAGGGAAACGGGGATGCAATTTAGAGACTTGGGATGGACCCTCTGACTCCCAGGCTTCGGTAGGTGTGGACTTTAGCTTCCTGAGTTGCTGGGGTTCCCTCTTTTTGTCTTTTACCTGCGGTCCAGCTCCAGAGTTTCCCACTTCCCCGTAGAGCGGTCTGGATGGGGATTGTGCAGTGAGCAGCCTAGAGATGCTGACTGCCGCTGCTGTTTTGCTTGACTCACTAATTTACTTATATTTATGGTTTTGTTTTGCATTGCTTGGTTTTGTGTTGCATGGTTTTGTGTTAGTTAGTTCATGTAGTTACCCTTTTTTGTGCATCTGTACCTCACAAGTATATTATATATACTTGTTTTATTGGTTTTAACCTTTTAGATGTGCTGGACGTCCTGTATTTTAATCTTCTGTCAAAGTTGTTTATTATAATAAATGTGATACTCTTGGGATAATCCTTGGTCTCATTAAGCCATCCACTGCCACATGGGTCCTTTTAAACTGCAAGCTCTTTAGTTGTTTTGAGCTTGTGTTAAAGGTGCAGTACAAGTATAATTTGAACCTGATCAAGGCCTCGTCGCGGCCCGTGGTCAAATTCGTATGAAAAGTTGCATATGTATTTGCATGTGCTGTAACATGTCCATCATAACATGTCCGTAACTGTCCATCCGGGGAGCCCTCTCTTCCTGTTTTCCCTGTGAAAGGGTTTTTACTATCTTTATTGGGGAGTTTTTCCTGATCCGATGTGAGGTCCCGGGACAGGATGTTATGTGTACAGATTGTATTCGGGATTTTGGGCTATATAAAATAAAATAAACTGAATTGAATTATTTGTACATTCAACACTAGTAAAGAAAGACCAAAATAATAATAATATCGGTACATTTACGGTCAGACACATCTCTGATTAATGCTTTTTATGAACAATAATTTACATCTTACAAAATGAAAACAATTAGTTCGTAATTATTAGCTTGAACATCAAATATTTGCATCACTGTACATATACCATATTTAAAGACAAACAAGGCTTTACAATCATGCTGATCCATAGTGCTGATACATTCTATACAGTTACGACAAATTGCAGTTATTTGGCATGGCATTGCTTGTGTAGTATGTATCCCTCGTTTGTGTGTCCACTCGTGTTGTATTGACACTTTTAAAGAGGTAATCCACAAAAAGTTCATTTTCACTCAAACACTGGAGGCTTGTAAGGTGACTGTTAGTTTGTAGTTTGTTCTTCGACAGAGGATAAAGACAGTGGTCAGCTTGGGTTCATGGCAGGTTGAACATTGGGAGGACTGTATATGACAGGGTGCTAGTTGCATCATTACAGCTGAGTGTCCACAGGAATGTAAATTGTAAATTCATATATTATATATTTCCAAGTACATGTCACTATAAAACTGCAATCACACTTTCTGATGTCTGTATAATATACAGTATGCACATAATGGCTACATATTATTAGTTATTTAATTATCTGTGTACATTGTTTTTGTTCCATTGCAGTGATTAATGGAATATACTCTCACTCGTGAGTGTCTATTTCATTGTGTGACAGTCATGTTCTAACAGGATGGCGTTGCAGGAGCAGAGATATTCTCTCTAATAGGCATCATGTCCGGCCCGAAAAACTGGGATTACAACACACACAGAGGGAGAGAGACCTTTCGGTCTGCTCGCATGACAATGAATTACAGGAATTGAATAGATTTGACATTTTAGGAGATGTAATTCTTTTTTTCTCTTATTTTTCAATTTCAGACTTTAATTAATTAAGTTATTAAATAACAAGAATATGATTTAAATATTGTACTAAATCAAATGCCATTTAATCAGGCTATTCCGCTCAGGTCTAATGTTAACCAACTAGGGTCAGTGTGGTCGCTACATCCTTCTCAAACATTATGGCCCTAAAACATCAAATTAAACTAGCAAAACTAAAATGAAATAAAAACTAAAAGATAATTGAAACTTTTACAGACTTGTATCAACATTGGAACACCAGAGACAGGGAGTTTGATTTCCAGGACATGTTAACCTCTTCCCACTCGCCTAAAACGCCTATATTTACCCAATTAAAAGAAAATTCCCCAACAGTCAGAATCACTGTAAGTGCTTCTGGAATTGAGTAATAGAAGTTTGAACACACTGAAGTAGAAGGTTTTTTATTTCTGCCTGAATATGTTTTTGCAAACAGATGCCTGCAGATGAATATAGCTGGATTTATAAGCTGGAACACACAATGGGACATAGCATGACGCCTTACCTAGTCCACGTTTAAATAAACACATTATTGTGTGACACACAAACGCACACTAAGTTGACCGTGGACCCTCGCGTTTACGCAATCACTTCCTTGTTGTGGGTTGAAATCCAGCATACTAGTATACTAGAGGTCTGTTTTAGGATGGAGTGTATGTTCTGATCAGCTGCCGGGCCGACCCGTTATACTGTACAGTCATATATAGTCCGACACCACAGATCTTTGTATGGATGTCCTATCACTTGTGTAGCCACTGTGAAAGCGTGTTACTGTTGGGATCCTCCGTCGTAACTGCTGTAAAATAAGCTGACTACTGCCATTGTTCTCCAATATGAAACATTCTACAGCCAGCAATCAACTCTGGCTGTTCTCAGGATTACTTTAGCGAACTCACTTATTTGAATATTCAGACTCAGACTTTTTAGTAATCATTGCTAATTTGCATAACATAGGACTGAACAGTGGTCCTGAAAGCTAAATGCACTGCTTATATTTTGTTGTGTTTTCTATTTTCTGTATTTCATTGTGTTGTGTTTAATAATGATCTGTTGAGGTCACCGTACACTTAAATGTGTGTGTTGCGGCTGTGGGGTATAATTCAGTGTTGAAAGGTATTTTACAATTAAATTAATAAATAAAACGTTAAAAACATGCCCATGTAGCTTAAGGATGTATACACTACCTTTACAATACCTTTTAGAGTTCTTGCCATCCCTAAATAAAGCTCCCAACCAAACAGAGCTTTGTTCCATGCATTACACTCCACCGTGTGTGGGCCTACAAAACACCTCCAGCATGCGAGCATATGAGACGTGCAGCATCGCTTGTACCAGATAATGGACTCAAGCAGTTTGATTATTTGGATTTATAAAATCATCAACTGCAAAGTGAAAAAGAACAAGATGTCATTATATGGGCGTTAAGTCACATGTATCCGGATACTTTCTTTTGGTGCATATGGCCTGAATATTGTCATTCATCACTGTTACTGCGTTGCTGCTTTACTTCATTGCTCTCCAAATTTGATCAATTCAAGGATTGAAGAAGTTGGCGAACTTTGGAGTACGTCTCCCGACCCTTAAACCAGTCCTGGCTCCAGTTTGCTGGACTCCTTCTCCCTCCTGGGCGTGCTGGATCCTGAAGACCTCTCTCAGGTTCTGAGCTCGGACCTCCTTGCTCAGGATCTCCTCTACTAATCGACTAGGGAACCAGCCCCTTTCGCCATCGTGGAGCCTTTCCCCCAGCATCCAGCCTGGAATACAGGAGACACAGAGAGGCCAGACATGAAGAGGGAAAGGGGAAACAATGCAGAAGACTGGAACATAAAAGCCTTTACTCACCATCGTCTGTTCTCTCAAGGAGGTTTAACACGTCGGCCATCTCGATGGAGAGTTCATCTGGCTCCTGAGAGGAGTACGTCTTAATGCATTGCACCTGTGGAGAGTCTGATAAATATCACAGGTAGTCAGTTGCATATCTCGGTAGCACTTTATAATAACTAGACACTATTTAGCATTAGTAAAGCATGAGCAAACACTTAATTCGTCATTTATAAAGCATTGTTCCAACATGAACACTCATTAGTAACTCATTAGTATGCAATTCATAAACACAGTTATTAATGTTTTATTCTTGATTAATAAGCTTGACTAATAATAGTCAAGCTTATTAACCCAATCATGAAACGCATAAGCGTTTCATGATTGGGTTTTCATACTTTATAAATGATGGATTCCTCATTTGTAAATTAAGTGTTAAGGACTTATAGATGATTAATAAGATCATTTATAAAGTGTTAGTAAATGATTATAACATGATTTAAATGTCATTTATTCATGCATTTATTTAAACATAATGATTTAGATATGCACTAATGGTTAGGGACTCTGTTAACATGTGCTTTATAAAGGTGATTTATTACTGCAATTCATGATTAATTCAGGTAGTTACTAGTCGTTAGTTTAGTATTTTGTGTGACCCCAACTAAAGTGAGGCATATATATGCCTTACAAAGCATTTATAAATGTCACGATTAATTCAGGTAGTTACTAGTCGTTTGTTAAGTATTAGTTAAGTATTAGTTAAGTATTTTTCGTGACCCCCGTCTAAAGTGAAGACTATCTAAACTAGCATACGGCAGTCTCTAACTAGAGGTCCTGAGAGAGGTAAGTAGACCAATCCAGGTGATAGTGAGGTACTCATAATCAATAACTTGTACCGGCAAACTGAGAAACATGTCAGCACTGGTCCCACTGACGGGCATGGTGTCACCACAGATATAATGCTGGCCAGGTGATGACCTGACACGTCATCAGCGTGCGCCACACGTTAACGCTCAAGGACCCGGTGTGTCCCACGGCGCCGGCTCAGAAAGCCTCAGTCCATCACCTGCCGAGTTCCTTTGGCACCGTGCGTCAGAACTAGTGCTGGCCAGATGATGTGAGGCGATGCCCGTCAGTATATGTTTTAGAGTTCTTTGGCACACACATATTATTGATTATAATCAATCAGGTGACAGCTGTGGGTAGGGCCCACAGCTGTCACCTGGATTGGTCTACTACCAACTGAAGCGGTGACAAGCTTGCTAGCTGGCTAGCTAGATACCCATAATCAATCATCAATAATATGCATGTGCCAGGAAACACTCCTACCACTGACTTTCTGTTGTGTCTATTTCCCTTTCCTGTTGAGAAGATAACTGAGCCTTTTGTTAGCTTTGAGGCTGCTGGCCTTTTAATGTCATTTAAAAATGCGTTGTAAAGCATAGATAGTCCTCACCTTAGATGAGGTCACACAACATACTTAACTACTATTTAACTAACGACTAGTAACTACCTGAATTAATCATGAATTGCAGCATTAAAACACATGTTAACAATTAGTGCATCATCTATAAGTTCTTAATAATTGGTTCGCAATATATATTACTTAATTTACAAATGGGGAATCCATCATTTATAAAGTATGAAAACCTAATCATGAAACGCATAATAGTCAAGTTTATTAATATGAATAACACATTTATAACTGTGTTTATGAATTGCATACTAATGAGTTACTAATGAGTGTTCATGTTGGAACAATGCTTTATAAATGATGAATTAAGAGTTTACTCATGCTTTACTAATGCTAAATAGTGTGTAGTTATTATAAAGTGCTACCCATATCTCTACATCTGTTTGTTATGAACTGTACTGTGTTGATGTGTTGTCTCACCTTGTTGGTGGGCGCTGGTAGACATGAAGCGAGTGCGTCGGTTAGGCGTGAGGGCACACACCCAGCGCAGCTTATCACTCCTGTTCAGGATGTCATGATCAGTATCCAGATCAAGGTTCATACACTTTTATAAACTCAGTTCTTATTTGGTATGTTCATCATTCTCCCAACAGGTCCAACAAGACACAGACATATTGTATAAAGCATCCAAGACAAGACAAAAAACGACACATTAACAAGTTGTTTGTGTCAACAAAGTCTAAACTATCTTCTTCCTCTGAGTCCGAGAGCTCCATAAAATCACAACATCATCGAGAGAGTGATTAGTAATAATTTAAGGTTTCCACACCTACTAATCAAAGAGGTCAAGCAGTGATATTACAACTGTGTTACCTTCAGGCTGATTTATGTTATGAGTTATGTTTAACTTTAACTTGAATTGGTTATGAAGCCCTATTGGTAGGGCCCTATTCTTCGTAGCTGGCTTACTGAGTTAGCCGGCTAATTTTCAGGATAAGATGACGTAGGTCAGGCTTTTCGGTTTCTCGAAGCAAGCTTAGATAAATCACCATAGCAACACATCCACATATTTAAACCTGCTCCAGTGCGGCTTACTGAAATTCACTGGATAAGTTGGCCAGTTATATTAGTTTTATAGGGAGAGAGTTCTTTGTGATCCCAAGATCCGTTCTCACATCATCATGACTTCCTGTATGAGCTCACATCATGATGACTTCCTGTATGAACTCACATCATCATGACTTCCTGTACGAGCGCTATCGATTCTGCCGACAATGAATCATGTATCTACGGGTCCTCCTCGAGCCGTACATTGAACAGCACAGGCGCAGCCGAGCATCGACCGTCTCACAGACTCTACGCAGCCTTGCGCTTTTTTGCGGGTGGTACATTTCTGTACAGTGTCGGCGATGCAGAGAACATCGGGAAAGCCTCTGCATGGCGTGCTGTCCGTAACATTTATTTAGCGCTTAACTTATGGATGTGTTGAAAGCATTCATAATTATATGACAGTGTTATTAATACACCATACATATCATTATTGTAGAAAATGATTAAGGTGGACTCATGATAAGAATACTTATCACTGCTTCAATTGATTGAATTTCTGATTATGAATAATACATACATACTGATCCGCCCATACACATATTCAAACTCCTAGTTATATGGTAATCTACACATACATGTATATACACATATATAGTACATGGTACATACGCACATACACAGTACATATATCCTCATAAGTATATATTAATTTGTATACTACTGCCAGCAGATACATTTAAATAAATATTATCTGATTGATTTGGGTGATGAATTTTTATCCAGATGACTGACGTCTGGTTAGAATTAACGAGACCGTTTCAGCACGGATCTTCCGTGGAGAAACCGAGTTAGCCTGACGTCAATCATCTCGCTAATTTAAGATGGATAATAGGACATTTGCTCGACTTTGTTGAGCCAGGTACGAGAAACAGGGCCCAGACCACAGCCTTGACTACACCAGGCCACAAGCGCAAAAAACTATGGAAAAGGAAATGTATTTTCACAAAATGTTATTAGTCTCTTTGTTTTCAAACAAACTCATCCACAGTCTCATCTCATTCACAACCGCTCAGTGGAACCCTACATTGATACTCACATACTGGAGGTCTTGAGCATGTAGCTGACTGGACGCTCCTCCTGGTTATCCAGCAGCATCAGATTAAAGACATTGGCCAGAAGTTGGCCTTGGTCTTCTAGATCTTCAGTCCTCAGCATGGCCCGTGGGCACGAGTCAATGACCTGGAACTTGTCTCCACTGACAACAAGTTGACTGTGTTAACATTCTGAATGTAAACATATATGTACACATTGTGGTGCTTGTGCTGAATTGTATTGCGTTATACGGTTTAATGATTTGGTCCAGTCTGCTGATATCAATGAGGGTAAACAACAAAAGACCTCTCTGTGTAATGCAATACAGTTACACAGCACCAACAACTATATCCATCATCATGATCATATAGCTGAACACCACTAAAAAACGCTTTCAACACAAACTGAACATTAGAAGCTTCATGTAGGACATATTTAGCGTGTAATAGTTCACAGTGAGCATAGATTACAGAATGCTTACCTGGAGCTGCGCTTGGTGACCAGCAGCAGGTTGTTGAAGAGGAACAAGTAGACTGGTTGGTAGAGCTTACGGCTCCTCATGGTCCTAGTGCTCTTAGGTCCAGCCATCTGATGCACTTCACCCTTCTTCAGCAGCCAGCGCGAGTGGGAAATGATGGGCACAGACTACAGGACGGAAGACAGAAGTGTCAAATCAGGGTTACTGCAATGTTTCCTCATTTCTAAAACTAATTTAATGTCATAGTTGCTGCACAGTGTCATTCTGATGTGTTACTTTGTACATCATGTGGTCACTTGAAGGTACATTCGTAACTGTGTTTTGTGACCATTAGTAGGCGTGGAGAACCTTCCCTTAATCATAACTTAACACAGCAAAGAGACAAAACCCAATTTAGCCTAAACCTTTGGGAATGAACTCCAAATGAATAAGAATAAGGACCAACTCGGCAATTTGTTTCTTTTCATGATGCCATTCTTCTGTAAATTCTGAAATCTAAAAACCAAACATCTCAAGATAATTAGTATGAATAAATCCACAGAATGGCCACAATTGGAGAGTCTAGCACTCTTCACACTATTCTCAGGAAGAAATGGCTCTTCACATGTTTCCTGCATCTCTCCATCTGTGACAAACATCTATGTAACTAATAATTGCATTGTTGTAATATGTTTTAATATGCATGGATACCTCAGTGAGGATTGTATTACCATGTCTTCAGTCCTGACATACACTCTCATGCTGTCAGCTCTTTACCAAACACATTACACCTATATTGGTCTCCACATGGACCAGCATGTCAGCAGTCTCTTCCATTTAAACAGCCCTGAACTTCACCAACACCGAGTGCAGTTTAGTTTCTTCTTTAAACAAGATGCATTCTTTCATCAACCTTTCAGCTTCACTGGATTCATTTTCTCTCCGCTTTACCAACCATCTTACATGTGCAGTCAAAATAATAACAGCATACATTTTCACCAGTTTTTCTGTACCACTGCTAAGTACACATTCTCCTCAAATATGTGTGCTTGGCATTGTGGCCTTTATGGGATAGATGATAATAGAGAGGCACAGAGCAAACAAATGGAGAGAGAGGGGTAGGATATGTAACAGAACCACGTCTTGTGGCGCTGCGCTGGCTGTTGGTGGGAATACTGTGTACTCTTGCTTGATCCATATGTCTCCTCAGAAGTCTGCAACACTTTGTAGAAAACTGTCCTGTATAATCATGGTATCCATTCAGGTCCAAATCCATAGTGGTGTGTTTGATATAGACAGAGTCCCCTGCCACACAGTTGTGCTCTATGGCACGTCTTCAGACTTGTCATCATCTCCAATTGAGATAATCTCTAGTTAGTCCAGTTGTTGACTGTAAAGTGATGTGACAGCTAAATAACGCACTATTTAACTTGTCTACTGCCGTTGCATTGGCCATCTCCCTCACGGTTACTTGTATCTTGTATAGTATCTATAGTGTCTTTGAAGGATAAACCACGTGTCAAACACAGGAAAAGAGAGACACATTTTTCAAACCTTTGGAATGGGACTCATGACGTATTGAGTCTTTAAATCCAGACTTGAAGAAGGCGGTCTCTACATTGGGACACAGCTTTATTCTGAACAAATCCCCTATTTCTGAACAGCATTATTGTGTCTCACTGATTGTTACTATCAGTTTGGGCTGATCCTCTACTCCGTTTGGTTACAGCCACATCAGCAAGGCTTCATATTATGAAATGGATGCAGGACAAGGTACACGTGCCATCATGAAAACTAAATGTTTGTGTTTACCTTGGATTTAAACTCCAGTGTTTTCTCAATGCTGATGAGCTCCTCAGTGCGACTCATTTTTCTCACCCCCTCGTTGCACTCTTTCACGATCTGGGGAAGACACAAATATACACCATCAATCCATGACCGTAAACATCACACGATATTCCTTTCTCTTTGTATCTTGTATTCGGTTTTAATTTGAATGGAAAGTATAGTTTTTTCAAAGGGAAAGAAAAATATATCATCATTTGCTATATTCTCATGTATTGTTTATTTCAGTGGATTGGGATGTAACTTTCAGGAAGTTACGCTGGAAAACACTGGTTGCATGTGTAAGTTAAGGGACAGCTGGTTGTTGTGGTCTATGTGGTCCACTACATGTAATATTATGTATGATATGTCAAACATAAATAAGACTCAATAATGTCTGTCTTGTTTCACATTAAATCCTGATCTGAGTTCTGACTCCACTTACATGGAAACTAGTTTGGGTAATTATAATTGAACCCAGTGATTGTATGATGTTATCCAGCAGGTGTAAATAAGAATTCTGATGAAAAATGGTCTATTACTCCTATCAAATCAAACTTGCTTTTCTTGCCTAATATCCCATTGGTTTTCTCTGCAGGGTCGAGAAACACTGAATATGGTAAGCTTTGTGGAGCCACTGTAATTAAACACAGATTGAGCACAAGTTCTTGTAAACTAGTTGCAAAGTCATGACACGCTTACTAATCACACCTGATTTTAAACACCAAGGTGAGTGATTTCTAAGCAGCTGCATGTCAGAGGTGCTGTCCTCACCCAGTTAACTCCAACCCAAAGGAAAACCAGCAACCAAAGGAAATATGTGGTTTTAAAGGGTTTTAATGAGTTAATGTTGTCTTATTTATTTTATTATTTCTTCTTGTTACTTCTTGTTAGTGAAAGTGTATTGTGACTTCCTTGTAAACAAGGGAGAGGTTATTCATGTTTTTAGTTTTACCTGAGAACATAAATATCAGTCAAACAGGAAATGGTTTCGCTCACTGGAGGGTCAAGGGGCTAAGTGTGTGGGGCTTCATATTCATTGTTTCAGGTACTGGTGAGACAACGAGATACAAACCAGGAAGGTTATCAGACACCAAAAGACTGGGCCGCTGTGTTGAAAAATTATTATGGCAACAATGATGTTATTGTTCATGTCAACAATCATGTAAATCCCGCTCATCTAAACCGGGAATCCTATGCTTGCTCATGAAGAAATGTGCCAAGATAATGATCATTATATCTATGCAATGATAGTGATGTCATTATGCTGATCCTTTGGCCCAATTGCCTTCCTCAACCCAACCTGGGCCTTGACTGATGCTCACCCGCTCCAGCTGCTGATGGGCTTTAATAGCATTCGCTTCCCTCTTTGAGTTTTCCTCTGCTTTTTTCAGGATATTCTGTGAAAGATACCAAGTGAAATTTAAAAAATAAAAAAGCCTTGACAGTGACACAAAACCCCTAATTATGACTGGAACTTTGATGTGTTCAAAACATATCCAGACTCCCTGTTGAATCTTGCCATTAGACTGTAGAGTATATATGTGTATGTATTTAGTTGTATGTTCATGTTGGCACACTCACTTGTACGAGCAACTTGAGCCTGGTGATCCTCTGGAAAGGAAGGATGAGGAAGGAGGTAAAGGACAGGCCTCTGACCGTTGGATCGTTCTCCAGTGAAGCCATGGTCTCCCGAAAAGCCTGGTTTCCCTCTCTGGACAGACATGTTAGACAACCCAATGCTTAGTTGATCCTACATTAAGAACACACACTCTGTCTCTTTGATGCAGTGATGAGACAGAGACAGAGAGCAAGACACTAACCGTGGTCAAGTTTCTGCTAATCATCCATGGATCCAGGTCAACCTACTGTGTTAAGGGCTAATATCTATAACTAGAAACTTTCGCAAGAAATTTCTATGCTGTGGCGGCTACTGCTGTAAGACGCTGCAATACACACCAACATGACCAGTAAGATGTGTTGTTGAGGTTATAAGGTACATTATATATACACCAACATGACCAGTAAGATGTGTTGTTGAGGTTATTGAGGTACATTATATATACACCAACATGACCAGTAGTAAGATGTGTTGTTGAGGTTATTGAGGTACATTATATATACACCAACATGACCAGTAGTAAGATGTGTTGTTGAGGTTATTAAGGTACATTATATATACACCAACATGACCAGTAAGATGTGTTGTTGAGGTTATTGAGGTACATTATATATACACCAACATGACCAGTAAGATGTGTTGTTGAGGTTATAAGGTACATTATATATACACCAACATGACCAGTAAGATGTGTTGTTGAGGTTATAAGGTACATTATATATACACCAACATGACCAGTAAGATGTGTTGTTGAGGTTATAAGGTACATTATATATACACCAATATGACCAGTAAGATGTGTTGTTGAGGTTATTAAGGTACATTATATATACACCAACATGACCAGTAAGATGTGTTGTTGAGGTTATTAAGGTACATTATATATACACCAACATGACCAGTAAGATGTGTTGTTGAGGTTATTAAGGTACATTATATATACACCAACATGACCAGTAAGATGTGTTGTTGAGGTTATTAAGGTACATTATATATACACCAATATGACCAGTAAGATGTGTTGTTGAGGTTATAAGGTACATTATATATACACCAACATGACCAGTAAGATGTGTTGTTGAGGTTATTAAGGTACATTATATATACACCAATATGACCAGTAAGATGTGTTGTTGAGGTTATTAAGGTACATTATATATACACCAACATGACCAGTAAGATGTGTTGTTGAGGTTATTAAGGTACATTATATATACACCAACATGACCAGTAAGATGTGTTGTTGAGGTTATTAAGGTACATTATATATACACCAATATGACCAGTAAGAT
This sequence comes from Myoxocephalus aenaeus, assembly GCA_038501785.1. Lineage (NCBI taxonomy): Eukaryota > Metazoa > Chordata > Actinopteri > Perciformes > Cottidae > Myoxocephalus > Myoxocephalus aenaeus. The sequence goes on along the minus strand of JBAMJR010000419.1, from coordinate 360,068 downwards.
GTGTTGATGAGGTTACTGAGGTATATTATATATACACCAACGTGACCAGTAGTAAGATGTGTTGTTGAGGTTATTAAGGTACATTTTATATACACCAACATGACCAGTAGTAAGATGTGTTGATGAGGTTATAATGTACATTATATATACACCAAAATGACCAGTAGTAAGATGTGTTGATGAGGTTATTAAGGTACATTATATATATACACCAACATGACCAGTACGTTGATATGCTTGTTGTGTTTGTTGAATTTAAAATGAGACTGTGGAGCTGTTGCTCCTCTCATCTCTGTATTTGAGGTGACATACACACACACACACACATTATATTTCCTTGAGGTTCTTTACCTCACTGAAAGGATATGGGTGTTTTCCTACTTTTGACACATCAAATGAATGAAAATATTAATAACTAACTATGTGTTGGTCTATCGCCAGTCCCAATAGTTATTTTCTTTATGTTTCACACTTAAGCCTTGTAACTATTTGTTATTACATTTATCCTATGTGTTTTTATTGAGATATGTGTGTTTGTGCTCTTCTCTGCTGCATATAGTATGACATTGCCCCACTAGGGATAAATAAAGTTCTGCACATCTTTGGCCATCTATAGCGCACATATTACAGATGAATCATTAGTCAAACATCTTCATGTGATATCTTAGACATCCCTGTTAAATGTCAGAGAGATAATCAATGATTTATTTATAGGCTCACATTGGAAGAGATACAAGTCCTTTACAATTCAAGATACAACTAAAAGATAATTGACAGCTCAAATGTAAATTATTATTGGGTGATGAGGCACTTAAAATTAGCTGATACATTTTCCCAACACTTACGCATTTAACTTGATATTTTACTATGCTTATGTGACTCTAGCCCGACCAGCGGAGGCGGCGTTATGCTGCGTTCACAAACAGGAAGTGTTGCAAATATTCGCTACGCTTTGGATGTGAACGCAGCATTAGACTTTGTCATGATTATGGACTTAAATTCGTCATATGTAGTCATGATCATCTCCTTCACAACCTGAACAAAAAAAATACTAATGTATATACCAAATTGATGAGGCAACCCCACGAATGACAAAACTCACTCTGTATTTCTCTGTGAGACAAAGACGGAGTCAATGTAATGATATAACCAGTGGCGGGCCGTGGTTTTTCTACCTGCGCCTTCAGTTCCGTCTGAGTCACAGTCTCGATCAGCTGGGCGCGAAACACACGTCTATACGCTAGCAGGCCGTTCTCATATAGTTTAATCGGCTTTTCTCTCAGAGAAACAGAGGTGAAATCTGATTGGACAGCTGCAGGCTGGAAGCAGAGCAACAGAGGAAAGCACAAAGCTATCTGTATATTGCTGCCATTGTACATTTAGTGAGGTAAAAAGTCACCTGTTCTCTTAGTTTCTCACTAAATTGTTTATCCGCTTAGTTTTTTTTTTATCCATTTCTAGCTGCACACAGATATCCTTTCTCTTTGTCACTTGGAAGTAATGTTGTGGGCATTTTACGGTAAAACAAAACTGTTCAATGTTTCAGCTGTAATGTCCTTGCCCACTAATTAGACTAATGGTTGTCTCCATCCATTATCAGCCGCTTATCCGGGGTCGGGTCGCGGTGGCAGCAGGTTCAGCAGGCCGACCCAGGCTTCCCTCTCACCCGCAACACTTTCCAACTCATTCTGGGGGACCCTGAGGCGTTCCAAGGCCAGCCGGGAGATATAATCCCTCCGGCGTGTCCTGGGTCTTCCCCGGGGTCTCCTACCAGTTGGACGTGCCTGGAAAACCTCTAATGGGAGGCGTCCAGGAGGCATCCTGATTAGATGCCCGAACCACCTCAGCTGACTCCTTTCGACACGAAAGAGCAGCGACTCGACTCGAAGCTCCCCCCTGATGTCCGAGCTCCTTACCCTATCTCTAAGGCTGAGCCCGGCCACCCTACGGAGGAAGCTCATTTCGGCCGCTTGTATCCGGCTGTATATGGCTGTCTATAAAACACAAATCAAAGAACCCTATGAAACCCAATGAAGAGCAGCAGCAGCATTGCCAAAGTGTTTTAAAAGCCAGCGTCTGGACCAGGCATTCAGGGTGATCAACGTAAAAAAGAGGGATAAAGGCAAGACTAGCAACGCATTTCTGATTTTGAGTTTCCAGTAGACTAAAGTCTGATGTTTACATCTTTTCAGGTGACTTTTTTGACAAGAAAAATACAATATACCACCATCACGATCCTTTAAAGGTACAAGGTGATACAACAGTGAAGCCTTTCAAATCACGACAAATGTGAAGTTAGAGAGCAAATCACCTTTGCTTTATGATATTCAGGCAAGAAAAAATCTGTCCTGAATGGCGCTGAAAACCTATCATTGACCCGCCTGTTAGAAGAAGGAGCGTGCTTTACAATTGAGAGAAAAGGAAAGCAGCTCTTCTCTTTACAGTATGCAGTAAATAGTCAGCATGTTTTTGAACAGATTTGTCGTGTACTTCCTCAGCTGATAGAACTTATCTTTCTACATTGCAGCTCAGCCACTGATGTTGTTGGTGACAGTAATTAGGCTTGGCAATCACCCATATGAGTGTGATCTGACTGTTTCACCAAAGGCTTGACATAATGTACTGCACATCTAGAAAACAGATGGACAATGGCATTTAATAGATATACTTTCTTCGTGCTGCATCTCCAAAATGTTAGTTCATAAACCAGTCACAGGCTTTATAATTTTCATATTTAGTTTTGAAACAACCTGCCGGTTTCAGAGGTGTTTCCAGTAGCTGGCAGAAGTCCCATGGTGCCAGCCATTGAGGAACCTGTCCTCTGCAGCACGCCTGGGAACGCCACCCTCACAACCAGGTATGTGTGCTTCATACGCATTATGTTCAAACTCAACCACACCCTGCACATCCCATTTGTTATGATCAAAAGCAAACCTGTTTTCTACTGAAAAGCCAGGCTGACGACATTCTCACAAAAAAATAGCAGCGAAGGATGACGCCTGTTATTCTTTCCTCCAGTTCCTCTCTCTCATCATCAGTAGTCAAATAGGACGCAGTGTTGTTCTGAGCAGAGTATGAATATATATCACATTGTATTTAGAGAATACTCACAACAGGCGTCTGTAGTTCTTCTCCTGGTAGACCTGGTTAATGACGTATTTAATGAAGACATCGAAGTGTTCCACAGCGTGGTGGTAAACAATGTCACACACATCAGAAATCAAAATAGACTTCTCAATGCGGTGCTCAAGATCCATTAGGAACCTGAAAATATGAAGATATCATTATCCAGGGATATGAAGCAAAAGCTTGTTTGCTGGACTGGAACTTGATCAGACTTTAATCAAGACTTCCTCCTACCTTTCACTGGCCTTCATCACTTCCTCGATGTTGGAGAACAGAAAATGCACATCGGATTGGCTGAGTGTGTTGATTAAAACAGGGTTACGTAGGAAGTGAGCCTCTAAAATCTCCAAACTCTTGAAGTACGATGCTTCTGAGGTAACCAGCTCGAACATGGCCTAGACAGAACAACACATCACAATGCCATGTTAACACTAACCCAGGAGTCCTTCACCCAGTGAACCATTGATGTGACGACAATCTGACCCGGCTGCACAGTTGGATGAGGCTCACTGTTTTCCTTTCACAGATTTTCACTGGAAAAACTACCAGATTTAAATGATGTTATAATAGAGTAATCCATTTACTTATATGTTGATGAAGATGAGCGGTCACAATCTGTTTGCTTGAATATTCATGAAGTTATTTTGGAAGAAGGCAGCTGCCAGTCTAAATGCATCTTTGTTTGTTTCTCTTATAGTGTCACTAGAATGGTCAGTAACATTCATGGTCCCCAGATGATAACATCTACCTTATTTGGTGAAACCTTGATTTTACTCTAGGACCACGAGGTTTAGATTTTAGTGAAACACATTATTTTAACATGTGTGCTTTAAAGTGAATGTCTTTACAACTATTAAATGGAGTGCCATGCAATGTAGTTCAGACATTCATGATCAAGATGGATTGCTATAACTGTGGTGATCCCATAACAAACATCAGGTCAAAGTAATGCCATTCCCATCACAGCCTCAGCTGTACTGCATATTTACACTTGAATGTAATATTTCATAACTAATATCTGTATATCTATAGAAGCCTTCACCCGCACAACATTGCTCACCTCCTGTATCATGATTTCACTCTGTGGTAACTGGGTGAGCTGGCCGCTGGCCTGCACGACGTCCAGGTTCTGCCACAAGCTCAGTGAGCGAGCGCTGTTCCTCAGCTGCAGCTGTAGGACGGGCTGGGTCATGACCCCGGACCCTTCCACCACCGTCCCTGGGAAGCCTCCAGGAGAGAGGCTCTCACGCTGCCGCCGCTGCTCTATCTCCTGCTGCTTGGAGGTGTCCCGGTATTCCTGGTACAGGAAGGCTGGAGAGTCAGAGCACAGTGAGTCAGGCATGACGTTGAGATGTAGACTTTCTTTTTTCTTTTAGCAAAGGACTGGATTACCACTGAGCCTAAGCAGTGGCATTTCCGTTGGGGGAAAAACAGCTGCTATGGACAGGCACAAAATAAGAAAATATAATGCGTTATTTCACATTTCCCACCATATTTAACACAAGTGATAATTCAACTACACACAGCTATGTTTGCCCTGCTGCTTCCATGTTTGATAATCTTGTCAGAAAGATGCTTGAGATCATAAAAGCATGTTCAGATAACACACACAGGACGCAATTTTGTTTTGCAATTTATCCCTAGTGAACTATTCCATACTCAGAAATACAAGATAAATGCCCACAATTGTCCATAACATGTTGTGACATTATCAAGGTACAGTGATCTGTTGCAGCAAAGTGCAATATTTATAATATTTCAAGCTTTTGCAGCCTTTCAGAAGGCCTTTGTGTTGACCTGGACTGGGCCTTGGTCTCGTCAGCCTTTCTCCGTTGTGTTCCCTTCACTAATCAGCTTTCAGATTGCCGTCATGTCTGCCCACCTGCGTCTTGTCTGATTAGTTTTTTTTGTATTCATAGTTCTGTCTTTTGTCTGTTGGTGTTTGGAGTTCTGTCCTGGTTTTACCGTGTTCTGTTGGACTTGTAAGGGTTTTCAAATGAAATAAGTGCATTGTGTCTGCTGCCTCCTGGTCTTTGTCTGCGTTGTGGTCCATCCCCTGCTGCCGGCTCTCCAGACTGTGACCAACAGCAGCAACTCAGTAACTAAAACAATGAGTCTTTGTTCTGCTGCCAGCAGGCGGGGCTTTGCCACTTTTCCTCTATGGCCAAGTGGCATTTTGAGATGTTATTGGGGATGGTTTTAGAGAGGCAGGTCCTGCCACGCTTCTGTTCCACTACCAGCCCATGTACAGTATTGACCTTTGTGTTTCAGCAACAAGGAAGTGCTCCTACTCCATAATTACAAGAATATAAAGAATTTTATAATATTCTGTAGACTGAAGGATGGAGATGGACGAGCATGAGAGACTCTCAGCAGTCTGTTCTACTGCGCTGGTATCAGCTGGTCATGATATGTGATAACAGTCATGGTGACGGATCAGAATGGGTTATTTGTATTTTTATTTTGTGCATATAACAATATAATACAACAGAAGTTATTTATAGTTACACTATTACACACAGTCTAACTGTCCATAACATGTGGATATTATAGCAAGTTAAACCAGCAGATTATTTGTAATAGTTTAAAAATCAATATTGCATAGTTGGGTGGGAAGCAGCTTTTTAAATAAGCTGCGTATGTGTGGACTGGGACTGGAACTAAAAGAGTTTCTGATAAAGCAGCTGCTCTTCTCAGGGAACATTGTGTATACAAGGGGAAGGTGACTTTGAACAACAGGAGCCTGTTGCGTAACTCCCTCAGTCATATACTGCAGATTGCTTTGGTGGGCGTAGAACTGGACTGGCCCTTACATAAGAGAGAGTGAAATGTGCATATACAGCCAAGAAATGCACCGGTTGGAGGAAAGGAAACGGCACATTTATTTGTTTACCAAAGATATTGAACTGTCCTTTGTGAATTGTTCCTGCAGGTAAACTGCTGTCTGAGTAAATTCGGACTAAACCCTGCAAATAACCATGATCCTGTGTACACACTGAACAACACTTTGAATAGTCAGTCAACACAGCCGCCTATCAGCTCAAAGAGGCACTCGACCTTGATGGAGTCAGATATAACAGATACAGCTCAGTGGCTATGCTGAAGCCTTATCTGTTACAATATTTACCAGAAATAAGTGTTTGCACGTGTGTTGCATATGTGAAGGTGTGTGTCTTACCGATGTTAAGTTTAGTCATAATATATATTCAAATAAGAGCTGTGGAACTGGTAACAGTGGGTGGAATACACACGCTGGTCATGTCCTCACCAATGTTTTTGACGATGTTCAGGCTGTGGCAGATCGTCTGAGAGCTATCTCCATTGCTCGGCAACCTGAAATGAAAGAAAATAGGAAGTAGTGAGTTGGGACGGGGAGGTAGGTATAGCTAAATATATTTACTTTATGTTTCAATTTCAATCAACAAGTGATACAGCAGTGCTGTTTGGTGCATTCCAGCACACAAGACACACAATGATCTCCTCCATCAAACCCAACCAACAAAGTCAACCCGAGATTACTCTGCGCATTTTTTTATAAAAATATAAAAACATCCATCTGCGCCTCCTCACATTCACTCTCTAGCCACATAATGAGTCACAACTCCATATTCTAATCTCTCCCTCACCTATGTGCTCATAACTCTCAGTGTATTTGTGATGGTGTTGCTCACAAGCAAAGGACTTACAAACAATGATCATTTATATTTGCCTGTTTTCAGTTTTCTATTGACTATTGGCAGAAACCCACAGGTTAAGCTTCATAAAAATAATCCTTTTGCATTTCTATCCTTTCCACCGTAATCAGTCCTGACCTGAAGTTGCCGTTGTCCCGATCGGCTCCCAGAGGACCGGGCCGTTGAGCGCTCATGGCTTCCTGTACAGTGCAAGCTGCAGTCGTTTGCTCTGAGAGATTTTTTATGTCTCCGCTTTGAATGTTGTGAGTTCGGTAAGTGATCATGTCGGCTGTAGAATGTTGATGCTGGCTGTCGGAGGCAGAAGATATGTCCGCGCTCCTCCCTCCTCCCACTCCTCCTCTTCTCCTGTCGACAGCATCCCTGTTGTACAGAGCATGTCTACTGGCCGCTCCATTGCTTGGCAACACCACTCTGGGAGGATGGAGCTGTGGTGAAAGCTGAGGGCTACATTTGACAGCAAAAAAATGTATTTATAATCACATCTATAGCAGCCATCATCATCTTCATCTTCATCTAGAAACAACACTTCTTTAAACTGTCATAAAGTAAGGCCATGTCATGTCATGTGATCTTCACAGTGTATTTCTAGTCCTTTAAGTGAGGGCATTCTTTGCTTTTCTTCAGCCCTTTAGACATTATGTGTGCTAATTAGGCTAAATTATCAAAAGACTGCATTTCTAGTTTAAATATTGTATATGTTCTGAAGAGATCAAGTTATCAATCCAAACAAGAAAGATCTCCTTTGCTGTTTTCAAAATCCCATAATCTATCGTGAATCTGACCAAAAGCGCTCCCAGCGTCGGCTAGGAGGTTATCAAGCAGGAGGTTATCAAGCAGGAGGACGTTACTCATCCGATCAGAAGCCCAAGCTTTGATCGGAGGAATGGGTTACTTTAAACAAAGTTTACGAAAATTAACTAATTACTTCAGAGCATTTACTGAATGAAGACTTCTGACTTTAGTTTTTGCTACATTTTGCTATTCCAACACCCAGTCTGCTTCTGGCTAACGTCTGGGAGAATACAGACACACCCAGAAACTGGAGGTCGGTGACTGTTGTGCCCTGATCTTTACAGAGACCTGTCTCCATCATGGCATCCCAGATCAAGCTGACAGGCGGTCCCGAGAGGAGCTGGACTACATCAATGGTGCTTGGTGCACAAACTCAAAGCTGACAGAACATCTTTCTGTGTTGTTACATTTTGTGACAGAGACCATCTTGTACCATTTTAATATGGATTACAACTTTTTCTACGTGTCAAGTGTCCAAATTGTTTTCTAGACCAGTTTGTCATCCATACTTCATCATACAAATGTTCAGCCAGTCAGGGTTTTCACAGACGTGATCAGATACAGCACTGTGCAGCCGCCTCCTTGGACTCGTTCTCTTGTTGGCAGATGGATGGAAGGATAATAGATTGTATTGAGGGTTGTTGGAAGCTGATTGCTCTTTGTTTGCCACTCAGTCTTAAGATCATGCTGTTTTATTATTGAGTCCTAACATCAGCTTTCTTTAACAAGCCAGCGGGCAACAAGCTTATATCTTTGGTTTGGCTTTATTTTTCTGGTTTTTATGACGCACAAGTAACCAAATGACTTTGAAGATCAAATGCTTGTTGCAGTTTTCTCATTCAGTTATAGCTATTAGCTTGTATTGGCATAGAAAGTTAACAGTCCGATCACAGTAGGCTACTGGGGCTTGGACATCTAGCATACTGCTTCCTCTTCTGGTTATAATTGATTAAATCAGGGCCCTATTCTTCCTACCTGGCTTACTGAGTTAGCGGGCTAATTGTCAGGATAAGATGACGTAGGTCAGGCTTTTCGTTTCTCGAAGCAAGCTTAGATAAATCACCATAGCAACACAGCCAAAAATGTAAACCTGCTCCCACGCAGGCTAACTGAAATTCACTGGATAAACTGGCCACTCCCACCGGACAAAAAAGGAGCGATATTAGTTATATTAGTTTTATAGGGAGAGATTTCTTCCAGATCGCCAAGATCTGTTCTCACATCATCATGACTTCCTGTACGAGTGCTATCGATTCTGCTGACAAGGAATCACTTATTTACGAGAGCTTCTCGAGCCGCGGACATTGATCACCACAGGCGCAGCCGATTGCCCGTCTCACAGACAAAGACTATCGCCCGCTGCCTGTTCTTAAGTTTATTTAGTGCTTAAGAAACTTTATTTTTATATGGCAATGGTATTAGTACACCATACATATCATTATTGTAGAAAATGATTAAGGTGGAATACATACATACTGATCCGCCCATACACATATTCAAACTCCTAGTTATATGGTAATCTACACAAACATGTATATACACATATATAGTACATGATACATACGCACATACAGTACATATATCCTCATAAGTATATATTTATTCGTAAATATAATCTGATTGAGTTGGGTGATGAAGCACTTAAAATGAGCCGATACATTTTCCCAACACTGACGCATTGAACTGTCTGATATATTTGTGACGCTTGTGTCTCACACGTTGCAAAAACGTTTGCTGTGAATGCAGCATTAGATTTTGCCATGATTATGGTATCGAATACCTCATATGCCTTCATGATCATCTCCTGCTTCTCAGTGGAGAAATAAAAAGAGGTTCCTCTGAGTTTATTTGCCATTGTACTGTTAGAAGATCGTGGTGTCAGTGCTCGATTATTATCCCTTCTGAAGAGGAACGGGCACGCGCATTTATCCAGATGACTGACGTCTGGTTAGAATTAACGAGACCGTTTCAGCACGGATCTTCCGTGGAGAAACCGAGTTAGCCTGACGTCAATCATCTCGCTAATTTAAGATGGAGATTAGGACATTTGATCGACTTTGTTGAGCCAGGTACGAGAAACAGGGCCCTGGAGACTGCTGTTTCAGTGTTAACGAATTAACCTTCAGAGAGACTGGAGAGGCTTGTGTGTTTATCACAGACATGAAATGCTTTAAGAGTGTAAATGTGGTGTGTGTGTGTGTGTGTGTGTGTGTGTGTGTGTGTGTGTGTGTGTGTGTGTGTGCAGTGTTTAAACAAGCACTCTGTGTGCGTGTTTGTTTTTTGGGTGTGTGCGTGTTTTGGCTTGGGTTGGGCAGTGGACTCACCATCTAGCCGCGGGCAACAAAGGTGATTTGTTGGGTAAGGCAGAATAGGAGGAGGAGACTCCACCTCTGCTGGGGGAACTGTGGTCCAAACCAGGACTGGCAGAACCTGGAAAGAGAGACAGCCGGGGAGAGAGAGAACCAATCAGACGGATACAGTGTCTTCATAATCAGGCACAACCGTTCTCACCTGACACACACACACACACACAGCCTTCTTTGAGTGCTGAGTGTATTACAATAAGAAGCAACCCCTTGGTTAAGAAAGGGATAAAACAATGTTAAGCAGGGCCAGTGCGTCACCACTTACCAGCAATCAGACTAAACCATTCATAACTTTAAATGTAAAAGCTTTTGTTGTTGTTTCTTTACCTCAGCACATCTGCTACATAGACTTACACAGGAAAAAATAATCCATGCCACGCTATTTAGACTCTGGCCCATCAAAGAGAGCTTTACTGTTGAATAGATTAATTATAATATTAAAGTATTTGTCATACGCATCTAACGTTATGTAGTTACAGCAATTACCACCTGTCCATCAGGACTAACTAACATTCCAGTTCTGATCAGAACCGACAAATCAGATTTGTGTCCGACTTGATCCTGACTTGCTCTTACACACGTGGTCAACGAAAATCTCACGAGAGCGAGGCGGACGCTTTTTTTAGTGCAGGGGTGTCAAACATACGGATCCGGCCCGCCAGGGGGTCCAGCTTAAAGTGACAGGCTTTTGCCAACATGAGCCTAACGAGGAATACTGTGACGGATAGGATTTCCGATCTTTCAGCAGATTTGGAGCCAAAAGAAGCATAAAGTAAAGTAATTTGTAGCATTTTCAGTTGCAATCGATGAGAGCACTGACATTACTAGAGATATTGCTCAACTGGCCGTATTCATTCGTGGTGTTGATGAGACTTTGGCGTCACCGAGGAGTTCCTTGAGCTAAAAATGTAATTCACTGTAGTGGTGTCTGTGATGGGTACCCATCACAGACACCACTACAGTGAATTACATTGTTAGCGCTCTCGTTGAAGCGCTGGACCGGATCGGAGTGGACTGGACCCGTGCTGTCAGTGGGCTACAGACGGTGCCCCATCAAAAAAACAGGCGTTGTGACGAAATTCAGGGAGAAAGTACAAGCTGCAAATGGAGGAGAAAGTTTTTGGACATTTCACTGTATTTTTCACCGCGAGTTATTGTGTTGCAAGTCGTTAAAAATGGATCCCGTCATGAAAGTGGCGTCACAAACGTCTTTATGTTTCTAGTTTATTGTAGAAAGACCTTAAAATAGGGTTTATCATCCACAAACCTTCACCAATGATTTAAACATAGAGAAATATTGTGCTTATGTGTGCTTATTATGCTGTGATTTTACTGGTCTGGCCCACTTGAGATCAAAATGGGCAGCATGTGGCCCCTTCACTAAAATGAGTTTCACACCCCTGCTCTAGAGCCAGGCGCCACAGTAGCCCTCCTCCGACTGCGTGGCCCAGTGCATGATGGGAAACGCCTGGCTCTTAGATTTGACAGCAAACACCACGTGTTGGAGACAATTCTTATTTTATGTGTAGTTGTGATACTTACCACTCAATTGTTGACTATTAGTCACATGTTTAATCTAAAAACATACTTGACCGCAGTTTTTTTGTCAACACCCCCTGCTGCCACCACCACGGCCTGCTCTCTCTGGATTCCAGGCGAGGCGCAACTCTTTCGAACGAGCCTAGTCATACACTGATGGGAGGAGCTACCATGAAGGTACCACCTGTCCATCAGGACTAACTAACATTCACACACTGATATACATCTTTTTTCTGTATAGTCCCGGCTCCTCATGCACTCGTCATGCACTCCTTGGCACTGCTAGCACTGCTCAGAATTACCTCGCTTACATAATCTATTTAACTCAGAAATATGTCACATGACACTGTTTCATGGTGACTTTTAGCTCTGAAGATCATGTAAACGACACTCCTGTCTGCACAGGCAGATGTGTTCAGACATGCCAGCGCATGTCAACATGAAATAAGATATGCAGGACTACTGATACCATGTCTTGTGAGTAAAAACTGCGAGCCTGAATTATTAATCTTTGGTTAAGAGAGTAGAAAGAAGAAGAAGAATATTATTATTAGTTATAATATTTGTTTTCAGATGTTGCCAGTTGCTATTTCAAAATCCTATTCTGTCTAGACTGTAGAGGGCAAACACCGAGCAGTACACTTAAGAAAGAAAGGGTGTCGACATTGTGTCTCACTTGTATACAAATTAAACTTTACCCCTGATTGTATAACTGGTATATGAAAGGCCTTCTGGTATATGACAGTATTTGGGGGCCTATAAAAAAGGATTCCCATCATTCCTTTAGAGAGCATGGGGGTGCTTTCAATTCCATTGGATGATTTGGTAGTTGATGCATCAGAGTTCTTATATTTACACTAATCTGATCAGTCTAATCTCCCAAAATATTGATGAAATGGTGAACAATATATTAATTTAGCTGCATTGTATTTGTTCACCCTCTGAACCCCAAAACCTCTTGAAACATTTGCCCAAACTACACCGTTTATCAGAGCCAGACGTTGTAAAAAACTGTCATGACCGTCAGATTTTCATCTTTCAGAGATTAAAACATATTATATGTACTGAACGCTTCCATCAGAAAAAGCAACCGAAACTAAGCTTAAAATAGTGATATTTCACCCAAAACACGTTATGCTACATGTCTCATTTGAAAACACAAAGAGGAAAGGACAGGAGAGATTGTAGGCCGAGGTTGTAAAGATGTAAAGAGTTCATATTTATAGCACGTGGAGCCTCCTCTTTTTCAAACATTAGTCACACTTGTGGGCATTTGGAATAATGTTGGAGATATAGATTCCAATTTATAACAGATTGTTTGCCATTTTTTGTAAAATAAATGATCAAAGATATTCATCTTGCGTTTCTTTCTTTATTAGGATGTATGGCATTGTAAGACATGTTTGAGTTATCTTTACTTCTAGCCATGATTATTTTGTTTCCATAAAGGGCAGGGCTTTTATATTACAGTGAAAATCAAGGCTACAGAGAGAAACATGTGACGGGAGCCAAACACGCCTCGAAACCGCGTGGGCTTCAGAGGGTTCATTAAGGCACAAAGTCTCTCGCATGTGGCTCTGAAAACAAATATTGGCGCAACGTCTTGTTTCCTGCATGGTAGATACACACATACTCAATCAGATCAAATAGATAAGACATCTCTGGCTCGCCCCCAGTGTTTGGGCTAAGTCGAGCTGAAGTTGCTTCTGTCGGCTTCTGACCTGTAAGTGGATGTAATAGTGTTTTATCTCTACTAAGATTGGATTTTTTTATTAAGAAATTAAGAAAAAAACATAATAGCGCCGAGAACTGCCCCAACATTTTACCACCTGCACTCTCTTTGAAATTGTAGGTTTTATATACACAGCAACTGGTTCTCTTCACTGCTAATGAACACAGTGAGCCACATTGTACATTTATCACACATGTTATCAAACAAATGTCATCTGATCATATCCCTGATGAAACACAAAGTTATCAGTGTCTGGGCATATGAATTGCTGATAGGATCAAATCATTTTCATCAATAATCGTAATTTCAAACTGCTTCTGAAAAGGCACATTTCCCTTTTTATTTCAGGTCACAGGATGATCAGGTGACTGACTTTGTGCCACTGTTCAACACGCCTCCCGGTTTTATAACTTCATTTATTTGTAAGGCTGAAGCTGTCTATTTATGTATGAAGTAATCACTGTAATCCCTCCCTTTGAGGCCTATCTGAGATGCTGGGCAAAGTCTAAGCTCAAATGCTTTATTGCAGCATTTGGTGTGGCTCGACTGTACGAATATGGTGCATTCCTGTAGAGAAGCATGACTAATGCAGAGCATGAAACACAACAACAATACATTCTTTATCCCGTCATTCACCTTCTGGGTTGTGCCTCTGACAGACTGTTGAGAACAAAGCAGGGTGACAAGCAGAACTCCAACCAGACTCTAAGAGGATATCAGGGAAATGTTGGTGATTTCATTTAAATATACCAACTTCAAGTTGTTTTTTGCTTGAAATCACAAGGTCAGAGGTTGACCTGTGGAATATTTACTCCGAACAATGTGCTGCTCAAACAAAACTAGTTTCTCAGGTTGGACTTGTGTATAGGATGGGAGTACCAAGCCTTTGTTGCACCTTCAAAAGCAATTGCATCAATGCCAACTGCCAATGGGGCAACAATGCAGAACAACTATTGACAGTGATTCCACTTGCTAACCCATGCTACTGCAGTGTGATGCTCTGCAATGAGCCGGTTAATGTGCAATGTGCATTCAGTTGAATACGTGCAAACAGGTTTGAATTAGGCTAAATACAAGTTGCTTAAGGGCCAAACAAAGTCAAATTAAATGTTGATTAACTTGTGAGATAAATTCTCCAAATTTGAGATTCAGTACAAAAACAATGTTAACATGCAGCACAGTGGAGGCCGGATGCGTTCTTACTTTCAGGCTGCTCCGACGACCCCGGCCTCTTCTTCCTCATTGACCGGTAGAAGCGGGAGTTCCTATGGATAGGCCTGATGACATCTTCATCATCGTCGCCCCCCTGGCTGGGTTTAACCACAGCTGGTGGATGCTTCTCTGGGGGGTCCTGTGACTTGTGCCCCCACTTGCTCCTGAACAGGGCCGCCACAGACATGGTAAAGGATTCCCTTTGCTTTTCAAAAAAAGTGAGTTTGGAAGATTATATTTGACTTTGAGGAAACTGGGAGAGAGAAATTAGTCATCATTAGCCAGAATCCAGGAGTAAATCCATGACTCGAAATGAAAGGTTCCTGTGAAAAATAAATCCTCACACCACGTCCAAGAACAGCGAAGTGGTTCCTGGGCTGTCCTCCCTCCTGTCAGTGTTGTTAGTTACCCAGGCAGCCTTTGGAACCAGCAGACTGCGTCACTTAGTTCTGCTAAGCTGTAATTATTGCATTTATGACTCTCTCTTTCCTGCTCTTTGCCCCTCCTCTGAAGGCTGCTACCTCCGTCCCTCTCTCCAGCACCCTGTTACGCGCTGACATTCCTCAGCTCAACCTGGCCTACCAGCCTGCCGCCTGGAGCTCTCAGCTCTCCCTGTTGTGGAACCTGAAAAACTACAGTCTGTTCACTTTTCTGTGCTTTCAGGTTTCAGATCACTCCACAAAACCTGTCCATGTTCTCGGTTTTCTATTCAGGAAAAGGTGAAATGATTCAGGTTAAGGAACAGAATAGATTACAAAGAACAGCCTGCATTAAGCAGAAGATGTCCGGTATTTAACTGTGTGTTATAGGGATGTAATGTTTCAGGTCCTGTTGAGCCGGGGCTCATACGTAGTTGTTTCTGTAGTCAGCTGACTACAAGGGTTTAAAGTTCACTGTCTCCTATTTTCCTCACAGAAATCAGCATGCTGCTTTTCAATAACAAGAGTTATGAAATCAAAGTAATGGACACAAGTATGTCCTCAGACACTGAGAGCACGGGTTAAGCACAAATAATGTTACATTTTCTCATTATTGTTTGCTGTTGCATGCCTTGTGTGAATATAGTTGGTGTTGGTTATACTGTACTAGTTATATTACTGTGAAAAAAATCCCTTTATATTCAAAGATATTCTGGCATTATTTTATATTTTTCTTCAATCCATCATCCATTTTCTGCTACAGTCCATCTTAGCTCCTCTGAAGACAGCATTAAAAAACAGATCACAAATATATAGTTTCATTTTTTTCAAAAGGCTCAGTACTTTTTGACAGTCACTGTAGGTTTTAGCATTTCTAGAGGACTATTTTTAGCGGCGGATTAGTTTGCATGTGGTGCTCTACAGCAGGACGTTGCATGTTGCATGTTGTATGTTGTATGTTGCTGGTGAAGAACATGTCAGCAGCTCACCGCTGGGTTTAATGGAGCGCTTTGGTTCAGAGCAAGAAGAGATATCAGGATGTGACATTCCCTGTTGCTTTGGGTCTGCACATGACATGTGTGGAGAATAAGGCCTTATTGAGTATATATTGTTAGCATGTTGTTCTTCATTGAACATATATGATATGTGTTTATATCTAAAGACTCCAGGTTTTCATGGCTGCTCTATTCCATCAGTTCCATATAATCTACAACAGTTTAATGTCTTGTGAATTGTTTACGGCACTTTTCCCAAAAATTCAAAGTTTAAAAATGTGGACAGTTTGGGATGGTATATATGGTAATTTTGAAGGCTAAACGTACTGGTTTTCTGTGAGCATTGACCTCAGTTAAATGTTTAGACAACTGATATAATATATTATTTCACTATAAATAGTATTAAAAAAGAGAGGCCTATTGAAATAATGGACTCGTTGGTATTGGAAGTGTGGGGCTGCATTCGTTGCATTCCCACTCTCATTCATGCAGAATGTACACTCTTTTTGAAAGCCTACTTTTGTAATTCCAGAGTTGTATTATTTAGTTGGAATGAAATCTGTGTTCTTTTGTATATACAGAGCAGCTCCAAACCCACGATGACTTCATGGAAAGGCTCACAAAGAAAATACTGACGTGCTAATTCAACAAAAAGAGAAATGAGACCGGCAGGATGACAAGTTACGAGGTTCATTTGTGTCATTTTACAACACAGGGTTGCCCAATGACACATTGTCATAAAGCAGGTTGTATCAGCTCATGTTAAGTCGTATGTGTGAAAGTCCAGTGAAATCCAGAAATACTCACTCATTGTAAATTTAAGACAATGATTGAAGCTTTTCCTTAAAAACGAAATCAACTTTTTCTCCTGTTGTTTAGAGCAATTTAAGTTAATCAGGAGATCCCCTCGCAGAGTAAAACTCTAATGATCATTACCGTAGTTCATCTTTGGTGTTCATCTTTATCTACAATAACACCTAAATAGCTTACAGTAAATATTCTTAACACAATCTGTGGAGGCTAACAAGTGTTAGCCTCTACAGATTACGTAAGCAAAGACTATTAGTTATAGTGAACAGATCTATAATGTTGATGGAACCAGACAGTAGAAACAAGGCTGTCATCTGTTATAATCTAACAGAGAGAAGTGAGGCAGCACTGTGGAACAGATAGGGCACCTCTAGACTCTAGAGACATCAAATCTGGCTAATGACACCAATTTAGGTATAATCTAACAATTGTCAGTAATATACATATTTTTCATTGATTTACAAAAGAAATCTCCAAAGAAAATGATGTTCAACTGTACCAATACCCTTAGAGAAGTCTCAAAGAACTTCTTTCTAAAAATAATCAAATAAACTGCCCGGTTTGTTTTCCAGAGGCGTCTGTCGGTCGTCTGTCGGTCGTACCCCTCATTGAGCTTCATCAATTATATTATATTCTAATTGTGCCAGCAAATATCACAACCCAAAGACTATAATCATTCCTCAATAGGCACACTACTAATAGTTTGAAGAATGATGGTAGCCTGGTCTTGAGTCATACTCCAAGGTAAGGCATTGACCAGTGGTGTATAGTAACGAAGTAGAAATACTTCGTTACTGTACTTAAGTAGTTTTTTGGGATATCTGTACTCTACTTTACTATTTATATTTCTGTTTACTTTTACTTTTACTTCACTACATTTTGCAAAGAAAAATGATACTTTTACTCCGATACATTTCTCCTGAAACCTTCGTAATCAAATCTATCTTTAGAAAAAAAAAAAAAACATCGGGGACTGTGGTGGAACACAGACTCCACCAAGCAGGTTTTGCGAATCACAATGTTTTGCATTTTCCCTCTGCATCCTCTAGTCCAGCGCTCCCAAACCTTTATGCGTCACGGACCGGTTACGTGAAGACAATATTTTCACAGACCGGGTCCGACCTCGGAGAGACGGGAGACAACGACACCCAACGTGTGTTCGTTATGTCCAGTCTACTCCTAACTAAACCTTTAGTCCAGTCTACTGACTCTACTGCTAACTAAACCTTTAGTCCAGTCTACTGACTCTACTGCTAACTAAACCTTTAGTCCAGTCTACTGACTCTACTGCTAACTAAACCTTTAGTCCAGTCTACTGACTCTACTGCTAACTAAACCTTTAGTCCAGTCTACTGACTCTACTGCTAACTAAACCTTTAGTCCAGTCTACTGACTCTACTGCTAACTAAACCTTTAGTCCAGTCTACTGACTCTACTGCTAACTAAACCTTTAGTCCAGTCTACTGACTCTACTGCTAACTAAACCTTTAGTCCAGTCTACTCCTAACTAAACCTTTAGTCCAGTCTACTGCTTAACTTATAACGCGCTGCACAAAGACAGGATGTTGAAATGGAAGCAGGTTTTCATGCTTTTTTGGCGATCTCACGATACTCTGCCTTGGTTTCCAGATCACCGACAGAGTTGTAACAGACTTACGTTTCATTTTTAGAGTAACGTAACATCTTGACATGTGTCAAGAGATTCCGTCTGAGGTTACCACAGACGGATGTATGCGGTCATTTTTCACAATAAAACATCTTTCCGGCCTTGATTTTTTTAAATTTAATTGAAATGTTTCATTCATTCTTTCTGTGGCCCGGTACCAAGAGACCCACAGACCTGTACCAAGAGACCCACAGACCGGTACCAAGAGACCCACGGCGGGCGGAATGAGCATACTTATAACCACACTGTTACAAGTCCTTCATAGTGTCATATTGCTTTTTGGAGAATTATGATGATAAGTTCATAGTAGATGCAAAAGTATACTTAAGTACAATATATTATGTTGAACATAATATATATGGATGGATCCCAGCCAACCCAGTTATTGTATCAACACAACTCCTGGTCCTTGGTCACGGTGACCACAGCACTTAAAAGAATAAACTTCATAATTCTCAAAATTCTGACCCTTTGCTTTTTTATTAAAAGCATGTACTTGTACTTTTACTTTCAATACTTAAGTACATTTTATATCAGAAAAATACTTTCGATACTTAAGTACAGGAAATATCAGATACTTTAAGACTTTTACTCAAGTAGTATTTTAATAGGTGACTTTTACTTTTACTGGAGTAATTTTCCAGTAAGGTATCTTTACTTTTACTCAAGTACGGCTTTTGGGTACTTTATACACCACTGGCATTGACTAACATGCTCTCATTAAATACTTCCTATCCAAAGAGCACCACCTGCTGGTAAAATCATTTGGAGAATTCAGATGATTAACATTTGTTCCAGGAAATACTTTCTGAGTCCTGTCCAATTACAGAAGTACTAGTGTACTTCTACTAACAACAGGGGAATGCATTTATGTAAAGAACAGTAGGATATCACTTTGGGTCATTGGTTATATGTATTTGCATTCATCTTAAGCTGATAAAAAGTATTCATTTGAACATGATGCCTTTCCAAAACTCTCTGCCCTTTGCTATATTTATATTTACGCTAAGAGCGTAAATATAAATATGTGTCATAATCTGTTATGCAAGGTCACGAAAACACTGTATTTTATTTAAATAGCTACTGCTTTGAACAATACAATTTGTCTTTGCTAAAGCAATTTTTACCTTCACTTTTTCATATTTAAGAGAGTTGTTCCAGCTCAAATACTTGTCTTTACTTCAACTGTAATATGGAGGAAATGCTTAAGCAGAGATGAATATATAACTTTATGATCAGTTACAGGGAGGGAAGAATGCTGAAAGAGACGTGTAGTGAGCAACACGCTCACTACACTTAAAGCAGCAGAAGTCTCATCTGAACGCTTCCGGCCTGAGGAGGCAGACGTGTGCGGCAAAGCACCTGGTCTGCCGGAAATCCGTCAAAGAAGAAGAAGGCGCTCCCACCGGAAGTGTCCGACATGTTAGCAGTAGACTAGCTCACGCGCTGTAAGAGCGGGACCGCGTCGAGGACACAACAGCGATGGCGGGCAGCAGACTGGAGAGGTTCGGGACTGTCTTCACCCGGTAAGAGAGACGTGGTAGCAGGGCAGCTAGCAGTGGCTAACGTTAGCCACGTCCTTGACCTGCTGACCGCTCCATCAGAAGCGTTCATACTACGTTTAGCACTGACGTCACGTGTTGGTTTTTGGGAATACGTCATGCTGCTCGGTTAACGGCTCGGTTAATGGCCTTATCAAACTGTCGTGCAGCAGCGGTGACCTCTCACTACGTCATCGGCGTCAGCACGTTCTACGTCCTTTCCTTTGAAGCGTCATGTGAAGCGACGTCGGTTTCTGATGACTGCAGCCGACTGACAGCTGATCACGTGATCAGCTTCAGTCGCTTTAACAGATGGAGAAACTTATGATCATCGGAACAGAGTTGTTTTCTGCTCCGGACAGTTGTAGCGAACATTCTAATAACAATCCACTTAAAATATTGATTAAAAATGATCGTATAATGTTTGCAGTTGATTTAATAGTGTACTACTACTACTACTACTACTACTACTACTACTACTACTACTACTACTACTAATAATAATAATAATAATAATAATAATAAAGACCGTTATCATCAGTGTCAGAATGGAGATGTTTTCTCTGTAGTCTGTTAAACAAACTGCATTGAGTATTTATACACAGTGTGTTTATTTATACTGTATTCTGTGTCCTGCTTATACGCACAGGATTCTACCGGAATGCGTTTTATTTATTTATTATTTACGTCTGTATGTTTTTATATTCTGATTGTGACATCATTATAAAATAACCCACACTATGATTATGGTTTCTCTTCAACACTGTTATATTTGTTTAGGCTCAATGTGTTTCAGGTTAAACTTAAATTAAATAACTCATCAAACCGACAGTCAGGAAGGATCCGCCTCACGTGACTGAATGAAAGATACATGTTGTAAAAAGAGTTTTAACCAGATGGTGAATCGGAAAACAGATCTAATGTATAACTTGAGTTTAATCTGTGATCGTCTCTGGTATGAAACTCCAGCGATCAGTCTATCAGCTGCAGCGTCCAATCACATAACAGATGAACAGTGAGGGGGCGTGTCCAGCGTTAAAACACTTCCTGGAAGCCAGCGAGGAAACGACAATTTAGGGTCAATTCCAATCTCCACCCTTACGGACTCACGGACTTTGAGGCTCCCGTGAAGTCCATGAGGGTTTAGTTCTGTCCCATTGTCACATCGTAGAGTGCTCGAGGCTCTCTGGCAGACATTTTGAGCCCTTTATGATCCCTTTCCGTAAATCAGCATTAGATGCTGACTTTGCCTAAGGGAATTACCCACAGTTCATAGCAATGTGACGTTAAACACGCAGTTCCCAATGGAAGCATGGAGACGTAAAAAAAAAAAAGGTAAACAAAGAGACACGTGGGCGTTCAGCCCGATAAAATACACTATAACATTACGGATTAAAGATGGAACATAAAAAGACATGAAATCAGAGGAATGCAATCAGAACATATATTTATAAATATTTTGTTTACATTCATCAAACATTTCGTTTTGAAAAAACAAGTAAATATATCATCTAAAATGACTTCTCATCTCGTGAGGAAGACGTTCAAATCAGTGAATAAAAAGTATAAAATAAATACACAATATTTTGTATGTAGTCACGTGATATGTTGCAGCAAAGTGCTGTCCCATTCATATTCACACCATCAAGCCCTCACAGCCTCTCACACTCAGCCACTTAGCAGCTGACGTCAGTGAGTCCCTGAGGGTTCAGGGCTTGAGGGTTTAGGGTGGAGATTGGAATTGACCCTTAGAGACTTGGGATGCACCCTATGCAGTGTTCAAGAGCACATGATCGGTCAAACGAGTTGTGATGACGTCATAAGCATGCGACCAAGACCGATGTCTTGTGTAGGCCGTTTCTCAATACCAATTATAATACGGGTAGATCAAATCAAGCATTCTGATTGGTTGAGAGTGAGTCACGGGGTGTACTTTATTCAGCCATAAAGTACTGTACAGCCTGTTTACATTTAGAGCGTTCCATATCAGTGCGTACTTAAAATAACAGCTAGATTTAAATTGCGCGACCGTTAGTTGTCATTTCAAGCTTGACAGTTACCAAACATGTTTCGTGTAAACTTTGATATTTTGGGGGGAATGACTTTTGATGAGTGTGTCAGTGGTGAATAATGTATTTGTGGTCCCTGTTTCTGCTGTACAGTCAAACGTTGATACGGCTCACCATCAGGAGAGCAGAGCAGATAACGCTCTGAGAGAGACTAGTTAGCGGGGAGCGAGTGCATACAACCAGAAACTAAGATGAGGAATGAAAAGGGTTTGATCACAAAATCCTGATCATTTCCAGTGAGAGATAATTACGTCGGTAAGTTCTCTAAACATCATGGAGGAGAAAAATGACGGAGAAAAGACGGACAGAAGCAGCGAGAGCACTTCTTTACATCGGTGGCTGAGTGTCATCCTCCACCCTGCTTTCAACCGGCCTGGTACCAGGCAGTCAGTTTTATAGTCCCGTATGTGCGTCCCGGGACTCTGTCGCTGAAATGCGATACACAACGTTTGGTGGCTACAACTATTTTGTGCTGAAAGGGAGCTTCTATTACTATTCATAAAGTCGCAGGTACCCGCTGCGCGTCGGGCCTAACAACACCCTTGAACAGTACATTATTGTAGAGACAGTACTGACTTGTGTACTTTTGAGTTTGGACTTGGTAGTCCAGACTGAAAGAAGAGGAGGACGCAGGACGTCTTTCTGCAGTTGGACCAGCAGCTGACTTGATGACGTCACCACCTCAGCTGTTCAGGCTCATGAGTTGTTAATGCATATTAATTATTGGATGCCTGGTGTAGCCTCCGGAAGAACTTAGCCAAACAACTTCTCTCGTTCTCTGAATTAATTTTCCTTGATCACAAGTAGAGTAACAAGTGCTGCCATCTTGATAGCAGGGAGTCGTCCAGTCAACACGCAGGTTGACCGTCCAGAAACACCCCGAACAGCCGGAAGGTCGGCTCTTTAATACACGGTTTTCCGTCATGAACATCTAATATTTCTATTGGCTCTAACTTGTCTAAGAGGAGGAGAATCGTGTCCTCATCTTTTCTCACAAGGCTGCAACGTGCAACGACCAGTCTGCTTCCATAATGTCAACATACTGATAACCAGGTGTGAGTGTTGTAGTGCAGAGCGAGGAACCTTGAGGAACCTTGAGGAACCTTGAGGAACCTTGAGGAACCTTGAGGAACGTTTCTCACAGACAGGATCTGTTAAACTGACCTCGCACAACCTGAACTCTAATAGACATAAGAATAATGAAATGAAGAATATCTACAGAAAGTATGACAACCCTGCTTTTTTCATTTTAATTTAAAATAAAAAATAAAAATAAAAAAAAATAAAAATATATATATATATATATATATATATATATATATATACACACATATAATTGTAAACAATTTGTTGAAAAGTAAAAAGACAACACTGTAGTTCAATGTTAAATTAATATATTAAGTTATAATCTTTAACGTTACCTGTTAACAAATAATAAACTCTGAGATAAAAAATTGCTCGTTAGATCCTCCAAACCGAATGATATTTCAGAGCCAGCGGATCATTTCAAAAAGTCAGCGGAGCGCTGATGGTCCCGTCATCTTTTGAAGTGGGCTGAATCTTGACAAACCGACCAGATCTGATGCTTAACAACTAACTTCTCGCCTGAAAACATCCTAAAATGACATTCCGCGACTCAACAACAGTAGTACTTTCAGTTGTGTTTTCTCCTCCGCAATTGTTTCGACTTATCAGAAAGGGCTTAATGCTCCAAAGCTGACGGAGTTCAACAGATCAGACGGAGGAAAGGAGGAGGAGCTGCTGAGACTATTATGATCTTATTGCTCATTCTAAGAATTCTGAAACACAAGAGGTCAACATTGTACTGTAGAGCAGCTTTATACTTGCCATATTTCAGTTTAAGCCAGCAATATCATTATTCTGTGTAAATCTCTGCTTTACAATAATTCATATTTCTGTCAAAGCCATTTTAATGAATTGTGTGATGACACGATGAACAGGGTTCGAGATCTGATGCGCTCTGGCGTCATAAAGCCGTTGGAGAAACCCATCTGGTACGATGTATACGAGGCTTTCCCCCCCAAGAGGGACCCCCTCTACGTGAAGCCTCACAGCAGACCCTCCACCAAGAGACAGGAAGCCGTGCCGGACATCTTCTACAGGGAGGATGAAGTCAGAGCGTAAGTCTAGTGCTCACGGTACTGACTAAATGTGATCCCAATTATGTGTTGTTATTTGTCCCTGGTATTTAATTTAGTGGAACATGACCTCTTCATTATGGTGTGGTTGTTTGAAGGACGTTTTGTTAGGATGTCTTCACAGTAGCTCACCCCAATGTGTCTGCCTTGCAGGAAGTTCTATGTGCAGTATGGGGCGGGGCTTCGGCCGTTAGATCTGTCCAGGACCCACTTTGTTTCCACGTGTCAGAGGTATGTTCCCCCTCTGGTTAAAACAATCATTTTGGTTTGGCAGTGATTTATGAGAAGATATGACATGTCAGTGATCTCAATGATTTGGCTGTGTGTTTTATGTGTGTGACTCTGTAGTGTTTGCACACCAAATGCAGGGTTGAAAAGACAATAAACTTTATTCAACTAAGTTAAATAAAAGACATTATTTCCATGACCGTGTTACTAAATGTTTCATTTGGTCCTGCAGGTTTGTAGACAAGTACACGGAGTTGAAGAGCCACGGTGTGGAGGAGTCTGCTCTGTTTGAGGAGACGGGGAAGGCGTTGCTCACAGAGGGCGTCACGCTGAGGCGGAGAGGAGCACTTCCTGTAAGACTCAGTTAACACGTTCAAGTTTAAAACAGAGTTTTTAAAACAGAAATGCATTTCAGCACAGTTTTGGAAAAGATTCCCGTCCATACTTGCAGAAATGAACAAATGTCACATGAATGTATAATACTCCTGAATATCACACATCCACGTAGACTGGGCTGTAATGTAGACTGGTTGCTTATTAGGGGTGGGGGAAATCGATACATCATAGTATCGCGATATTTTGCGTGGCGATATTGTATCGATACACGGAAGCCAAGTATCGATCTTTTATTATATAAATTATAAACTTTTTGGTCCTAGAATAATAAAATCTATTGCTTTTTCAGTCCACTAGATGGTGCTGTGTTGTTCTGAGGTCAGCAGAGGTCACGGTCAGCATGATCGGTAGCAAGTTGGTCAAAACAAACATGGAGGCATCAGAGAAAGAAATGAGAAATGCACCGTCCGCGTTTGAATCAAGCGTCTGGACTTCCTGTCACTCGTAGCGCCGCTGCTGCACAGCTGTTACACGACACACAGGGCAACATGCTGCTGGTCAAAGACATTAAAAAAAGCAGAACTCAAACTGGCTGCGGGTCCTCTAGCAGCGCTGGAAGTGGCCGGTGTAGCGGAGTAACAGGCGGCCGTGTTAACAGTAGGGATGGGTATCGTTGGTTTTTTTCCGATACTTAAAAAAAAAAAACGTTAAAGAAAGCCTTTTTTCTTTTCTTTAAATTGAACAATATATTAACTGTTTAAAGTATACTATAAATATAAATAAATACAAAACACTTTACTTCAAACTACAGCTTCAAACTTTTTAACTTCAAACTATGAACAATATATTAACTGTTAACAACAGTTTACAGTATACTTATCTAAATACAAAACACACACACAGCTTCAAACTTCAGCAATCCTTTTGCAGCACAAGCATCAGGTGGCCTGATGGGATCGTGTGCAACAGAACTCAGAAACTGTTGGATTCTACAAACTGCTGCTTTATGGACTACACGTCATCATTAATATCAACTGGAGAGCTTTTCTAAAACAGACGGAGCTGCTCTTGAATTCACAAACACCAACTGAACCGAGGAACAAACACGTCTCTAATAATCTCACTTTGTGTGGCGGCTTGGAGCGTTTCTCAGCCGGTCAGCTGCGATTCCTCCTCTCTGACGCAGACCTCCATCAGGGAAACAGACGTTTCTAGCAGGAAGTTTAGAGTTTAGAGTTATAGTTATAGTCTTTTCCCTCCCTAGAAACTCTGCAGCTTTCTCGTCCAGATTCCAGAGAGAGAATATCAATACAGCAGTTTGATCACTTTACAGCAGTTTTCAGCAATGTAATGTTCATAGTTTGCCAGCAGGTTTAACAGATTATTGAAAGTAAGTTATAGCAACGGTTATTTACATGATCTGCGTTTGTCTTCATGATCGTTTGTTCTGGTGAACGGCCGAATGATACGTCACTTTAAATGTTGCCGCCGCAAGGAATTGTGGGTCGGAATTATCTCCTTTCCTTTCGTAAAGGCAGGTCCAGTGGTTGCTATGCTAAAGGAGCTAAGTTAGGAAGCATTGAAGCTCCTTTCTTTTGCGTTTAGAGAATTAGACCAGCTCTTATCATTCAATTCAGTTTATTTTATATAGCCCAACATCACAAATACAATTTTGCCTCGGAGGGCTTTACAATCTATACACATAACATCCCTGTCCCGGGACCTCACATCGGATCAGGGAAAACTCTCCTAAAAAGATAGTAAAAACCCTTTCACAGGGAAAAAATGGAAGAAACCTGAGGGAGAGCAATCATGGTGGCCACTTAGGTACTTCAGGTCATTTCACTCTGTTAGAACCTTCCTAACCAAAAATAACTCTTCCACCGCAGCCTCTGATCCAGCTCAGAATACAGAGACAAGTGGAACATGGTGTTCATGCATCACAGTACTGCCTTTGTCCTGCAGGTGTCAGCAGAGTCCAGGGATCCAGTGCTTGGGCTGAAGCTGACGGACATGTTGGCGGAGCAGCAGTCCGTCAGTGCTGCCAGCGAGGAGACAACAGAGACACCCACAGACCTCAGCGGCTCAAGGCCCATGTGATGCTGAGAGCCTCCAACCAGACGCTGTGGTTTTCTCCCTGCTCCTCTGGAAGTGATGGTCATCTGTAAAAATGGCTTCAGTTCAACCGCCAACTCAGGACATGCTGTCTGCGACCTCACCATCAGGAACGCCTTCAGTCATCTTGTTTTATCCCATCACAATTAGATGTCAGAGCAGAAAGATGAGGACAAAAAGAAAAACATGTGGACAGGCCCCAAAATCATAATTTATATTGACTGCAAATGACGGATGTTGGGGTTAAGAAGGATGCCGGGTGAGGAGGTCTGTGACCCGTCCACTAGGGGGCAGTAGAGCCATACTGTGAGCCTCACTACTGTGAGCCTCACTGCTGTGGGACAAGCAGTAGAAGGGTACACAAACACAGTATTTCATGACAAGGTGCAGAAGAAGGTCGCCTCTGATTTTAGTATTCATTCATAAAACAATGTCCAGAACAACATTGTCTTTGAACTAAAATGATTTTGTTTGCTGCTGTAATTCACTGCTCATAAACCTGGACGAGAGTTTCTCCATTCTTATACTGTGCTTCAATGGTGCAAATAAAATGTCTGCACCCAGCTGGACACGGGTCTCAGGGTGTGCTCATTGAAATCCGCTCTTTAAAATGTATGTTTATCAAAAGGTCTCAATCTGAAATTGCAATTTATTTTTAATATCATGATCATATATTTTCAATATCACGCCTGACAGATCACGCCATCATGTTTTTCTCTATTAGTGATGAGTAGTACGGAGGGCCTTCTTATACACTCACCTAAAGGATTATTAGGAACACCATACTAATACTTTGTTTGACCCCCTTTCGCCTTCAGAACTGCCTTAATTCTACGTGGCATTGATTCAACAAGGTGCTGAAAGCATTCTTTAGAAATGTTGGCCCATATTGATAGGATAGCATCTTGCAGTTGATGGAGATTTGTGGGATGCACATCCAGGGCACGAAGCTCCCGTTCCACCACATCCCAAAGATGCTCTATTGGGTTGAGATCTGGTGACTGTGGGGGCCATTTTAGTACAGTGAACTCATTGTCATGTTCAAGAAACCAATTTGAAATGATTGGAAATTCGTGACATGGTGCATTATCCTGCTGGAAGTAGCCATCAGAGGATGGGTACATGGTGGCCATAAAGGGATGGACATGGTCAGAAACAATGCTCAGGTAGGCCGTGGCATTTAAACGATGCCCAATTGGCACTAAGGGGCCTAAAGTGTGCCAAGAAAACATCCCCCACACCATTACACCACCACCACCAGCCTGCACAGTGGTAACAAGGCATGATGGATCCATGTTCTCATTCTGTTTACGCCAAATTCTGACTCTACCATCTGAATGTCTCAACAGAAATCGAGACTCATCAGACCAGGCAACATTTTTCCAGTCTTCAACTGTCCAATTTTGGTGAGCTCTTGCAAATTGTAGCCTCTTTTTCCTATTTGTAGTGGAGATGAGTGGTACCCGGTGGGGTCTTCTGCTGTTGTAGCCCATCCGCCTCAAGGTTGTGCGTGTTGTGGCTTCACAAATGCTTTGCTGCATACCTCGGTTGTAACGAGTGGTTATTTCAGTCAAAGTTGCTCTTCTATCATCTTGAATCAGTCGGCCCATTCTCCTCTGACCTCTAGCATCAACAAGGCATTTTCGCCCACAGGACTGCCGCATACTGGATGTTTTTCCCTTTTCACACCATTTATGGAAACCCTAGAAATGGTTGTGAGTGAAAATCCCAGTAACTGAGCAGATTGTGAAATACTCAGACCGGCCCGTCTGGCACCAACAACCATGCCACGCTCAAAATTGCTTAAATCACCTTTCTTTCCCATTCTGACATTCAGTTTGGAGTTCAGGAGATTGTCTTGACCAGGACCACACCCCTAAATGAAGCAACTGCCATGTGATTGGTTGATTAGATAATTGCATTAATGAGAAATTGAACAGGTGTTCCTAATAATCCTTTAGGTGAGTGTATGTTCTCAGACTATCCCGCCAAACCAACCGGGACTCCTCCAGACCGTTGGAACGCCATATGCCCTTAAGCTTCCTGATGCTTGCTTCAATATGCCGGTCTGAGGGTTATACCATGGAGCGAGCCTCCTTTGCTTAATGATCCTCTTTTTTAGAGGGGCTATCGAGTCCAGTGTCACTCTGTGAGCCAGTAGCACCATCAACGAGCTGATCAATCTGGGAGGGAGTAAAGTTACAGGAGTCCTCTGTTATCAGACCTGCAAACTTGTCACCTTTCGGCGAAATTCGTTTTGAAATCAAAATATGTCATCCACGTGAATCGTGTAGATCCGAAGAGTTTTTGTTTTTGGGAGGGGGTCAACTGGCCAGCGCTTCTGAGATTGGAGTGAGACACAGAGAAAAGCTGATGTTGTGATCTTCGCAATAGAACATCTTTGATGTGTCGAGTCTTGGCCAATCAGCGTTAAGATGTCTACAGCGGCTTCATTCCCCTCCCACCAGTTTTTTAATAGCAAGCTAGTCAGTTTGCTAACACATTAGCTAACGTTGTTGGGAGAGACAGCGAGTGCGATTACTGGCAGCAGCGAGTACGTGGCAGCGTGAGGCGTCAGCCAGGAGAGCGGCGAGTCAGCGGCGAGTCAGTTCTACCTACCGACACCTGACTACATATAAGGAGAGGACAATGGAGATTTATCCAACTTGTATTTTAATTAAAAAAACAAGTGGCCGAAATGAGTTTCCTCCGTAGGGTGGCCGGGCTCCTGTTTATATTCAAGGGTTAAGATGTATGTGTAGAAAAAAAGTGTATCCTCTAGTTAATTATAATCTATATAGTTATGCGGTTATAATCGCTGTCACACAGAGAGAGGTGTGCATGTTCAGGTTTACCTGGTGGAAAGATTATTCCAGTGTTCTAGACTAACAGTGACGTCTCCTCAAAGTAAAGTGGTATAACAGTATGACATAATATCGTCAAATAAAATAAAAAGGCTGGTACATTATACATATTATGGCATATAAGTGTAATATTATGAAGTGAAATGTAGTAGTAGCAAAACAATAGTCAGTATAGTACAGCAGTATTGCATATTGTAAGTATTAAGTCTACAAAATACATTATTTATATATACTGTATATATACACACACTACTGTTCAAAAGTTTGGGGTCACTTAGAAATGTCCGTATTTTTCAAAGAAAAGCACTGTTTTTTTTCAATGAAGATAACATTAAATGAATCAGAAATACATTACACATTGTTAATGTGGTAAATGACTATTCTAGGTGGAAACGTCTGGTTTTTAATGAAATATCTACATAGGTGTATAGAGGCCCATTTCCAGCAACTATCACTCCAGTGTTCTAATGGTACATTGTGTTTGACTGACTCGCCAGTCACTACTAAATGCTCCACGTCAATACCATATGTAAGACAAGGTCGAGGGTGTGGTTAAAGCAGTGAGTCGGTTCCTGTACTCTGACAGAAGCCAATAGAATCCAACAATGAGCTCCTTAAGGACCAAACTTGACAAAATTCTGAGTACGTACCTGGTGCCCGGTATACCACCACAAACAGAATCGGCTGTACTGTTTTCCAGGTTGGATGTGAAAGACTAAGAACAAGGCTTTCAAATGAGTTACAGTTCAATCCAGGTTTAGGACCCATTAATGGTTCAAGTACAGCTTGCAATTTACTTTAGGTATGCCTTGGATAGGCGTTTTTGGCAAATTTTACAGGAACACTAACAGGTTTTAATAAGTCAAAGATGGCAGCTACTCCACCTCCTCGGCTGGTGCCTCGAATGTGAGTATTAATATGACTTGGAGGCTGAAAAAATTTACCCGACACCTGGTGGTAAAATCATTGATCGGGACATTTATTCGTTGCAAGGAAGCAAACGGAGTCAGAAATACGATGTACGGCTTAACTAATCGCATATCCCAAGACTGCTTCATGAACGAGCAGAGAGTTGTTTCTTAAATACTTTAGGATAAACAATCACATAGGGTACATCCCAAGTCTCTAAATGTTCGTTTCCTTGCTCCTCGCTCCTCGCTCCTCGATTGAACCGGAAGTGGTTCTGCGCCGCCATCTTGACGGCCGTCCCAAAGCTCTTATTCTGCTCTGAGGAGCGAGGATTGAGGAGCGAGGAAGGAAATCGGAGGAGTCATGATCGAGGAGCCCCGAGAGCGAGCTTCCAGGAAGTGTTTTAACGCTGGACACGCCCCCTCACTGATCATCTGTTATGTGATTGGACGCTGCAGCTGAGCGGACTGATGCTGGAGTTTAACACCAGAGACGATCACAAACTCAATCATAAACTCAAGCTATATATTAAATCTGTTTTCTTATTCACCATCTGGTTAAAATATGTTCATAGTAGGTCTGAACAACAAAAGGACCACAAACAACTGTCTTCAAAGATTTGATCTGTTGTTTCCCTCAATAACTTTTATTATGTATGTAATTAAAATCAGAGAGCTGGAGAGAGGAAACACTTTTTTACAACATGTAATGAAGAGAAACTATATTTATATTGTGGGTTATTTTATAATGATGTCACAATCAGAATTTCAAAACATACAGACGTAAATATTAAATAAATAAGACGCATTCCGGTAGAAATGGATCCTGCGCGTATAAGCAGGACACATCACAGTATATAAATACTCAATGCAGTTTATTAAACGGTAACAGACGACAGAGAAAACATCTCCACTCTGACACTCATGATAACTTTGTCTTTATTAATATAAGTAGTAGTTTAACACCATTAAATCAACTGAAAACATACGATCATTTTTATCAATATTGTAAGTGATTTTTATTGGAATGTTCGCTAAAAACTCTCTGGACAAAACTCCGTCAGCTGTTAAAGCAACTGACAGCTGATCAGATGAGATCAGATGTGATCAGCTGTCAGGCGGCTGCAGTCATCAGAAACCGACGTCGCTTCACGTGACGCTTCAGAGGAAAGGACGTCTCATGTCTCTTAAAACATGTTTCCTCGCGTCTTCTCTCCTCGCTTGGTTTCCTTGCGTCTCTCTATGCATCCCTGGTGGGAGGGACTAAGACGCAAGGAAAGGACGCAAGTGAGGGAAACGGGGATGCAATTTAGAGACTTGGGATGCACCCATAGTCCCACATGACGTCTTTTGGCCTTATCCCCCCATGACGTCTTTAGATTGGCTTGATGGTCACATGATAACAAGGAACTGTTCTTCAAACAGACAAACGGTCTCATGACTTTATCAAGTAGTTTGCCAGAGTTCATATGTAAGTTTAACAAGGAGTTGTTCAATGAGAAGTCACAAGCCTTTACACAGTATATGATTAATGAACTGAACATATGATTGTTAATATAACTGAAACAGTAACTGATTAAATACGTTTTTCTGCCAACAGAGGAGTAGATTCATTTAGGCTGACATATTCCTCATGTCTCAGCCAGGTTTCAGTAAAACAGAACACATCAATATGATTGTCAGATATTAATTCATTTACTAATACAGCTTTAGAAGACAAATATCTAATATTTAGGAGTCCACATTTAGTTCTATCGTGTTGCACTTTTGCAATAGTGGTGTTAACCTTTATGAGGTTATTTTCTATAACTCCTCTTTTGGTTACTTTTGATTTAATTAATTTAAGTGACCGTGGGACAGACACAGTCTCTATAGAGTTAAAGCTGGGTAACTGCTCTAAAGGAAGTGCAGAGAATGCAGAGAAGGGTGTAAGACTACGGCCGTTTCTCAATATTGCGTTCTTCTCTGTACTTGTGTTACGTCATCAATCGCGGCCCAAGTACTGTTCCAATTCAAAAGTCCGCTTCTCGCCAAGCACGGTGAAAATGCCCGGATGTGACTTGATCCGCCCATTTTACCCAGGATGCATCAGAGCAGACTTGAGTGTACTTGAGACAGCCAATATCCCAGAATGCATTTCGGACCAGCAAACGGGGAACAATGACGGATGAGAAAACTCATAACTGAAAGTTGACGTTCTCTGAATACTACTGTTGTTGAGTCACAAAATGTAAATTTAGGATGTTTTCAGGCGAGAAGTTAGTTGTTTAAGCATCAAATCTGTGGTCTGTTTGTCAAGAATCAGCCGACTTAAAAAGATACGCCGACGGTTTGAGTTCCTGCTGAGGGACCGTGAGCCCCATCAGCACCGGGCCGTCAGCGCTCTGCTGCCCGCCGAGAGCAGCCTGATCCCGGCAGGACTTTTAGAAATGATCCGCTGGCTCCGGTTTCTCCGTAGCGGTTAAACATGATATATAATTCTGTTTTGAGGCTCTAACGAGCAATCTTTATTATTTATTATTTATTCACAGTCACGTTACATAAGTTTGACTGAGGGAAAGGTTAAGATTTAGAACATAAGATTTTAATTTAACTTTTACTTTGAACTACAGCGGTGTCTTATTACTTTTTACCGAATTGATTGCAATTATGTGTCACATATAATTGCAAACAATTCGATACACATATAATATGTGTATCTATATAAGTGTATATATATATATATATATATATATATATATATATATATATATATATATATAAAATACATATTTATAAAGACAATATATATATACAATGATGTGTGTCTGTGAAACCAGTGCAAAAACTTCTGTCCATCCGGGGAGAGGGATCCTCCTCTGTTGCTCTCCCTCAGGTTTCTTCCCTTTTTTCCCTGTGAAGGGGTTTTTACTATCTTTTTAGGGGAGTTTTTCCTGATCCGATGTGAGGTCCCGGGACAGGGATGTTATGTGTACAGATTGTAAAGCCCTCCGAGGCAAACTTGTATTTGTGATGTTGGGCTATATAAAATAAACTGAATTGAATTGAATTGAAAAAAAGCAGGGTTGTCATATTTTGTTTGACTTTAAAAATACTTTACAGTGAAGAATCAGAGTAAGCTCATGACAACAACAGCTGAGGTGGTGACATCATCAAGTCAGCTGCTGTTCCATTTGCAGAAAGTCGTCCTGCGTCCTCCTGTCCTTGGGAGTCTGGACTCCCAAGTCCAAACGACAAACAAAAGTACACAAGTCTGTACTTAGCGTACTTGGTATTGAGAAACGGTCTACAACTCTGCTTCTGCTTCCTGGTCCGTCATGCACGAAGTCGACCAATAGACTTGGTCATATTTGCAGAAAGGAGATCCGCTCCATCTGAAGTGGGATGGATGCCGTCACCTGGGTTTCCCCGGACAGACCGCCAGTTATCTACGAAGCCCACATTGTTTGCTGGACACCACCGTGACAACCAACGGTGGAAAGTTGACGTGCGGCTATACATCTCATCAGTCACCGTGTTTGGGAGCGGGCCAGAGAAGACTACGGAGTCCGACATTGTTTTGGCGTAAGCACACACCTCCGAGTGGCGAAGTCGGGAGTCATTACCGCCGACGTGTATTACAATCTTACTGTACTTACGTTCATCCTTAGCCAGCAGTTTTAAATAAGACTCAACGCCGCCCCGCCCTGGCCCCAGAAATACATCTGACTGGTCCCTGGCTTCGCTATCTTCACGTTTCTGACTATGGAGCTGTCGATAACCAAAGTTGGTTTCTCAGTGCCGCTGAGTGGGAAGAACCGGTTAGAAATGTGAAGAGGCTGACGGTGTCCAGAGGACTAAACGTGCATTCTCCTCTGAAACAAGTCTGATTGTATAGAAGTCTATATAAATGACTCTACTTCTCTCTTGATTTATTCCCTCAGTAAACATTGTAAACAGAGTTTATGTCTCAATCTCTAGTTTCAAGTCTTCTTCAATACAGCATGATGTTCATGATGCCTAGACTACTGGGGGACATTTTAGGATACACTGAGCTCATCTCTCGCCTTCTCTGGCAAAATACAACACCTCTCGTGACTAATTGCATGTCCTGCACAGGAGAAACCCCTCTCAGATGGTGTCGATGAGGCCTGCACACATGGTATGTGTCTGAAAGTGCAGACAATATGGGGAAGCTGTCCCGCTTCATCCACCACCAGGCTGCAGGGTCTTGTCCTGATGGGATTGAAGGCAGCTTTTGGTAGCTCTCCATCTCTTTCTGGACCTGTTCAGCGATGGAGAGGGCACTGCCTTCAGTGGCCGTTGCCTGAAGAAGCTCACCTCATCCTCCAACAGCTTCTCTAGGGCCGACTTACATAAAAATACATAAAAGTCATGTTTAGAGAAACATTCTTCAAAAGAAATGCATTCATTTGAGCTGTTTCATGATTATGGACATGTCTCTCTGCCTTGTCCTCATGGTCATCCGATCCATCTTCCTCATTGTCCTGAAGGCCCGCCATTGGAAGCTGTAGACACACTTTTGCACATATAAATAGCAATCCTTCATTATAGAAACTGTAACATGGCACACATGGGAAACAAGGTCCCAGGATCAGCAACAGCACACACAAGTCTGCCCTTGAAGCGAGGGCCCATCAAAGTGGCCTCCTGGAGGAAGTTCTGAATGTCTTCATCCTTAATGAAAACATGACAAACTATGTAGTGTCTAACGAGGATTGAGGGCAGTGGTCATCTCTCTGTATAAAATACATTTGAGGATATTTATTAATCACTAGTTTCATTAACATTACACTGACTTGCTATGATACCGGCAGGTAGACTACCGTTTGCTAGGAGCTAAGCTAGCTAACTTAAACATGGTTATGATGCCTAATGTATCATTTGTTGTTATTAGGCCTACTTTTATAAATGCAAGATTTGCAATCAATGTTACATTACTAACCTGAGGTAGGGCTGCTGTTGTCATCATCGGTCTCCACCTTCTCAGGGGCACAAGTCTCCCCATCCCCGGGGCCAGGGAGGGCCACACTGCCCGCTGATGGGCTTGACATGGGCTCACGCAGGCAGTCCAACACGGTGATGCCTCTGCTTTCAAGTGGATGTTATACGTTGCCAGATGTTTCATAATATTTGACGTGTTTGCTGCACGCCATATTGGAAATCTTATTAGTTCTACTTATCAGGTTTAAAAAGACAATGTATTTGTTTGCCCTGTGCTATGGTATTATATCAAATGTTTATCTGTTATGCATTTAAAACTAACTTTTCCTGTAAAACAAAAATTGAAAGAAATTGTAATGCAGTCTTTTGTTTTCTGAAGGGTGTTATTTTATTTGTTGTTGTTTAAGAACTTTTTAAAACTGTGGTTTATGTGTTACAGCTCAATTTAATCAGCGCTAATTTGCTTCTAAAAGTTTTAGCCAATGACGGTCTGGAAGAGAAGGCAAAAAGAAAGAAAAGGTCAGAAAGACGGGCACATAGGAGGGAAAGCGACTGACTGTAAGCATGGAACAAGCAGGGTTGTGTTGCTTTAAATACAAAGTTGCACAGCCATATTTAATGCTAAATTACCCATCCTTTGTCTAATGTCATGTTAACTTAGTAGCATAATCATAAGCACTCTAGACACGTCATCTTTGGTCAATGGCCCTGTCATCGCCAGAGTTATCGCTCTATTGCGTTGTTGTGGCAGTACTTAACGCACAGATGCAGTAGATGGTGAAAGGGTTACTGATGCTTGCAACTGACTACAGCTTTTTCAAGTTATTAGTTACTAGAAATATAAATAACTTTTCTATGAAAAAATGGAAGGTTGATAGTACAAATATACTGAGCAGATATATTCTCATTATCACAAGAAAATAATTAGTTTTCAATTAAATGTCTGTAAAATAAGTGTCCTATGGTACAGTCAAGGCTCCATAATCACAACACTAAACGATTCAAAAGAGGTAGTTTAACATTCTTAAATGCACTAGTATCAATGGAATTGATTAATATCCAGGAACATTTTGGTTAATAAAAGCCAATATATTATTTAATGCTGGTAAAGAAATATAAGTGAACAAATGATTCATGTGCCACATACATGTGTCCTAAAACTCAACTTAAAAAAGAGCAGTGCCTGGCACCACCGTACAAACTCAGCACACATTTAAATCCCTGAATCCTCAAAAAGCGAGATAGTGAAACCTTGTTTTAAATGTTTGGTTCAGTGTTCTTCATTTCAGACTGAAAAAGTGACAAAAAATAAATAAATAAATTGCTTTGATGTACACTATTGATATACACTATTGAACAAAACAAAACAATGAGTAAATGTTTAGAACAACATTTTAATATTTGAGTAATTTCATGGCATGGGTGATTTGACAATATATTATTGATGAGCTTTTCTTTGCTTTATTCCCAAAGCCAGCCGGCAGAGTGCTTTTAGTGCATGAGAGCGTTCCACACAGGTCTGCACTGCTCTCTGATGGCGGCTACAGCTGATAGCAGCTGTTTCCCCTCCACCATGTTGAGAGCTGTTCAGACAATCCAAAGGCTCCCAATCTCAGATCTTGCACCTTTAACAAAAAAATATATTTGTCACGCCGTTCACTACTGCTCATATCTTTTCTCAAATAAGGTCCCATGGGGGACACCGGGCTTGGTCTCTCTATAGTGAAGGGGAACCCAACAATCCTTTCAATATAACAAAACATATTTTCATTCACACCTGGAGTGTAAAGAATGGACAAATTTGCTGAAAGATAATTTTCCTCAGCCCATTTCCCTTTGAAAATTGCTGCATGAAGTAGGTATGGATGTCGGATTGTCGGTTTTGGGAAGTTACAACAATTGCCAGACAAACTATAATGACAAAATGAAAATCAGAGCTCTAGAGTTTCCTCTCCCTGAAGTATTCTTTTGGATCATGTGAAGTTTATTTGGCATTCAACACAATCATCGCATTGTTTCCTATCAGTACAAAACATCAAATTGATTTCTTTTATACTAACAGTAAACTATGAGAGTAAGTCTTCTGCGAATGAATGAAACTGACCCTACGTCTACATTAAACGTTCATGAAGGGTACATTCAGGCCTGTGAGGCTCCTTTCTCAGCCTGTTTTCACAAATTGAATGGCATTACAGAAAATAGCACCGTCATAGCCAAGACTTCTTAGTCCGTCCCAGCCTGGCCATGTTGGCCAGCTTGACTTGGACTCTGCTCTCCGGACTTCTCTTGGAGGTGCATTCCACTGTTGAGTCTGTCTCAAAGGAGATAGCCGGGGCTTGTGTGAGCAGACCCCCAGTGTTCTCTGGGGCCAGGGCTGCTGGGTTCTGCAGAACCAACTGGCCCCTCAGAGAATGCCTTAGCTGCAGGTTGTGGTTTGAGTACCGTCTGACTGGGTCCCTCTCATGACTGCAGCAGGTGGAGCAGGCTGAGCAGAGGATACGGAAAATGTAGACCCAGCCCAGGTAGTGGAGCTCTGCGATGTTGAGCACAAAGCAGCCCAAGCTGATGCTGAACATGAAGTTCAAGAAGATAGTTTTCTCAGTGGCACGTGACACAAAGCAGTCCGTACGAGTGGGGCAAGGGTAGGTCTCACAGCGGTACAGTTGAGGCACCTCGAACCCGAACAAGAAGTACTGGCCCACCAGAAAGGTCATTTCCATGACAGATCGTAGTAACACATGAAGAATGTAGATGAGCAAAACCTGGTTGGACTGCTGGGTAGGGTCCTCTCCTACTTTGCCACAATCTTCTTCCAGAGAGATTTGCTCTACTCCTTCCCTCTCCCTCACATCCCACTTCTCCCTGAAATGAGGGATGGGCATGTCGACCTTCAGGACCTCCATGCCATCCTTTCTCATGTTCCCACGTTTCTGTCGGGGGGGCCTCTGGGCCTTTTGGCCATCCAGCTTTTCATCCTTAGCAATCTTATGCAGAACAAAAACGATGTAGAAGATGGATGGGGTAGACACCAGCACAATTTGGAAGACCCAAAAGCGAAGATGCGAAACAGGAGCAAAGATGTCATAACAGACGTTGTTGCATCCAGGCTGCTGCGTGTTGCAGGTGAACTTGGACTGCTCATCGCTGTAGACAGCGTCACCCACCAAGGCCACCAGCAGGATCCGGAAAATAAGCAGCATGGTGAGCCAGATCTTGCCGATCACTGTAGAGTGGTTTTGGACCTCAGACAGGAAGCGACCAAGTATGGACCAGTCACCCATGGTGTAACCTTAGAAAGTAAAAGATTATGTCAACAATGGTATTAACAATAGGACACAGCAGTGTACATCAGTACTTCTCAAACCTTTTCCGTCTTGCCCCTTTTTGGAAGCAGAAAGAATGGCATGCCACCCATCCTAATTTTTTTTTTTTTATATCATAGTTGAGAACATTCAATGAGCAGTTACAGATGTCCCTGCCTCCCAGTGACATCTGCATGCATTATTATGAATGGAGAGTAGCAGACCTTAGCTACCGGCTTAGCTACCGGCTGACTCCGGTAATAAAACCGTTAAAGAAATATTTGCATAATAGTATTCATCATATCCTGGTTGAGAAGCTAGCTGGCGTACTCCGACAGAAACTAAGGTCACTGTTGGTCCTCAACCCACGTTATGTGGTAATCGGTCACTAAACACTAGACTAAGATGAGATATGTAATGATGATCTGCACAGTGAGTTGAAAGTTAAGATTTGTGATTTGATAAATTCTATTCTTTTATCTTTCATTACTGATTAGATGGAAGCTAAATGGAGCAGAGATCACTACAAACCAAACTGGGTTCATTCTCAACTTCCAAGCTATGTATTTCTTTTGTCAAACTGCTCTATTATATTTTTTGTTGGAATTCAATTTAAAACATTTCACAGTTTCCATGAATTGTTCTTATAGATGAGATTTTATACTTTTATCCATTTTAGCGGGAATTAAATCATGCGAGGGACTTTTGAAATGCTTGTTATGTAAAGCTTTAAATCATAAAAACTGAACTTCAAGTTCCCAGAATTCCAGAAAGATTACTGAGGATGTTTTTCTGTCCACAAGAATAGCTAAAGCCAAGATACTCATGTGCATCTATAAAGATGTGTGAATTTGTTACGCATTCAGACAGTTAGACAAAGACAAGTAGGACAACGTACACATGAAGGGTAACTGGATCCAAGTTGAACTCACCTTAATGTAAACTTGACACACTAAATCCTCACAAAGCAGCCTTTGCCATGCAGTCATCATGGCTGTGTTTAATCTTGAATCCTGTTGAGTGGAGTCAGAGCGAATAGCCTGACCACACATATTGAGCCCGTCTATCTGAACCTGACATTGTGCTCTGTGGCCACAAAGGCTGGCCATGTACAGTGCAACAACGATTTCAAAACCAAATGGTGGAGGGTGTTCCTTTTCTAAACAGCCGAGAACGGTCAAACAAAAAGCGTATGGAACGAGCTAGAAAGGGGACACAATGCAGGCTCGTGCGAAGGTTCAGTATTTAACCAACTCAAAAGGTTAGCAAAGAAAAACACCTTAGAGAGGAATACATCATTCTACATTCCCTTGTATGATTTAGATCAGGGGTGTCAAACTCATTTTCACCCCGGGCCACATCAGCATCATGGTTCTTCAAAGGGCCGGTTGTAACTGTAACACTATAAATGTAACTACTACCGAACATATTGTTAAATAACTGTCTTTGTATTTGATTATTGATTATTCAAGGACATAACTCTGGTCCAACAAATAATTGTGAGCGAATAAGAACATGCATGTGGTCTGGGGCAGTGGTTGATCTGGTCTGGCTGCAGGACCACCATCACCCTGAATGACCCGCCTTCTCTAATAAATAATATTATAAATATACTGTATATATTTTATTTGGTGGCTGAAGGTGGTTGGCCCCGTGGCCCTCTATTGGCCAGCCGCCACTGGGAGAATCTGTGGCCAGGAGCAACACTCATATCCTGATTATAATTATAATAATTATAGTCGCACATTCATTCATAAATGTGTTCTAAAAAAGGTAAAGGGCAAATATTAACCATTTATGCTGTTTATATTGCTTGTAATTGAGATGAAGTTGTAGATGAAATTGTTTGATTGTGTTGAATTTAAAAACCCCAAAATGCAGCGGGTCCACCAGACCCAGGAACACTGTCTTCAGACAAAACACGACACAGGCAGATGCAACTATTGTGGGCAGGAAGAAACAATCAAACACGTTAGTCCACACTGTCAGAGGTATGAGAATGAAAGGAGACAGCTAGTTGGAGGCCTCTGCAAGGAGGGGGTACAGTTGGATATGGCGTGTGTTCTGCAAGGTAACTTGAGTGGATGCTATAAAGCACTATTGCAGTATCTTATGCTGCGTTCACACCAAACGCACCAAACGCCAGCTGTTCGCCGCTCTGCAAACAGCTGGCGCAGGTAGAACATCCACAACCCGCCACTGGTGTCTAGTGATGTCAACCAAAAAGCCACAACATTATATTATTTTCTTATAAAATGTGTGTGAAGGACTATATCTGTTATTGAAACCACTTGTTTCAGCTCTATTCTCTCTGTTGACATTATTGTGGGACAGTGAATGAATGCATTAGGATTATGATCATATTGGCTCTTAGATCGTTTATTTTTCTGTTCCTTCATTTCGGATGTGAGTTGGTACGTTTGCTCAAAAGAGTTGTGCTTTGTCTCGTAGCAAAGCTTCACATTGCGCTTTTAATAATAGTCTGAACACATGAGACATAAGAGTTTTGAACTACCTTTAAGAAGAATAAAGATAGAAGAGTCTGGTTAAAGACTCTGGTCTCGCTGTCCACATTTATCTTTTCGGAGAACGCTGTGTGAAGTAACTTCTCTCACTCGCGTACGGATCCGACTGTTCCGCCTCTTGTCCAGTCTCTCCCATCTCACTCAAGCCACGATGCTTATCCGAATACGCATATTTAATTGGCCGAGTAGCATCACGTGATGTAATTTACATGCATGTGTAAGCTGTGTAAGAGAATAAAAGTGGTTGCTGTCTTATGCAAACTAACGGACCATCGTGTTGTTATTTTATTATTCTTGTACAGTGAAGGCGCAAGATAAACCCTCGACTACATTAGTGCCAGCGGTGGGAAAACCGTCGGGAGAAAATCTAGACATGTGTAGAAGGTAGTTCGCCAAAGTGAGCTAATAAGCTAACGTTAGCCACTGCTAACACACACTTAGCTTAACTTTGGACAGTGTGAAGATAGTGCACACTGCAGAGTCGGAGATTCCGTGCTGCGTCTGCGGGTAGACATCTCATATGTCATCACCTTAGGTTTTACGGAAAGAGGGGAAAAAACGAAAGAAAAAACGATGTGGAAGCAAGACAAAGAACTACTGGTTTTCAATGTGCGGCGCGGAGAGCGGCCGTTTGACAGCAAGGCCAGGATCGACCTGCCGCCGCCCTTTGCCGGGGGGAAGAGCAAAGCTTCCCCTGCTGGGCCAGACGGTGTAAAGGAGCCGTGAAGGCGGCCTTGGAGGTGACCATGATAATGAACTAATCCGGATCTTACCAACGCGGCTGACCAGGGCTGTTCTTCTCTTGTGGGATAGCCTGCCAGAAGCTGTGCAGACCGACTATTCTGCAGTAAAGGAGAAATTGAAGAGAGCTACAGTTCTCTGGAGCTCCACGTACCGGAGCAGGTTGCTCATGATGATGGACTGAAACTGCACATTGTGCCTGCAGGTTCTTCAAGTAGCCTCCCGGCTTCTCCTCATTGTGCTCCTTCGCTTCAGGAGGAGGGGGCACCAGAGGGCCTGTGGGGTTGAGGAGCCATGGATCGCTGGTGACGCAAGGACTGTTTTAGCTACCGGCATCAGTGAGCCACAACTGACTGTTACTCGTTCTGAGAGGGTGGTGAGACCACTTTGTCAATTATCATTAACTGATTTGTGAGTGTTGAATGTGTGACTATTCGTTACATCAGTGGACTCGTCTAGTTGCAAAGAGAAACATGGGCTGCTTTTGAGTCTTTCCAGAAGCTGATGCTTTACGTCTGACGCCATGTCCGCGATACGGTGACTCACCGTGTCGTTTGAGAGGGATGGTCAGCAGCTTCTTTGCAGCGGCCGCGCCGATCATCTCAGATTCAGATCCGGATTCAACTTTATTGTCATTGCACATAGTACAAGTACTGTGACAACGAAATGTAGTTAGCATCTATCCAGAGTGCAAAAGAAGCAGTTAAGGTGCAGTGTAATGTCACGGCACATATCCACAGTGGCAGGCAGAACCAACTCCTCCGCTATCGTGAACGGCTTCTTACTTTGTGCCACACGTCTGGCTACGAGGTAGCTGGCTTTCAAAGCAGATTTAGAGTTGCCAGTTAGTGCGACGATAGACCTTATCTGCATCTGTAGCCCATTCTCCTTTCTTTTAAAAAATTCCACCGCCATTGGATGTTTGGTTTCCATATGGCGCTTTCATTTTGACGGCTTCAGTGCTTCGTTGGAGAGCGTTAGTCCACGTTCTCGGCTCCGCCTCACTGCCTCCGTTTTGAAGGGTTTTAATAACTTAGTTTGTCACATTTGGACTTGCACAGTGTAAAATAAAGAAAGGTTTATTGTGTACTGTAACGGCTCTGCGTTACCCCGTGGGTTTTAGGGCGGCACACAAGGCAACACACTCTGGGTTTGGGTACGTAACAAGCTTTATTGTCTCTGTGTGCTCTCGGCCTCGCCCCTGAGCACACCTCCCGCTTGTTCCTGCTCAGCTGTCTGTCGCTCCAGCACGATGTCGCCTCAGCTTACCGCTCTCCCATTCCTCAGACGCTACTCCTGTTTAACGGGGAGACACACATACACTCAATTGCCCCCAGCTGCAGCTCATTACCTCATCACGGCACCTCTTCCCTTGAACCACACCCTCGCTCAATTCCCTCTGCAGCTGAGCGCAACCCCGCCCCGCCCCCACATACCTCCACCGCCCGACTTAGGCCGGGGTTCCATCCGGCCTAACCTACTTCCCCTCCCCCCCGTGAGAGCGGGAGAGGAAGTCGGCCACGACCATCTGCGTCCCCAGCCTATGGATCACCTTGAAATTAAAAGGCTGTAACGCCAGATACCACCGAGTAATCCGCGCGTTGGTATCTTTCATGCGGTGGAGCCACTGGAGGGGGGCGTGGTCCGACCAGAGGGTGAAAGAGCGTCCCAGGAGGTAGTAGCGCAGGGAGTCAACTGCCCACCAGATGGCCAGGCACTCCTTTTCCACCGTACTGTACCTGGCCTCTCTCTCGGATAGCTTCCTGCTGATGTAAAGGACGGGGCGGTCAACCCCCCGTACCTGCTGGGACAAAACGGCCCCCAGCCCTCTGTTCGAAGCATCAGTCAGCAGAGTAAAGGGAAGAGAGAAGTTAGGTGTATGAAGGAGTGTTTCCCCACAGAGAGCCTGTTTTACCTCCTCAAACGCCAACTGGCACTGCTCCGTCCACTGGACCGGATCTGAGGCACCTTTCCGGGTCAGGTCAGTCAAGGGGCTGGTCAGATCCGCGAAGTTCGGGATGAAGCGCCTATAATAACTCGCCAGCCCCAGAAACTGCCTCACCTCTCTTTTTGTCTTGGGCCGCAGGCAGGCCGCGATCGCAGCGGTCTTGTCCACCTGAGGGCGCACATGCCCGCCGCCCAAGTGGTACCCCAGATACCGTACCTCCCTCCGTCCAACTGCACACTTCCCTGGGTTGGCGGTGAGCCCAGCCTGCCTCAGGGACTCCAGCACTGCGCCCACCCGCCGCACATGCTCCGCCCAGGTGGTGCTGTGGATGATTACATCATCTATGTAGGCGGCAGCATATTTTTCAATTCAGTTTATTTTATATAGCCCAACATCACAAATACAAGTTTGCCTCGGAGGGCTTTACAATCTGTACACATAACATCCCTGTCCCGGGACCTCACATCGGATCAGGAAAAACTCCCCTAGAAAGATAGTAAAAACCCTTTCACAGGGAAAAAAGGGTAGAAACCTGAGGGAGAGCAACAGAGGAGGATCCCTCTCCCCGGATGGACAGAAGCAATAGATGTCATGTGGCCAGAATGAATAGCGTAGTTACAGCACATTCAATGAATATGACAGAAATTATTCATATAATGAGTATTAGGCATGGTCCATGATCCTGATAATCCATGAAGCAGAAGGCGGTAGAGAGGAGGGGGGCATCAGAAGGGCCATGGCAGCAGGCAGGACCGGTTCCAGGCCGGTTCCATCAGCAGGGCCATGGCAGCAGGCAGGACCGGTTCCAGGCAGCCATGGATCCATGGCAGGAGGGGTGGGTGGGGGGGGCGGCAGGACCCGGGGCAGGACCCGGGGTAGGACCCGGGGC
Source organism: Myoxocephalus aenaeus (assembly GCA_038501785.1). Taxonomy (NCBI): domain Eukaryota; kingdom Metazoa; phylum Chordata; class Actinopteri; order Perciformes; family Cottidae; genus Myoxocephalus; species Myoxocephalus aenaeus. The sequence goes on along the minus strand of JBAMJR010000419.1, from coordinate 315,147 downwards.
AGGACCGGTTCCAGGCAGCCATGAATCCATGGAAAAAGAAAGTAGAGTTAGTAATGTGCATTGAAGAGACAATAGTTTATCCAGATGGAGAGAAAGAAGAGGAGAGGAGGAGTGAAAGAGGAAGAGAAGAGGAGCGAAAGAGGAAGAGAAGAGGAGCTCAGTGTATCCTAAGATGTCCCCCAGCAGTCTAGGCCTATAGCAGCATATCTAGGGGCTGGACCAGGGCAAACCTGAGCCAGCCCTAACTATAAGCCTGAAACAGCCCTAAGTATAAGCGCTATCAAAGAGGAAAGTCTTAAGTCTACTCTTAAATGAGGTGACTGTGTCTGCCCCCCGGACTGAAAGTGGAAGCTGATTCCACAGAAGAGGAGCCCGATAACTGAAAGCTCTAGCCCCCAACCTACTTTTTAAGACTCTGGGAACCACAAGTAACCCTGCATTCAGTGAGCGTAACGCTCTAGTGGGGTAATATGGCACTATAAGCTCTTTAAGATATGATGGTGCATCACCAGCTAAGGCTTTATAGGTGAGGAGGAGGATTTTAAATATGATTCTCGATCTTACAGGAAGCCAGTGGAGAGCAGCTAATACAGGAGTAATGTGATCTCTCTTCCGAGTCCTTGTTAGTACACGAGCTGCAGCATTCTGGATCAGCTGGAGAGACCCAAGGGACTTTCCGGAGCAGCCTGATAATACGGAGTTACAGTAATCCAGTCTTGAAGTAACAAATGCGTGGATCAATGTTTCTGCATCGCTTTGAGACAGGATGTGCCGGATCTTTGAGATGTTCCGTAGGTGAAAAAAGGCAGTCCTTGAGATCTGTTTCACGTGGGAGCCAAAGGATAGGTCCTGGTCAAAAATAACTCCGAGATTCCTTACGGTGGTGGTGGATGCCAGAGCGATGCCATCCAGGGAAACCATATCGTCAGATAGTTGATTTCTGAGGTGTTCTGGGCCGAGTAGAATAACTTCAGTCTTGTCAGAGTTCAGCAACAGGAAGTTGCAGGTCATCCAGGTTTTGATGTCTTTAAGACACGCTTGAAGTTTAGTGGATTTCATCTGGCTTGATTGACAGATATAGTTGAGTATCATCGGCATAACAGTGAAAGTTTATGGAGTGTTTTCTGATAATATTGCCTAAAGGAAGCATATACAAGGTGAATAAAATTGGTCCAAGCACAGAACCTTGTGGAACTCCATGACGAACGGCGGTGGTCATCGAGGCCTCATTGTTTACAAATACAAACTGAGATCTATCTGATAAATACGACTTAAACCAGCTTAATGCTGTACCTTTAATACCAATTGACTGGTCTAGTCTCTGTAATAAGATGTCATGGTCAATGGTGTCAAATGCTGCACTAAGGTCTAACAGGACAAGTACAGAGACAAGTCCCCTATCTGATGCAACTAGAAGGTCATTAGTAATTGTCACTAGTGCTGTCTCTGTGCTATGATGCTTTCTAAATCCTGACTGAAATTCCTCAAATAAACTATTGTTATGTAAAAAGTCGCACAACTGATTTGCGACTACCTTCTCCAGTATCTTAGAGAGGAAGGGAAGGTTAGAGATAGGTCTGTAGTTAGCCAACACCTCTGGATCCAGGGTGGGCTTTTTAAGAAGAAGTTTAATTACAGCTACTTTAAAAGACTGTGGTACATGACCCATTAGTAAAGACCCATTGATAATATCTAGTACAGAGGCACAAATTAAGGGTAAAACTTCTTTAAACAGCTTTGTCGGAACAGGGTCTAGGAGACAGGTAGAAGATTTAGAAGTAGAAACCATTGAAGACAGTTGGTCGAGGTTGATGGTAAAAAATCCATCCAGACGCACAGCAGGGCCCACAGCCTCCTCCATGGCCATCCCACCTGAGGATGGACCGGCAGTAGTCGAGGGCAGGAGATCACCGATCCTGTCTCTAATGGCCATAATCTTATCATTGAAGAAGTTCATAAAGTCATTACTACTGAGGTCTATAGGAATACACGGATCCACCGAGCTATGACTCTCAGCCAGCCTGGCCACAGTGCTAAAGAGAAACCTAGGGTTGCTCTTGTTTTTCTCTATTAGTGATGAGTAGTAGGCTCCTCTGGCATTACGGAGGGCCTTCTTATATGTTCTCAGACTATCCCGCCAAACCAACCGGGACTCCTCCAGACCGTTGGAGCGCCATATGCCCTCAAGCTTCCGTGATGCTTGCTTCAATATGCGGGTCTGAGGGTTGTACCATGGAGCGAGCCTCCTTTGCTTAATGATCCTCTTTTTTAGAGGGGCTATCGAGTCCAGCGTCACTCTCAGTGAGCCAGTAGCACTATCAACGAGCTGATCAATCTGGGAGGGAGTAAAGTTAGCACAGGAGTCATCTGTTATATTGAGACATGGTAATGAATTAAATACAGAAGGAATCGCTTCCTTAAATCTAGCAACAGCACCGTCAGTTAGACATCTGGTGTAAAAACTCTTGCCTAACGCTGTACAATCTGGTAGCATAAACTCAAAAGTTATAAGGCAATGGTCTGATAAAAGAGGGTTCTGTGGAAACACTACTAAATGCTCCACATCAATGCCATATGTAAGAACAAGGTCGAGGGTGTGGTTAAAGCAGTGAGTCGGTTCCTGTACTCTCTGACAGAAGCCAATCCAATCTAACAATAAGCTAAATGCAACACTAAGGCTATCATTGCTAACATCCACATGAATATTAAAATCACCTACAATAATAACCTTATCAGTCTTAAGGACCAAACTTGACAAAAACTCAGAAAATTCAGATATAAATTCGGAGTACAAACCTGGTGCTCGGTATACCACGACAAACAGAATCGGCTGTACTGCTTTCCAGGTTGGATGTGAAATACTAAGAACAAGGCTTTCAAATGAGTTGCAGCTCAATCCAGGTTTAGGACCCATCAGCAGACCCGAGTCAAAGATGGCAGCTACTCCACCTCCTCGGCCGGTGTCTCGAGGAATGTGCATATTAACATGACTTGGAGGAGTAGATTCATTTAGGCTGACATATTCCTCATGTTTCAGCCAGGTTTCAGTAAGACAAAATACATCAATATGGTTGTCAGATATTAATTCATTTACTAATACAGCTTTAGAAGACAAAGATCTAATATTTAGGAGTCCACATTTAATTATCCTATCGTGTTGCACTATTGCAGTAGTGGTGTTAACCTTTATGAGGTTGTTTTCTATAACTCCTCTTTTGGTTACTTTTGATTTAATTAATTTAAGTGGCCGTGGGACAGACACAGTCTCTATAGAGTTAAAGGTGGGCAGCTGCCCTAAAGAAAATGCAGGAAGTGCAGAGAAGGGTGTAAGACTACAACTCTGCTTCTGCTTCCTGGTCTGTCATGCACGAGGTCGACCAATAAGCTTGGTCATATTTGCAGAAAGGAGATCCGCTCCATCCGAAGTGGGATGGATGCCGTCACCCCTAATCAGACCTGGGTTTCCCCGGAAAGACCGCCAGTTATCTACGAAGCCCACATTGTTTGCTGGACACCACCGTGACAACCAACGGTGGAAAGTTGACATGCGGCTATACATCTCATCAGTCACCGTGTTTGGGAGCGGGCCAGAGAAGACTACCGAGTCCGCCATTGTTTTGGCGTAAGCACACACCGACTCCACGCCGATTTTAGTGACTTCCGAGTGGCGAAGCCGGGAGTCATTAAAGCCGACGTGTATTACAATCTTACTGTATTTACGTTTGTCTTTAGCCAACAGTTTTAAATAGGACTCAACGTCGCCCGCCCTGGCCCCAGAAATACATTTGACTGTGGTCCCTGGTTTCGCAATCTTCACGCTTCTAACAATTGAGCTCCCGACAACCAAGGTTGGTTTCTCAGTGCCGCTGAGTGGCGAGAGGCTAGAAACGGGAAGAGGGTGGCGGTGTCCAGAGGACTGCTTAGATCCCGGCTTCTGCCTCCCTCGTACAGTCACCCAGTCCCTCAGCTGCTCGGGGGCTGCCGGGGAACAGTTAACGTTATCAGAAGCTAAAGCTAGTTGGTCCGCACCGACTATGGGAGTTGGGATGGCTATCGTAGCTAACGTCTGAGCTTCAATGGTGCGGAGCCGTGCATCTAACCCACTGAGACCTGCCTCCAACCTAGCAAATAAACTACACTTCTTACATGTATCGTTATCATTAAAGAAGGCAGGGGAATAGCTAAACATGTGACACGCTGAGCAGGAGAGAGCAGAAGAGGGAGAGGAGGAAGACATCGCTAGCTGCTAGGCTAAGTGAGGTAGCTAACGATTAGCAGAACAAGCAAAGTGAAAACAGGACAGTTAGATGCAAGCGGTGAGCCGCTAAAAGAAGAAGAGAGTTGAGTGTTTAGATGTGAAATATGTACAACAGGTGATCAGGCGCTTGTACTGGAGAATATCACACAATTAGCTCGGTTTAGCTGGAGCTGAGACAAGTACGTTATCAACACACACGGTGGAACCGGAAGTGACGCAATACGCTTACCGTCGGAAGTGATATGCGGCGTGCGGACGCAGCACCCGGTCCATGAGGCGTTGAAAGGTGGCTGGGGCACCGAACAACCCGAAGGGAAGCGCGGTAAATTGGTATAAACCAAACGGAGTGGAGAAGGCCGTCTTTTCCTTGGACTCTGGCGACAGTAGCCCTTGGTCAAATCCAGCGTCGTGAAGAAACGCGCAGTGCCCAGTCGGTCCAGGAGCTCGTCGACCCGGGGCATTGGGTACGCATCAAAACGTGACACCTCATTCACCCTGCGATAGTCCACGCAGAACCGTATAGACCCATCCTTCTTGACAACAAGAAGGATGGGGCTACACCAGGCACTGTTGGACTCTTCTATTACCCCCATCTCCAACATTGCAGCCAATTCCCTCTGAACCACTTTTCTTTTGTGTTCAGGTAACCTGTAGGGTCGTAACCACACCGTCACGCCCGGAGGAGTCTCAATTTGGTGCATGATGAGGTTTGTGCATCCTGGCCGGAGAGAGAACACGTCAGAAAACTTATCTTGCAACTGGGCAATGTCTGTTCTCTGGGACCCGGAGAGATGGTCTTCACAAAGGAGCGAGGCCGGATTGGTAGATTTTGGGACCTCAGGCCCCAGCTCCTCTCTCTCAGAAACCGCAGACACCAGAGAAACAGACTCCGCCTCTCTCCATGCTTTCAGGAGGTTGAGGTGGTAGATCTGTGTAGCTCCGCCCCTGTCAGAACGCACCACCTCATAGACGACGTCTCCGACTCGCCGTGTGACCACAAAGGGCCCTTGCCACTTGGCGAGGAGTTTAGAGCTGGAAGAAGGAAGTAATACAAGTACCTTTTCTCCCGGTGTGAATTGTATCAGCCTGGCTCCTCTGTCATACAGCCGTTTTTGACGCTCCTGGGCCTGGAGCAAATTCTCACGTGACAACCGACCCAGTGTGTGGAGTTTTGCTCGCAGGTCCAGGACGTACTGGATCTCACTTTTACTGGTGCTCGGACCTTCCTCCCAGTTTTCCTTAATCAGGTCAAGCACCTCCCGTGGTTCAATTCAATTCAATTCAGTTTATTTTATATAGCCCAACATCACAAATACAAGTTTGCCTCGGAGGGCTTTACAATCTGTACACATAACATCCTGTCCCGGGACCTCACATCGGATCAGGAAAAACTCCCCTAGAAAGATAGTAAAAACCCTTTTACAGGGAAAAAAGGGAAGAAACCTGAGGGAGAGCAACAGAGGAGGATCCCTCTCCCCGGATGGACAGAAGCAATAGATGTCATGTGGCCAGAATGAATAGCGTAGTTACAGCACATTCAATGAATATGACAGAAATTATTCATATAATGAGTATTAGGCATGGTCCATGATCCTGATAATCCATGAAGCAGAAGGCGGTAGAGTTTTGGTGTCCTGCCAAACAACAGTTCAAAGGGAGAAAATCCCGTGGAGGCCTGGGGAACCTCCCGCACTGCAAACAACAGAGAATCAAGCCATTTATCCCAATTACGTTCATCATCATTAATACATTTACGAATCATGGCCTTCAAAGTCTTATTCAGACGCTCCACCAGACCATTGTACATTACAATGCATGAAATATGATAATTAATAAGGGATATCATTATGAAGGGTGTGTAATTGTATGCATATGAGGGTCACTGTGTTTGTATTACTGTATAATGATTCAGATGTGAAAGGATTTTAAAATAGATTTGAAACAAGATGAATGATATAGTACTGTATTGAGAGTGCAGAGGTCATTTGCACACAGTGATCAGGGCTGAGTTTTTACAAAGGACCATTTGGTTTTAAGAACAAAGGGGACTGGACCACCTGTGGTCTGGGGGAATCTCCCCCCTGATTTTAGGAACAGGATGGGGATTCGATTTGCATTTCAGCCAGCAGAGGTGAAGGATTTCTGTGGGAGGATGACTGGAGCTGTAATATGATTCTCATCAGCTGTAACAGATAGAACTGAACAACAATTCTTTCTAGGTCAAATATGTTGTTAGTAAACATAGGAGGGCGGAGTGAGGACTTCAGGTACCGGAAAACATGAGTGTTATGGAGACATTTTCAAAACCTGCGCCAAAGAGAGACTCCGCCCCTGTGGGACTTTTAGCCAATCGCATGCGGTAGATTGAACCAACGAGGCGAATGAGCTGGGATGTTAAAACCAGATTGTAGATTCCTGTTCAAGGTCTTTGAGCTGAAGCGAGACAGGAACGGTCTGTGGAGCGGAAGCTCGGAGCCCCTCAGCTGAGTATATTGTTATGCCCGGCCTAGGGGAGCCTGAGCGCAACATACGAACGGACCACATTTAGGACCAATGCTGCAGAATGTATAGTACAATGATATTTTTTAATTTTTCACCCGGAGTCACAAATTCTTCAGGGTGAGCCTGGCCCAAAATAACAAACAAAACAATCTGTGTACATAATCTAACTTCCCTAGCCCACAAAAGAAATAAAAGAAAGCACAGGTGTCTTACCTATCTCCCTACCAGAAAACAGGAGAAAACATTGTTAAACAAAAAGGGCTTCTCACCACTACCAACACGCTTCCTAAACCCCACCACCCAAGAATCCCTGTTGTGCAGCATGGCCCAGTTGGAAGCTGGAGAGAGAGACGGCCTCTCCAGGTTCCCCCTTATATACCACCGTCCAATCACCTGCAGGAACAAAGCACGGCCAAACATCTCACAGCACCCCCCTCAGGCAGGGAGGTGAACAATATTCAGTGATTTTTCCCCTACATTCATAACAATATGTACACTATATCACCATTTGAACTTTAATCAAACCGTTTGTTATAACTCTTTGATTTCTGTATTTCTTCCCTGCCATGAGCACCCGAGTTCTAAGAATATTCTTTAGTTTACAAAGCCCTACTTAATAAAGTCAGGATTGCATTTGCGCACACATTTTGACTTTTGGGGGGGTTTGGCACCACCTTCCTCTTCAAACGTATCCATGGGTGCATCCCAAGTCTCTAAATTGCATCCCCGTTTCCCTCACTTGCGTCTTTTCCTTGCGTCTTAGTCCCTCCCACCAGGGATGCATAGAGAGACGCAAGGAAACCAAGCGAGGAGAGAAGACGCGAGGAAACATGTTTTAAGAGACATGAGACGTCCTTTCCTCTGGAGCGTCACGTGAAGCGACATCGGTTTCTGATGACTGCGGCCACCTGACAGCTGATCACAGCTGATCAGCTGTCAGTCGCTTTAACAGCTGATGAGTTTTGTCCGGAGAGTTTTAGCGAACATTCCAATAAAAATACACTTAAAATATTGATAAAAATTATCGTATGTTTTCAGTTGATTTAATGGTGTTAAACTACTACTTATATTAATAAAGACAAAGTTATCATGAGTGTCAGAGTGGAGATGTTTTCTCTGTCGTCTGTTACCGTTTAATAAACTGCATTGAGTATTTATATACTGTGATGTGTCCTGCTTATACGAGCAGGATCCATTTCGTTATTATTTATTATTAAGTTGGTATGTTTTGAAATTCTGATTGTGACATCATTATAAAATAACCCACAATATAAATATAGTTTCTCTTCATTACGTGTTGTAAACAAGTGTTTCCTCTCTCCAGCTCTCTGATTTTAATTACATACATAATAAAAGTTATTGAGGGAAACAACAGATCAAATCTTTGAAGACAGTTGTTTGTGGTCCTTTTGTTGTTCAGACCTACTATGAACATATTTTAACCAGATTGTGAATAAGAAAACAGATTTAATATATAGTTTGAGTTTTAATCTGTGATCGTCTCTGGTATTAAACTCCAGCATCAGTCCGCTCAGCTGCAGCGTCCAATCACATAACAGATGAACAGTGAGGGGGCGTGTCCAGCGTTAAAACACTTCCTGGAAGCTCGCTCTCGGGGCTCCTCGATCATGGCTCCTCCGATTTCCTTCCTCGCTCCTCGCTCCTCGCTCCTCAGAGCAGAATAAGAGCTTTGGGACGGCCGTCAAGATGGCGGCGCAGAACCACTTCCGGTTCAATCGAGGAGCGAGGAGCGAGGAAACGACAATTTAGAGACTTGGGATGCACCCCATGACTTTCACTTACAGACCTAGCTAGCGGCTGTCGGTCTTCTTCTGCTATTGGAGCTTGTTAAACAACTGACTGACGCATTACCGCCACCAAGTGGTGGGAAGCTATATTGTAACTGAGCATCTCATGGATAACTAATACCTCTGGTCTAATATCCCTGTCCCTCGCAGCCCGCGGGTGCAAATTGAAAGTTTTTTGCGGCCCTCTAGGTGGCACTCGCGGCCCTATGGTTAAGAATCACTGGTTTAGAACACACAGAGTCAGCATTTACAGAGAGATCAAAGAAAATACATTCATGATCACTGATCAGTAGGTCCAAACAATGGATATGATCAATATTTAGAACCAGAAAGAACACAAGGTCCAGGGTGTCACCACCTCTGAGTGAAGCCAGAAACATGTTGCATGAAATTAAAAGATTCAATAATGTTTTGTTTAGTTTGTGGCATCATTGACATGCAGATAAAAATCACCAACTAGTAACACTTCATCTAGCTTGATAATAGAGGTCAGGAAGTCTGAACTCAGATAAAAACTGACCTACTGGACCAGGAGGTCACAATAAAATGGCTTTAGCCGACATAACTTTGGTCAGCGGGAGTTCAAAAGTATTAAAAGGTTCTGTGATTTTTTTTTGCTTAAAAAATAACCGACAAACATTAGTATCCACTGCGCTAGATATTACCGAAAAAGGGAAGTTTGACAGGTGAACACAATATATTGATTTAATTATGTTTTCTTATGGCATTATGTTTAGGACTGATGATGAGGATATAGACTCACATGACATCTAAAGTTTTTCCTAAACCAAGGTGAGGTCCTGGGACAGAGGATGTCGTATGTGTACAGACTGTAAAGCCCCCTGAGGATAATTTGTCATTTGTAATTTTGGGCGAGCGTGTGGTTTAAGCAGTGAGTCGGTTCCTGTACTCTGACAGAAGCCAATCAAATCTAACATGAGATAAATGCAGCACTAAGGCTATCATTTCTGACATCCACATGAATATTAAAATCACCGACAATAATAACCTTATCAGTCTTAAGGACCAAACTTGATAAAAACTCAGAAAATTCAGATATAAATTCTGAATACGGACCTGGTGCTCGGTATACCACAACAAACAGAATTGGCTGTACTGTTTTCCAGGTTGGATGTGAAAGACTAAGAACAAGGCTTTCAAATGAGTTGCAGTTCAATCCAGGTTTAGGACCCATCAACAGACCTGAGTCAAAGATGGCAGCTACTCCACCTCCTCGGCCGGTGCCTCGAGGAATGTGCATATTAACATGACTTGGAGGAGTAGATTCATTTAGGCTGACATATTCCTTATGTCTCAGCCAGGTTTCACTGTTAACATTCTGCCGTCCCGCAGGCGTCCTTTACTGTATTCTATTGTACATCTGTACATCTATTTATAGTTCTATTTATAGTTCGGTACGAGTGCTTGGTGTTTCTGGAAACCTACGATTCTTGTGATTCCAGCTGTGTACTCCGTTTCAAGATCAGACCACCACAGCAGCTACAAACAATATGTTTGTCAGACAACAACAAACAAACAAACTATAGCAAAAGCCAGGCAACTCTCCGATGACGCCTCATATTGATCCATAAATCCATAACATTCCAACAACAACGGCGTTGTTACGTCGTAAAGGTCCAATAAAAACAAATCCCAGAAAAGATTTAGTCCAAAACACGTGATTACATCCATAAATATCCACGAACTGATTTCATATCAGCTGGAAGATATGAAACAATATTTCTGCATTTTCACTCGCAAAGCAAGTTTGCATGAGAGCACAGATACAAACTCGACCAAAATGACCGCGGAAATCTTACGTTTCCAATGAATCCTCACTTGAACCAATAGGAGCTTCATGTCCTGACTGACAGGCTACATTACCCAACCAGAGTCTACGTTGAAGAACAGGCTCAGCCTCTATTTCCTTACGTGGATCAAGCATGTCACGTCGTACAGCTCAGATGACAGGCGTTTCGTACAGCCAATGAAATTGCCTAAAAAACGGGTCTAAACAAGAGGGGGTGGAGATAATCACAACAGACCTTCACCAGAAGAGACAGCTGTTGACTGAGACTCAGTTTGGCATTGAATTAGCATGGAAATGCATTTATACTTCATTTTCTCTGTGTCAGCAATACTGGTTACTGAATAGTACCTCTATAAGTTTGCAAGACTATAAGCCTTTTTAATAGGTATATAGTATATATATATATATAAAATGAATATTTTCAGTCTCAAAGTGGAAAAACGCCTAGACATTTCATTAGAAAAACATGTGTAAAATATTCATTTTCTGTGATATTGTTATCTGCTTTGTACTTAGACATAAGGCTTCAGGCTATTGTCCCATTGTTTTTTCCAGTTCATAAGTCCCATTTATAGTCATCTACAGGCATCTATTTGCAAAGAAATGTTCAGGCGGAAATAAAAACCTTATACTTTAGTGTGTTCAAACTTATATAACTCATTGTCAGCAGCACTTAAAGTGATTCTGACTATTGAGGGAAAAAAGCTTCAGATTGTTACCTTTCTAAAGAGACCAAGACCATGCATTTACTCCAAATAGTTCAAGTACAGCTTCCAATTTACTTTGGGTATACCTGGATAGGCGTTTTTCGTCAAATTTTACAGGAACGCTAAGAGGTTTTAAGACAGAACACATCAATATGATTGTCTGATATTAATTCATTTACTAATACAGCTTTAGAAGACAGATCTAATATTTTTTAGATCTTTTAGCATTATTATTATAATCATTATTATTATAACAATTAGCTTGGTTTAGCTGGAGCTGAGACAGTACGCTATCGGATAGCAGACACGCTGGCAACCGGAAGTGAAGCAATATGCTTACCGTACATCAGCCTGTGTCAGTGGGTGTCACTCCTTACCACCAGATCCGTTCAGATCTATATTGATGTTATTTTTATTTTTTAAATTTATTTAACCAGGAAAAAGTCAAATCTCCTTTCCAAGAGTGTCCTGGCCAAGACAGCAGGAGCACGTTAAAACAAAGTTGCAGACATACAACATGAAACATAAAACAGTGACAGAACATTTTTAGATCACTGCATAAGTAAAAAAACTAAGACTCAAGACTCAAGTCATCATATCATATCATAGTTCACACAGATGCACATCCTCGGTCTAAAAACATCTACAACCAGATGAACCTTCCACCAACTCTTTCAATCTATTTTTAAAAACACCTAAAGAGACCAGCTCCCGGAGACCCAAATCAGTCTGCAGCAAATTCCAAGCTGTAGGAGCAGCAAACCTAAAACCCCTTTTTCCCATTTCCAGACGGACGTTGGGGACAGATAACAAGAGTAGGCCTTGCGCAAGTGTCACAGAGCGAAGATGGTATCTACTAGCATTTTTCTGATGAATTAACTTGCACAGATAAGATGGAAGTATATTTAGGATTGCCTTATAAATAATGACATGCCAATGACTTAGCCTACGGATGGACAATGCAGGCCAACCAACCCTAGCATACAGGGAGCAATGGTGAGTAAGGGCAGACAGTATCCACGGAGTGAAGACATTGAGAAGAGGCATGCATGTATAAAACATCACCATAATCAATCACTGACATAAAAGTAGCAGCAACAAGTCTCTTTTTAGCATCAAATGAAAAGCAAGACTTATTTCTGAAATAGAAACCCAGCCTCACCTTCAACTTCTTCACAAGTTGCTGAATGTGAGGTTTAAAAGAGAGAGAATCATCAATTAAGAATCCCAGGTATTTATATGACGACACAGACTCAATCACATTGCCCTGAAATGTAATTATAGCTGGAAGTTCCAGTGTCTTTTTCTTTGAGTTTGAAAACATCATCAGTTTTGTTTTGTCAGGATTCAAAATTAATTTCAACAGTATCAAAGGCTGTTTGCAGCTGACAGAGAGCCTGATACTGTGTAGGAGCAGAGCAGTAGATAACAGTATCATCTGCATAAAAGTGCATTTGGCAAGTTTTGACCGATACTGTTTATATAAATTGTGAATAAAAGTGGTCCTAGGACCGAACCCTGAGGCACACCCTTTATTACTTTAAGAGAGCTAGAGGTGATGCCTTCAACCTGGACACACTGTGATCTGTTTGATAAATAATTGTCAAACCAACAGACAGTTTGTTCAGACAGTCCAATAGTAAGAAGTCTATGCTTCATTATTGCATGATCAACAGTATCAAAAGCCTTGGACAAGTCTATAAAAAGGGCTGCACAGTGGTGCTTGTTGTCCAGCTAACTTTAAAAAATATGGTTCTAGGTTGTCCGGACCTGCCGGTTTTCCTGTGTCTAAAGGTTTGAGGGATTTGTGCACCTCGGTGACAGTAACAGGCTTAAAACTGAAGGACTGACTAGCAGTTTCCTCAATACCAAAACAAGCAGGGGATTTCTCATGTAGATGGTTTAGAGTGTCAAACAGGGAACCAGAGGCAATGAAGTGCTCATTAAAACAGTCAAGCATTATGGCTTTGTCAGAGATGTCATTTGAGTCCTTGACAATGCAAGGGGGAAGCTCAATACCATTCCTATTTCCAGATAAAGATTTTATTGTCTTGGATTATTTAGGTTGTTTGAGGTTTCACTGAGAAGATACTCAGCTTTAGCCTTTTTAATTGCAACTGTGCAAGCATTGCGCAGTTTCCTGAAAAGCAGCCAATCTGACTCAAGACCAGAACCCCTTGCCTTGGCCCAAGCCACATTGCGCTCATGTAGTAACTTGGATAAGTCTGAACTGAACCATGCAGTATCACGGCCTTTTATCCTGCACTTTTTGAGAGGAGCATGTTTGTCAATAATTTCAATAAAACTATCATAAAAGAATCTCCATGCACTTTCAACATCATCAATAAGGTTAATTCTTTCCCAGTCAGAGATCATGAAAAAAAACCTTGTTCCACAAAATGTTTCATATTTCGCTTTATAATGATACGTGGCTTAGTTTTGGGAATTTTTGTACATCTAACTGTGGCAATAACACAATGATCGCTAATGTCATTTGCGAAAATACTGGCAGGAGAATATTTATGAGGAACATTGGTTAGAATAAGATCAATCAAAGATGATTTTTCAGGACATTTCAGATTTGGTATAGTCGGCATATCAACAATCTGGAAAAGATTTAATGAATCACATTGTGCCCTAAAATGATCAGAAACTGGTTTTAACCAGTTCCAATTTAGGTCACCAATCAAGACAATTTCATTAAAATGTAATCCTGATATGAGGTGCATTAAAGAGGGAAGAGCTTCACTGACTGCTGATGGTGTCCTCTAACAACCAACAACAGTAATATGAAGCATTTTAGATACCTCCAGATCAAGAGCCAAAAATTCAAATTGTTTGCTCACTGATTTAGAGAGTAGCACCTTTACATGAAACTTACTTTTTATAAATATAGCAATACCACCTCCCCTATTTGGTCTATCAGTCCTATATACAGTATAACCATCAATATTAACATCCTTGTCCATAACAGATTTACTTAACCATGATTCATAGATAACAATAACATCAGTTGAGCTTGCCCAAATACGAATAATATCCAGTTTAGCAATTAAGCTGCGTACATTCAAATGGATAAAACCTAGACCAGCCCTTGATTTAAAATCAGCAGGAGTATTAAAAACTAAAGCTTCCTTGCTATTACAATTTGTAATATCAACAGGGCCAGGATTAGGGTGCACATTTCCTGAAATCAATAATAACAGAACAATCCAGAATCTCTGCTTTGTCAAGTTGCCAGGCACCTCCTCTCTTGATTTGATCAAGTTAAGAAAATCAACAAGAAAAATGTCAGAGCATGTAAAACATCTTTTCAGCACAGACAGGCAGAGAAGGCGAACCAACTTCACGGAATCAGAAGAGTCCGTCTGAAAGTGTCTTGGTTTCTGCCCGGCATGATCAGTGGAGAGTGCACCTTCCTCGGTACACTCCCCCAAAGAGGACCGGTAAGCCCATAGTTCCATAGAAGCAGTGCTATAAGCAATACTTTCATTGTCAGTGCTATAGTTCAGTTTGTGAGGAGAAAAAAAAAACAGTTTACAGACACACCTGAATCACAGGATCGCTGCAGAGGCAGCACAGCAGGCAGGCCAGCTGCAAGCAGGCAGACAAGTAGACCAGGAACAGGTAGACACAGCCAGGCAGACCAGCAGCAGGTAGACACAGCCAGGTAGCAGTGCAGGTAGCAGCAGATAGCTCACAAGCTGACGGAAACGCAGGCAGAAACAAAGCGGCAGACCCACCAGCAGGCAACTCGAACAGCAGGCAACGGGAGACGGCAAGCAGTCGGGCAGGCGAGTGGAGCCGAGCAGGGCAGCAAAGGCTCACGAGGAAAACTCACGGTACAGATGTCCCACATATATTGTATCACCGGAGATAAGACTTTGTAAACATGCACACCCCCAGGCTGAACAGGCTGCACAGGCTTGCTCTGACTTTCACACATACTCTTATATTTTTGTGAGTAGTTTTCTCTTATTTTTTTATAAAGACTCACTTTATCCTTATCTACCTAGAGTCTTAGATTAAAAGGGATATGTCAATCATAAGTATGTGAGTGTGTCGTAAGTCCACTGAATTATCTATTCACTGCAGCACACAAAACTACTATTTGTCGTGTTCAAGGACATTCAAATTATTATCTTGCTTCTGGAATTCTCAATTCACAGCTGCACACGAACCTGGCACATCTTAAAAACAACCCCGACACTTCAATCTTATTTTAGCATGAACTTGCCCAATGCCCATTCAATTCCCCGTATATGATCAATAATTCCATCAATTCCTTTTTACCCGAATATAATTATGCTTTACTTATAGTTATTTTATTCCAGAACAAAGACAAAGAAAATGATGACGGGAGCGTGATTAATCTCAGACTAGGCTCTCCTCGTCTCCGCTCTTTTTATTTAATTGAATTTTTTATCAGGCAAGAAGCGCGCGTGCATGTACCCGTACACTTTTCCACACAACCCAGCCCCGCTTGACCTCCGGTCAGATTCTCACACAAATTCACAGCTTGTCAACAATCACAAGATGAGTTTCGCTCAGCTTTTAATATAATCACTTCTTCCTTCCGTTCATTATTTTATAACTATTTAATCTTTATTATATGTTTTGGATAACGCACAAACCAGTGCTTCTCAGCAAAATGATTCACAAAATACTTGTTGATATATATTTACATATCTATATTTAATGCTATTTAACAAGTTTCCAGCAAAAACTCTTATTCTCTTTTGTCCGACCTTCTCAGCTCAAGATTTATATATAATCCTATTTATTTATATTTATTTATTAGTACAAGTATTATTATTATTCCCCATCTGTGCTGTTTCTTCTTTTGGGTGCAATACCCACTCCGACCATTAATGTCTCCCTTCTATTTATCCTGTGTTTTGAGATGCTCTTGATTCCTTCTCTTTTTTAATTCTGTTTCTTTCCGGTCTCGCTTTTCCTCTTATGCTAGGAGGGTTAGCTGATATGCTAGTCCTCGTGGCTTACTGCTCTCTTTTCCCTGTATCTCTTCCAAGTCTCCACTCTGCAGCTTCTGGAAGCGTTTTGCAAAAACTCTGTTACGCTCAGCTCTGTACTCCCTATCTTATCAATCCTGAGCTCGTCCAACCGGCTACAAATCAGACCGCCAGAGGACACAAATCAGACCGCACTAATCAGACCGCCAGAGGACACAAATCAGACCGCCAACTCCCACAGCACCAGAAAAACTCTTTCCTTTTCTCTTTCTTTCAGCACGCACAGTGATTCGCCATTCGTGTTCTTTTTACGTTAGACCCTCTACGTTAGTTATTTCAACAGCACACGCCTCCGCGTCACCAGCCGCACTCTCTGTGAGACCGTACACGACGGTCACTTCCCACACAGTTTATTTTATTTATTTACACGTATCCTTCGAAGCCAGGAGAAAGGGTGCATTACCCAATATTGTGAATTCGATCAAGAAGCTTCTACTGTATCAGAGAGATACAGCGCTCGATCGCTGAGGACTTATAACGCCAATTCAACAATATTGTTTTATTTCTCCCTGCTTTGTAGTACCCTTAGACTATGATTTTCCCTTTTATTCCCCTTCAATGCCCCACAGATATGTAGTCTGGTCAAACACCATTCATCCGAGGAATTCTCAGTTTCCTGATACACACGGATTTCAGGTCTCGTTAAAAACACCAAGATCTACAACAAGCCTCCCACACATTTGCCCACACAGCACATGAAAAACAACAAATCTGTCCCTGTGTCCTTTCCTCGCTTTACAGCGGCAACGCTACTTTGCGGTAAACTGACCGTACACGTGGACCCAGTCTCTGCGTGCTTTTGAATATAGTGGCTCAGTTGCCAGAGGTATACTATGTATCTACGGATTTCAACTTGATTTCACAGAGGAACAATGTGTTGAAGCAGGCTTTTTAGAGCTAGACAACTAAATAAAAAATCAATAAGACAACGCCTGAGCGAGAGACAGCAAGAGGAGCTAGATAACGAAATTATAATGAATAAGAACCCAATACACTACCCCAGAAGCTCAGTTGCTGATGTATTAATGATTTAAAAATAAAGGGAAGCAGTGGGGAAAGAAAAAACGTGCTACCACCTGTTTTTAGTGGACAAGGAGGGTACTATTCTTCCAATTGCATCATATTTGCACGTTAGACACATATTGTTTATTTTATTTCTACATTCACATTTCCTTATATAAGCCAAAGTCAGCACCTGATTCTTTCAAGATGTCTGGGCCAATGAATACCCCTCTGATACTGAGACACACAGGTTTCCAAGAGGGATGAGGTCTGACAATGACACACGCACACATATTTTGCATTCAAACACGTACAAGAGAGGGACATATTTAGAAATTACACATTCTCATGGAGCAGACTATGACCCAACATTTCAGGGTAGTCGAGAGACCTAATCAGATGATGAAGTCTGAATTAGCTCAAATATCGAGCGTGTTGAAACTCCGAGGAGATTTTTGGAAAAATTAACCAATTGGGATTGAGTTTTTTGTTTTACAGGAGCCAACCAGACACCAGCTGATGAGTGTCATCAGTGGAACCAGGTGACTGGTAAGGTTGAGTGTTTGAACAAAGGGGCATGATATTGTAAATATTAATTGTAAATATGATGAGCTCTCTTGTGCTGAGTTCATATTGTTTAATATTATGCACCACCTGACATGACACATTTTAGCGTAAACACACGGGTCAACAAATGATTTGGATGAAAGTGGACGCTGGGTAGGGCCGTTTGAAGTCGTTGCAAAGACTTCACACGCCCTCCAGAGAGGCCACGCCAAAACCAAGTGATATCATTTGACATGGTACTACTAATAATTTTGAGAAACACTTGTACATATTTTTAAGGTTGGGAATGTGAAGTCAATATTTGGTTCATTAGAATGAACAAAAAAGAAAGATGGAATTGTAACACACTTGCTTTGTTGTTTCCAGCAGTTCCCCCAGTTCACCCTCCAGTGTTTACATATTACAAAGGCAACTACACTTGCCTTCACAGTTCGCGAGGTTCAGTCCGTGTGGGAAACCTGAGACACTGCCACACTATCGTTAATGTTACCGCAGAGGAGAGCAGCATCAGCAGTGGTATGGTAGGTGACCATATGATGGCCAGAGTGGATGTTTGGTGGTACTGTGGTGATAAGGTGCTCAGAGACTATCTCCCAAGGAACCTGGACAGGAACCTGTGCGTTAGTTAGACTAATTATGCCAGTAACGATGATCCCATTAGAAGGAGATTCTTTAAATCTGCTTAGTTCAGCGTCATCCAGCAGAGGTAAATTGCACAGAAGACGTACACCGCGTTCCACATTATTATGCAAATTACACTTTGCTCAGATTTTCCTAAATAGTAATGCACAGTCAGTCAGTATCATTTTCAAGTCATCAACTGTTAGAGTATAAGTCAAATTCTATTGAACAAACCTCCTAATGATAACTGTATTTTTTTCAAAAATAAAAAACTCAAAATGCAGTGTTCCAAATTATTATGCAGAATTTCAGAGTTTCAAGATATTTTATAGGTTGTAAAGAACAAAAAATTGTCATTTGTTGAATTTGCAGCATTAGGAGGTCATATTTACTGAAATCAAGAAAAGTTTGAATCAAAAACATCTTAACAGGTCAAGTTACATGTTAACATAGGACCCCTTCTTTGATATCAACTTCACAATTCTTGCATCCATTGAACTTGTGAGTTCTTTGATAGTTTCTGCTTTAATGTCTTTGCAGGATGCCATAATAGCCTCCCAGAGCACCTGCTTGGATGTGAACTGCCTTCCACCCACATAGATCTTTTGCTTGATGATGCTCCAAAGGTTCTCAATAGGGTTAAGGTCAGGGGAAGATGGGGGCCACACCATGAGTTTCTCTCCTTTTATGCCCATAGCAGCCAATGCCCCAGAGGTATTCTTTGCAGCATGACATGATGCATTGTCATACATGAATATGATTTTGCTACGGAAGGCACGGTTCTTCTTTTTGTACCACAGAAGAAAGTGGTCAGTCAGAAACTCTACATACTTTGCCGAGGTCATTTTCACACCGTCGGGGACCCTGAAGGGGCCTACCAGCTCTCTCCCCATGATTCCGGCCCAAAACATGACTCCGCCACCTCCTTGTTGACGTCTCAGCCTTGTTGGGACATGGTGGCCATTCACCAACCATCCACTACTCCATCCATCAGGACCATCAAGGGTTGCACGGCACTCATCCGTAAACAAAACAGTTTGAAAGTTAGTCTTCATGTAATCCTGAGCCCACTGCAACCTTTTTTGCTTGTGAGCTTGGTTTAGGGGTGGCCGAATAACAGGTTTAAGGACACTTGCAAACCTCTTGAGCATCCTACATCTTGAAGTTCACGAGACTCCAGAGGCACCAGCGGCTTCAAACACCTGTTTGCTGCTATTCAATGGCATTTTAGTGGCTGCTCTCTTAACCCTACGCATTTGTTTGGCAGAAATCTTCCTTATTTTGCCTTTGTCTGAACGAACCCGCTTGTGCTGTGAATCGGTGACAAATTTCTTCACCGTCCGATGATCACGCGCAATTCTTTTGGAAATATCCAATGTTGTGATACCTTGACCAAGGTATTGCACTATTTGCCGCTTTTCAGCAGCAGAGAGATCCTTTTTCTTCCCCATTTTGCCTGAAACATGTAGCTTGCTTAATAATGTGGAACATCCTTCTTAAGTAGTTTTCCTTTGATTGGGCTCACCTGGCAAACTAATTATTATTATTATTACTATTTGGATGATTTCAATCATCCAAATAGCCCTGAGACACAATACCATCCATGAGTTTCATTGAAAAACCCAAAAATTAATGTTTATGACCCTTAAATACAATTTGCCTAATAATGTGGAACGCGGTGTAGAAATATTATGTCTGCCTCATTCGATAGCCATGTTTACTTGGACAGCATCGGAGTACCCAGAGGAGTGCCAGATGAATTCAAGGCTCGGAATCAAATAGCTGCTGGATTTGAATCTATTTTCATATGGCCCACAATGAATAAAAACGTAGATTGGATCAATTACATTTATTATAATCAGCAGAGATTTGTTAATTACAGCAGGGATGCAATCAAGGGGATACTGGAACAATTAGAAAAAACGTCTCTTATGACTTTTCAAAATAGAATGGCTTTGGACATGTTGCTCGCTGAGAAGGGTGGGGTATGCAAAATGTTTGGGTTAATGTGTTGCACGTTCATTCCAAACAACACTGCCCCCGATGGTTCAGTGTCCAGGGCATTAGCAGGGCGTACCTCACGTAGCAAAGAATTAGCTGAGAATTCCGGAGTGGACAACGAGTTCACAAGCTTCATAGAAAGATGGTTCGGTAAGTATAAACAATTGTTCCTTTCAGTTATTACTGCAGTGGGTATTATGATAGCAATTTTAGTACTCTGTGGATATTGCTGTGTCCCATGCCTAAGAACTTTAATAACCCAATTGATTTCCACTGCTCTGACCAGGGAGGACCAGCGGTTGATGATGCCGCTGATGGTTCCCGAAGTAGAAGTGGAGGTGGAAGAGCAGAGCTTGGGTGATGTCTTGCTCCGTTCACCCCCACCCCAGAGTATTATGATATGGTGAAGAAAATGGAAAAAGGAAGTTGAAAGACGGATTGTGGAAGTTGAAGGAAGGGTTAGTGGTGGCGTTGAGAGGAGATTTGGGGAGAGAAAGCATTAAGAAAGGAGAAATTAAATGAGAAAGAAACTGTGAGAAGTGATTAATGAAAAACTGTATTAACATGTGATGTGATTCCCTGAGACAGAGATCCTGTGCAGCAGAGCCCAGCTCGGAGACCTCTCCATGCTTTGTGACTGTCTTTCACAGCTACATTTGTCACTTCATCACCGACCTCCATCATGCCTCTGTCAGTACGAGAAGGCTTCACCATCAGACCAGAGACTCCAGGTGTCACATCAGAGAGCTGCGACCCTCTGGGTGCAGGTAGTATGAAGGAGTATCATACAACTCTAGTAATAGAACAACACATTGAGGTTTGAGTTTAAATGATCATGATGCAGTTTTTAAACCTGTTCTGATCTTTTTTCGAGATTACTGGAGCTGGAGATGGTGGAAGCAAGGAAAATGGAGTCAGATGAACGAGGAGACGGAGGCTGCGGTCGAATAGTCCAATAATTACCTCCTAACGTCTAACCCTAAGCACTTTTCCTTAACCTCTGTGGAAAACGTCACAGGGTTAAGTAAAGATGGGAAGGAGAATTCATAAGGAGTTAGGAGAAGACAACCGCGGTGTTTGGCAAATCCGACTCCACTTTCACTAAGCGACGTAGTTATGACGCGACGGCTGGCGCATGTTTGTGACGTCCTGTCTGCAGCGGTGAAACTACAATGTTCCGAAGATGGACTACAAAAAGCACAGTTTAGATACTTCGTCCGTCTTCTTACAGTGTTGTGTCATAACGACATAAACAACCTGGTTCATAGTATTACTTTATTAACAAGGTTGGAATAGAAATGAACGAAGGAATATGTAAGTGAAACCAACGTATTTTTCACAGAGTACAAAGCTACTAAACTGTCTATTTGTTCAGTTTCAAACATGCTGATTTAAATACGTTATCACGCAAACGATGTGTGTCATATATGTGTGTCTCATATCCTGTTATGTTGTTATGGTTTATTTACATGCAGATTATAATCTGATCATAAAAATATGCAGACAACAGTTTATGAAACACCACACAACTCGTGTTGACTTGATATGTTTTATTGTAATGTGACAAAATAGTTGATTAAAAAGATGATAATCAGAAACATGACTCAGACTGAAGAGCTCGTCCAGTTTAACTCTTTAATTAAAGCTTCTGTAACTGAAGTCAAATAAAATAAAAGAGTGAGGCTGAAGCTGCAGTTCAACACCAGAGAGAATAACAAATACGTCAGTTTCATCACTTTACAGCAGTTTTCAGCAACGTAACGTTTGTAGTTTGCCAGCAGGTTTAACAGATTATTGAAAGTATTTCCAAGTTATGGCAACGGTTATTTACATGATCTGCGTTTCTCGGTCATGATCGTTTGTTTTCGTGAACGGCCGAATGATACGTCACTTTAAATGTTGCCGCCGCAAGGAATTGTGGGTCGGCATTATCTCCTCTCCTTTCGCAAAGGAAGGTCCAGTGGTTCCTATGCTAAAGGAGCTAAATTAGGAAGCATTGAAGCTCCTTTCCTTTGCGTTTGGACAATTCGACCGGCACTTATCATGGCGGCCACTTAGGTACTTCCGGGTCATTTCACTCGGTTAGGAAGGTTCCTAACCAAAATGGACTATTCGACCGCAGCCGGAGATCGGGAGCAGATGATGGAGAAGTGAAGCGCCTCCCCTCACAGTACGTGAGGGGAGGCGGAGACTTGGAGATGCCTAAGAAGAGCCGGGTATCAGGGTTTACACGAAATGCACAGTGAGACACTCACCAGCACCCCCAAGAACATTAGAGACACACGTAGACAGATATGCAGACATATAATACACATAACTGTTCCTGATTTTAAGATTTTTTACCTGTGTGATGAATAGAACCACACTGATATATATTGAAACCGTATGTTTTATACGGTTTAGAGAGGGAGGGAATTCTTTTCTTCCACAGGATTATGACACATGAATGTATTAAGATGTATGCACTGTGGGTGATGAATAAATAATTACTGATGTTTATACTATGGTATAGTATAAAGAGAGGGACTGAAGGTTTTTTTTAGAGTTTAGTTAGTCAAATTTGGACTTATAAAATGTAAAAGGAAATTGTTTATGTGTACATTACAATGCATGACATATGATAATTAATAAGGGATATTATTATGAAGGATTTGTAATTGTATGCATATGAAGGTCACTTTTATTACTGTATAATGATTCAGATGTGAAAGGATTTTAAAATAGATTTGAAACAAGATGAATGATTGTAGTATTGTGTACTGAGGGTCACACTGTACTGAGAGTGCAGAGGTCATTTACACACAGGCCGTGGTTGTTTTTTTACAAGGGAGCATTTGGTTTTAAGAACAAAGGGGACTGGACTACCTGTGGTCTGGGGGAATCTCCCCCCTGATCTTAGGAACAGGATGGGGATTCGATTTGCATTTCAACCAGCAGAGGTGAAGAGTTTTCTGTGGGAGGATGACTGTAGCTGAAATAAGATTCTCATCAGCTGTAACAGGTAGAACTGAATAACAATTCCTTCTAGGTAAAATATTTGTTAGTAAACACAGGAGGGCGGAGTGAGGACTTCAGGTACCGGAAAACATGAGTGTTATGGAGCCATTTTCAAAACCTGCGCCAAAGAGAGACTCCGCCCCTGTGGGACGTTTAGCCAATCGCATGCCGTAGATTTGAACCAATGAGGCGAATGAGCCCAAAATGCTGGGATGTTAAAACCAGATTGTAGATTCCTGTGCGAGGTCTTTGAGCTGAAGCGAGACAGGAACGGTCTGTGGAGCGGAAGCTCGGAGACCCTCAGCTGAGTATATGTACACTTTATCATCATTTGAACTTTAATTAAACCGTTTGTTATAACTCTTTGATTTCTCTATTTCTTCCCTGCCATGAGCACCCGAATTCTAAGAATATTCTTTAATAGCATACGGATTTCAACTTGGACGTCGAAAAAGAGTCGACTCCGGTAGCTCCAACGAGCGTCCCTTTGTCCTATTTAAACTCTATATATACGTTTTACCTAGATCCCTACCAGCGGACACTTATTATCTTTCCCTATGAAAAAAACATGGGAATATGTGTGATCAGGAACAATTTTAAAACTATTTCTAAACTATGGGTAGAGGCTTATTCTGCTGTTGACAACTAAATTTAGTTTAGCCAATCACAGACATTTTATTCATTTGAACAAAAGGTTGTCTGCTCACCTGTTCTCTATGAGGATCCTCTCGTTGTCAAATGCCAAACAGCCGCCAGCCCTCGGCTGGAGTCCGGGAAACGGACGTCACAGCTCTTTCCTTTATCCAGGTCAACCAACCGACGTCGGGGTCACCACTGTTAATGCGTAATAATTATTGGATGCCTGGTGTAGCGTCCGGAAGAACTTAGTCAAACAACTTCTCTCGTTCTCTGAATTTATTTTCCTTGATCACAAGTAGAGTAACAAGCGCTGCAATCGCGATAGCAGGGAGTCGTCCAGTCAACACGCAGGTTGACCGTCCAAAAACACCCCGAACAGCCGGAAGTTCGGCTCTTTAATACACGTTTTTCCGTCATGAATATCTAACATTTCTATTGGCTCTAACCTTTCTAAGAGGAGGAGAATCGCGTCCTCATCTTTTCTCACAAGACTGGAACACAACGACCAGTCTGCTTCCATAATGTCAATATACTGATAAACAGTTGTGGGTGTTGAAGTGCCCAGGCGTGTGACTAACTTCCCTTGAGAACTGGACATTTCATAGACACAACCAACTCCAGCTGCATAGCTGTGTTATACTGACCTCGCTAACCTGAACTTTAATAGACATGAAGAGTAATGCAGAATATAAGGATTTATATTATCAACAGGTTCTGCATACGTTCAGCTAAAGACACCATTTAAAAATGTTGACAAAACCTTCAGCTATTATTCTATAGTTTCATATTTTTGATATCTTTAATAGTTTTTTAACTGTCAGCGTTTTTGTTTTATGCTTTTTTTCGACCTTTTCTGCGTTTAACATGGGTGTGTATTGTGCAGCTCAGAGTGGGTGATGTCACAGCTAGAGTGCACAGAGATCACATCTACTCCACAATGCTAACTTTTTGGGCATAATTTATACATCAAAACGTTGGAAATCTTGTCTTACTTCGTAAAATTGGGTCGATTTGAATCCAACAGATTCAGACGTGTTTAAATCACACTATAAGTGAGAGGTGGTCCTCCTCCTTCCTCCATTCCCTCCCATGTTAAATCTCCCTGATAAAATGTCTCCCACAGACAATCGCTGATTTTGAAATCGCAACTAGAGACACATTGTGGGTCTGTAGGTTACACAAACAACCTCCACGCGTTCACAAGAGTCTTATCTCTCAGAAAGTATCATTATGTTGGCGTCTTGCCTTTGAAGTTCTTGAAATATTAAGCTTTTTATGAAAAAAAATGAATGCATTGAAGTCTATGGAGGTCATCTTCAAAGCAAAAACTCAGTCTGTCACTCATGACACAGGTGCATCAAATTAGCTAATCAGTGCAGCTTCACACACTCAAATTGCTATATCATACAAAGAGATGACACACACAGAATAACTGTGTGCTCTTAGTGGAGAGGAAGAAAAGTGAATTTGATGCCAGATACACACACACACACACACACACACACAGCGAGACAGACACACACACAAACACACTGGGAAACTTCGTCACACAGGAGACGCTCTCTCCTGTGTGACGAAGTATCATGATAAGTGGGCGGGCTTTAACCAGCATGCAGTTCGCTGGTGTAATTTTATAAATGTGAAACCATGACTGAACATTTGTCACATAATTAGCGCCCGCTGCACTCTCAGCTTTATTCTGTGAAAATTAAATGATGCTCTCTGTTAAGAGTGACAATACACCATGGGTATGAGGTGTATGACAAATTCATACCTGCATTCCCCTTGGTCCTAAGTCCTTCCACGTTAGTTTCTTAACACCCTACCAACCCTCCATCTTTCTCTCTCTGTCCACCTCTAACAACTCTCCGTCTCTCTCCCCCTCTGTCTCTCTCTATCCCTCTCTCCCCTCCTCTATCTGTCCTCCCTCCCTCTCTCTTTGTCTGTCTCTCTTTCCCTCCTTCTCTCCCTCTCTTTCTATACCTCTCTTGTCCTATACCTCTCTCACTACCTCTTTTACCTTTCTTTCTCTCTCTTCTGTTTCACTCTCTCCTTCTCTCTTTCTATACCTCTCTCGTTCAATTTATATATCTTCTTCTATTTCTTCCATACGTATTTTTTATCTCTTCTCCTTCATATATTCAGCTACAGAAACCGCTCAGCTATTAAGATGTTCAGCTCCTTAAGGACACGATGGCAATGACCTTTTCATATTTCTGACTTTTCCAATTTTTGAATTATTAAGCTTTTTATGAAAATTAAAATGAATGGGATCCAATGGAGGAAATCTTCAAATCCACTTCAACTTCAAGAGCTTACAGGCAGTGGCGGCTGGTGACATTTTTTTGGGGGGGGCGCAGTTGGGCGGCGCGGTTTAAATAGCACTCCACAATGAGAAGAAAAGAGGTTTGGAGTAGAATATTCTAAAAAACAAAGCTTTATTTCAAGAAAACACAGTGCTCAACACTGTCCAATAACAACTATCAACAAACTGTAACTTTGGGCATGAGAGGTTCAGAGCAGAATGGTTTAAGAAACATTCAATGTGGTGGCCAGAGCAACTTCAGGGAATACATTGACGTAGCATTCAAACTGGGGGCCCTGCAGTAAGGTGGCACTGGTGAGGTGGTCTTTGAAGGCAAAGCGTTCCCTGGTGTGTCCAAGTATGGTGTCACAAACTTACAGATAAATATATAGAGAGAGACAGAGACAGATAAGTTGTGGGGAAATATCTACTACAAACAGGCTTCATACTACAGACAAAAAACTATGTTTTGTGTGTCTTGATGGCTCAGCAACATAGACAAAAGGCCAGGAGCCACCTTGATGGCTGTAGCTATGACACACACACACACACACACACACACACACACACACACACACACACACACACACACTAACTTGTTGGGGGTTGAATTGGTATTTTAGATAAAGTTATAGCCTGATATGATATCCACCCAAATCTAACAATGTCCAACATGTGTTCTGCTGTGGGAAAGATAAAACATTAAACTCTAACACAGGCATCTGCTGATTTTGACACTCACTTCTGCAGCAATCCTTCAAGCTCATCTTCCTTCACAGCCCGGCGCTTCCTCGGCTGCTCAGAGCCACTGCACACTGAGCCTCCAGCTAGCAGCTCCGGTTAGCATGTAGCTAGGTGCATGTAGCTTCACTGCTTTGCTGCTGAATATTTAAATCCGGACGTTCGGGTCCCAACTCTTTCAGCCTCTTCAACATCTGATCGTGGATTGAAAGGTGTTTCGCGTAGAGATACCACAGAGTTTTCAGTCGCCATACTAACATAATCAAAGTCTCTGCTAGCTATGTTGCTCGCGTAGCTACGTGGGAGCTATATGGGATGTGAGGGAATGATAAAGGTCTCTGATTCGACGAATAGTCCAACCACGTTGCAATAAGAAACGATGTCATTGGCTAGGGCGCAGATTAGTGCGCCCGAAGATTCACGTTTCATCCGCCAATGAGAAGCTGTCCTTGCCGTCACGCTGGTGAAATGTTTGTTAGCTTTCCATAGACACACATTTGGCCGGCGCCCCGAGAGGGGAGGGGCTTTTCTCAGTAATGATGAATGGCGATATATTATATTTAACTTAAGTGGTTGTTGACAGGGGCTTACGGTCTCCCACACACATTTAGCGCGTCAACACGGTATATTTCTTATTTAAATTATTTGATATATAATGTTTTTTGACAGTATATATTATATTTTTTTTTTCATCGCAAAATTTTAGGAGGGGCGGCGCCCTAGCGCCCTCTATTGACGCACCGCCACTGCTTACAGGTTCTGCATACGTTCAGCTATAGACACCTTTTAAACGTTCAAATGTTGACAAAACCTTCAGCTATTATTCTATAATTTCATATTTTTTATATTCAGCTATATTCAGCTATCTTTTCAAATATTTAAGCTTTAAGCTTCAGCTTTTAGCATTCCAACGCATTTTCAGCAGGAAATGCAATTTCTAGTTTTATTCTCCATCTTCCCCCTAAACTTTGACGCGTATCTCCTCTGGCCAACTGCTCCATCAACCTCCATGTTAAATCGGACCACAATTTTCTCTCATGACACAAACGTGAGCACTTTATAAACTGAAGTTACGCTCTCATTTCTAAATCCTTACAAATATTTAAGTAGACGGAAACGTTCTCAGAAGTCTTGTGCTTCTCATGATTACGTTATTTTCGCGATGTGATTCACGGTTGTCTGTCTAATACAATAGTTTGAAAGTTAGTTTTCTCATTAATTCTCATTGCGCGTGTTAATACGGTCGCGTGCACTTTCGCGTGTGTGTGCGTGTGTGTATGTCACTTTGAATCAGGACTAACAGCTCCACTGACGCTCACGTTTACATTATTAAGTCCTGAAAAATATTCAAGCATATCAGTGCGATCGGTTGCTTCTTTCCTCTCTGGTGAATGTACTATATTGGAGATTTGAGCAAATCTGGGGTTTAACAGATGGTTTGGTAGAAAATCTGCACACACAAATGACTTGGAGATATTCAGTCGAAGGCATTGTAACGCCTCCTGTCTGTCTACCTGTCTGTCTTTCTGTCTTCCCTTTCAACATAAAACCCCATGAATTAACTGTATCTTAACATAAAGCTCAAATGAGGATTATTGTATTAAATAGAAAACAAATACACAATTGTACACAATATTTTTTTATGTAATCACGTGATATGTTGCAGCAAAGTGCTGTCCCATTCATATTTACACCATCAAGCCCTCACAGCTAATGTTGGCATATATATATATATATATAATGTACCTCAATAACCTCAATAACACATCTCACTACCGGTAATGTATATATATTGAGACGTCTTATGGCAGTAGTAGCCACACTTTCAAAATTTCTTGCGAAATTTTCTAGTTTTATTTATATTACTTGATTGTTTTTACTATGTGTCTCTCTTGTATGCAAGGCTGCTGTAATCCTGCAATTTCCCCACTGCAGGACTAATAAAGGATTATCAGACCCATGAACAAACTAACCAATTGGACCTCAAAAGTGAATAAAAGACTGTATAAAGTGTATTTACCTTTTGCACATGATGTAATCATTATCATGGATGCACGTTGAATATTTGATGTATCTTGTTTTGCAGCCAGCATATGCAATTAGGGGCTGGAAATGTAAGAGCCATAATAGACTTAATAAGATGTGTTTAGTGAAAAAATTTTTTTTGAAATGCTCCACTACGTCATGGCCTATATCCCTCAGTTGAGGTTAACCTTTTTACCCCACGTCCATTATCGGACAAGGAAAGAGGAATATAAGTCAAGTGACATTTCCTAAAGGATCTCCAGAACCACAACGTTGATTAACTTCATTTAAATTGCTGAAATACAGTGAAGCCTTGTGGAAAGAGTTATATGCGAACAGAACAAATTAAACTTACCGTTAAGCTTATGTAATTACATAAACCCTGTAACCTCGGCGTCACTTTCGCGCGCGGCCGTAACATTTCACTAGATCGTTAATAAGTATTTCAATAAAAGACACTTCTTCGTAACCCTACGAGCTTGTATGAGTCTAATAAAGTATGATAGATCCTTGTGTGTAGTATATTAGTACCTGAAAAATAAACATGCGGCCGGACTGTTTTTTTTCTACTCTCTTCGACTTGTTCCACTCTGGAGGCTTCCGTGATCGTGGGAGGTTTTTTAAAACGCGTCACACGTCTTAAGCAGAAATTTATGCAAATGTTAATAAATTAAAATGTGCATGCCCCAAACCAATGGTGTTTAGATATAAAGGTTAACTTTTACATGTTTTAACCGAAAGACACAGTCTAAAATCCATGGTAACTCCCCAAGGCTTTGTTTTATTGTGATGTTTCCGATTCTTTATGTCATTATCTTTACAAAGAGGGGTCTTACAACTCTGTAGGTTGTTGTTTAGGCCTTGAAGCATGCATCTGGAAAAACTCGGGGGCGGCTCGAGAAGGCATTTTTGTGGAAATCTTGCTCATATCATGCTGGATGTTCATAGTCAAAATATGTTATAAAAGTGATTTTTTTGAGAATATACATTTTCTTCATGAATAAATTCTGAAAAAAATGATATAAAATGACACAAGTATTAGAACTCATTTGGGGTTCATACAACTACTTGAACAGACCTCACTAAGGCCTCTAGAAGGTCTTCTCCCCCCTAGGGGGGGAATCGGGGATCAGTCTGCGGAGCAAGACAGTTTTTTGACTGTTGTGCCCAGTTGAGCACTGAATGAATCTTGTAACTTTATTTTTGTTGAGTAAACCTTTTAAAATGAAGTTACTGTCTCTGAAGACTCATTACGCGTCAAGTTCATTGCCCATACACAGACGTAACACAGTAGTGGTGATATGGATTACCGCTACAGCCAGGATCACGTCCATCTTTGAACCATCTTGAAGATGGATTCCACCAAGAAGGCGAATAAAGTTGTATTACAATATCACATACTCTGACAGCTGCTTCTGCACCACAGATGTGTTTTTATGCTCTCACATTAACATTTCAAATCGCTCTCTCTCCAGGTGACGAAGAAGTTCGCAAGTACTGTTATTGTTATCTGTACTGTCGTTCGTTTGATGAGTTCTCTTGGCAGCAGACAGGGGGGCAGGCAATGAGGGACTATTTATTTAATTTTAAGTTGAAGTGTAAACAACATTGTACGTTTCAATGCCTATATTTATTGTTTTATTCCGTGAAATGGTTTTAAATTGTATGTATAAACATAGTTCACATTTTGGAGAGATGCCAGAGTGATGGGGCTGTTGACTGTGATGCTTTTTTTGGTCATAGTCTCTATATGATAGATACAATAGTTTTGTGCAGTTGCTTTTACTAAACAACACACACTTGGACTCATTTTATAGACAAAAGAAGTAATCATGAAAATAATTGTTGTTAGAATAAAGTAAATACACATGAACAATTAAGAAAATGTGTTTCTTAAGAAACATTCAAACTTAACTTTATAACATTAACATTATCTTTCATAGACAAACATGAAAGCTATAGCCTTCTTACCTATATAACTATATTACCTATACTCCTGTTGACTCTTTAGTGTGAAGGTGAAACCAGGATTTCTTGGGGTTTTACAAATGTTCCACTAAATGGACAGCATGTTCCACCTATTTAAGTATTTCTTAAGACCGAATTAAGTATTATTAGTCCTCCTACTATATCATAGTCCATAACAAGACTATCGTAATCGTACTTTTTTTTCTTCAATAAATTAATTATTTTATGAGACAATATAATGTATGTTTAATGTATAACGAACGCTTACGTCATTCATTCATTAAATGCATCCGCATCAAAAGAGCATCGCGTTTTATTCCTGAAACAGTATTTTTATCTCTTGACAGGGGTTTGTAATGGTATTGGAAATATTTGAAAATCCTTTGATCGTAACATCCAGACGTCCAAAAAAAGTCCAGTGGACTTGGTTCAGCCCTGGGGGTTACAGGAAGTTGTAGCTGCCATGTTTAGCTGCTTTGTTGTAGATCCCTTGTAGGTTTCCTGCAGATTTTAGCCTAAGTGTTGCAATGGAACCGAGCTGGAGTACGTTTTTATTCCAAGTAAGTAGCACGATACAACACTAGTCTGAGAAACGCACACGCGTTTTCGAAATGCCGTAAATGTTGTTGCCAGATGTTTTCATTTCACTTTTTGAAATGCATTAGTTAGCCAAGCAAAACAAAGGTGTCGCGTTAGCCTGCTAGCTAGCTTCGCTGTAGCTAACTGCTAACTAGCTTTATGGAACCCAAGACCTTCGGCTGCGTCTGGTCTACGGAGAATCGCCAAGGCCTCGGGGGTTTCGGGTGAATGTCCTGAACTCTAGATCCCAGCACAGTGCGATGTTTGTCTCTATTCACTCAAAATCGACGTGAAGCTCATTTCTGCTGTTGATGCGCGCGCGTTAGCAAATTAGCTAGTAGGTCGAGCTACTGCTGTTGTCTTTCGGTTTGCTAAGCTAATTGGCTAACTCTGGTACTTTTCTTGTCTGTATTACAGCACTCGGAGCCTCAAAGGTGTTGACTTATTGTAAGTCTGACATGTAATTCTGAAGATAAAGTAAGGTAACTGCAGGGGTCTTAATGGCGTTAGCTTCCAGCAGTATGCCACAGCCGCCTGGCAACTACAAACTGGCTAACGCTAACAGTGAATTGGAGGGTTCCTAGCACGCGGACAGCAGCCACTATAAACCACACTAAAGACTACACGTATGGCCACGGTTTGCAAGAATGCAAATGTCGTTACCGGTTAAGTCCCCGCTGAGCCGACACCTCGGTACGCCAGCCACCATGTGAAGTTACACGTTTGATGTGGCCTTTTGTGTTTAACGTTGTAAAGGATGTGCAACATGTCTTAAGAACTTTTCTAAATCACGGGAAGTCTCTCGCTTGTCGTCATGCACGGCGCGTTACCGGAGGTCCGTCATGAAGGCTGCATGCTATAGCGCTGCGAACAAGTTCACTATATACCAAACTATAGGAGGCGTTTACTCGACCTCCTCAAATATCTACGTATTTGGTAAGTAAGTCCGTTTTTAATTTGTATTTGTGTTGATACAGTTAAGTACAGTAACGTTAGCTGCTCTGCGTATTGACAATATAATACACGGGATTACATGTATTGCATTTGACGACGACATCATTCGATATGGTGATGCCAGCATGTTGCAGTTCTCTGGAAGTCATACACATCTCAGCAATAAGCAGTGAGCGGTGAGATCAGAATGTGTTACAATGTGTCATCACTGAGCATCAACACTGTTTCAGTGTATCCATGAAAATAACACCAAGCCTAACCTCGCTGGTGGCGTTTTATACGTCATCTTATCACTGACACTATTATTATTGAAATTATGATAAAAAAAAACAGGCTGATGTTTTTTTTTATATACAGTTATCTTCTGCTTTTGTTTGGAGATTGGCTAAATTTAATTGCTGAAATAACTAGTTTTTGTAAGCCTGATCTCATCTTCAGTTAAATGCCATAAGTAAGGGAAGATTAAAAGGGGGCTCTTTTATTTTGAGGAAACAGTGAATATTTTGCCATGAACGAATGCCAAAATTTGATGGGCTTTGTGGTATATCCCAATTTTTTTGAAGAAGTTGTCTTAATCTTAAGGATTTGGCTGTCACTATTGTTACAACTATTGTGTTGGTTATTCTTTAATGCTGATGGCTTGTTTGACCTTTTAAATTCCATGCAATATATCACTTGCTGACAGCAAGACAAAAGTTGTTTTAAGCTCGTTTCTTGTAAGTATTCCCTTTTTAAACTAGAGTTTCGTGTCCTGCCTCGTGTTCCAAATGATCCACTGGCCAGGGGTGGGGGGGGGGAATCGATACATCATAGTATCGCGATATTTTGCGTGGCGATATTGTATCGATACACGGAAGCCGAGTATCGGTCTTTTATTATTATATCAATTATACACTTTTTGGTCCTAGAATAATAAAATCAATTTCTTTTTCAGTCCACTAGATGGTGCTTTGTTGTTCTGAGGTCAGCAGAGGTCCCGGGTCAGAGTGATCGGTAGGAAGTTGGTCAAAACTAAAATGGAGACACCGGAGAAAGAAATTAGAAATGCGCCGTCCGCGTTTAAATCGAACGTCTGGACTTCCTGTCACTCGTAGCGCTGCTAGTGGTTATTTTCATGGTGGACGGCGGAAATGATAACAGTTTGCACGGAGATAAGCCCCGCCGACCCGAATGACGCATCTGTAGACTGTAATACAAACTGTTCAGTTCGTCAGGTGCAACATTTATGACAGTTGGTCAGTTTGTCCCATTTTTGCTGCAATACAAATTATTGAAGTGAGATGAACAGACTGAAAACATATGATTGACAAAGGTTTTTCTTTAGTATCGGAACTTAAGTTTTGTGATAGTATCGTGGGACCTCTGGTGATTCCCACCCCTACTGGCCAGTCCCTATTGTATCAAAAATATGACTTATTGGATTGTAAACCATTGCCCTTTTCCAAAAAGTATTTTTCCAGTAACAATCTGTAAAATAAAAATTTATTTCGCACTTCCGACTGTTAAGTCTGAGTGCAGGACACTGGTGTACAGCCCATAGACACTCACAGTGGTTGGTATCCGGATGCTTCAGTTGCCATGGTGTTTGTGATACTCTGCTCACTGCTAAAGAGATGCGTCTGGTAGTGGTCACGGTTTGTGATTGGGACAGTTTGGTTCAATAGCAGACATGGCCAGAGTACCTAGACTTGGTGTGTAAGAGACAAGGAGACTATTGGGGGTTTATTATGAAAGGTCCCCTTGGTTCACCTCATGTGATGAAGCATCAAACGAGGCAGCATTGCAATTAACTTGTTATTGTTCTCTCAGCATTGTAATGATTTTGGCGGTTTGAAGGGGTTGGGGTTCCTGTCATGCTGTGGTACTCTGAGGAAGGCCCAGTTTATATCCTAACCCCTGCCGTATGTATATATGATTATTTCTGTTTTGTGCCCTTATGACAGAACAAACATATTTAGCAGCACAATGTTAGCTAAGCAATAAGCAAATCCCATAAAGCAAGAAATCTAAAGCAAATGTAGTTTAGTTTTTAGTAAGAAGTGGTGTCATCTGAGGTTTGTGAGGAGACAATTGAAAGGCTGTATAATACGGCATCACTCAGGGATTTTTACAGGCATTCTAGCATTATATCAAATGAGACGGTCATGGTAAAATTATCAAAACAATGACTAGTTTAGTTTTATTTGTACTATTTCTTGTTAATTTCCATCCCCCTCACTCTTTTTCAGTACTTTTTATCTTAGAAGGGACCTCACCCGTCAAAACAGATTTGTATCAAAATCGTCAGAGCAGCGCAATAGAACAGCAGGCTGCTGTGGGGAGGGGGGGAGAGAGAGGGAGAGAGAGAGAGACTCTGTCTTTTACTTGCATACACATATGGCAGGAGAAATGCTAATTGCAGTAATGATTCTTGTCTGCTACAGTGTGGTGGATATAAAAGCCAGTTGACACCCTGTGACGGCCCCCAGCTCTCTCAACCACGCTAAAACACATAGCGTGGCCGCCTTCACTAAGGACAGGGCCCCCCCTGAAAAAAAGTGCACCAGTGCTTGGATGTTTGTCATTCATATAAGAACACAGTGGGGAAAAAAGCGGCACTCGGGATCCTGGCTGCCTGAGACCACAACCCCCCTCCTGGCTGACTGGGATGGGATGCTTGGCTGAACCTGAAAAGCCATGGGTCAGGTCTTTAACCCTGCTCAATGCTGATTACAGAGAAGAACAAGGCTGTCTCAATCACCACATCTCTGGCTTGACCTGTTGTAAAGTTGGTGGTTACAACGTGAATCTCTGCTTTCTCCCTGGCCAAAATATTCATACAAGCCCCCACCGTCTGTCCGTCCTATCCCATTGGGAGTACGCCATGACCAATTGGACAATGCCTGCCAGCAGCTGCAGACTTAAGATGTCCTCCGTACTTTTATTTTTTACTGCTCTTGGTTTTTTTTTTTGTGCCTGTCATTGCTTTATTGAATTGAGCAGCACATTGTTAAATGATTTATTGTCTTCAATATTTTAGTTATTTTGGCATTTCAAACTTTCAGATGCAAAATGTTCTAATTGTATGTATCCTTCTGCAGAACACCTGCTCCACCATCCTTCCCAAACCAATTTAGTTGCGATTTGGAGGTAATTGCACGGGTGAAAGCCCGCTGAATGAATCAATGCTGAACTGCTTCTAGGTCACTGTCGCATAATCATTCCAGTTATTCAAATGATGAAGGGGACAGAATGTGTTTGTCATGTTTCTTAATGCTCAGAAGCAGCTAATGTATGGATTATGTTTTTTAAAGTTGTATGATGTAATAAGGTACTGGTATATAAAGTACACCTGTCGGCATGGGCCGATATGAAATTGTTCTGTTCTATTGTGATTCCCAATATTATCCTACTAATCATCAAATTGTTTAAAACTCAAAATAGTACTAAAACATAATTTAAACTCCCTATACCTTCGTTACATTTGATTCCATCACAGATCTTGTTTTAATAAACATAGTTTTCAGTGAAAAACCATAGCGAACATCATAAAGGACTCTCTGCATGAATAAAAAATAGGGTGAGCTTGTTCTCTTTTTGGATAATTCTTGTATTAAGAAAACAACTCGTATTAGACGCTGTTCACTCTAATTGCAGAGCGTCAGACAGGTGGCTGTGGAGGTGCTGACTTTCTGACCACTGATACTTCCATCTGTCCCCTTTGTGATTTTAGATATATTAGCATATCCTAACTATGTACCCCTTTCCTTGAGAATGTATGCTCTACCCATCAGGGTTTGACTTTAAGCCTTTTCTTTGGGGAAGTCGCTGAGATGTTTTGGTCGATAGCCAAACTTCCTTGTCAGAAATACAACGTAGGCCTATAAAACAAAAAGAATGCAATCAATAGCGATTACATTGTTGTAAGTAGTAGCGTTTCAGTGTTGCTGCTCGTAGCTTTGCTTGGTCCTGAGCATCACATGACGTACAGAGCTGCGTCACACACCCACGTCGTGGCTGCTCACGGTCACAATATGGTCACAGGAAAATACCGTCGGGTTCATTCAAAAAAAATAAACTGACTTTACTGTTGAGCAAGGCAGGCAAACTGTAGCTTGCTACATGTTCTCTTGGAAAAGTAAGTTGACAAGAAACTTGACTGAATGAAGTTGTTTGAAGAAGATATTCTCAAATGTTTTGTTGATCCAAGCTAGGGTTTCAAAGGGGCGGAAATTTTCCGGAAAGTTTCCACGGGAATTTTGGGAATTAAAAAAAGAAATGTGCCTACGTTTTTTTGCTAAAGCATACAACAGGGGACTTAAATGTAGTTGAGAACAAGACTATGCACGCCTAGCTCAGCTGGACCCTGAATGCAGCTGGTTGGGAACATTGTCTGCCATGAAACAAACGTAAACATAAAAAGTTCTGTTGTTTTTGAACGTCTTTGTCCTCAGTGTTGCGTCTGAACGTTTCAGCCCTATGCCTGGCAAGGTGAGAGCGCCGAGTTGTGTCCACACAAAAGTACACCATCACCTCGATTATTCGCGGCTTTCGGGGTCCATCAACATGCGCGAGTTGGGCAACGTATCACACTACAGTTCTACTCACAAAATGTAAAAAAAGTCAAAAATGTCATTTTTAAAAGTTGTATTATAAACGTTTGCATGCATGTCTGCTTATGACAAGGTAAATACAGTTCAATTACCCCAACATTTCCAGTTTATTCCTGATTTAGAAAAATCATACAAAATCTGTACATCTCCCGTTAATAGTTTCTGAAAGTTGTTTGTACTGTAAATAAAAGCAGGCAGTTTTAACAGGTTTTCATGACTAATTTGTGGTCAGTTTATCCAAATAGGGCCTGTTTGGCCCTGCCCTTGCTGAAGCATACTTAAAGCATTCATGCTCACTGCACTGTTGTTGAAGCTTTCTCTGAAACTCGGGAGGGCATTCAATCTAAAATAAACTGAGGATTAAAAAAAGTCGAGTTTAACCCATAAACCGTAGGTGTAACTGGCAAAAAGCCATAAACCCTGCAGAGAAAGCACCAGACCTTCATTTATCTGAGATATTTGATTGTAATGAACTGTAAACTCATATCCAAGCCTGTACAGGAACAAGTCTAGTATTAAATGCTTTATGAAGAAACAAAGGTTGTATATCCTGGAAACAATTTGATCTGGCGGCAAAATGTTTGCTCAAATGTAGATTTTTAAACCATTTAAAATGAATTGGCTGGCTTTGTATAGCCCTAGACATGTAAACAGTGCTTTTAATCAGTGAACTATTTGTAAGGATCATCGCGTATTCCCTGTGCCTCAAGTTACAAACCTT
Organism: Myoxocephalus aenaeus; assembly: GCA_038501785.1. NCBI lineage: Eukaryota > Metazoa > Chordata > Actinopteri > Perciformes > Cottidae > Myoxocephalus > Myoxocephalus aenaeus. The sequence continues at coordinate 277,317 of JBAMJR010000419.1, read as the reverse complement.
CAGAGGTGCGGGACCACGCGTCGGCCGTGACTACGTTGAGTTTTATACTCAAAGCTTAAGTGAACCAATGGTGTGAATAGTCTGCTTTTAAAATCCTACTTAATTGTTTATTTGAAAGTATGCATTGAGTTCAGTCACCTCTTTCATAATGTAGCACCTGGGTTTTGGTAGCCATCCCTATTCACAATGAATGCATTTTTTAGTGATCGGATCCTAGAAAGAATTAATGATTGGATTTTGTGCTTGTTTATTCAAAGTTTATTAATATTAATTGTGTCGCATTTTCACATTGCACTTAAATTGGACAAATAACTTATTGGTCCCAGCAATACACCCACCTAGTGTGAAGTAGATCAGATGAGCGGTTCTGGAAAGATGTGAATAACACACGTACCAGAGACAGAAATTCTTTACTTTTAGGATAATGTGCAATAGGCGGGCTGATATGGCCAAAATCATCTCTACCAAATAGGAATGTCGAAATTAACCGATTTTACGACAACAGCGGTTGTATATGTTAAGGATGAAAGAAGCTTTATTGATGGTGTCCCGGTTCCTACATTTCTGCCCTGTGAAAAGGGGAACCAACACTCCAGCCTTATATATCGTCAGTGTAGAATAATTTTGCATAATATAACCAGGGAGTCATGTGAACCGCAGATTACAGTTTTACGACAGTTTTACTGCCGATTGTCATAGGCCTAGAATACATTACATTCAGATTGGTGCTCTCTAGCTGCAGTCTGCTGATCATTTTACAATGAGTGGAAATTGGCAGGAGGTGCTGTTACTTTATTACAAAGTAATACACCATAATGTAACTAAAAAACATTTAGTTACATTATGGTACTTTATTACAAAATAATACACAATAATGTAACTAAAAATAATTTAGTTACATTATGGTGTGTTCAAGCGCCCTTCAGTTAAAATGAGAAATTTTTAAATCAAGATTGGTGTCAGAGGAAATATCACGGTATTTACAATTATCAACCAGAATAATCATACTATGCCTCTATCTAGCTAATGAATAACAAAATCTAGTAATACAATAAATTAATAACACAATTCAAATGATTGGGAAATAAAATATAGTATTTTTATTTATAAATCTTAACATTAGACATTTTAATTAATTAAAAATCAAATAAAAACTTAATTTTACATGATTATATTGAACACATGATAATGTTATAATTGACTTTCTTTGAATGGAGCATGAACGCACCACAATGTTAGTTCATAGGACCTCCTATAACAGCTAATGCTCTCCTGCCCATTTCAGCCTAAATGTAACATTAACCAGATGGTATATTTTTACTGAAGATTCTGCCGTAAAACTTTAAATCCACGGCTCACGTGACTCTGTCAATTTATATGAAACATGCTCCCACTGCCACATTCCTCATGATATAGCATGCTTCTGGTATTTAAATAGTCTATGAAATAACTACATGGTAAAGCCTGTTTCTCTATGCTCCTGTGTGTGGCTACACCAGGCATCCAATAATTAATGCGCATTAACAGTTAGTGCAAAATTAACTTAACAGTTGTAAGTGAAATTAAATGAATGTAGGCTTCAGCTATATATTATCTAAATAATTGGGGATAGCAAATGTAATCCAGCTGATGAATGCATTTTACAGGACGGGCTGCTAACATCAAGGCCCATTGGTCTGAATAAACCTCATGCATGTCCTACATAACCTCACTGGTTATTATAATCATTGTGTTGATTGTAGTAACCGAGGTTAGCTGAAGAGAGACGTTTTAGTCTTAGACCTGCGTTGTTCACATTCGGTGTCAACGCAGTGTGCTAACATCAAACATGTATTTGTCTGGGCTATCTGGTTGTGTGCACTGCTTCTCCAGAGTTTGTATTTGTTAACCGTTCAATTTATTTTAATTCAGTTTATTTTGTACTTCCCAAAATTCCAAATTTGCCTCAGAGGTTTTACGATGTGTACACATATGGCGTCCCTGTGTATGCAATAGAGGTACTGTTTCTCCATGTGGCCACAAGCTGTTACTGCATCTCTGCGTTCCGTGCACTCCAATATGCTGCAGAACATGCTTTCTGGCCCGTGTCTGGCTTGGCATTAGTAGTTTTAATGATTCGAGCTGGTGTGAGGAAGTTAAACGGGTCTTCATTCCCTCTTTAATATCTATTTTTGTATTGTTGTGAACACAGACGTGTTTGCTATTATTACCAAGACTCTTCCGGACCACCAAGTCTATTTTGTCCTGACACCGTTTCATAATGAACTGAAACTATTTCCATGCTCAGCGGATAGGCTGGTCTGGCTCCACAGTGGTGGACGGCGACCGGCTCCAGTTGGGCTTCTCTCCGGTCGGGTCGGCTGCACAGCTCCCTCTCCTGTCTTTAAAACAAGGAGCCCGTCTCATTTACGGTGCTTTGTCAGTGTCATCATCATTCATAATTAAGCAACCTAAAAAGTATGTATTAAAGCTCACGGTAGAAATACTAAAAAGTAAAAGTCCTGCATTTAAAATGTAGCTTAATTTAAGCAAAAGTAGAAAATTATTTGCATCGAAATCTTCGCCAATAGTAAAAGTATGCTCATTATATAGATGCCCATTTCAAATAATATACTCATAGTAGGCCTATATGATGTATTCATATGTTAATTACTTTAATGTTGGTGCTGGTAAAGGTGGAGCTCATTTAATTTTTTAGAAAGCATTAATGCCAATTTGTTAATCAATTTTTTTTTACTGCTTATCAACTGATAACATTGAGTACCCCTAATAGATCACATTTACTCTTTGTGGAGTTTCTCCACAAAGAATCATGCAAAAGCACCACTTTAAATCTTCTGATTACCAAAGATGGGCTAATTTCTTTCTTGGAAATATGTCATTCATTATTAAAAAGCCTAAAGAACAAGTAATGGAAACGAAAACGACCTGTTCGTCGCCGAATTGACTAAAAGCTGTTCGCCCTAGCGACTAGATTATGTGGAAACCAAGATACTTAAATGTAGTATATCTGCTTTCCTGGTAGCCAATACTTTAACACTATTGGTCTTTCAGCTGGTGTTTGTGGTTTGAGGATGTGTATTAACATCACTTTACATGGCTCTGTCTTTCTCATTACAGCAGGCCAACGAGGCTCTGCATCACCAGCACCAAATAGCCGGGAACAGTCTCTTGCCTTTGCTCAGTTCTGGAACTGAACCACCTGATCAGAAACCGGTGCTGCCCATTCTCTTGGACCAGAAACCCCCTGTCAGTGCTGCAGAACTTCTTAAAGACAATGTGGCTAGTGGTACTGGGGGAGGAGGTGGTGGGGGGCTTCCAGTTGCTGTGGTAAAAAAGGAGCCTAAATCGAAGACGCCATTCATCTGTGGCTACTGCAACAAGGCTTTCCGGGACAGCTACCACCTCCGGCGGCACGAGTCTTGCCACACTGGCATTAAGATGGTTTCGCGGCCTAAGAAGACACAAACAGCCCCCACCATGGTGCCGCTCATATCCACTGTACCACGTGAGAATAGTGGAATCCCGTCATACATTACTACTATAGCTGGTATCCTGACTACAGCCACCACGTCCACGTCCACAGGTACCAGCATCATGACCCCAATGCAACACCAACACCAACAGCAACACCAACAGCAACAGCAACACCAACACCAGCAGCAGCAACAGCAGCAGCAGCAGCAGCAGCAGCAAAGCATTCCTAAGAAACCCCCCAAACCAGTGAAAAAGAATCACGGTTGCGATATGTGTGGTAAGGCCTTCAGAGATGTGTACCACCTCAACCGCCACAAGCTGTCGCACTCTGACGAGAAGCCGTTTGAGTGTCCCATCTGCCAGCAGAGGTTTAAGAGGAAGGATCGCATGACGTACCACGTCCGCTCCCATGATGGTGGAGTTCACAAGCCTTACATCTGTTCTGTCTGTGGGAAGGGCTTTTCCAGGTATGTAGACATCATTTATAATGAATGCAGAGAGCATTTTAACCACATCTCTGACCTTTGCTCATGGACAAAGACTGTAATGTTATTTTGACTTATTTTAGTGTAGTGGCTGTCGTAAAGGGAGCAGCTCTGCAACACTATCGGGTTGAGGTGGACAAACTGTACAGTAAAGAAAGGATCACATTTCAGCAAATGATTTTACTATAAAGTATGTATTTGTAATGACTGATCTGAAATCACAGTTAGCTGTAAAATGGTATTTGATGATACATCTTGCTGTTGAAAGAATTCACTGATAATTTGTGTGGAATTTTAATTTATAATAGTTTTTCTCCCTGATTGAGATAGGATCTGATCACTAAAAAGCATTCATTGTGAATAGGGATGGCTACCAGAACCTAGCATCAACCAGGTGCTTAATTGTGAAAGAGATGAGTACTACGTTGATTCTGTTTCATTGCATTATCATGCTGAAGCCTCCACTGGGCTCTCTGTGTTGGGGCTGAGCCAGCAACAGCAGAGCGGTGGAGTCAACCAGTTCTAGTAAAGATAACTATGACAACTACGCTCGTTACTGTAAGTGCAATAACACTTTTGCGACTAAAAAGTCTAATAATTTATCAATAACTCATAAGCATGATGTGAACATGAAGAAAAGCCATATTTCAATCGAGGGCCGTGTATTAGCAAGCACCTCAATCCAGTGTTTCCCCTAGCTTTACAGCTTTAGGGGGGACACCGACACAAACACTTAAAGCAGTGGTTCTCTGTCACGCCCCACTTGCCAACAAAGTAAAATGCCAACAAAGTTGTAACAAAATGGTCCATGCAAATTTTTTATTGCAATAACAAAATCTCTGACTCCAGCTTTGGTTTTCTAAATAATAACATAAAGAAAATTGCAATCACTTTCAAGTAAACCAGATTGCTCCATCAGACAAAAACAAATAAAATGTGCAACATTGAACTGTTAGCCGTGGGGATGCGTCCGTATTATTTGCCGAGGGAGTTCACGTCCGCCCTTGTTGTCGCCGTTTACGTGCCGCCATCAGCTGACGCTTGTAGTGTTATGTGTAGAATAAGTTTAGGAGACCGTTGTCTCTTCGGCTAACTTTATTAGCTCAACATTAGCATAACACCGAGACTGTGACTGACAGGTTCGTACAACTCCAAGTGCGGACTGAACACGCCCCCCTCTGATATCACATGCACCTGATCACTCCGCTCTGTATGTCAATTAAATAGTACCATTACATTACAACGCAGAGGAAGCAGTGGACACCATCCTCTCTACTGTGTCTGGACTGAGTCATCAGCCTGCTGCTGTTCTGACTCACTGGTGACTTTAACCACACCACACTTGAGTCAACGGACTGGGATGTGCTGTGTGGACCACATGGGGAGGACATCAACAGCATGACGGACAGAATACATAAAAAAAAATTAAATATCCGATTCACCGAAAAAATAATCAACAGATTAATTGATTCTTAAAATAATCGTTAGTTGCAGCCCTAGTGCTCAGTGCTCACCTGTGTTCGCGCACGTGTCTGTGTGTGTGTGTGCGCATCGGGGCGGCACTCCGCCGTGTGCGATACAGAGCAGAGAAGAGTTGTAACGTGCGACCATTTAGAGACAGAAATGCCATGCCGTTGTGAAGATAAGATCAATAACATAAGTAAGTTCAGTTTGTTTAATAACAGAACAATGTGTAGACCTGTTCTATAGGAAAGGAACCTTAAATCACTTCTGTTGGGATCTGGCGCTATAGAGAAAATTAAAGGGAGGCGGAGGGTGCCCCCTGATATAATGCTAGGGGAAACACTGCAATATATCCTGATACAATACATATTTCTATATATTGCAATACTGATGAACTGCAAATATTTAAAAAAACTTGCTGTGTACTAACTGGATAGACTAATAGGTACATCACATTATATTGATAACTAATTGCGTCAAAACTAATTTCAACATTTTAAATTCATTAGACAATGTTTTTGCATTGCACATAGTCCCTGAGCATTGAACAAGTGCACTTGCAATCCATATAAAATGAGAATAAAGTACATATTGTATTCTTTTCTTATTGTGTCACTGAACACTTTAACTGCCAAGTAGATGCCATTAACAACATATGAAATGAAGTGCATTAAATGAATAACATAAAGACCCTGAAATAGTGACTATGGCTGGTTCTTCCCTTTATGTTCCATTGCTCCAGTGCAGGTTTCAGTAACTCTGTGATGTTGCTGCCAGTAACATGAATACATTGAGGATCGGGAACTAGGCAATACACAGAGATGTGACGTAATCGTAACATCCGGGTCTAGACGTCCATCCATCACTTGTCAGCGCTCCTCTCTCTGCAGGGGTGAGCCATGTTTTGACATGTTTTAGATCCTGCGTACAGCTACATCCGTCATGTGTTGGTGACTCAGGATCACGTGGCTCCATAGTGTTCACCGTATGCCTGAAGCTGGGTTTCAACCACACTCCACGACCGCAAAGCCTTGCAAATGAAATGCACGACCGACATTATCTTCTTTGCCTGAGCTGAGCCAGAAAGCTTGTTGGAGGTGCTATCCTGTACGGGTGGGAATCAGCAGAGGTCCCACGATACGATATTATCACGATACTGCCATATGCCGAGTATTGCCATATGCTGAGTATTGCAATTTATTACCTTTTTTCAACTGCAGATTGTCCCCAAAGGAAAACTTTGTCAACATAGTTGATCTAATAAGATAAAGTTTTCAGTCTGTTCATCTCACTTCAGTCATTCTTATTGCAGCAAATGGGATTGTCACGCAGACCAGACTGACCAACACTGTCATAAATGTTTGTATTACAGTCTACGTAATCCAACTTAACTGATGCAAACGTGTGTGGACTGTTGTACTATTATAGGTATTTTGAACAATGCAGCCCCTTCAGCAACTGGGGAATTTGAAAGTAAGTGACCGTTACATTGAAATAAAATAAAACATATACTCTTAAATTAAAAGAAATAGAATGTGCTCCCGTGGGACTTGGGACTAAAACTGTTCAAAGACATTTGTACTGTAAAGGAGCGAGAGCTGGCAGAGTTAACGGCCGCTGTGAGGCTGGAGGATGGAGAGTGTTTGTATGAACTAATATAAATTACAAGTAAAAGCCATTAACTAAAAAGTAAAGAAGAGTCACATTTCAGTGGGAACAGTGTTGTTGTCACCCTTTGTTGCCAGTGCATCAAAGTTTGGTGTCCATTTGGTTGTGGCAATTCTCAGGACAGATCTGTGATGTGTTGACGTTCATCACGCTGAACGTCTGCTCACAGGCAGGTAGAGCCAAACACCTCATTAAACACTCGGCACTCACTGTGGACTTTTCTTTTCTTTGGTCCACTCATTGTTCCAGGAGGGCTCAATGCAGGACGCTGGCAGGCAGAACCCGATATGTCACATGAGCGCGCAGGGCGGCGCAGCCTCGTAGATCTGTTGTCGCAGTGTTTCCCCCACCGTTATAATAGGGGGGTGGGGCGCCGCCCTGAAGAAACCCTCCGCCCCCCTGTAATTTTCTCGATAGCGCCAGATCACAAGTCGTCATTTAAGTTTCTCTTTCCTATAGAACCGGTCTACACCATGTTCTGTTATTAAACTAAACGGACGTATTTTATTGATCTTATCCACACATAGCATGTCATTTCGGTCTCTACATGGTCGCGTTAACACTTCTCCTCCGCTCTGCATCGCGCACAGCGGAGTTCCGCCCCAATGCGCACAGACACGTGCGCGCGCACACACGTGCGCGCGCACACACAGGTGAGCACTGAGCACACATACGGCAGCGGACAGAGAGCGTCGAAAAATATGTTGCGTGAAAAGTAGACCGCTATATCTGCGTTTTGAACGCTCCCAGGGTGAAGATGGCAACAGCAGCTCTCCTGTGAGGAACACCGGAGTTCCTCCTCACACCGGAGCAGCTCTCTGAACCCGGAGCAGCTCTCCTGCTCAGGTGAAAGAGACAAAGTGCTCGTGTCTTGTGCCAACAATGAGCTGCTGGCTTCACATATTACAAAAGTATAAAGTACACGGACATAAAACTAAGTCATTAATAAATACATGGGTAAATGTTTACGTTACGCCGTTAACAGGTTACGCTTGCGCATGCGCGAGTCACCGACTTTTGGCTCTTTGCCAGAAGTCTCCGTGACGTCCTTTCTGCTGCTTCGTCTCTCAAAAGAAAAGGAAACATGCACTTTATTAATCCCCTTGGGGAAATTCTTCTCTGCATTTGACCCATCCGTGGATAGGGAGCAGTGGGCAGCCCTGTGAGGCGCCCGGGGAGCAGTTAAGGGTTCAGTGTCTTGCTCAGGGACACTTCAACATGTGAGCTATGGGGGGACTGGGGATCGAACCTGCTACCTTGTGGTTGCGGGACGACCACTCATCCCCCTGAGCTACAGCCGCCCTTAACAGAAAACAGATCTCAGCTCAACGTTGAACATGAATTGTATCAAATCTACAACCCTGTTTTTAAAAGATATGTAGAGTAAAGCAGCTCACTGCTCCACTAATACTGATACAACCTGATGGCTGACACATATCTGCACTCATTCTGTTTTGTTTGGCCAAAAAAAAAGCTTATTGTTTTCCACAATGAGCTATTTAGTAGTAACTAAATATTAGTTATTTTTTGCACAGATATAACTTTATTTTCATTGTTCTAAGTGATTGCTCCAGCCAATTTTTTATTTTTAAATTGCAATCAGATTTACATTTTGCAGGAGGTCTGCAATGTTTGCTCCGCTGTGACTTGCGTGTACCGCTCTTGTTTGGAGAACGTGGGACAGCAGTGGGCAGTCCTCTGTGAGATGATGTTCTGTTATAGTCACATAGGAATCCACTGCCCTTCACTGCAACTCTTTCTGCCGTACTCAAAGATTCCTCAACTTTAAGCTTCACTTCTCTGTAGAGCTTGGGCACGGCTGTCAGTGTAAAAATGCCGCGACCGAGTCATATACACTGGTTCCAAGTCATTACCCAAATGTCGGCTCTGGAAGGTGAAGGCGTTTTTTTCCCGCAATGCCCCCATCTGTTTGTTGCTGCGCCGCCATGTTGTGATATTGGCCGGATCATGCGACAGGCCGGGAGGTCACTGGCCTAGGTAGTGACCTCTACAGGAGCACAGGAAGAGGTCGTTTGATACGATTTTTTTTAAATGCTACTAGGTGCGGAAATATCTATACAGTATCGTGGAAAAAAACTCCCGATTGTCAGCTATATCGATATTTTTGCACAGCCCTATTTCAATCGGCTCCATCAGCAGTCTCTTATCCACCACCACTATGTTTACTCAAGCTCAGCAACAAGCTAAAAAATACAAGCTGTCTATATGTAGTCTAACTGTTGAGCTTACTTTGTAATCTGATTTAAAATGTGATAATTCTTGTAAACTTGAGGGATGATGATGATGAGTATGAGTATGAAGTCTGCAGTGACGTTCTAGCTGTGAACGTAGCGGTCCAGTGTGTCTACAGCAGTGGTGTATAGTAACGAAGTAGAAATACTTCGTTACTGTACTTAAGTAGTTTTTTGGGATATCTGTACTCTACTTTACTATTTATATTTCTGTTTACTTTTACTTTTACTTCACTACATTTTGCAAAGAAAACTGATACTTTTACTCCGATACATTTCCCCTGAAACCTTCGTTACTCGCTACAAAATCAAATCTATCTCTAGAAAGAAAGAAAAACATCCGGGACTGTGGTGGAACACAGACTCCACCAAGCAGGTTTTGCGAATCACAATATTCTCTCGTCCAGCGCTCCCAAACCTTTATGCGTCACGGACCGGTAACGTGAAGACCAAACTGTCACGGACCGGGTCCGACCTCGGAGAGACAGGAGACAACGACACCCGACGTGTGTTCGTTATGTCCAGTCTACTCCTAACTAAACCTTTAGTCCAGTCTACTGACTCTACTGCTAACTAAACCTTTAGTCCAGTCTACTGACTCTACTGCTAACTAAACCTTTAGTCCAGTCTACTGACTCTACTGCTAACTAAACCTTTAGTCCAGTCTACTGACTCTACTGCTAACTAAACCTTTAGTCCAGTCTACTGACTCTACTCCTAACTAAACCTTTAGTCCAGTCTACTGACTCTACTGCTAACTAAACCTTTAGTCCAGTCTACTGACTCTACTGCTAACTAAACCTTTAGTCCAGTCTACTGACTCTACTGCTAACTAAACCTTTAGTCCAGTCTACTGACTCTACTGCTAACTAAACCTTTAGTCCAGTCTACTGACTCTACTGCTAACTAAACCTTTAGTCCAGTCTACTGCTTAACTTATAACGCGCTGCACAAAGACAGGATGTGGAAATGGAAGCAGGTTTTCATGCTTTTTTGGCGATCTCAGGATACTCTGCCTTGGTTTTAATCCAGAACACCGGCAGAGTTGAAACAGACTTAAGTTTAATTTTTAGGGTAACGTAACATATTGACATGTGTCAAGAGGTTCCGTCTGAGGTCACCACAGACGGATGTATCTGGTCATTTTTCACAATAAAAAATTTTCCGGACTTTTTTAATTTAACTTACATTTTTCATTCATTCTTTCTGTGCGGCCCAGTACCAAGGGGCCTGGTATCAAGGGGCCCGGTATCAAGGGCCCCACGGCCCGGTACCAAGGGACCCGGTATCAAGGGGCCCGGTACCAAGGGACCCACGGACCGTTACCGGGCAGAATGAGCATACTTATAACCACACTGTTACAACTCCTTCATAGTGTCATATTGCTTTTTGGAGAATTACGATGATAAGTTCATAGATGCAAAAGAATACTTAGGTACAATATATTATGTTGAACGTAATATATATGGTTATTTTATCAACACAACTCCTTGTCCTTGGTCACGGTGGCCACAGCACTTAAAAGAATAAACTTCATAATTCTCAAAATTCTGACCCATTGCTTTTTTATTAAAAGCATGTACTTGTACTTTTACTTTCAATACTTAAGTACATTTTATATCAGAAAAATACTTTTGATACTTAAGTACAGAAAATATCAGATACTTTAAGACTTTTACTCAAGTAGTATTCTAATAGGTGACTTTTACTTTTACTGGAGTAATTTTCCAGTAAAGTATCTTTACTTTTACTCAAGTACGGCTTTTGGGTACTTTATACACCACTGGTCTACAGGTGGTTTCACATTTACTCGCGTCTTTGCCTTGACTTTGAAGGGGGTCTGATTAGAGCAGTGGTTCTCAAACCTTTTCTCTCACACCCCACGTTGGAGGAAGAAAAAGGTTCATGCTGAATTTTTATTGAAATAACAACATTTTGTGGCTCCGTCATCTGTGTTTTTATAAATAATAGAATAAAGGAAATTGTAGGGCTGCAACAACGAATCGATAAAAATCGATTATCAAAAGAGTTGGCAACGAATTTCATTATCGATTCGTTGTGTCGCGCGATTATTACACCAGTCAATAAGTCACGGAGAAGAAGGGGAAAAAAAGAGCGGAGCAGAGCAACTGGCCCGCCAGCGTTTCTGAGATTGTGAGACACGGAGAAAAGCTGAGGTTGTGATCTTCGTCTTCATTTCCCTCAAACTTGTTTTTAATGGAAGCTAGTCAGCTTGCTATCACGTTAGCTAACGTGTTTGGGTTGTGTATTGTCGTTAAAGTTACTTTATGTTCCGTTACAGTTCAGTCTTGCTTGTAAAAAAACGTAACGTGATGAAACATGCTGTAACCCCCGGTCTGGTTCAGTTCACCAGTCACTCGTTGACGTTAAACCGGCACACCGGAGGATCTGGCTGCAGGTTTTTTATATACTCAAAGTAGAATGAATCAAATCACGTAGTTGGACTTAGCCAACAACGTGATGTCGTGGTCATAAGAGGCCCAGATATTGATCCTGTTTGTGCACTTTCTGAAGATGTTTTGCACTGCGAATTTGCAGCCTACAAAAAGCCAACGAGAATCTGCGTTGAAGTCTGCCCCTCTTCTTTCCTTTCAAGACCGCGCCCATTGCGACCCATTGTTCGGATGACGGGTATAGCCAATGAAATGATGGAAAAAACGATATGCAGCTTCAGGGGTAGGGGGAGAGCCCAAACAGGGACGTCACTGCGTAAGAGCAAACAGCTGAGACCAGCGTGCGTCTGTGCTAACCACTATAATGCCTTTATGCTTCACTGTCAGCAATACTGATAGTGAATCTAGATGATACCTCTGCCATCTTTCACTAGAGCCAAGTGTGCAAGACTATACGCCTTTTTAGCATAGGTATATACAGCATGGATACAATGGCTAATTCGGTCATACCCTGTGTGTAAAATATTATTTTTCTGTGGTATTGTTATCTACTTTTTACTTGGACCAGGTAATGCGTCATGCTATGCCCCGATGTGTTTTCCAGCTCATAAGTCCCAGCTATACTCATCTGTAGCCATCTGTTTAAAAAGAAAATATTCTACTTCAGTGTGTTCCAACTTCTATTACTCAATGTAGCACTTAAAGTGATTCTGACTGTTGGGGGAGCTTCAGTGTTACCTTTCAAAAGAGACTAAAACCATGCATTTACTCCCAAAGGTTCAAGTACAACTTTCAATTTACTTTGGGTATGCCTTGTATAGGCGTTTTAGGCAAATTTTACAGGAACGCTAAGAGGTTTTAACATCCCTTCTCGTCAACAAGCATGGTTCAAAACAAAGGATTCACAAGATTCGCCAGGGTAATTGACCTGCTGCTACCATCTGTATACCGAGTGGTGAAAGATCAGATGAACTGCTGATTGTGTCACATCTGTTAACCTAATCTGATGTGGTCAACACCACGACTGAAATGTGTCTCATGATACACTTTTCTGCTATATTCTACTGCCATAATCTCATGTCAATGAAGTGATGCTGCTCGTAAATCCAAAATTAAAGTATATCCATTTTCTTTCTTGTCTTCATGTCACCCTGCAGACCGGATCACCTAAGCTGTCATGTCAAGCACGTCCATTCCTCAGAGAGGCCATTTAAGTGCCAAGTAACGGTAAGAGTCATTACTCCGTCTCCTCTGAAAAAGGTTTCAGTTTTAGACTTGTCATTATTAATACATGAGGATCAACATAATTGAGAACTCTAAAGTCCAGATGGGATGAGACGACGTCATCTGCCACTCAGAAGCTACCTATTGGAGCCAGGTCTTGTAGTTGCAGTGAAGTTTCCATAACACTACCTGCCAGTTTCACAGCACAGATCTCTGCTGTGATCAGTGTATTTGTGGCCAAGTTGGTCTAGAATTTATAGCAAAATCATAATCTCCATGAACATGACAGTTTGACTTACGTTTTCTGTTGTTGATGAAAGCATTCTAGTCACACGCATTGGTTCCTCATGTGGTAAGAGGAAAAGACAATATGAATTGGTTTCTGTCCCAGGCCTGTACCTCTGCCTTCGCTACCAAAGACCGCCTGCGCTCCCACATGATCCGGCATGAAGGCAAAGTGACCTGCAACATCTGTGGCAAAATGCTAAGCGCTGCCTACATCACGAGTCACCTCAAGACGCATGGCCAGGCCAGCTTCAGCAACCCGTGTAACAATAAAGGTAGGCAAGAGTGTCCTTTTACTTCTCTTAAAGCTCGGGCCACCTTTTCACTTCAGCCCAGCTACACATATTGAAACTTCCCAAACCATACATACATGTTTTGTCATGATACTGATAGAGGGTTTCTATCAATAGCCCACTCATCCAACTGTGGTTTAATATACAGTGGACCACTGCCTCAAGGGCTGGTGCAGAAGTCAGCTGTTCTTCCAGTTAGTGCCCTAACAGGTCTGCCAACATCAGCCTTCAAGTTGAAATGTATTTTGGATGTTTTAAACTTGGAGAAGCAATTTTTGTGTTTGTGGCATGGAACTGCATTCTTCAGCCTTTTTTATGAAGAGCAGGCTTCCCAAAAACTGTGACCATTCCAACAACACACAGTTTTCTCTTCAGGCCGGGCCACCGTGGGGTTAAGCTCCGGTGAGCCAGGACACTAAAGCAGGACACGAGCTGCCAACTTTACTTCTGTTGTACTTTACTTTGATATTATTGTTGTTATTATTAATTTGGAGCTTGACCCAAACTAAGGACACCAAGTCCGGATATTTGTGTATCCCCCAACTTTATGAAAGAATGTATCAGATGTCAGGGATAAGGGGGTGTGTGTGTGTGTGTGTGTGTGTGTGTGTGTGTGTGTGTGTGTGTGTGCGCGCGCATGCCACACGCGGACCCCCAGATGACTCCCGGCTCCCTGTGCTCTAACCCCATGTGTGTCTGTGTTTCTGAACAGGTATAAGTGACTGGCAGTGGAACCACTCAGGGCCACGAAAAGGTAATCCAGTAGCTAGTAGCAGAAACCCCAAAGCACTGAATTGTAACCTCTGCAAAACACAAGTGGCCAGTTTTTCTTCACGTACCATGTCACACAAGTACAGAAGCATTTCTTTTCTCTGAGGACTGTTGTAATTAAGGTTCTTAGTTTTGCTAATATAAGGTTAAATTTCTTGAAGCAGGATCAGTAGATCATTAAAACGAACCACACACTGGGCCATAACACTTATCTAGATGCACACTACCTGACCTTTCATCAGAGGTCATCTTGCATTACCCAACCGTCATTTATGTCCTGACTTTGATCAGATCGACGTCTTTTTATTTACCCTCTTCCAATTCACCAATTACAAAAATGATGCTATCCCAGTTGAGATGGGGTCCTAACTACCAGCTCACAGCATAGGGGAGACATGTTGACTGACCCTGTGATGTACTGCCCTGAACTCAGCTGGGATGCTCCAATTGGCGTCCTGCAGTGTAGTGTGTATCCAGCCTTAGGCATACACAGCTTTAGTGGTCCTTCATAATGTGTTACTGTTTCAAATGAACGTTCTGAATTCAAACTAATGGACAGTTAGCTGGTTAGTCTATTGATCCTGCTTTTTGAATTTACCCCCAGGTGAGTTGACGGTAGGAGAGATTTTAAATAACTCCTTCCAAGTCCTAATTGACAACTCTCACAAAGGTAGGTTTCTTCGACAAATATTTCCACAGTTGACATAATGCATTAATGGTGTATTGACGTTTTCAGTGACCCAGCTTAACAGCCAGGCAGCTGAGAGGGCTGTTGACTTTCCCCGTTGTGGAGGGGTAGTATATTTCCCCAAGGTTGACCAGCCCTAACTCTGCTCTTGTGTCTTTTAAAAAAACAGATGCCAACACTGTGCACAACAACTCGGCCACTACGACGCCGGTCACCAATGCGGCAGCAATAACCTCGGCCATGAACCGCGGCGGCATCGCCAGCAACCCCGTCACCATCGCTGCTCAGATGAACATCGGCACCAGCACGGTCAACATCACGTCGCAGGTCAACCTGCAGCACCCCGTCACCATCACCGGCCCGGTGAACCTGGTCAACATCCCGACGACGGCACACATGAATCTCGGCCACCCGGTGGCCATGAACATCACCGGGCCACTCAACATTGCCATGAGGTCCATGGAGAGCATGCCTTTTCTATCCCAAGTGCTGCCTTCCTCCCCTCCCTGGTAGAGCTTCTGTAGTCGTGTGAGAGCCGATAATGTTTTAACTGCCTAATAATGGATCTTAGTAAAACTGCCTTTTGATGGTTGATAGTGTGTTGAACCTGAAAAGGTGTCAACTAATGTAGTTCAACCACATAGATAGTAACCAATGATTGTTACTTGCAGGAGTGATTATTACTGCATAGTTTGTCCTTTTTTCATTTTGGTTGTATTTATAGGAGAGAAAAAATATTTCTGATATCTGTAATCATGATAAAAAAAATACTAGTTTTGAGTGCTCATTGCAGAGTATTAGCCAACTTACTGAGATAAAGTTCTGAGTCTGTCGGATGAATTCTTTAGGGATGGGTAGCATGGAAACACCTGTCTTATCATAGTATGAGTTTTATTTTATTTTAGATATTGTAAAATAGGACATTTCTAGAAATGTATTAGAGAAAGGTTTTATTGCTACCAGATGAGATGTTCTGTTCTTGGCTAACCCAGTGAATTTATTACTTGACAAATCAAGGTACTTCATCACATTGATGCAAAAATTCTGTAAATCAAATATTACCATAAAGCCGTCTTGCTCTAGATATGCCTACACACCCAAATGGAGAGATACCTCAGAGTAAACAGAAAGGCAACATTTCTGACACATGTCAAGTTATTGTGGTCTCAGTGTTTATATCATATTGCTCACTGTGGTCTGTTGTGTTGGTCAAGTCTGGCTCAGTCCTACTAGTTGGGTTTCTGAGGGCCATGTTAAATATGAACAGATAAACTGGTTTGAAAATAATAATAATCATAACTTCATTCATTTTTCTCCGTTACAACCACATTACAGTGATCATCAGATCTAGAGCCATGATCCGAGTCATGTGACAGCAGCAGATCCTTCGGGGGGGTGGGGGGTCGGTCCCAGATGGTCTTTAGGCCACGCGATGAAGACCATGAACTATAGCTGAAAGATAGCGAATGGTCCTGAGGTCCACATTACTTCAAGGTGAAGATTTTTCAGGCTCAGATAAACGTCATTTTGTGCAGATATTCCGTGTACATCATATTTTATGCCAAAGATTTTCTAAGTATTGTGTTTTCCCCTAAATGCTATATTTTAAAAGATAAGGGGAAAACCTTTAAACGGCATTAGGACCATCATAGGACACGTACATGTTCTTACACCAGAATAATGAAATTGGCGCCTCATGTCTGCCTGACTAATTTTTCATCAAAAGCCAACAATACCCATTATATTATTGCAATAATTAGCCTTTTTAATGTGTATGAAATTGTTGGCATTTCTAATAGTACACAGGAACAGGTTTCATTACACTTTCAAACCAGAAGAGTATTTGCTTCCACTTTGGTGTATAATTATTGGGCAGTTAATACAATACCAGCTGCTGCATTGTCACCGTGTTTTACATATTTTGTTTTTATTCCTTGCCTCCCCCTCTTTGGAACTAGGGTAGTTAGTTTTAGGATGCCAGGTAGTGGAGGCAGTGTTGGCCTTAAACACAGAACATGAGGCCCTTCCAGAACTCTGTGGTGGTGTGAGACCTTCCTAGACCTCTGGGCTTTGTTACTCCTGGAATGTAAGTGTGTTGCTAGCCTTCTCCTAATGCTTCCTCTTAGGTTTAACTTTGTTTCTGTTATTTTAGGTGACTTATCAGTATTTTCTCGTTCATGTATTTAAAGTTTAATGGTAAAATACAAAGCTTCCATTTGGAGAGAGTGAGTTTACCCCCCATGTCTGTTGTAAAATTGCTGGAAACCGGTCAGTCGACACCTCTGGATGCTCTACACGAGTTTATGTCTCACCTGTTTGAGAATGTTTGTATGTATTTATATCAGGACAGTTAAAGGTACAGCTAAGAGGAAATGTCTCGTACTGAAAGCATTCCATTAGGATTTGCCCTTAAGATGGCAGTATTATCAAAGGTCAAATAATCAGAAAGGACTTGTTAACTGTAGAGGTCAAGAGAGCGACCCATTGGCCCGTAGACTCTGTGCTACACAGTGAGCCTGTGGTATGTTTGTTGGTTAGATTGTTGACTCAGCAGGTATAGGATCCATCACTGTCAGGCAAACTCAGGAAGGTTACTGAGAATAGTCTTTTAAAACCATGTTCAGCTGTTCACACACTGGTCATTTCTTTGTAAATATGAAACACTATGTTATTGCCTTCTACCCGTGGGAGAGGGAACATCTCCACTTCCATAGCAGCAAAGCAAGAAGATCACCACTGATGTGGCCGTCCATCCGAGGAGAGAGAAACCATCAGACTAGTGTCGCTTTAAGTTATCTACTAACTATTCTTCAATACCATAGAATTCTATTGTTTTACCAAAACAATTAAAAAATGCATTGAGGAGCCATCCCATTGGATTGCCAAACTCCTTCAATGACATGAACCCTGAGTAGTTTGTTCCGGTCCTCAGACCAGACCTGAAGCCCCCAGACCCCAGAGGGCCAGCATGTCCCCCATGCAGCGGCATTGCTCTGCTTTGTATTTTATTAGCTTTTAAAACCAGTTGTTAGCAATATGCGGTTCTACCCCAGGCGTGTGTCGAGGAACACGAGTGAATTAGTTTAGATGTGAACCTGTTTGTAGTTGAGGGACTTGTTTGGGTGCAGGGACTCTGAAGCGCTTGTAGGATGTCACTACAGACCAGTGGTACTAGAGGGCATTTCAGTTGGTTCACTGGCCACATCTGCACTTTGGCAGCCCAGATGTTTCATTGTATGCAACACAGTCCACCAAGGGAAATGTTCCAATGTGTAATGGCATTATGAGCTTGGCATTTTATTAATTTACCATCTGTACTTTTTATTTTATTTTGTTCAATGTTACAAGTGGATGACTGAGCTTGTCCCGTGTAGGTTTGAGTTCAAAACCCATTATTAGAAGGCTAGTGACTTTATATGAAAACAAAACACTAAAAAAAATTAGGATGAAAGGAAGTGTGTGATGTCATTTGTCCTTCTCCAGTTGCCGTAAACAAGTGTGCCTGAACTATTTTTGCAAGACTTTTCCACACGTTGGAAGCCTTCATCACGGTCTGGCAACCAAACCATGTGACCAGTTCATTCTTCTTAAACCGGATGGGTGTGAACTGCTACCACCTGAAACCCCAATGGAGCTTTTTATTTGGGTCAAGGTCGTGTAGACGTATCAATGACGTTTAACCATGTGTTTTTTTTTATTTTTTTTATTTGACTCCAACCTAATGTGAAAAACATTATTTGGCCAAATAATATGGAAGATTTTTTTTTTTCTGTGAAGTTTGTGTGATGAATTTGGCAGATGTGAAGGCAGATGAATGTATATCTTTGTACAAACCATTTAGTTCAGAGGACTTGTTAGTTATGACAGACACATGTAAGAAAAAATAACCTTTTATAAATCTTTTTGTATTAGAACATTAACAATGGTAAGTTTTGTATATACGAAGGCTTTCTGATTAGCAGAAAGGTAAAACATTCCTACATTTTTTTTTAAATGTATGTCCATTGAGAATAATTATGTAAAGATACACGCAATGTTTTATGTGCCTTTTATTTGGGTTTGTCTAAATAAAAGCAAACAAAGCATGATGTTGGGCGTCCATGCTGAGTCCATCTGACCCTCCTAGATCAGAGATGACCCCTTCTGGCTTTAGTCGAGGTTTCTGGTCTCTATGGATGTTTCTGATCTCCAGACTCCGCAGTGTCTTCACCGGCTCACTGGCTCTCAGTTCTGCTCATGATGAAAGTGCCTCTGTGACTTTGCTTATTGGAGTGGATTGTGGGGGATTTTGTGCCAAACCATGGTCTGTATGTGACGACAAAAACATTTCGGTGTTTTTTTCATTCTTTAACTATTAAACTTGGAAAATGTGATGGGCTGTGTGAAGTGTCTTGTTTGAAATGCAGTGTTAACTGCACCTGAAGGAGCAAAGATGGAGGCTGTAAATGGAAAGGATCCAGGTGACTGACCTCCTTCCTAAGGGTATGGACCTCATGTTCCACATACTGGGGTCTGATGTTCTGCTTTGGATTGGGTCCCTATGTTCCAGAAAAGGAAAAGCGTATTGCTGCAGCATGACATGACATGTTGGGCAATAGTGTCTCCAATGAGGAGTGACCTTTTCCTGGTTCGACATGTGAGGAAGAACCTGGTTGTCCTGACCGGAGACACATCTCACCTGTGGGATGAAGTGGATTACTCAGCTGGACCTGAGACAAGGCTTTTCACCATATAAAGAAGCAGAGTCAGAGTCACCAGAAGGCTTATTGTTTCTCACCTGTAGTGCTATTTATGGATCTAGATGGTTTGTTAGCGGCCTTCAGGATGTCTGGCTTCTCTCCAATATAAAGGAATAGATGGCAGACTGCTTGTGGTCGTGAAATCATGACCCAGTTACTCATGATAAGACCGTATTGTGAGCAGTTTCAAGTAGAAACGATGGTTGAAAGAATTATAAAATAGTATATTGGAGAGAAGGCAAACATCTTTACAGACATATCTCCAAAACTCTGCAACTCATTTCAAAACACTTCATTCTCAGAACGCAATAATTGTTTATCCAATTTTCATAAATCACTATTACTAAACCTTTATTTCATATGTCGGGAAAAGTGCCAGCTGATAGAATTATATTTAAAAGTATAGACAATTTCAATGTATGGTTAGATTTTTTATCATTTTGTGAAAGATCCACGAAGCTTTCAGCTTTCAGGGATTTAATGCTTGATCTGTTCTTGTAGCATCTAGAGGCTTTGGTTGTCTTTAAGTACTAATTTTTTCAATTCAGTTTATTTTGTATAGCCCAAAATTACAAATTTGCCTCAGAGGGATTTACAATCTGTACACATAACATCCTGTCCCAGGACCTCACATCGGATCAGGAAAAACTCCCCAAATAACAGAAGAACCCTTCAGGAGAGCAACAGAGGAGGATCCTCTATCAGGATGGACAGAAGCAATATATGTCATGTGTCACCAGAATGAACAACGTAACAGTTACAGCACATTACATGAATATGATATTATTCATAATGAGTTACTACTCATTATGAATAATATCATATTGGGCATTTTGTGAACGCTGACTCGGCAGCATTCACACTAAAGTGATCCAAATCGTTGCGTAAATGCTGATTCAGCAGAATTCTCATGAATACTTATTAAACATCTTACGTATGTTTTTTGGACTCAAACTACCTCGGCGTACAGAAACCATACAAATGTCCATCAAAATGGTGGAAAATCTAAGTAGGCGGAGCTTAATGTTCTCCGGGACTTTTTTGTAGAGCAGACACAACCGGACATGTATGCCAAATTTAAGGTAAATTGGTGATAGGGGGCAAAAACTGTGTGCTTTCACAACTCACAGGTTGTCAAAAAAAACAACATGTTTTTTAGGGGGCGCTATCTGACTTCCTGTACAGCTTAGAGCATGGTCCCAAGAGACTTTCTTTTCACTTTATATGTGTTACATATTCCTACAAAGTGTCATACATGTAGGTCAACCGTAGCGCTGAATATTTGTAGGGGGCGCTATCGAGCCAATGTGTCATTAATTAGCTTCATTTATTTTTTTATTTTTGAAGCATTCAAATCATATAAGGTAACTACATCTTTGCCTGTCAATGTGCGTGCCAAGTGTAGTTACGTTTCGAGCATGCTTAGTCCCTCAAAAGTACCTTCGTTGTTGACCGCGAAGGATGGGTCGCCACGGCAACAGCATTACACGAAACATCAAAAGCTTTGGGGGCTGGCATCATGAAAGTCTTATGTTTGTGTTGAAGTAATTGGGATGTCGATCTAATCGACCTACTGAGAGAAGCAAGTATAGAAACTTTTACTTCCTGTTGCCATTAGGTGGCGCTATGACTCTAATTAAAAATTAGACATTACATGTCTTCAGGCCTGGAGTCTCATCAAATATGTGAACCCTGGAAAGGATCTTATCATGTGGAGTCGAGTTACATCGGTTTATTCGTTCATGGCGAAGGATCAAACTTCCACGATGCTCCGACGCGACGCCGTTCAACGGATCCTTACAATCTTCAAGGTGATCACTGCAGTCACTGCAGTGCCCCCTGGTGTTTTAACATTATGAAAAAATTTGGGTATGTTAAGTGACACGATGTTGACATATGCTACAAAGTTTGTGAAGATAGGCCAAGTAATTTGGAAGTTATGTGTATTGACATATTGAGTCACGCCCCTAAGAGGTTATTTGGTTAACAACTTCTAAAAGCAATGAGATATCAACAAAGTTGAAAGTATCGTTTGATCACATTGAACCATTGATGATCCACATAAAGTTTCATACGAAATGGACCCAGAGTTTAGGAGGAGATGACAAGAATGTGTTTTTTACTAAATTAAAAATGGCAGAAAATCTAAGTAGGCGGAGCTTAAAGGGTCTCAATTTGTTTTTTGTAGAGCAGTCCCACCCGGACATGTCTGCCAAATCTCAGGTCAATGGGTCTTAGGTGGCAAAAATTGATAGCTTTTACATCCAAAGGGGGCGCTATTGAGCTATTTTTTTTCGACTTTTGTCCGACACCCAAATCAGATTGGCATTTTCGCCGAGTCGGATGGGTGTGAACATTTTGAAGAATGTAGGTTTAGCTCAAGCACCTCTTTTCCCTGCGCAATGACGAACAAAAAAACCAAAAACATTTGAATAACAATAGGGTCCTCTGCTCTGACTACGTCAGTGCTCGGGCCCTAAAGAGTTCCAAATCTTTTGTGCTAAATAATAATCATATCTCACTTTGTTTACCACCTTCAAAAATAAAAACAATTTCATACTGCCATTCCACAAGTTAAGCCCTTTGATAGGGGCATTTAATGCTGACAGGTGTGGTACATGGTTGATCTGTCTTATACGTTTTATTAATAACAAGTTAGGCTTTATACAAAATATGTACTGTGGTGATCCGTTTATTGTCACATGTTAAAATATGTACAGCTACATATACATAATGTTTGTTTCTTTAAGCTGCATTTCATTTGTCTCGGTGCCGTGCTTTTTGAATTGAGATTTCCAACATGATTATCTAAAGATGCTTTAAGGGAGATGTTTGGGTGCAAAACAGAAATGTGTGTTGAAATGTCTTTCTCGTATCAAAAAACATTTAGCTCCATCACAAACAAGATACCATGTAGACAGTAATGTAGGTATTTATAGTTTTATGACCACAAAATTAAATAATTTCAACAAATTCAACAAATGTTTTAAGGGTAAATAGGATTATGGTAGCCGGTAATATAAACTCCAGATAGCACAATATAAATCTACACAGCATTTCATCTGCTGGCAAGAATGTGTTTTTTACTAAATTAAAAATGGCGGAAAATCTAGTAGGCGGAGCTTAAAGGGTCTCAATTTGTTTTTTGTAGAGCAGTCCCACCCGGACATGTCTGCCAAATCTCAGATCAATGGGTCTTAAAAAAATATGATATTCATGATATTAATGGGGCTTGAAGGTGCCGGGGTGCTGATGTGTGGGTCCCTCATGTGGCCCCAATCCTGTGGAGCAGGGGCCCCGTTTCCTCAGGCTGGAGCTCTGACCCTTCCATGATGTCCCCGTATGTGAGGCTCTTCCATGATGTCCCCGTATGTGAGGCTCCACCACGATGTCCCCATGTGAGGCGCTGTGGTGACGCTGACCGGGTGGCTTACAAAGTGGTGGGAGGCCGACATGAGACGCTTTGGGGAGAAACCAAAGGTGTTTATTTATACATTGCTCTGCTACCCGTGAGCCAAACTTTATATACAAACAAATCAAACAAAAAGTGAATTTACTTAATAATGGTAACTTAACTTAACCTCGCGGGCACACAGCTACACCATAATGTTCTTCCTCCTGGAACAGCCAAAGGCAGAAGGTTAACAGAGTAATCTACCTTGTAGTGTAGGTGAAACTATTCATTTCTTTAAGCTACGGCCCAAAAGCCCTTCCAAGTAAATATGAGGACAAACTATTTAAACGTGTTCTACCTGAAGTTAATTCAGGTAGAACACGTTTAAATAGTTTGTCCTCATATTTACATTGCATGCCTAACAAATCACATTAAACCTAAATACATCTACTTGGTCTAACCCCATGATGTCACAGCTGGAACCATTCAGCGTATAAACAGAGGACATGGCTGGGCGCCTCTGAAACACATGTGGGATGGTCATACCAAAAGACAGGTTTAATGGAATGCCGCCACTGTGCTTTCATGACCCCAAATGTCCTCTCAATTATAGAACGGGCTCTGGCATGTTTTTATATTAAAGCGCTCCTGCATCTTCCTTGTAATGGCTGTCTGAAACGGGTCATCAGTGAATAGGGAGCTCAAGACAAGAGTAGCCTCCATCTCCCAAAAGAAAATAACCAGGTGGGGGATGCAGTGAATTTAAATAAACGGGTCTGTTTCTCAAAATCCATGTACTGAACCTCCATAACAACACATATCTCCAGAAATCTCCCAGAGGAGTCACAGCTGGCTTGAAGTTGAATGGAGTGAAACTGCTTGTAGTTGAAATAACTGTTTGCCCACGCCTTATTGAAGGCCTCATGCTGTGCCACATGTCCAAATCCTCGGCCGACTTCCTCAAGGTGTTCGGACTGGGGAAGAAGATGACCTTAGATTTGCATCACCAAATTTCTTTTGCGATCCTGTGCACAACTCCAAAAATGGTGGATTTTGGCACATTAAAAGCCTGAGCTGTTACCCGGTAAGACACCCCATGAGCCAGCCAAAAGACAACAATAAGGACCTCTAAATGATGAGTCATGATCCCGTAACAAATTTAAAATAAACTTTCCCAAACTCAAAATGGTATGCAACATTTTTGGGGCTCTGTCAAGGTGACGTCATATGACAAAGAGCTTTCCCATTCCTATTATACCTAGCAGCCTCTCACACTCAGGCATTCAGGAGGCGACGTCAATTAAATCCCTGAGGGTTCAGGGTTCAGGGTTTAGGGTGGAGATTGGGATTGGGCCTTCGTAAATCCTGATGGACAGGTGGAACCTTGCATGGTAGCTCCTCCCATCAGCGTATGAATGAGTGAATGATGAGCCTAGCACAACCCTTGCCTTCCCAGATGTCACTGGTGCAGCATTTCAGAATTTCAACAATGGATTCTTTCTGGTTTTTTTTCTTCATTTTTGTGTTACAGTTCTTTATAAATGATACTGATATTTGGTAAAGATTTATTTCAACCAATTAGACTCTTACGGCTTGATTCATGATTCAGCTAAGATGAGTTTCCTCTGTAGGGCTCAGCCTTAGAGATAGAGTAAGGAGATGAGTTTCCTCTGTAGGACTCAGCCTTATGCCGTGTCAGCCAATCAGCGTTGAGAATCAGCGTTGAGAAGCTCCGCCCATCACCACCACCATCTTGCTGTTGCTGAATCAAGCTGCTGCTGGTCCTGAAGTAGCGCTGGTAGCGGCTTCATTCAGACGCTGTTGTGGGACTACGGATAATATTATGAACCCAGACACCATGGATTGATGTTCCCACGTATGTGGAGTTTACACAACAAGTATAAAGCAGAACTAGACGCAGTTCCTGGAGGAGTCGGTGAAATTCACGGAGCTGTGTGACTAAGGATGGTGTTATGAACGCAAACATGAGGGCGTTTTATGTTCCGACATGTTTGGGACTTCAACAACAAGTACAAAGCAGAACTAGTGGTTATTTATTCCATGGTCGATAGTGGAAATGAAAGCTCCTTTCACAGAGACAAGCAACGGAGATAAGCGACGGGCTCAGCCTTAGAGATAGAGTAAGGAGATGAGTTTCCTCTGTAGGGCTCAGCCTTAGAGATAGAGTAAGGAGATGAGTTTCCTCTGTAGGACTCAGCCTTAGAGATAGAGTAAGGAGATGAGTTTCCTCTGTAGGGCTCAGCCTTAGAGATAGAAAGGAGATGAGTTTCCTCTGTAGGGCTCAGCCTCTAAGGCTGAGCCCTACATAGAATAGAGATGATAGAGTAATCATTACAGCAAGAGACATATTTAATACTGTATGTCAGTTCTACCCATTTATCATCATCACCATAATCTTCTCAGCAGCAAGTTTTCACAGTTATCATTACACCCCAAGCCAGAATTACACATATGAAAACTTGCACATTTACAGAAATGTTTTTATTAATGTCCACTGTCCCTTATCAAATAAAACAAGATTATGTTTTAATTGGCCAACCCAAAGCAAAAGCAGAATTAATAAAAGACAATTCCCGCATAATAGATCAGTCAAAACCTCATGCACATTACAGCATGGCGGGGCTTTCTTACTAAGATACACTGGGTAAAAACATATATATATATATATATATATATATATATATATATATATATATATATATAAACGTATAGCATTATTCACAAGTAAGCTGTTTTTGCTGTCATGTTCTCTGGCAGTGATATTGAAGTATGAAATGTATAGAGGAATGTGTGATTCTCATCATTACTAAGATTACAATGTTGCTAAGATTTAAAGCTGTAAACTGTCACCAGGGCTTCATATAATTGTGCTTCTTCAGAGATTTAGTTTTATGATTTAGTGTTGGCCTACATCCATAAATGTTCGAAAAACGTAAAACAGATAAATCAGAATTAATTGTCTGATGACTAAGTGTATTCACAATGATTTTTTAAATAATTAGTTTGGTCAACTGGAGAGGTTTTGCACGTTGTGTTTATTTGCCATAAGAAGTGACTGTACAGATCTAAACTGTAAGCCAGATTTCCAAAACCACGTCGTTAGTGTGCGTTATTTGTGCCTAACAAGTTCAAACCTACCATCTAAATATATTAAAAGCATGTTTTTACTTTGACGTTTGGCGTGGTATCGCAACCTTTTTTTATAAAAAAAATATTCTGTCCCTGAATGTTTTAGTGGTTTTGGTTCCATTCTTTTGAATAGAGACAACAATTCTGAAGTGAATAAGCACAAAAGGAAAAAGTAGTGTTCTTACCACACTGGTCTCCACTTAAGATAAAATAAGATAAGATAAATTAAGATAATCCTATTATTAGTCCCGCAGTGGGGAAATTACAGGATTACAGCAGCCTTGCTCACAAGTGAATAAAAAGAATAATACAATAGAAACAAGTAATATAAATAATATAAATGAGCAGTAAAACAGTAGAGAAATATTAATATACAGACTGAATAGAAAAGTGTATTGCACGTGTATTTACGTGCAATACAAACGTATTGCACGTAAATACACGTAATATACGTAATAATAATATTGCACCAGGTGAATGATAAAGTGACCAAGTTCAGTTCAAGTGTTCAGTTGTCAGAGTGGTCTACTGGGAGCTCAGCTGGTTGTGCAGCCTGACCGCAGCGGGAAGAAAAGACTTGCGGTACCTCTCCCTCAGACACCGGGGATGAATCAGCCGGTGACTGAAGGAGCTGTGCAGCGCTGCTAGAGTGTCCTGCATGGGGTGGGAGGTGTGGCTTATCATGGACGAGAGCTTACTCATTATCCTCCTGTCCCCCACCACCTCCACGGTATCCAGAGGACGCCCCAGCACGCTGCTGGCCTTCTTTACCAGCTTGTCCAGTCTCCTCCTGTCAGCTGCCGTGATGCTGCTGCTCCAGAAGACCACTCCATAAAAGATGGCTGATGCCACCACAGAGTCAAAGAAGGTCTTCAGGAGTGCTCCCTGCACCCCAAAATACCTCAGTTTCTTTAGCAGAAAGAGTCCTTAGCAGAAATGAGGGGAAAGTGGTTGCTCCCATAAACATAACATAAAAAATGTAATTAATGCGTTAACACTAAATGATAGGACCAATCAGAGGCTGTGTTCCTAACTGTTTGGCAGCTCTGATCTAAAATGCATTGTACAATGGCTCGAGCTTAAACAAAAACGACCTCATATGATAAAAATGTATACATTTTGGCGGTCAGATGAATAATTGCTCAGAAATGTTGTTTGTTATATTTTAGTATTGTCTGTTTTCATAAAACACCACAAACACAGTTTGAATAAACAAATGAAGAACCCTAAATGAGTTGTTTGAGAGTGGGTGTCTCATTAAATGTTGAACGGTAATAACACCACTACAGGATGCAACATATCACTATCTGAACATTACGAAAGGAACTAAACGGGGTTTGTGAAATCAGGGTAAGAAGGAGTGAGGGAATACAGGGAGGACAGGAGAGAAGGAGGAACAGCTACGAGAAGAGGTGAGAGAGTGAAATAGATTCACATCAGTGAAGGGACGCTCGCTTCATGTTTCCTCCTTGTTTCGTGATGTAGTGTGACCTGACGAAAATAAATAAAAATGGACTAATGTCATACACATGTATGCTTTACATCTGCCAAATGTGAGCTCTTTTTACTGTAATTGATCTCCTTGGAGCAGAGGCTGCATTTAGCATACCCTGCTTTATCAATATGTATGAAACACTGGACAGAGGGAAGCTGTACTGCTCCTCTCACGTCTGTTTTCACCTCCACCTTCAGGCCCAGCTCCACCTCATCTCAGCCCTGCATCAAGCTGCGTTTCATATAGAGCGTCCTCTTCCTTAAACTATTTCATTTTGAAAAATGGACCACATCATCTTATCAATATCTGGGCCGTGATTTCAAGATCATAAGACCACGAAATCACGTCGTTAGTTAAGCCCAACGACGTGATTTGATTCATTATACTTAAATAAAAAACCTGCAGCCAGATCCGTCGGTGTGCCGGTTTAACGTTAACGAGTGACTGTGTGAACTGAACCAGACCGGGTGTTACATCATGTTTCAACGTTACGTTTTTTTACAAGCAAGACTGAACTGTAACGGAACATAAAGTAACTTTAACGACAATACACAACCCAAAAACGTTAGCTAAAGTGATAGCAAGCTGACTAGTTTCCATTAAAAACAAGTTGGAGGGAAATGAAGACGCTGTAGACATCTTAACGCTGATTGGCCAAGACTCGACACGTCACATCAAAGATGTTTTATTGCGAAGATCACGACTTCAGCTAATCAGCGCAACTAGGAGCACCTGGCCAGTCTCCCAGTCTGCTCCAGTGCTCGGCGGCTGGATCGGCGTTCCTCCAGCACCATGTCTTGTTTATACTTTAAGTGGTTGTCTGTTACTAATAAATGTACCTTTTCCGTTTAAAACCCTATGTCTCCCGTCTTTCTCATGGCTTAACCCGTGGTCGTGACAAGTCAGGGCTCGTCCAGTGCTGCGTTGTGTTGTATGGAAATTGGAAGCCATGGAGGTTTTTTGGTGGTAAACTGTGCGCTACTGGGGAGACATACGGTAAGTTAGTGGGTTATACTTGGTGGTTTCGGGGAAGTGTCGACCGGTGCCAAAGAGTTTGTATGGGAGCACAATCTGTACACATACGACATCCCTGTCCCGGGTCCTCACATCAGATCAAATAACCCTTTCACAGGGGAAAAAGGAAGAAACCTTCAGGAGAGCAACATAAGAGGATCCCTCTCCCTGGATGGACAGAACCAAAATGACCAATGTAACAGAGTTACAGCACATTCAATGAATATGACAGACATTATTCATATAATGAGTAGTAGGCATGGACCACGATCCAGATAACCACGATCCATGTCAGCAGAAGGAGGTAGAGGAGGGGCATCAGCAGGGCAGGACCGGCTCCAGACACAGTCCCCTATCTGATGCAACTAGAAGGTTATTAGTAATTGTCACAAGTGCTGTCTCTGTGCTACGATGCTTTCTAAATCCTGACTGAAAGTCCTCAAATAAACTATTGTTATGTAGAAAGACACACAACTGATTTGCGACTACCTTCTCCAGTATCTTAGAGAGGAAGGGAAGGTTAGAGATAGGTCTGTAGTTAGCCAACACCTCTGGCTTTTCTCTATTAGTGATGAGTAATAGGCTCCTCTGGCATTACGGAGCGCTTTCTTATATTTTCTCAGACTATTTCTCAGACTATCCCGCCAAACTCCACTGCTAAACTTTCACTGCTTTCAACTATATCTGTCGATCAAGCCAGATGAAATCCACCAGGTCGCTAAACTTCAAGCGTGTCTTAAAGACATAAAAACCTGGATGACCTGCAACTTCCTGCTGCTGAACTCGGACAAGACTGAAGTTATTCTACTCAGCCCAGAACACCTCAGAAATCAATTATCTGACGATATGGTTTCTCTGGATGGCATCGCTCTGGCATCCACCACCACCGTAAGGAATCTCAGAGTTATTTTTGACCAGGACCTATCCTTTGACCAGGGCCTTCTCCTTACCTACTTAACTGGTGATGCACCATCATATCTTAAAGAGCTTATAGTGCCATATTACCCCACTAGAGCGTTACGCTCACTGAATGTGTACTTGTGGTTCCCAGAGTGTTAAAAAGTAGGTTGGGGGCCAGAGCTTTCAGTTATCGGGCTCCTCTTCTGTGGAATCAGCTTCCACTTTCAGTCTGGGGGGCAGACACAGTCACCTCATTTAAGAGTAGACTTAAGACTTTCCTCTTTGATAGCGCTGTTTCAGGCTTATAGTTAGGGCTGGCTCAGGTTTGCCCTGGTCCAGCCCCTAGATATGCTGCTATAGGCCTAGACTGCTGGGGGACATCTTAGGATACACTGAACTCCTCTTCTCCTCTTCTCCCCTTCTCTTCTTGTCTTCCTCTCTTCCTCTTTCACTCCTCCTCTCCTCTTCTCCTCTTCTTTCTCTCCTTCTGGATAAATTATTTTCTCTTCAATGCACATTACTAACTCTACTTTTTTTCAATATGCGGGTCTGAGGGTTATACCATGGAGCGAGCCTCCTTTGCTTAATGATCCTCTTTTTTAGAGGGGCTATCGAGTCCAGTGTCACTCTCAGTGAGCCAGTAGCATCATCGACAAGATGAGCAATCTGGGAGGGAGTAAAGTTAGCACAGGAGTCCTCTGTTAATTGAGACATGGTAATGAATCAAATACAGAAGGAATCGCTTCCTTAAATCTAGCAACAGCACTGTCAGTTAGACATCTGGTGTAAAAACTCTTGCCTAACGCGGTAGTATAAACTCAAAAGTTATTGAGTAAAAGAGGGTTCTGTGTAAACACTACTAAATGCTCCACGTCAATGCCATATGCAAGAACAAGGTCGAGGGTGTGGTTAAAGCAGTGAGTCGGTTCCTGTACTCTAACAGAAGCCAATCGAATCCAACAATGAGCTAAATGCAACACTAAGACCAAACTTGTCAGGAATTTAGAAAATTCTGATATAAATTCTGAATACGTACTTGAGCCCTATTCCTCCTACCTGGCTTACTGAGTTAGCCGGCTAATTTTCAGGATAAGATGACGTAGGTCAGGCTTTTCGGTTCCTCAAAGCAAGTTTAGATAAATCACCATAGCAACACATCCAAATCCCTTAACCTGCTCCCGGTCAGGCTAACTGAAATTCACTGGATAAATTGGCCACTCCCACCGGACAAAAAAGGCAGCTCCCTTCCTCATTGATGAAGGAGCGATATTAGTTATATTAGTTTTATAGGGAGAGAGTTCTTCCAGATCATCAAGATCCGTTCTCACATCATGACTTCCTATACGAGCTCACATCATCATGACTTCCTGTACGAGCGCTATCGATTCTGCCGACAAGGAATCACTTATTTACGAGAGCTTCTCGAGCTGTACATTGATCACCACAGGCGCAGCCGATTGCCCGTCTCACAGACATAGACTATCACCCGCTGCATGCCGCGCTGTTCTTAAGTTTATTTAGCGCTTAAGAAACTTATGGATGTGTTAAAGGCACTCATAATTATATGGCAATGGTATTAGTACACCATACATATCATTATTGTAGAAAATGATTAAGGTGGAATACATACATACTGATCCGCCCATACACATATTCAAACTCCTAGTTATATGGTAATCTACACAAACATGTATATACACATATATAGTACATGATACATACACACATACAGTACATATATCCTCATAAGTATATATTTATTCGTAAATATAATCTGATTGATCTGGGTGATAAAGCACTTAAAATTAGCCGATACATTTTCCCAACACTGACGCATTTAACTTGTCTGATATATTTGCGACGCTTGTGTCTCGCAGCGGGGCGGTGTTAAGCTGCGTTCACACCAACAACGTTGCAAAAACTTTGGAATATTCGCAACGTGTTTGCTGTGAATGATTAAGGTATTGAATTCCTCACATGATCATCTCCTGCTTCTCAGCAGAGAAATAAAAAGAGGTTCCTCTGAGTTTATTTGCCATTCTACTGTTAGAACATTGTGGTGTCAGTGCTTTATTATTATCCCTTCTGAAGAAGAGCAGGATGACTAACGTCTGGTTAGAATTAACGAGACCGTTTCAGAACAGATCTTCCCTGGAGAAACAGAGTTAGCCTGACGTCAATCATCTCGCTAATTTAAGCTACATAATAGGACATTTGCTCGACTTTGTTGAACCACGTACGAGAAATAGGGCCCTGGTGCCCGGTATACCACAACAAACAGAATCGGCTGTACTGTTTTCCAGGTTGGATGTGAAAGACTAAGAACAAGGCTTTCAAATGAGTTGCAGTTTAATTTAGGTACTTGAAAGCGTCAATTAAATTTGAATGCCCAGGTAGAGGAAGAAATGCAACCTTCTCTCGTTCCGAGTAGTCTTGTTGATTTATTTGTCAGATCAGGAGCAAAGTACAAGTACAAAACGTTGCGTTTGTAAAGGCAGGAATGATTCGTCCAGCCCTCAGACTGGACGGAAGCACTGATTTTATGCAGAAGACATCACCTTTTTATCTCATTTTTCGGACGTCTGGGCGTCATTCATTTATTAGTTTCATACTTAAAGCTAAAGTCTGTTGAGTAGTGACATGCTCGCCTGTATGCAAGAAGCAGTTTACTTCATTACTTACTTAATAGTTAACTACTACATCATCTACAGTTACAGTTGTAAACATGATATCAAATTAGTTTTATGAGTTATGGAGGAAGAAACTGAGCGTCTAACTGTAACTTGTGTTGTGACCAAAAATCAGAATCAGAAATGTTTAATTGCCAAGTACGTTACATACAAGGAGTTTGGAGTGGTGATTGGTGTTTGACAATAAACGTAGTGCACATAGTATCTTCCTTTTTTTTCTCCCCGTTCAGGTTTTTTGGGGGGGGGGGGTTCCTGTTGTCAGGTGCCAGTATGTCTACAGGCTGGGAACTGAAGTGAAATGACCTAAAGTACCTAAGTAGCCCCCATGATAAGTGCTTGTCGAATTCTCTAAATGCAAAGGAAAGGAGCTTCAATGCTTCCTAACTTAGCTCCTTTAGCATAGGAACCACTGGACCTGTTAAGAAAGGAAAGGAGATAATGCCGACCCACAATTCCTTGTGGCAGCATACATTTAAAGTGACGTATCGTTCGGCCGTTCATTTGTTGTGGGGAGTTAATGCCCTGGATCTTCACGTCCTGCCCTTCCTGGATAAGGAGGCAAGTCTGAGATTCTTTGGTTGAAACGTTTTCAGAGATTAGGAGGAATAGGAGAGGATGGTCTTTTCTCAGACGTTGGGTCATAGTATGTGAACTTTACCATGGTGCCAGTATGAAGCAACCATTTGTGAGACTATCAGAGCTTTAACTTACACCCGTTATTGGTATTCTCCAGCAGTTTATTCTCACAATAACCACAGTTTCCATACATTACCAAACTCATCTCTACGGAGCAAAGTATTATTAAGAGGTATTAAAAAATTAAAACCAGTGAACAGCTGTGATCTGTCAAAAATGGATTCTTCTCAGAATTGATGACAAGTGACATGGTGCATAAGAACCTTTTTATTTCCTGCATTGAATTGGAAAAAAAATAATTGAAAAACAAAACCCACTCACTTTGTAATAAATTTCTGCAGATAGGGGACATAATCTTGACACTGCTTAATGTCTTTGAACATTAGAAATTCATCAAAACATTAGAGATGAAATAAATGTACAAAAAGATTTCCTCATTACCATAAAATGTAAAAAAAAAAAAAACATTTCTAAGATGTAAAGTTTGGATTTAATACTGTGCAAAATGTGTCTTCATTAAAAGAAATGGCATTCAGTCAGTCAGTGGCAGAGGAGGAATGATGTGAGAATAATTGATATTCCACAGTCTTATTGTCCACATTTACATCAAACAGTCCAACAGAAAAACTCAAAGGAAGTTCAGGATTGCAATTACATATCTACCAAATCTATCTATGTACACTGTACAGAGATTTAAACGTATTTAAACATCTGTTACAAAGAAAAGAGGAGGCGCATGCCCTACAGGCAGAGTACTGTACATACAGTGACTATCAATGCAGCCACATGTGGGTTGGTCTGCAGACACGGTGAAGATGCTCCAACGCAACAGAATACATGGGATGCAGTGCCGCTGGAAATGTATCTGCTCCGCATGGCTTTTTCACAAATAATGGCGTCACATTTAACAGACCAAAGAAATGGCGATAAACCAGATAGAACGTGGACAGCTGGTGCTTGTCAATTATTTAGCCGAAGGTTTTCCATTCTGTAGTGGAGCCAGTCTTAGCATTAGTAATGGTGTCTGTCTGTGGTGGCTCATCATGTTCATGTCTAGGACTTACACTATACTACATTAACATTATTTAATGCTTGTTATCTGAAGATGTATCTTCTCCGGATCATTTCTGATTCATGGCATTTTATCCAGTTGAGGATGAGATATTCAGATTATTTACTGAAGTAAAAATATTAAAATTCTCTCATTGCAATTTAAAGTCCAGCAAAATTAAGTGAACCGTTAATTGCCAAGCACATTAATTAGTTAGCCTCAGCCTCTTCATTCATGCTTCAAAATAACGGGTACATTCGTCAGCAAACAGCTTACTGGTAACATCCAGTCACATTCATACACAGTGTAGATATCATAACCTCATTATTACTCTGCTGTTTGCCTCATGCCAACACTGCTGCTGTGCTGAGGTTGTGTTGTTGACTACATGTTCTGGTTCATGAAGGGGATTAGTTCTGCCGCAGATTCCTTATTGCTACTCCGATTGTGTGAGAGCCTACATAATCTAACTGTTCATTCCTTTAATATTAATGGTCACTATATACATGTATGTGTCAACCACTGTTAACAGCAGCTGATAACATTTGGTAACGAGATAAGACGACAATCTTTATCTTCATATCAAACTTCCACTTAAATTTGATCCCACTCCGATAGAGTTGGCTAGACGGGAGTATTGACCACCTCAAAATATTTTGGGAGGAATAAATTGAATACAAGTAGATAGATATCTGTAGATAAGATAATAATTTTGCAATCTTGAGTTATCGGTGCATAAAATACATTTGCAACTACAGCAACTCTTAGCTGCACAAACAATAAAAACACTTTGGGCTCAAGAGAGATGATGGTTAACGTGTCATGGCTCGATGGGCGGCTAGATTTTTTGGGAAAAGGAGCAAGCACATTCCACATTAAAACAAATAAATGGCTTTTTGAAATGTGGCCAGAACATTGGTTCATACTTATTCACCAGTAGGGTCATACTATTTTACAAAGTCTATACAGGCTTGGAGCATTACAAAGTTTACAAATCCAAGGAGGACAATAGGAAAATGGGGATTCATGTCCTTTTTTATTATAAGAAAGAAGTGCTCCAATGAGCTTCTGAGAAGGAGCAGGGAACCAAACAACCCTTTCACTCACATGGTTATCCCTTCTCTTTTTTTTTTCTTTCTCTACCACATCTGTCAATTTTAATCTCTTTTGGATTGGTCTCTCATTCACATTCTCTATTTCATTCTTTTCACATTGCAAATGACTCCCTTTTGGAACAGGAAGGACACTTTTAATTGGTCTGCACAGCGGGGACATGACAACACACTGAGCTCATTGAGCATGGGAAAACTCAACTCCCATTTCTGGACAGAGTTTGGAGGGAACTCTGGTGTGAAATGTGGTTAAAAATGTATGGTTTTAAGATAATTGTTATAGTCTATGATTGAAGCAGCACCTAGCATTGCTGACAAAACCTTTCTTCCTGTGACAACATCCACTTGTGCGTCTCCTGCCATCTGCTCCAATGCACATCCCATAGGACCACTGTACTGGTCAATCAATCACACCTCAGTCTGTTGCTGCGAGTCAGTGACGATGGTCACTCCTCGACGAAGCTCGTCCGTACTGTCAAAGTCACTGCCATGTTCAGAGTCATCCAGGCCACAGGGGGCGGACATGTCCGAGGCCGATGACGCACCAACGGACACTCGCATATTTAGCGACACAGAATCCTCAGTGTCTCCAGTTCCAGGGCTCACGCCACTCATGGAAGAGCTAAAGTCTCCGTGGGCCTCTCCAACGGGCGGCTGGTGGGGAGGCAGGTATTGGCTGGGGTGGAAGTGTGGCCGGGCCTGCTGAAGCCCGGTGCTGCCAGAGCTCAAGGTGCTTTCTTTGGAGACTGCGGAGTCGGTGGGCAGTGGCGTGTAGGGCTCAGCATATTCCTCACCTGTGGGCAGCGGAGGTGGCAGCTGGTCTTGGCTCAAGAACTCTTCTTCGTGGGGAGGGGGGTAGTCACTGTCAATGTCATAGCCTCCCAGGTAGTAGTCTGACTCCAGTTCACGGGTGCTTCCTCCAAGGCGGGGGGCTGAGCCTGCTGCCCCACTGACAGGACCTGGCTCATAGCCTGGGGCCTCTTCAATGTCTGACAGCCTGGTGCTCGGCATCCAGTCTGATGTGTCCCAGTGATATGCTGGACAGTAGAAGGGGAGATGGTTAATAACAATCTAGACAGTGAAAAATTACAACAACAAAGTAGTCTCTGAAATGTAAAGCTCTGCAGCAGACATGCCTTATTATGCACAAGGCATATTAGACTCAAGAACATCAACAATACAGAGGGGTTGAAGGTCAGGTACATGACAAGGCACAACCTGTCCAGGAAACATGTTAGGTCTTTAAAGGTATGCGTCATGCACAACAGGAGCCTTTGAGGATCGATGTCACAGGTGTCACAACATGCTGAGGTTCATGAAGACTTGCAGCACTCAAGACATGTTGACGGGATAAAAAAACACAGCAGATTGGATACATCAAATATCTGGTACATTTTCCTATTGGTCAATGTAGCAAAGTGCTATAAAGGGAGCATTGTCCGTGGATTGTTGGATCCGATGCATCCTGTTATCACTTAAGAACGTCATGCAAATACTTAAAAATGTAGTATGAATACAAAAATAATGTACTGCTGCCACAGAACCAGCAGCAGTACTGGAGTTTGGAGATGTGATCCACTTCCTCAAAGTATGTACTTTGCTCAGTTTGCTACAGCAGTGGAGAAATTAATAATAATAATAATAATAATAATAATAATAATAATAATAATACTTTGATTTTATTTAGCGCTTTTTCTGAATACTCAAAGACGCTTTACATAGGAATCATTCACACACTGATGAGAGGAGCTACCATGAAGGAGCCACATCAGGACTATCTAACATTTATACACCGTATTGTTTTTTAGAGCTTCATCTACTCTTCATCAGATGCTGTGTGTTTGTTCTGGAAGAGTCTTTCAACATTAAATGTTTTGTTGTTCGATAATTTCTCGCCACATATCAGCAGACAGGTCAGACAGCATCGTTGTCAGTGAAAGCTAATGAATACGTCCACGCAGACTCCACTAATTTATCCGTTGATAGTTTACTGCAAGTCATGATGAGCCACCTGCAGGGAAAGGGGCTTGACAGCGACATAATAGGATGTGACGCACATTTTAGTTTAAAAAATATTTTATTTAATTTGTATTTTCAGTGACTCCAATATCACCTCAAACACCTCTGTTGCGGCCTCGGAGCCGCAACAGAGGGGCTACAGAGCCGCATGCTGCCGCGGGTTGCCGACCTCTGGTTTATACCAATTCACCACGCTTCCCTTTGGGTTGTTCGGAGCCATCTTCCAACGCCTCATGGACCGGGTGCTGCGTCCGCACGCTGCATATGCTGCCGCCTACCTAGATGATGTAATCATCCACAGCACCACCTGGGCGGAGCATGTGCAGCGCGTGGGCGCGGTGCTGGAGTCCCTGAGGCAGGCTGGGCTCACCGCCAACCCGGGGAAGTGTGCAGTTGGACGGAGGGAGTTACGGTATCTGGGGTACCACTTGGGCGGCGGGCATGTGCGCCCTCAGGTGGACAAGACCGCCGCTATCGCGGCCCAAGACTAAAAAAGAGGTGAGGCAGTTTCTGGGGCTGGCGGGCTGGCGGGCTGGCGGGCTGACAGGCGCTTCATCCCGAACTTCGCAGATCTGACCAGCCCCATGACTGACCTGACCCAGAAAGGTGCCTCAGACAGATCCGGTCCAGTGGACGGAGCGGTGCCAGTGGGCGTTTGAGGTGGTAAAACAGGCTCTCTGGAGCACTGGAGCCAACAATAGAAACAGAAACATGCACTTTTATTAATCCCCTTGGGGAAATTCTTCTCTGCATTTGACCCATCCCTGGATAGGGAGCGGTGGGCAGCCCTGTGAGGCGCCCGGGGAGCAGTTAAGGGTTCAGTGTCTTGCTCAGGGACACTTTGACATGTGAGCTATGGGATTGAGCCGGCTACCTTGTGGTTGTGGGACGACCACTCATCCCCCTGAGCTACAGCCGCCCAATGCAACGCTGTACACAGTCATTCTGGTCACATGACATCTATTGTACTTCTGTCCATTCTGATAGAGGTTCCTCCTCTGTTGCTCTCCCGACGGTTTCTTCTTTTTTTCCCTACCCAGTTTTTTTTTTAGGGGGAGAGGATGTCTGTGTTCAGATTGTAACCCTCTGAGGATAATTTGTGATTTGGGGCTAAAATAACACAAAATAAATTAAAATGAACAATCTACTGACATAGCATAAGTATTCCATCACAAAGGTTCCTCTGACCAAAAGGACAATGTACCAACAACTCTGCAGATTAATTTAACTGAAGGCAAAGTTTAAGAGCAAATGGTGAGTGAAGCAATGACAAATCAAACAAAAAGACATCATGCATGAAAGCAGAACACAAACCATGGTGAGATTGAGGCTGTGAAAACTTCATCACGAAACAACTGGTACAGTACCATCACTGAGCTGGAAATAAAAGCCCACACAAAGGGACATGGTGGGATGCATAGGTGAGAGTGGCAGGCAAACAGTTGTCGGGGGGGTCGAGTGACATCCCTTATTCAGCACAGCACAATGAGTGGCAAACAAGCTGCGGGAGGGGAATTACATCAAATCACACATACGGACACAAACCTCCGACCCGGAGAGGGGAGAGCAGTGGAATTAATCAATGGCCAAAGTACGGAGATATGTACAGGCGGGTATACACAGAATTAGAAAGATACAGGGGGTAGACAAAATAATTTCAGTTAAAATACTCTAGTATAGAAATGAAAAGTAATGATTCCAGATTAGATTTCCACACAGACTTTCTGGGTACAATGCCTGGCTAAAGGCGCATGACCACCTGGTTGGAAACAAACGGTTTTGATGCTACTGGTTAGATGTTGGCTTCTGTTTGCTCGGTGCAGCTAATTTGATATTAGGGGCAATTGGCTTCTGTGAATTGAGTTTTATGTCAACAAACTCAAAGCCTTGTGTGTATCCTTGTTGAATGATTTTCCCTCCTCAAGAAATGAAGCCGTTTAAACAAAAACCTGCATCCATGTTTACCAGCAACAGGTATTTTTCTTCCCAGCCTTTTGCTGGTGAAATAATACTTTATTCAACATATTACGGTCACCTGTAGACAGTGGAATAGTATGAAACCGGACGGTAAGTGGCCATTTTGACTTGATACTGGCACTATAAAGACGGGTCAACAACATTTTATGTATTGGGATTTAATGGAAATTTGACATCTGGTTGTGGACCAAATAGTTCATAGACTGCTCTACCAGCATCTTCATCTCTCGGCTCTGGTGACCGCAGTACAACAATGTGCACCAACACACACTAACTGTTTTAACACAATAAATACAACAAACACATACGGTATATAGTCGATGACAAATGCTGCTAATTGGCATATGACCCATCTTTTTAAGCGGTATTTAAAACATAGATTCTGTTAATCCACGAACAAAGTTATTTTTCATTGGGTGATTGTAATTTTGTCTACTCGCTGTAGATAGATAGAGAAAGAGAAAGATAGATGGGGAGGTACACAGGTGGGTGGGGTAAAGGAAGTAGTCACCTCTGTTGTAGGTTTGACCATGGTCCATAACTGACACTGTCAGATGGAAGAACAACAGAACACAGAGCCTTTATTATTGAATCACGAGTGTTTGCCTTTCTAATGTAATCTAACAGGATACAACATGATTTAGGTTAGAGGTGCTGTGGGAATTTGGCTGAGTCTCTACATTACTTTGGTTTTGTTAATGTTTTCTATCAAAGCTCACCTTTCCTCCCCACAATTTCCTTCCAGTTCTGTTTCCATTTTCAGAAACAGATGCAAACTGAATCAGAAACTGATCGGGAACTCGATAGTAAAAGTGTTAACGAGCACCTTATCATTTTAGCCACAATAAAACAATGAGTGGTTTGCCACTTTTCAACAACTACAACTCTCCTGAGCTCATGGGAGCTGTAGCTGTCATAGAGGCTGTGTGTCACAGGCATCACTAGGAACTCCAGGTCTTTCTATTATGATCCTCTGGATTTTGTCCTTTTTTCTCTCATTCATAAAGCAGAGGATAAGCATGCTCAAGCTAGTGTGGATATATCTTTGCCTCAGTTTGCAACAAATGAATGCACCTATCACAAATCTGTGTCTCTTTGTCTCCACTTGCCTCGTTCTATTGACTTGGTTTGCATCTGTGCCATGTCTAACATGTTCTTAGCATTCTGTCACATGAGGCGCTGCGGCTGAACGGTGGCTCTAACAACGGACTTTGAGAATGGAGACCAGGGTCTGTTGTTGGTGTGAGAATTTGTCATTGTCTTAATATGGTTCAAATGATGAGGTGTTCAAGTTTGACTCCCAGTAGAGTGGTAAAGGCAGAATTTACAAAGAATATTGACAGTGGTCCAAAGTAACATTAAAGCTTTTTACAAAGAGCAATAAATGGAAGCAACTGTGTCAACAGATGGCCAACCATGTGCCACTATGAGGAACCTACAGTTTGCAAGTTTTCATTCCAGAGGTCATCGTTGAAACATGTTAGCAACCACTGCTCTATCGAAAGATATATTAAAGAGCTAACCTGGAAGTGAGTTGGACTGACTGAGCTAATCTATGCCCACTTACTGAAAGATACAGGATGTAACACACAATGAGTGTTTTTTGCTTTAGTATAACTGCAGACACCTCTGATGACCAGACTGAGACAAGAGAAGAGACACAAAGGGGAGAAGACATGGTACCTTCACTTTCGATTGTGTCGACTGCATCATTGACCAGTCGAATGACCGTCACTATGGAGGCTTGTGGAGGGAGAAAAGGAGATAAGTTTTGAAATACAGTCATCCAAAGTGAAACACTTTGGTGTTAGTCCCCTCACACCTGTGGGATTGCTTATAGCTGCCCACCACCTGTCCTGTCTGCAGAGGGTGGTACCGGGTCTGCCAAGAGCAAAATCAAGACTTCTTGCTGATTTTGATGTTTGGGGGCAATTTACATACAACATTGTTGATATATATGGAGATACTTTGGGTTGAAATTAAATCAGCAAATTACTGTCACAAATGCAAATAAACCACATGAGAAGAAAACAATAAAGATGCTCAAAAACAACACAA
The DNA here is from genome assembly GCA_038501785.1 of Myoxocephalus aenaeus. Taxonomy (NCBI): domain Eukaryota; kingdom Metazoa; phylum Chordata; class Actinopteri; order Perciformes; family Cottidae; genus Myoxocephalus; species Myoxocephalus aenaeus. The sequence goes on along the minus strand of JBAMJR010000419.1, from coordinate 236,061 downwards.
CACTACTGCTTTTTGTCATTTTTGTCCAGACACTGGTGACACCAGTCAGACTTTAACAAGCATAGGGAAGAAAATTGCAACAGTATCAATATAGCTGAGGAATTCATATATGCCTCAGCCATATTGATACTTTTGCCCTTTTTCTTAATTGATTATTATAGGCAAAAAAGATGAAATTTTTGAATAATGATCATTCTGAAAAGTAAAACAATTAATCAAATGGTTTGCAAATAAAATCAAGTGAGAACAGGACGATGCCATGACAATGAAACACAAAATCAAATACACAGTTCCAGCACAAAGGCCACCAACAACACACTGTGAGGCAGTCCCCCCACATAGCTTCTTTATAAAGGAGTCATAATGATTTACAGTTGTGAGAAAACATTTGTGAAAATATTTGAGAATACATTACTGCATTATTTTGCAGCAATAACTAGAAATGGATAATACATAATGTTTGAATCCTTGAGGCAGAAACACTCATTTCAACTCACAATATGTGGTTGCACAGAATTGACAACATATTGTCAATTTTGCTAATCTTTGCGCATTAGCAGCAGTGGTGGAATAAAAAAAAGGTTCTACCAGTAGCAGTAGTACCAGTAGCAGTAGCAGCAGTAGCATGTAGTAGCAGTAGCAGCAGTAGTAGTAGCATCAGTAGCATGCAGTAGCAGTAGTAGCAGTAGCATCAGTAGCAGTAGTAGTAGTAGTAGTAGTAGTAGTAGCAGTAGCATCAGTAGTAGTACTAGTAGTAGCAGTAGCATCAGTAGTAGTAGTAGCAGTAGCATCAGTAGTAGCAGTAGTAGTAGTAGCAGTAGTAGTAGTAGCAGTAGTAGTAACAGTATCAGTAGTAGTAACAGTAGCAGCAGCAGTAGCAGCAGTAGTAGTACCAGTAGCAGTAGTATATGGCATATAGCAGTAGCAGCAGTAGCATGTAGTAACAGTAGCAGCAGTAGCATGCAGTAGCAGTAGTAGCAGTAGCATCAGTAGTAGTAGTAGTAGTAGTAGTAGTAGTAGTAGTAGCATCAGTAGTAGTAGTAGCAGTAGTAGCAGTAGCATCAGTAGTAGTAGTAGTAGTAGTAGTAGTAGTAGTAGTAGTAGCAGTAGCATCAGTAGTAGTAGTAGCACTAGCAGCGGTAGTAGCAGTAGCATCAGTAGTAGTAGTAGTAGTAGCAGTAGCAGCAGTAGTAGTAGCATCAGTAGCAGTAGTAGTAGCAGTAGTAGTAACAGTAGCAGCAGTAGTAGCAGTAGCAGCAGAAGTAGCAAAATAATGCTGCAATCTAAAATACTCAAGATATTATTGTTTTCTCACAAATGTATCACACTGCAGTCTGAAGGACAACATGGATACTAATGCAACAGAAGAAAGAGACACCTAGTGGAACCAAATAATAAACACGCAAACAAAGCATTTAAAAGTAACCACATTGAAAAGAAAGGAAACACTGAGGAGCTGGGATCTTCTAAAACCCCTGCACCAGGGGTTTTAGAAGGAGGGCGTGTCTTACCGAAGAGGGCGTGTCTTACCGTTATCGTCACAGGAGTCAGACTGGAAGGAGCTCAGTGATTGGACCTCAGAGTTACTGCCTTGGTTGCTCCCAGAGAAACACGTTACTTCTTCTGCCATGTCAACCATCTTACCTGATGGGAGAGGGAGAGGCCAGACTAGTCATATAATTATTAATATTATTAGTATTATGCATGTTTCTATTACTACTACCGTAAAATGCGGGTTATACGGTTATCTACTAAATTTAAAGAAAAAGTCGTATTGAATCGATCCGGGACAGTTTATAAGCGGCTGCTGCTGCTACTGCCCGAGTGTCGAGCCGGGCGTCGAGACACCAAATGTTGACAAAACCTTCAGCTATTACCGTCTGATTCAGCTTTATGATATCTGCAATAGTCTTTTAACTGTCAGCGTTTTTGTTTTATGCTTTTTTCCGACCATTTCTGCGTTTAACATGGGTGTGTATTGCGCAGCTCAGAGTGGGTGATGTCACAGCTTGAGTGCTGAGAGCCTTCCAGATTTCGTCATAAAAGTATTTGCTTTTTGCCATCTACTCCACAATACTAACTTTTTGGGCATAATTTATACATCAAAACGTTGGAAATATTGTCTTAGTTCATAAAATTGGGTCAATTTGAATCCAACAGATTCAGACGTGTTTAAATCAGACTATATGTGAGAGGTGGTCCTCCACCTTCCTCCATACTGCGCCATGTTAAATCTCCCTCAAAAATGTCTCTCCCTGACAATCGAATGGGATCCAATAGAGGAAATCTTCAAATCCTCTTCAACTTCAAAAGCTTACAGGATCTGCATACGTTCAGCTACAGACACCTTTTAAATGTTCAAATGTTGACAAAACCTTCAGCTATTATTCTATAATTTCATTTTTTTTAATTCAGCTATATTCAGCTATTTTCAGCTAAATTCAGCTATATTCCGCTATTTTCAGCTATATTCAGCTATATTTTCAAATATTTAAGCTTTAAGCTTCAGCTTTTTGCATTCCAATGCATTTTCAGCAGGAAATGCAATTTCTAGTTATTATTATTATTATTATTATTATTATTATTATTATTATTATCAGTCATTTTTCATAAATGTATTTATGCAATTATTAGTGCTACCACTCATTATTTGAATAATTTCTGTCATGTATCTATATTTCATTGCTATGCATAAATTAACAGAATGTAATGTTGAACTATATTGTTTATTAGTAATAAAAGGTCTCATCTCATGTTCAATTTATGAATTTGTTTCTGAAGAATTAATTGATTAAGTCTCCCAAGTTGAGCATATTACAGCTGTTATTTCAATGCACCAGAGACATATTTAATCAGCATTGCATATCGTCTTCTGCAATGTATTTAATTCATTTTTCTTTGTGTACGAGCATCTTCAACACAAGGAATCTTTGAATTCCATCTTTTCTCATTTAGTTGAGTGAGCCCTGCTGTCAATGAAGGACACGGATAACTTGATCAGGACATCTAACCTGCTCAATATAGAACATTTTGACTTTAGTTAAAACGTCAGAGTAAAATAATCTGTCCATGCTTTGACTTAGCACTACATAAAGTTACACAGTGGCATCTAATGAACAAAGCGGTCAGCCCCTACTGTAACTTGACACCACTTTTTTTTTTATTGTTCCTCTAGGGTACTCACACAACACACATACTATTACTTTATTAACTCTAATGTATTCTAGTTGTATATTCTCACTTCAGCAGGTAGTGAAACACACACACACACACACACACACACACACACACACACACTCACCCTCATCATCCCATGGGCTCTTGCGTAGGGAGTCACAGTCTGAGCGACAGGGCGACACAGGCGGCAGGTTGGGGGCCACGCTGCACACGACCACGCCCCTCCTGGTGGTTCCCGACAGGATCCTCGGGGACTCCGGGTGGAAGGTGCTCATCTCGGTATGCTCCACACCGCGGCCGTCCACCATATTCTCCAGCGTGGAGCGCGGGTCTCCTTGGAAACAGGGTGTGTATGCCATGGGCCTCACAGGGACCTGTGGAGGTCCCATCATCCCACCTCCCCCCACCACGGTGGCCCCCAGCCCCACCTCGGAGTACAGGTTGAGAGGGTCTCCTGGTGTGCAGTGCAGGGTCTTGAATTGAACCCCGTTGGCCTTGTTGAGGAGCGCTGCGGTGGCTGGGTCCTGGACCAGAGACAGGTTGTTCCGAGAGTAGTTCTTCTGGAAAACCTTCTTGCGGAAAGCGATGAAGAGGATGATGAGGGTGATGATGACCAAAAGCACCACAGCGATCCCAATCAGCTCTTCTTTGCCAACCACAGTGTGACCGGCCTGCATGTCTGGGACGACGACGGGCCGCAGGCCGCAGCGCTGGCCCACGAAGCCCGCGGTGCAGTTACAGTAGAAGGACCCGTACGTGTTGACGCAGACGCCGCCGTTCTCACACTCGCCCTCTGGATTGCTGCGGTCACATTCGTTCACATCTTCCTCACAGCTGCAGGATGGAGGAAGAGGAGAAAAGACTGGAGTGAGATGATAGTATATGAATACCTTTAACTGCTCAGCTACCTGCTCACAGATGGATTGCTTTCCAACAGCAGAGAGTGAGAGAGTAACATGAGATGCACTGCAGATAGATTGCAGAAGAAACACTGCGTGTGTGCGCTCACAACACAATCCTGTTTGTTCGGTTCTGTTAAACTGCTGTGTGACGTTTCCAGCGCCATTCAGCTTTTAACAATGTAAAACTGGGAGATGGGGGAAATAATGTTACTGAAGAGTTTAATTCTTGATTTTGGAAAGGACACTTAGCCTTTTTAATCTACACATTGGTGGCTCAGTCATTACCAACTCCAGAAAGCTACAGACCTGGAAGCGAAAATCAATTATCTGATGGTTTTGCCATCATCCCAAAACAGCGGAGGTCCCTGAAGTCTACATGTCAAAGTCAAAGTGTCCTCCAGCAGGATACTGAACCCAAATTGCTGTGCATGTTTCCTGCTGCTGAAGTAGTTCCAGGCCCCTTGCATGACAGCCTCAATGGCAGTGTGTGAATGTTGGTTTGTGTTGTCGCTAAGGCCAGAAAACATTTAGAAACGCAGTCTCTCTGTTTCTCTGGATAATCCACAAAACACATTATCAGTTTAAAAGGGATTACTTCTTCTGTAGAAAGTAGCTCTTTCAATCTAACTCCCTGTGTTATATTGGGGAGGACAGATCTATCATGAACCTGGACATGGATTTGGGGAATCGATCCTTTAGGTTCATCTTTGTGTGTTTGGACTGGAACTCACATCAGACCCTTGAATCCCCTCCTGCAGCTGCAGAGGAAGGCGTTGCCGATGGGCTTACATGCGCCTCCGTTCTGACACGGGTTGGGAACGCACGCCGTTATCTCCATCTCACAGCGCCCTCCGGTGTACTGGAGGTTACAGCTGCACGAGAACCCTGGCAGACACAAGAGGCACTTCATTAGTCAGACACACACACACACACACACACACACACACACACACACACACGCACACACGCACACACACCGTGCTGACGCTAGCTGGGGATTTGTTCTTCCTTCATAATCTCTTGATGTTCTCTTCTCTTCCTTTGATTGGTGACCGATGAGTTTAGAACTTTAGAGGATTCGTATGCTCTGAATAAAAAGTGCCTGGCTTGAAATACTTCGGGAGTTGTTGTTAGAACAGCTGGACCTTACAAATTGTAACTGGGCCTTAATCAAAGGTCACGCACCGTTAGTTAGTCCTGCCATCAGGACCTTTACCTTCCACTATTAATCATAGTGTGTATCAAAGCCTGATATCTCTTCTTTCTATGAGCCATGAAGCTCCATTAAAACACATCAATGAGTTACACATGTTCCTCCATCACCAAGAACACACACACACTAGTTTATTTGGATTCCACACACACCGTCCTGCTGCAATCCTCACGAGAGTACCAAATGTTTCCTCCTGCTTGAGTAACATTTGTTAGAAGTACAGTGAGCAGCAGTCTAGAAAATGCCTTTTAACACATATACTGCTATATACACAACTTAAGTCTTTTATTTATTATACCACCGAAATTATTCAGATAGCCCTTGTGGTTGAGGAGAACCCAGTTAGAAAACCTTAAATTGAAACCGTTTCCCACTCAGTTCCTCAGTCAGTCTGATCCGTTCATCCTGTTCAGGGCCGACGTGAAGGCCGGGTTCAGCTGGACCCGGGTCCCTTTCTCTCAGGGCTCACAGAGACACACAACCACACCTCTTCAGAGGACAATGAGCCGGAGCTGCACGTCTCTGTTAAGCCGTCTGGGTTTAGCCAATCACATCTTCTTATTCCCTTAATTTCTACGTGAGTGCCAATTAGCCTGCTCTGCTTTTGACTGACATACACTTTGTTTTGGAAATAAATAATAATAAAATCTTTCAATACACAACAAAGCAAATTTTTACAACATATTGCCAATACTCTAAACCCATGTTAAAGCATTGCATCACTTCATCAGGGGCTCCCTCTGTGGAGACAACTTGCCATTAGTCACGCTGAAACAACCACTATTGCTGCTTTGTCCACGTTGTGGAAGTCCCAGACATCCTGTGTCCATAACATCATCCTGTATTCAGTGTGCCATGCCGGCTGGTTTACCACCGCTGTATCAACCCAAAATAAACTATTTTGCTCTGATTTAATTGTAATAAACTTATAAAAATTATGCAGAAATAGCTACATAATAATGACAATACATTGTTTATGCAGTCAGGGCTGTCTACAAGGCAAACAACATTTAAAATGCTTGTTTTCTGAATGGAGCTCGGATCAATCGGTGCTAGGCTAACCTAACATTGTAGCTGCTCATCAACACTCAAAACAACGTCGTATGAATAGAGTCCTTATTGTCTGTATCATATGGTTTAAATGCATACATTTCTACACATAGTTTTGTCCGGTCTCTCTAATATGAGGTATCATAGAGCTCTGGGTGAACACCTACGGCTACAATATTTGTATCCTCCATTTCTGATTCAACAACGTCAGGAGGAGAACCTCATGAGGCAAAGAGGCCGATTGCTCTGCGTGACTCCACGTCTCCATCGAGGCTTCGTACGGAACCTGGTCATGTGTTTGTAGTATCTCCTGTTACTCACCACCAGAGGGCAGGCTGGTGCAAGTGGCTCCATTGCGACAGGGCTGCTGCAGGCAGGCGTCTGGATAGAGGAAGCAGCCCAGCTTCAGCTCCGTCAGCCCCACCACCTCTGCGTAGCGCGAGCGTTTGTTTTGCAGCGGCAGCTCATTGTTGTTCAGCATGACCGAGTCCAAGCAGCCCTGGAAACCCGCCAGCACGCGCGGGTCCTTTTGGGAGTCCACGAGGCTGCGAGAGTTTGGGTGCTGCACCTGAGGAGAGAAGGGTCAGAAGTGAATTCCTGAACTTCCAAAGACACAAAGATGTGATGACTGGCCACCTGGTAGAATTCAATTCAATTCAGTTTATTTTATATAGCCCAACATCACAAATACAAGTTTGCCTCGGAGGGCTTTACAGTCTATACACATAACATCCCTGTCCCGGGACCTCACATCGGATCAGGAAAAACTCCCCTAAAAAGATAGTAAAAACCCTTTCACAGGGAAAAAAGGGAAGAAACCTGAGGGAGAGCAACAGAGGAGGATCCCTCTCCCCGGATGGACAGAAGCAATAGATGTGGCCAGAATGAATAGCGTAGTTACAGCACATTCAATGAATATGACAGAAATTATTCATATAATGAGTAGTAGGCATGGTCCATGATCCAGATAATCCATGATCCATGAAGCAGAAGGCGGTAGAGAGGGAGGGGGGGGGGGGGGAAGAGAAGAGCCTAGAACACATTAAACTAAACACATCAGTTTACTGATTTTGTTTCTCTTTAAAATCCCTTTATAAAAAGGACTTGATTGCTTTCATCAGAATTTTTTATATTCTTTCATAATATTCGGTGTAAATTGTGACGGAGGTATAATCAGCAGTTTGGAGGCTACATAGCGAGGCTAATTATGAGGGAATATTAGGGCATAGTACCTCCTACTACTTTGAATCATTATTAAGCACAATGTGTTATCTGGATCATGGACCATGCCTACTATATGAATTCATTATATGAATAATTTCTGTCATATTCATTGAATGTGCTGTAACTACGCTATTCATTCTGGCCACATGACATCTATTGCTTCCGTCCATCCGGGGAGAGGGATCATCCTCTGTTGCTCTCCCTTAGGTTTCTTCCCTTTTTTCCCTGTGAAAGGGTTTTTACTATCTTTTTAGGGGAGTTTTTCCTGATCCGATGTGAGGTCCCGGGACAGGATGTTATGTGTACAGATTGTAAAGCCCTCCGAGGCAAACTTGTATTTGTGATGTTGGGATATATAAAATAAACTGAATTGAATTGAATTGTCTAATACATGCTCAGTGTCAGATATGCAGTACATCATAAATAGAAATGGCTGTAAATGTCTCATACATTTTACAACCTGGCTCTTATTTCCATAGTTTTGGTCACCGTTCTGGTCGACATTACAATCACAGACCAGTTCCACTTTTATCCACATGTTCATACCCAAACCACCTATTTAGAAGTGAAAAAAGATTTTTCTTTTCCCTTCCAAATAACACGTTGTTTTTTATTTCTAGGTGTGCCCGCTGGTGGCAGCTGCAGCTCCTCATGGACTGACCAGTGCTCCGAAGTAGATGCTTCTGTCTGGAGCAAGTGGTTGCATGAAGGGTGGTCCACGGCGCCGCTCCACGTAGCTGTCATCCAGAGCCAGGCTGCTGAAGTTACGATTCAGCTCCAGTGCCACCGTGTGCCAGCTGCCATCGTTGATACGCCGGCCGGAGATGCCCAACATGTCGGGACTGTCGCCGCCAACACTGCCAAGGCCACAGGCCAGCTGGAACCACAGCTTCCCCTCCTCCAGCTACACACACACACACACACACACACACACACACACACACACACAAAGTATCATTCAAACAGTTCACATCCCTTAAAATCATTTCCATAGCTAGTGTGTATTCAGACTTCCATTAGCAGCGTGTGTGTGTGTGTGTGTGTACCTTGAGCACGGTGCAGGGCTGTGTGTGTGTGTGTGTGTGTGTGTGTGTGTGTACCTTGAGCACGGTGCAGGGCTGTGTGTGTGTGTGTGTGTGTGTGTGTGTGTGCCTTGAGCACGGTGCAGGGCTGTGTGTGTGTGTGTGTGTGTGTACCTTGAGCACGGTGCAGGGCTGTGTGCTCAAGGTGTGTGTGTACCTTGAGCACGGTGCAGGGCTGTGTGTGTGTGTGTGTGTGTGTGTGCCTTGAGCACAGTGCAGGGCTGTGTGTGTGTGTGTGTGTACCTTGAGCACGGTGCAGGGCTGTGTGTGTGTGTACCTTGAGCACGGTGCAGGGCTGTGTGTGTGTGTGTGTGTGTGTGTGTACCTTGAGCACGGTGCAGGGCTGTGTGTGTGTGTGTGTGTGTACCTTGAGCACAGTGCAGGGCTGTGTGTGTGTGTGTGTGTGTGTACCTTGAGCACGGTGCAGGGCTGTGTGTGTGTGTACCTTGAGCACGGTGCAGGGCTGTGTGTGTGTGTGTGTGTGTGTGTGTGTGTGTACCTTGAGCACGGTGCAGGGCTGTGTGTGTGTGTGTGTGTGTACCTTGAGCACGGTGCAGGGCTGTGTGTGTGTGTGTGTGTGTGTGTGTACCTTGAGCACGGTGCAGGGCTGTGTGTGTGTGTGTGTGTGTGTGTGTGTGTACCTTGAGCACGGTGCAGGGCTGTGTGTGTGTGTGTGTGCCTTGAGCACGGTGCAGGGCTGTGTGTGTGTGTGTGTGTGTGTACCTTGAGCACGGTGCAGGGCTGTGTGTGTGTGTGTGTGTGTGTGTGTGTACCTTGAGCACGGTGCAGGGCTGTGTGTGTGTGTGTGTGTGTGTGCCTTGAGCACGGTGCAGGGCTGTGTGTGTGTGTGTGTGTACCTTGAGCACAGTGCAGGGCTGTGTGTGTGTGTACCTTGAGCACGGTGCAGGGCTGTGTGTGTGTGTGTGTGTGTGTGTGTGTGTGTGTACCTTGAGCACGGTGCAGGGCTCGGTGTGTGTGTACATAATGATTCCTCTGCTTTGCAGTGTCCGGATCCTGAGGCTGACCTTCAGCTCCGTCTGCAGCTGCTCTGACAGTCTGTACTTGATGTAGCTGTTTCCTGAGAAACTCAGAGACGAATGGCCTGGACCCGCCCCCCCCCCACACACACAAGGGTTAATCAATCACATTCCAGAGTAGGTATTCATGACATCGGAAGCACATTAAACTGTTGTTGCAAGTATTTTTTTCACACAGACTTGGCAATTTAGTGTAAATGCTCTCTTTCTCACTCACCTGCACACTCTCCCAGTTTGCCTGGTGGACACTGGCATGCATAGCGCCCTCTGGTGGCCTCTACTGAAACACATTGCATGTCTGCTGGACACGGCTGGTCCTCACACTGTTCTGACAGGACAGCACAGTTGGCATCTACACACACACACACACACACACACACACACACACACACACACAGTAAGAAAATACACTTTACATACTACCATAAAGAACATGAACTGACAGAAAAAAAGAAGAAATATTATATATATATTCCTCAACTGAGTGTGGTTTAGAGAAACAGCTCTGGTTTCTGGTTTTATGTAACTAAGCAACCAATCTACTTCCTGTACACCGGTACCCCGCATGCCCTGTGTACCTGAACAGTCATGTGATACTAGCTTTCAGGCATGCTAGTATGGAAAAGCATTTCTAAAATAGTGCTGGCATGCCACACTAGTACGTTTCTGTCTAAAACAGCCGCTTTTAGACGGAAACGTATTAGTGTGGCTGTGGAACACACTACATAAAAGACTCAATCACTCACCATGGCAGGTGCAGCGCGAGGTCCGGTGGAAGCGTGGTGAAACGAAGCTGATCCGTGGTGAGCTGTATGTAGCCAGACTGTGCGAGTCCAGGGTGATGGTCTGTTCACACTGCGCCCCGCGACACTCCAGCCCCGAACAGTTCTTATCGAGGATCGCCGACACTCGGAGGACCTCCTCCAGCTGCCGGCGGGACGCGCTCAGTTTCTGGGTGAGGTAAGCCGCCTTGTAGTACCCACCCCCTGCTGTTTCCACAGCAACAAGCATGTCCAGTTGTTGCGTTCCACCGACCGGCTGCAGACTGAGCAGGTGCAGCGTGTCCCGCTGCTGCGACGCAGCGGCCTGCCGCAGAACCTTCAACACGCTCTTCAGGTGGAGCGCCACAAAGTCCTGTGGTGCAACGCTCTCAAAGCGCACCGTCACCGCCTCATGCAGCATCTCCGGCGTCGCCTGCTCCACGTGCACACTCACAGGCACGGGTACGGCGAAGCGCCCATCACTAACGCTGGCGTTGAGGGAGTACCTGCCTGCGTCCAACCCGCCAAGGGCGATGATCTTACCGTCACGAGGGCTAATCTTAAAGAGACTACGCTGGGCTGGGGGGGCGTGGCCAAAGGTCAACACGTCATAGGGGTCAGCGTCGGTGGCATGTAGCTGGCCAATCACACCACCTGGAAACTCGTCCTCCATCGTGACAATATGGACCTCCAGTGGTAAGGCCACGGGCCGGTGAAGGCTCTCCTCAATCACCCTGACTGTCAGCATGGAGGAGGAGGACAGACGAGGCTTCCCCGAGTCCGTCACCTGGGGGGTCATCAGAAAAGAGGGAGAAGATACATGAAAAATAAAATCTGAATAAGGAAATGAAAGGACAAGAAGACAGGAGAAATGACTCACATCAATGGTCACGAAGTTCATTAAGACTGCGTTCACATTGAATGTCAGTCAATGTGCACATTCATTTCTGCCACATACACATTCATTTAAATGTGGTATTTAAGCTGCAGCAATCAGACAGGACTGCAAAAACAACAAAAACGCAGACACACGATAGACACGAGCCGGATTGGTACGAGCCCGAGCGGGACGAGTCAGAGCTGCACGAGCTGGGGCGGTACGAGCCGGAGCGGGACGAGCCGGAGCGGTACGAGCCGGAGCGGGACGAGCAGGACAAGCCGGAGCTGCACGAGCCGGAGCCGGACGAGCCGGAGCGGTACGAGCCGGAGCAGTACGAGCCGGAGCGGGACGAGCAGGACAAGCCGGAGCTGCACGAGCCGGACCGGGACGCGCCGGAGCTGCACGAGCCGGAGCGGGACGAGCCGGAGCGGTACGAGCCGGAGCGGTACGAGCCGGAGCGGGACGAGCAGGACAAGCCGGAGCTGCACGAGCCGGAGCCGGACGAGCCGGAGCGGTACGAGCCGGAGCAGTACGAGCCGGAGCGGGACGAGCAGGACAAGCCGGAGCTGCACGAGCCGGACCGGGACGCGCCGGAGCTGCACGAGCCGGAGCGGGACGAGCCGGAGCGGTACGAGCCGGAGCGGTACGAGCCGGAGCGGGACGAGCAGGACAAGCCGGAGCTGCACGAGCCGGAGCCGGACGAGCCGGAGCGGTACGAGCCGGAGCAGTACGAGCCGGAGCGGGACGAGCAGGACAAGCCGGAGCTGCACGAGCCGGACCGGGACGCGCCGGAGCTGCACGAGCCGGAGCTGCACGAGCCGGAGCGGGACGAGCCGGAGCCGTACGAAGTGATGCTAGAGAAGAGTGACGACAGCAGTTTGCTCTACCTGGATCAGAATGGCATATTCAGTTGCCAGGTCCCTCCTGAACACTTGATTGGCCACGAGCGTTCCATCTTTCTCCAGCACAAACTCTCCGCCTTCGTTTCCTGACAGGATGCGGAAGTCAAAGGGCTCGCCGTTGTGGGAGGAGTCCTGATCGTTCACAGACAACTGCAGGATGCTGGTGCCGATTGGCTTGTTTTCCTGTGGGAGGGACATGCCATTAGACAGACCTCGTGGTTGAGGATACATTATTCATTGTCACAATATGATGGCTATGTTGGCAAGATGATGTATTCAAAGAGATCTGAATGGTCATTTCATTACTAGAATCTTGTTGAATTCTTAGCTCCTGGGCATATCATTGAGTCATTGGTATCGTTATCTAACCCTGCTACTTCCTGCAGAGACATTATTTTATCAGTCCCTCCAGGAAATCATATTGTCAAGACAAATGGTCATGCAAATTACTTGACTTCAACAAATCTCTGCATTATTAAATGTTGCTCTGTTCTTGCACTTAGTCCTTGAGCTTATGTGCTGAGCCATGGTCTTTGTGCTGCCACTGCAGTTGGGATAGTTTTTACCAAACAATAAGAACCCTCGATGTCTAGTGTCCATCTTGTCTTTGTGTTTGAGTGAATACCATGTGTTTGAGAGAATACCATGTGTTTTAGTGAATACCATGTGCTTTAGTGAATACCATGTCAATCATGAGGCCCACCTGTATGACAGTAGTGAGGTTGGCTGGGGAGAAGGTGGGCGGGTTGTCATTGATGTCAGAGATGTCTATGTTGACCATCACGGTGGAGGACATGGGTGGGATTCCACTGTCCAGAGCTCTGATGGCCAACGAGTAGCTGGGAATCTAGAAGGAAAGACACAATGGATATATATTGTGAAGAGTAAGGTTGACATCCTTTATGGGTGTTCTGAAGGTATGTTTGAAAGCTCGGATTTCTGCCATCATGGCAGTTAGTTGAGCCAGAAAATACAGATTTCTGAACTGGAGTTGAACGAACCGATAGCAACCATCACAGTTATTCTACATTGTAGTCTATAAGCCAATAGCTATGAGATCTGGTGACACTGTGACCACATCATCTGAATCAGTTCTTCTGGAGGTCAAACTGAAAGTGGCATGTCACTGATATTCCCTCACCACAGGAAACCAGTGTGTCCGAGGTGGAAGTCTGTACACTGTGATGGTGGTTAGTCTCACCTACAGAGTGTTTCTAAACCTTTTGATCTTCTGACTGAAGAAAGACTTGTTTTATGATGTTGCTATTTTACCTAATCTCAGAGAGTATGATGTTGCATTAGATAGACATGATGAAAAAGAATAGTAAATATATGAGTTATATTAAAAGATGACACTATGTCAACGTTGGGTTCACAGCTTGTTATTGTAGGTATTTACTAGTGCTGTCATATTAGCGCGTTATTAACGGCGTTAACGCAAACCAATTTTAACGGCGTCAATTTTATTAACGGCGTTAACGCATTTAAATTTTTCAAATATTTTTTTTCCGCGAGCACCACGCCGGATGTAGCTCAACCGGAAGCAAAACAATAGGCACGCCGTTTGGGCTTGGAAGCTAGGCTAACGTTACGGTTTGAAATGAATGAATGGTGAGTGTGATACGGCAAAATGAATGATATTCAGGGAACTGCGAACAGGTGCGCGTGCCAGAAGGGAGCGCGAGTGAACACATTGAACACAGCAGGAGAGAACGCAACGTTAGCCAGCTAGCTAAAGCTCCGGTGGAAAATTATTAGCTTAAGCTGCGTCCGGTGTGAATAACGCTACCGTTTTTGAGGAGGTAGATTTTGAGGTGAAGGGACTGACAAGGCAGAAGGTAAAGTGGTCCACCGTTCTATCAATAAGCAGACCTGCCAACCTGTACGCAATTTGCGTAGCGGATACGCATTTTGACGTCAAAGTACGCTGGTAAAAATTAGTCTAAAATTAATTTTAGACTAATTGACCAGCACACATTATATGCAATGCAATATAATGCATGACGAGTATTTAATGACTTATCAATATATAGGTTATATATCAAGGTTGGCAGGTCTGAATAAGGCTAAACTAGAAGTTAACACTAATACAAACATTATTTTTGCAGAATGAGTGTTAGGGGAGAAGGATGCAGCCATTGTTAAACAGCTGGATTGAAATGCAGCTGGAACTGGTCGTGGCTAAAACTGGAAGGCAAGGTCTCAATAAAAGGGCAAGAGGTGTCCTTTCATCTAGGAGATGTATTCTCCAAAATCAACAGGCAGGGATTCGCCAGATGCATTCTCTGCATCAAAGATATAAATTATGCTAACAGGCAGCCATGCTCTCCCTTACCACATTGTGCCTCATATACTGTAAATGTTAGACCAGTGACAGGCTGGCATGAAATGGCTTGCATAATACTTAGTAAGGAGGCCATAATCATTTTTGACTCATGGCTGAAGTTAAGTTTCTCCAGCTCTCCCCAGGTTGGCAAAAAAAGCATCTCAAAATGCATCAGATTGATGCTTTAAAATATGGAATATTAAAAAAATTCTTACGGGGGAGCATGCCCCCGGACCCTCCTAGAGGGGTAATATCCTTCTCACCTTTTTCACCCCTGACCCGTTTTCATGCCTGGTGCACTCTATAATTTTATTTTGTAAACCCTTGTTTACCTGAAATGTGCAGTGATTTTATTTTGTACCGCCCTGTTTGGCAGTTGTTTTTCAATAAAATAAAGCAAGCCAATCCACTTTTTCATGTTGATAAGAGCATTAAAATGCAAAAAAAAAAAATTGCGATTAATTGCGATTAATCGCGAGTTAACTATGACATAAATGCGATTAATCGCGATTAAATATTTTAATCGCTTGACAGCACTAGTATTTACAGAAGGTAGATTGCCAATGTGCCAGTGGTAATTTGTGATCATATTTAATCTGGCACTCCAACACTTAATCAAGTCGTCTGTCTACAATCACTTGGATAACGCGTCAGAAAACAGCTCTGAGACGAAGATAAAAGGCTTCTTGATCGGTTTGTGTTGTCCAATCTGATCTGAGATGAGTCTGATCTGAGCCGACATGTTTAAGTTCATACACACTCAGTCGGCTCTAAACCTGCTGCAGGAAATGTCTCCATATTGCTTTATAATAAAAGATAATGAAGCACGGTGAGGAGAAATGCAAAAGCAGCAAGAAAACAATAATCTGCTGCTTGAGATATATGAAGAAATAAATGTCAGTAGTAAACAACTCTGACCTGCTTAGCAGAGAGAGGAGCAAATAGAAGGAAACACACCCATGCACATAGCAGTATTAACGCACAGACATCAGCATTGCAGACACACACAGAGCGAGAGAGAGAGAGAGAGAGAGAGAGAGAGAGAGAGCTGCTCTCTGTGTGATAACCCCACACACACTTCATCAGCCAAACGCTTTGATCCCACACACACGCTCAGACAGCTCATCCACCGCACTCTTGAATACTTTATGATCGGCATATGAATACTTCTGAAGTTTCCAAGCACTGCAGAGGAGAAGGAGACGACGAAGAAGCAGAAGATGAGGAAGAAAAGAGCTCAGAGGAGGAGGGGAGGCAGGCCTTCCATCTTTATTCTTGCTGCATATTAAAGAGCTCATACTCAGAGCTGCTTTGTGCATGTGCTTCCTGTTCAAGTGTGATTAGTTGCCATCTGGCCAGGGATCCATGTCACAGCGTGAGCTCATCAGCTGCCTGCAGGCTCCTCCTTCACATCAGAGATGGGCAACCATGAGAGCTCACAGCGCCTCTCTGTCCGTGAACATGGTCAACTGATATGAACATCCTATCAGACCATGAGCTAATCACCTGTCCCTCTGTTTGCATTAGCAATGTGCAAAACGTTCAGGTAGAAGGTCTCCGTTGCAGCTGTTGCAGATGATATCAGCTCAGACATATTACAATGAATACACATAACATAAATAATATATGATTATGCATTAATCAGTGTTTTTACTCTTTTTTTTAACTGCGAACCCACTGAAATGATATATAAAGCACAATTATTAAATCATCAAGACTCAAAGCAAAACCTCAGCTCAAGTCTCTAAAACTCTGCATCCATGTTCTGCTTTGCACCAAAAAGCAAGTCAACGTGTCACTGCTTCAACACGTTCTCTCCACAGACACAGGAAGTAAGTCATGTGTTCGTCATTTCAAAGCACCGCCATTCAGAATGCAACGACCATGAAGCTATTGGCCAAAACAGGTGTCACCTGAACAAGCACCTGGCAGCTGGATGGTCGACTCGTCCCAGTGTCCCCCTCAGGCCTTAAACCAGTCCCAGTGTCCCCCTCAGGCCTTAAACCAGTGCCAGTGTCCCCCTCAGGCCTCACACCAGTCCCAGTGTACCCCTCAGGCCTCAAACCCTGAACCCTCAGGGACTCCCTGACGTCAGCTGGTAACGTCAAAAGATATTGTGTACCATGTGGGTATTGTGTACTATTGTGGGTCTGTTATACTCTCTGATTTAAACGTCTTACAGGCTCTTTCCTCACAAGATGAGAGGTCATTTCAAATATTATATTTACTTGTTTTTGTCAAAACAGCTTCACTAACTAAATGTAATATTTGATGAATGAATAAATAAATATCCTCTGATTTCATGTGTTTCTATGTTCCATCTTTAATCCTTAATGTTTCTTCGTACATGTCATTTGTTCCGTCTCCATGCTTCCACTGGTTACCCCGTGTTTAACATCACATTGCTATGAATTATGGGTAATTGCCTTGGGCAAAGTCTGCACTTAATGCTGACTTACATAAGCCCTTTATGGGTTCATAAAGGACTGTAGGGTGATCTGACACAACTGGTCACCTTGGGTGTATCTTAGAACATAATGTAAACATATTTATCGCTCCATGGCTGTTCCATTCTGAATGCCAGTGCTTTGAAATGACTTAAGTCACTTGTTATGTTGAAAAGGTGACATGTTAGTGTCACTTTCAATTATTGTGTGAGCAATTGTAAATGTCTTGAATCAAGATTCCAGTGTGTGGAGCTCATAGAACATAAACTGCAGCTGTTATTTTCGTTTAATAAACATATTGGACTGTATGTAAGACTAACAGTTGATCTCATGCAGACCCAACTATAGTTACAAAGCTGTACTTTACTGCTACAATCAATGCTACTGTGAGGTACTGATGCCATTTCTAGAAGTTAGTGTGTGTGTGTGTGTGTGTGTGTGTGTGTGTGTGTGTGTGTGTGTGTGTGTGTGTGTGTGTGTGTGTCCTCACTGTCTCCCGGTCCAGTGGCTTGTTGACCTTGATGACCCCACGGAGGGGGTCAATGAAGAACTGGCTGTCTCGGTCTCCACTGACGACAGAGTAGAGGATGGCTCCATTCAGCTGACTGTCAACGTCCTCTGCTACCAGCTGAAAACAAAACACACACACACACACACACACACACACACACACACACACACACACACACACACACAATTTTTCATCCATTCATCACTGATTCCCAATCAGCTGTATAGATATGAGCCTTCTCTTCCAGCACACTCCATATAGACACGGCACTGGTCCCTTAATGCTGCGTTCACACCGGACGTGGCCGCGTTTACAGCTTCAGTTTACTCGCGCGAGTGAAACGAGGGTGTTCACACCAAATGCGAAAAATCGCGCCGCGAAGGGGCCGTGGCTTATCTCTGTTGCTTGTCTCTGTGAAAAGAAATTTCTTTTCCGGTATTGACCATGGAATAAATAACCACTAGTTCTGCTTTATACTTGTTGTGTCCCAAAAACATCGGAACATGAAACGCCCTCGTGTTTGGGTTCATAACATCATCCGTAGCCGCACACAGCTCGGTGAATTTCACCGACTCCTCCAGGAACTGCGTCTGGCTTATCTCCGTAAAACGCTACCGTTTCCTTCATCCACCATGGAAATAACCACTAGTTCTGCTTTATAATTTATACTACATACGTCGGAACATCAAACTCCATGGTGTCTGGGTTCATAATATTATCCGTAGTCCCACAACAGCGTCTGAATGATGGCCCCTACCAGCGCTGGTTCAGGCGGAGCAGCAGCAGTCTGATTCAGGAACGGCAAGACGGCGGTGATGACGGGCGGAGCTTCTCAACGCTGATTGGCTGACGCAACTTTGCGATTTCTCCGCCGGAGTTGGGATAATTCAACTCACGCGAATTCGCCCCGCGTCCTTCGCTCTGTTGGCGCGTCTATCATGGCGCCCGGCAAAAAAAAACGCTTTTTCGCTGGTCGGCGTGTCTGTGCATTGACTTTGCATGTAATCTGGTCGTGCGTCAAATTCGCGCCGCGTCCGGTGTGAACACAGCATAAGAGAACATTTTAAAGGAAAATACATCCATTGGTGTTGGTCGAGGAGATTTTTATACAATCATGGTACTACAGAAAACATCAAGGCTTCATCGCAAATATTAGAAACCCTCTTTAGACCATGACCATCTATTAGATTGTATTTCATGAACACATGGCCACTAACTATAAAGATGTGTTCTCGATGAAAAGCCACTTCCATCCTAGGACGTCCTCACATGCAGGCAAAACCTGACTGACTGGAACCTACCTGGACTACAGACTCTCCAGCGGTAGCATCCTCTGACACCACTGCAGCGTAGAGGTCACGGCTGAACATGGGTGCGTTGTCATTGACATCTGTCAGGTTTATGTTCACTGTCGTAATGGCACTCAGTGGTGGCGTGCCGCCATCACGAGCCTCCACTGTCAGAAAGAAGTCCCTGCAGGTCTCATAGTCCAGGGGTTGGGAAACTAAAATTGCACCTGAGCAAGGTAGGTAGAGAGAGGGAACAAACATGTATTTGAGTAAAGACTGAACTTAAATCAAGTTAAAGCTGCAAGCAGCATTGATCGGGCCTGCGTAGCTTTGCGCAACAAGCTTTTGATACGTTTTGATGACATTGAACCAATAATCATCTGTGGATCATTATTGGTTCAGTTTTGTAAGAAGCGGACCCAGCGTTTAGGAGGAGTTCGCAACATTTTTATTTTTTTTACAAAACTCGAAATGGCAAAAAAATCTAAGTAGGCAGACCTTAATGCTATGATTTACGTTTTTGTAGAGCAGACACAACCAGACATGTGTGTCAAATTTCAAGTCAATCGGTCATAGGGGGCAAAAAGTGTGGGCTTTCACGACTCAAGGGGGCGCTATGGAGCTATTTTGTCCGAATTTTTCCCAATCACTATTTTCGCCAAGTCGTATTGGTGTGCACATTTCTAATAACGTAGGTTTAGCCCAAGCACCTCTTTTCTCTGCGTAAAACTGACAAATAAACAATCGAAGAACAATAGGTCCTCCGCTCTGACTACGTCAGTGCTCGGGCCATAATAATAACAATATTTAAACAATAAAGAACAAGGTCCTCCGCTCTGACTACGTCAGTCCTCGGGTTCCTAATAATAATAATAAACATTAGAAGAACAATAGGTCCTCCGCTCTGAATACATCAGTGCTTAGGCCCTAATAATAATAATAATAATAATAATAATAATAATAATAATAATAATAATAAACATTAGAAGAACAATAGGTCCTCCGCTCTGACTACGTCAGTGCTCAGGCCCTAATAATAATAATAAACATTAGAAGAACAATAGGTCCTCCGCTCTGACTACGTCAGTGCTCGAGCCCTATAAAACGAGGGATGACTAGTGTTGAGCTGTGGTTAGTAGACTCACCGGTCAGTGGGTGAATGTGGAACTTCCCGTGCTCATTTCCTGATCGGATACTGTAAGTGATCTCAGCATTGGTCCCGATGTCCTTGCTGGCAGCATAAATTCTCAGGACCTCGGTGCCCACTCCCACATCCTCCGGGACTGTTGCTAGCTGATCACGACGCTCAAACACAGGGGGGTTGTCATTGATGTCGAGCACAGTGATCGTGACGTTGACCGATGAGGAGAGGGGCAGCGGTGAACCCTGGTCAGATGCATGGACTGTTATCTGATAGGCCGGCTGGACCTCGCGGTCAAGACTGCGTTCCAGGACCACAATGCCTAAGGACTTATCGATAGAAAATGAGCCTCCTGCAGAGTCGGCCAGGGAGTAGACCACCATACGACCCGGACCTGCTGCAAAGCCAAAAGAGGAGTGTCAGATATGAGAGGTTTAAATGCTGAATGCTGTGTTCACACCAAACGCGGTGCGAATAATAACTATTATTTCTGCGTTATACTTGTTGTGTCCCAAAAACATCGGAACATGAAACGCCCTCATGTTTGGGTTCATAACATCATCCGTAGTCGCACACAGCTCTGTGAATTTCACCGACTCCTCCAGGAACTGCGTCTGGCTTCTCTCCGTAAAACGGATACCGCTTCCTTCATCCACCATGGAAATAACCACTAGTTCTGCTTTATTTTCTTTTTTGTTGTGTAAACTCCACATACGTGGGAACATCAAACTCCATGGTGTCTGGGTTCATAATATTATCCGTAGTCCCACAACAGCGTCTGAATGAAGCCACTACCAGCGCTACTTCAGGACCAGCAGCAGCTTGATTCAGCAACGGCAAGATGGCGGTGATGGCGGGTGGAGCTTCTCAACGCCCGTCATCACTGCCGTCCTGCCGTTGCTAAATCAAACTGCTGCTGGTCTGCGGCAGAAATAGCGCAAATTTCAGCGTCACGCAAATTTTTCCAGAGTTGGAAAATTTCAACTCGAGCGAATGTCAAACGCTCTGTTCGCCCCGCGTCAAATGCGTTATGTGAGCTTATTCTCCTTTGACGTTGTAAACAAATAGTAAACAATAGTAAGCTTATTATTTTATTTTATTTGTACAAATGTTATTTCCGGTGCTATGGCCAAACTAAATCTCAGTGGCCTTTCAGGAATCGTCTCCTACCAAGGAAGACTCTGAGAAGTTGGGAGACCTCCGTTCTGAGTGCTCCGATTCTCTAAATTCTGCGAGGCCACTAAGGTTCAATAGTGACTTTACCACCTGCTGTGAAATAAATGTATTACAGTATTTACAACATTTACGTTGAGATCGGTCGACCAATGACAGTTCTCTCTACAGTCAGAGCTTGCGCAAGAAGGTGGAACGTGAGGGAGATACCATTTCCAAAACTTGTAAGGGGGTAATAACTATTTTCCCGGACGTAGCAAAATCCCGGACGTACCATTTCCAAAACTTGTAAGGGGGTAATAACTATTTTCCCGGACGTAGCAAAATCCCGGACGTTTTTGGAATCCCTGCCGGACGCTTTTTTTAGGTCTCGAAAAGAGGACATGTCCGGGAAAAAGAGGACGTCTGGTCACCCTAGCTAAAACTCTGTGTGGACAAGAGGCCAAAACATAGAGGAAAAGATCTCTTCTCTCTACTTGTCTGATCTCTTTGTATCTTTGTGTCTGCCTCTGCTTCCATTTTAAACAACTTTTGAATTGTGCCATCTTCATGTGTCTTTAATTTTATGTATGAAGGGTTTCTTATGAATAAAACAGAGTATTGAAGCGTTTTGAAGCACAACTTGCAGCAGTGGTAACACTATGTCACCTTCATCAGGGTCTATGGCCTGAATGCGGGTGAGCAGGGCTTTGGTGGCGGTGTCTTCGTACACACTGGCGGTGTACTGTAACAGGGTGAAGATGGGTGGGTTGTCATTCACATCAGTTACTGCCAGTTGCAACTCAGCACGGCACCATCGTCCACCACCATCAGTTGCCAGGGCAACGAGCCGGTAGTAGGGTGTCATCTCATGATCAAGAATTATAGATGACTTGACCTCACCTGGACAGGTTAGAAAGAACGTGTGAGACATCAAGGGATGGAGCCATACTGTGCTATGAGAGATTCACACGAGTTCAAGTATCTACAGGAATAACTGTGTGTACGCTGTGATAAGCTGGTGGCCTGGCTCCATTTCACTGCTGCATTTCACTCCATATTGGACTGATTGAAAAAAAGGTATTAGGTTTTAAGTCTTGTTCCAAGAGAAGCCATTCTGCATGCTTACCAGTGTCCGGGTCAATGCTAAAGTCCTGGGATCCAGGACCTTGTAGGGAGTACTGGATCCAGGCACTGACGCCTAGATCAGCATCTGTAGCTCCAATCCTCAGCAGCACACTGTTTACTGGGAGGTCCTCTGGAATAGAGGCAGTGTACACAGCCTGCAGACACACGTGTACACACACAGCAGAGACACAAAGAATGGAGTTACACTATGTTAAAAGTAAAAGCTTCTACAATGGCTTCATTTACAGTTAGCTAAGTCAAATAAAAGACAAGGCATTTAAAAAAATAAAGAACAACATTCCTCACCTGGTCAAAGATGGGGTTGTTGTCATTGGTGTCTATCACCGTCACCTCCACCGTTGCCTGGGAAACAAAGAGTCCATCGGTAGCAGTGACATTGATGACGTAGAGGTTGCGTTCCTCCCTGTCCAATGGCCACTTCACATACATCTTCCATTCACCCTGAACCAGACCCAGCGCAAACACGCCACGATAGTTCCCACCTGGACAACACATAAGCAGACAGAGAGACAGGCCCAGTGAGATCCGGGATCAGTGAAGAACATGGACTGAATACATGGACTTTATGACCAGGGGGTGCAGCAGCTGAGAAGGCCCTGTCACCCCAGGTCCGGCGCTTGGAGGCGGAGGAGGTCTGAAAGGTAGGGAGGTGCCAGGTGATTTAGGGCTCTGTAGGTGGTGAGTAATATTTGAAAGTCTATCCTGTACTTGACCGGGAGCCAGTGGAGGTTGCATAGGACCAGGGTGATGTGGTCATAGCGGCAGGTGGAGGTGAGCAGTCGAGCGGCAGAGTTCTGAACATAGTGGAGTTTATCGAGGATTTAGTTGGGAGAGCCGTAGAGGATGCTGTTGTAGTAGCACGGAACCTTACGGGACACCGTGGGCCACTGGGGAGGAGGAGGATTTACAGTTGTTTATGGCAATGAATTGATGTCGGTCTGAGAGATATGAGGTGAACCAGGAGAGGGCAGTGCCAGTTATGCCAAGGGAGTACTGGAGACGTGAGAGGAGGATGGAGTGGTTGATAGTGTCGAAGGCGTATGAGACCAGAGGACAGTGAGGAGTTGATGGTGTTTGTGATGGAGAGGGAGAGAGTGAGGGGAGGCAGGCCTTGACTAAGGAAGAGGCGAAGGGGTCAAAGGCACAGGTGGAGGTCTTAATGCTGGAGACTATGGAGGAGAGGTCCATTTCAGTGATTGAACTGAAGGATGAGAGTGAGTGACTTGGAAGTAGAGGGTCATGTTGAGGGCTGGGGAGGTGGTAGTGGAGGGGGAGGCGGCAGCCAGCTGGTTGTGTATTGCGATAATTTTGTCATTGAAAAAGGAGAGAAATTAGTTGCATTTGCTGGTGGTGAAGGAGGTGGAGATGAATGTGATGTAACTCTGTCACGTTGTTCATTCTGTACACATGACATATATTGCTTCCGTCCATCCTGATAAGGTTTCTTCCATTTTTCTTCCCGTTAAAGTTTTTTTTCTTTTTTTTTAACCGATGTGAGGTCCCGGGACAGAGGATGGCGTATGTATACAGATTATAAAGCCTTCTGAGGATAATATGTAATTTGTGATCTTGGGCTATTCAAAGTGAACTGAATTGGATTGAATCGGTGGCACTCGTAAGGTGTAATGCTGCATGATGGATCCACCATCACTGCTAGAGGACTAAGTGAGTGGAGGAATTAATGGGGAACGTGTGTTCAGGGACCACCTCAACCACAAGCACCTCCATTTCTGTCTGAAAAAGTCATTTTCTTGGTCTTTCTCTCCGTAGTTGCTGTGATTTAGGGTAAAGAATTATTGATCAGCAGCTCATTTCTATGCATCAACATTCACAAGATGCTTTGCATTGACCATGTGTGATTGAATGTGGGTGTGTACAGGGCGTGATATGAGGTTGGTCCAGGTGCAGACATTTATAAGGATATATTACAAGGAATCTGTGCACTGGCAGACGTACGCAATGATTTATAAATCAAAATGTGTTTGGCGTAGTTACATTTCCTCATTTGTATGTACGCAAACATTTAGTGTATATATATATATATATATATATATATATATATATATATATATATATATATATATATATATATAAGTTTTATAAATGAGACCCCTGGCTAGGTGTGCAGCAATAGTTACCATGGCAATCCAGCCAGGTTAAGAGAGAGCCACCTTCATGTCATAGTAAACTATAAATACTAATCTTGCTCTGTGTGGTACATTCTTCCGGTATAAGTAGGCCAGATGATGATTAGTTGAGGTGTAAGTTAACAAATATATGGAAAGATGTATATATAAACATATATGGATACATATATACACATATATACATATATATGAATCTATATATACATATATACATACATACATACATACATACATATACAGCTATACATACGTATACATATATATACATATTTGCTGATTGACAGTAAACATTATGATAAAGCAGGAGGTGTTCAATGTCTATGTCTTGTGAACTTGATGTTGTATTTATTTATCTGGTGATTGGTCAATTATAAATTAGGAGGCATGCTCACAGGATGCCCCAGCAAAGAAACACAAGCATAGACGGCACTTTGTCCATGCTGAGGTCCTGTAGTAGTGGTGGATGTTAGTTAGAGAGCACAGTGTGAAATATATGGAGACCCATTGGTGGAAATGTGAGACCCCCTGAATAGAGAACAACTTTGCTTTCATTTACAAAATGATTAGGCACTTGCAATTGCCACTAAAATGTATTTTAAAAACTAAATATTTATTCAAATTGCAAAACATGTTTTCACAAATATCAATAGTGAGTGCATCTTTTTGGAGATGCAGAATACTAACAAGTCTAAAAATGAATGTATCTTGAGTATACCAATGGTCTAAGCCAGAGAGAGATACACAATGCTTGTTCAACCATCTCTGACTGCACACAGGTGAGCCACACTACACAGGCCAGTATTCCTATGGATTCTGTTCATAGTGGACAAATTTATGTCCAACACCAACATACAGAGATGCAGGAAGTAATTTGCCCTCATTATAGAGGCATACATTAACAGAGTGGGGGTCAAGGTGGAGGATGAGCATGTACTGTATAGTGCTTGATTTCCAGGGTTTTGCAGAACTCCAGTATCAACGTCTGCTGATACAGTTGCAGTGCAATAACAGACGTGTACAGTGGTACTTACCAGTGATGTGGTAGCTGACTTGACGGTTAATGGCAGAGCTGTCATCATCTCTGGTGTTCAGCACAGCCACCACCTCGCCTGGTGGGTCACTCTCCTGAACTGAACCAAAGTAGTGTCGCTCTAGGAAGCTGGGGGGGTTGTCATTGATGTCTGACACTGCTATGGTCACAGTAGTGGTACCGGAAAGAGACAGGGTCTCCCCAAGGTCTAAGGCTACTACTGTGAATGTGTAGGATGGATTGGTCTCATGGTCCAAGTCCTTGCATGTGGAGATCCAGCCTGTGTTGCTGTCAATGCTAAAGGTGTCAACCAATGTATCTAATTCCCCATCTGACTGGATTAATGTCCCAAGACTGTATGTTACCTGGCCATTGCCCCCCGAGTCTGGGTCTAGTGCTTGAACTTGAATGATTCTGGTTCCAGTTGACGTTCCCTCCATTACTGTGGCCTCGTAGGAGTTGGCTTCAAATACTGGTTTGTTGTCATTTAGATCCAACACTTTGACTTCAACATCAACTGAAGTCACAGAATCCAGTTTAGCCTGATGTACAGTGGCAGTGAGTTTCAAATGGTATCCTTTTATCACCTCATGGTCCAAAAGCTTATCAAGCTTGATTACACCTGTATCCTTTTCCACGACAAACACCGCATTTTGGTTGTTTTCTCCATTCTCTCCGTTAACAAGGGCAAAAGTAGCAGAAAGCAAGGCATATCCAGGAGAAGTGTTGAGGCACACAGTCCCTATGGCTGAACCTATGGGACTGTCCTCTGGCATGCTAAATATGTATTGATGTTGGCTGAAGGAAGGAATGAAGGCATCTGGAGAAAGTACATGGATGTAGACAGACACTAGAGAGTGCCGGACTGGATTTCCTCCATCCACAGCCTTCACAAAAAAAGATAATACAGAGTTCCTCAAGTGGCTGAAGCTGCCTTTAGTCACCATCCAACCGTTGTCTGGGTCTATCTCCAAAATGTCCACCACAGGGACATGTGCCTCACTGTAAAGTGAATATGTCACTTTGGAATTAGTGCCATCATCAGGATCATAAGCCTGAATCTGTGTCACCAAAAAACCTTTTGCCACATCAGATTTGACTGAAGCTCTGTACTCTGTGGCACGGAAGCAAGGGACATTATCATTATCATCCGACAGAGTAACTTGTACTTTACAGTAAGAGACACGTCCACCTGGGTCCTGGGCTGCCACTGTCAGAACAATGTCCTTATTGGCTGGGTCCTCGCGATCAAGTTTTTCTACAGTAGTGATCTGTCCATTTGCATCAATGTTAAATTGGTCCTTGCCCACATCGTTAACAAAGGAATACATTATGTGACCCAACACTCCAGGGTCTGCATCTGTTGCCTTTACCTGAAATAAAAAAATAATACAGGCATGAGAATATATAAGTACCATACTGTATTATCAATGTGTAACATATTTCAATGAATTACAATAGCACTTACTTGGATAACTTTGGTTCCCACAGCAGCATTCTCTTTTAATTCTGCCTCATACATAGTCTGTCCGAAGACTGGACTATACAGGTTGGCCCCCAACACCTTAACGTGAACCTGTGCAGTGCTGGTGAACACCCCATCAGACACTGACACATTGAGGCTGTAGACAGGCTCCATTCTTTGCTTATGGTGGCTGGACAATGTGATGATTCCTGTATTTTTGTCCATTACAAAGTTCATTCTTTCATTTCCTGACAAAATGCTGTATTCCAACTTTTCAAAATCTGAGCTATCAGCATCTGAGGCCTGGATACAGGTAACAAAGTGACCCCTAGGTGCTAACTCATTCACGTACGCCTCATAGAGCAGCTGATTGAAAACTGGTGGATTGTCATTCATGTCATTCACTACAACTATGACTGATACTTCACTACTCAATGGTGGGAAGCCATTATCGGTGGCCCTGACAATGAAGTCATACTTTTGGACATGTTCATGGTCTAGCATACGTGCTGTCAGGATTAATCCACTGCTACTATCAATGTGAAAGTAGTCTGTGCTGTTAAGCACATCTGAGAAGATCTGGTAGCGGATAACATTGTTCTTCTCTGAGTCTTTGTCAGTGGCAATAACTTGAAGTGCTGGAGTTCCAATCATGACTGTTTCAGACAAAACTACCTTGTAGCACATTTTCTGGAATACAGGTGGGTTATCATTTACATCCTGGACTACCACATCTACATCAACTTCAGCACGGGCCCCAGTCAGATAGTCTGTGGCTCTGATGGCCAGGTGGTAAGATGCTGCTGCTTCGTAGTCCAAAGAGTGGATGATACTTATAACTCCAGAATCAAAACCAATGTCAAACTGAAGAGATGGGTCCCCATCAACTATTGTATAGATAATGTTTTGACCTTCAGGACTAGTGGCATTGATGCTGAGGATTGGTGTGTGCACAGCCACATCCTCATTCACAGAAACTGAATAAAATGGTTTGTCAAAGACAGGCATAGCTTTGTTGACAACAGTGATGGGGAATTCTATAGTAGATGAGAGAGGTGGATAGCCACCATCTCTGGCATGTATCACCATCTGATATTCCATATTGGACAAGTCAGACTCAAAAGCCCTCTTGAGTCTGAGACCACCTGTCTGCTGGTTGATCTGAAAGTGACCATGATCATCCTTGAGATAGTAAGACACCTCTCCATTAATCCCTTTGTCACCATCTACTGCCATGACCCTGAAAATGGGTGATCCTGGCTCAGCTTCTACTTGAACAGCTGCATAATAAGGAAGTCCAACAAACACAGGGGCGTTATCATTGATGTCCTCAACGTGGACTCTAACCATAACTCTGGCCACGTGCAGACGGTCGTGCTCTCTTCTTGCCTCAACAACCAGTTCGTAGAACTCACGCTCTTCACGGTCAAAGGGTATACCTGTGGTTTGAATTACACCAGAAGTTGGACGGATTCTGAAGCTTGTGCCAGCATTCAACAAAGTGTACTTCAATGGTTCATTGAGACGGTTTCCCACAGCATTGACCACAGCCACTTTGGTGATATTTGATACATTCTCTTGAATGGATGAAGAGTAAAGGCTATGAGTAAAGCTGAGACCAGAGTCCAGAGCCTCTCGGACAAGAATGGTCACTAGAGCTGTGCTGGAAAATTTCCCATCGGAAACTTTGACACTGAAGCGGAAACGTTCTTTGGAGAAGTTATTGTCTTTGACTGTAATGACTCCACTGGAAGGTTTGATGACAAAGTGCTGCAGTACTCCATCAGTCAGAGAGTAGGTGAGCTCTGTAGGGACATCTTTGTCTGGGTCTATGGCTGAAACCTGCAAAGCTTCTACTCCCACGTAGGTCGGGAGTAGCAGAACTGTTTCATAGGCATTCTGGGTGAAGCAAGGTGGTGAATCATTTGTGTCAATCACTTGTATTGTAACCTCTGTTGGACTGTCTGCAGTCAACTGTGGCTTGCCATTGTCTCTCACATGAACATGGAAGTGGAAGTTGGCAAATGTTTCATGGTCTAGATTAGCAATGGTTCTGATTGAGCCAGTACCCGAGTCCACTGTAAAGAATGCCTTTGCAGTGTCCTCAACAATCTGGTAGACTAACAGTGCATTTTGGTTTTGGTCAGTATCAGTGGCCTTAATTACGAGAGGTGAGTCATCGGAGTTCAAGACCACGCTGTTAATGGGTGCTGCCTCGCTGATGCTGCCATGATAGTGAAGCTGCTGGAAAACTGGTGGGTTATCATTCTCATCCACAACCTGAATTAACAGAGTAGCATTGGAGCCCATGCCAGCCATGTTGGTAGCCTGGACTATCAAGGTGTAAAATGCTGTAGTCTCATAATCTAAAGGCTTTTGGGTAGAAATTACTCCACTGTACTGATTTAACTGAAAAACATGATCTGTGTTGCCCTGCCTAATCTCATAAGTAAGGGTGGACTGGCTGACTGCATTGACTGTAGTAACGGAGGTCCCCATCACAGCCTTCTCTGTGATTTCAGCTTGGTATTCAGGCTGAGGAAACTTTGGCCCGGCATTGTCAGAGAGGGTGACAGCAATGCGCACTATAGTGGTGGTGGACAGAGGAGGGGAGCCATTGTCAGTAACTCTCACAGTGAGAACATAATGGCCTAAGGTGGACAAGTCCAGGTCACGAGCAACAGTGATGATACCCAAAACTGGTTCAATATGGAATGTATTTCCAGTGTTTCCTGTTGGAAGATCAAATAGAATGTCATCAATATGGCAGTTATTTTAAGGGTAAATATTTATAATTTCAAGTATTACGCTGTCAGAGGTGCCTACCTGCTTCAATGAAGTAGTGTAACTCTGCGTTCACACCTTTATCTTTGTCCAGGGCAGTCACCTGGACCACAGCTGATCCCACTGCTGCTGACTCATAGACTGAGCCTTCATAGAGTGCACTAGTAAAGATGGGCACATGGTCATTTATATCCTCTACTTCTATTAGCACACGGGCCAGGTTCTTTCTGTATGGGAACTCTTGGTCCTTCACCTGCGGCAAAAACAATTAAAAAAAAAGTCATGCTCCATGGTCACAAAGTAAGTACGAGTAAAATATGATAATTATGTAACTGCTAAATCTAAAAGGTGTCCAGTGATATCATTGCCCAAAGTATAACAAACACAAAAACAGAACTCCTACTCTTTCCCTTTCCTTTGCCACACGTATAACCTTATCCACACTGGATAAGAAGATCAGTATATAATGATCCTCTTTCCCCTCCCAATTGGTTGGAAAACAAATGAAAATATATTAGCCCATGAAATTACACTACATTCAGGTCTACATCTTGGTACATACTAAAGATAAAATATCAAGTGCACCTAATTATAGCTCGCAGCTGTAATTGATTGTTGCTCTTACTAGTCTGGAAACCATCAGCAAGATGAATGAAAAAGGGGACCTCAAGATAAGACTATAAGAACCACAGCTGTTCATACAAGATCCTACATATCAGACAGTGAGATAGCTTACCATGACAGTGAGGATGTGCTGGGCACAGGCCTCGTGGTCCAGCCTCTGAGTGGTGTAGATGGTGCCCAGGGTGGAGTGGATGCGGAACAGACGCATGCTACTTGGGTCTATTGAGCTCTGCAGAGAATAAGTCAGCCGGTGAAGCTCATCACGGTCCGATGCCAGAACCTGGACCACCTCAGTGTCAGGTGGCGTGTCTTCAGACAGAGTGACATCATAGGTTGGTTGGGAGAAGATGGGAGCGTTGTCATTGTTGTCCAAAACAGTGATGTGAACCTGGAACATGAGGGGAATGGACATATAGAAACGGAAGAGAAAGATGCAAGAATACATCATTAATTGAGTTGTATTATCCTGCTCCTGATAAAAGTTCATGCAGAATAGTTGCAGATATTAAATGTTTCCTCCTCATGCTGATTACATGAATCGATGTGGGCAGCATTACATTCCCTACAAAACATATTTGCTAATTCTGATTATTTGTATATGAACTTTATTGGGTTGGGGCCTGTTTTCAGGAAACACAGCCTTTTGTTCACCTCCCTGACGAGGAGATCAGGTTCAGGTGTGTCTCTTCCCACACCTGATGTCAATGCTCGATCCCATCCACTACCCTGCCCCTCAGACCCTTACAGTAGGCACACCGTATGAGAAACAATATTTGTTTTATAACATGTTCGAGCAGGTATCCAAAAATACCAGTGGTGGCCGTCAGGGCCTGCTAAGCCTTCTCTGCTGGCCTAAACAGAATCACAAAGTTATAGGTATTTTATCATTGATTTTGTTTTCACAAATACACTACATGTATTATAATATATATATTTTTTTAATAATAATAATAATCTCATTTAAGAGTAGACTTAAGACTTTCCTCTTTGATAGTTAGGGCTGACTCAGGTTTATAGTTAGAGGTGGCTCAGGTTTATAGTTAGGGCTGGCTCAGGTTTATAGTTAGGGCTGGCTCCATCAGGAGAGGGAGAGTCAGACAACTCCCCTCATGATTTCCGAGGGCTACTCGCCCCGTGATTCCGTCAGAGAGATCCAAAACCAAAAATAAAGCTGATAAATAAAGCTGATGATTTATATCACAGACTTACTACTAACGACTGTTCTTATTTTTACTTTACTTACTTTTTTTTTTTTTTGTCTGAATCAAAAAAAAACTCGTAACAGAGGCATTGGACATCTGACATTTCTCTAAAGTGATGACATTTCTGGGTTTTAGAATGTTGTATCCATGGAGCTGTACTACTGGGTCCGGGTACGGTTCTGAGATCTGTGTCTTGGTAAATTGGCAGGACTATCCCTGTGGGCATCAGTTGGCTTCAAATAAAGCCTGTCAGATCCTACAACGTCTGAAACCCTCTAATCTAGCAACTCTGATCACAAAATGATTACATCCACTTTCCAAAGAGATTGGCTAGGTGAACAGTGGTGTCTGAACTTCTCTCTCGTATGCTTTCCATTTTCATTCTTCACACAACTACTCCTTCCATCACTATACTTGTGAACAGCCACACCAGCCACAACCTAAATGCCCCCGAGAAGAGACAGTGCCAAACTGTGCGTCATTATCCACAGTCGTTCAGTTTAGTGTGTCAACACTACAAAGACATAGAAACACATTGCTTTCTTGGAGAGAGATGCAGCCCGGAGGATGCTACAATGAAGCATTTGGAACGGGGAGAAATATACTTTGACCTTTAGACATGGTTGGACAGATCCTGAAATACTCCAAAACAACTAAGGACAGAAGGGTAGACAGACATGGACAGATGACATCATTCTAAGCAGATCCTTGCAGTTATGTGAACACAAAGTATAATTTGAGCTATATATACCGTATAATCTGTGAGTCTTTTGTTGTGGCAGAAAACAACAGGAATATAGGTGGATGGATTCCTAACACTTGGAGAAAACCAACAATCAAGGAATACATGGACACCCAAGAACTTCTTGCTGTGAGGTGACATAATTCAACACTGAGTCACTGGTCTGCTTCTATCCCTGCCAAAATACAGCAACTGAAATCTAAGGATTACAAAGTATAAAATAGCAGCAGGAGTAAGACTTGAGCGAAAATGTGCACCTTACCTACACCCAGAAAAGGTCTGAGATTGGCACTGATACCTAGCCAGAGAAAACATAAAGAGAAGCGAAGGGAATCGTAGACAGGAGTTGAGCGCTGCCGGGCAAAGAGTCTAAATTTAAACCCTTCTGCAGCAGTCGGCCTTCTGCTGCTCAACCGTGGAGATGTTCCCTGGCGGCATGACGCCATGCTGACTCTCCATCTGGGCGCCTTCTTCCCTTCTTACAGGTGTGTGTGTGTCTCTGTATCTCTATGTGTGTGAGCAGAAATAAAATTGTAAAAAGCAGTCAGCTTTATAACCCAAAATGCCAGTGCACGTCTTGACACTGTGTCGCAGAGGTGTGAATGAAGATTGCATCATATTGGCAGTTTTGTAACAATTCAAGTTTGAAAATAAAAAGAGACACCACACCACAGACTATGGCTGACTACAGAGTTGCACCAACGCCTCTAAAACAGTGTCGAAAACATTATAGCTGTGGTAAAATGGGATTGGTTAAAGATGAATACATTGGATTGAATTGTACAGGTTCACCTCATAAAAGTGAATAAGGTTATTAACATGAGTGATTTTGGTTGACATATTTCTGTGGACTTCATGATTATTATTATAAGGGCCCAAGCAGAAAAGTGCCAGCTGTGTCCTTGGCCATGGGATGAATAATGAATGTGTGTTCCAATTTGATCAGTATAACCCTCTGGCTTATGTGATGCTAATTTGCAAAGGAAACAAACAATGATGTCATAGGTCATGTGACATTGTGCTATTGTAGGCGCTTTACAGGTAGTGGTATAGCATTTCTCTCCTTGAGGAGAGAACAGATACATGAGAGCAGCCATCACGGAAGTCTTTTAACAGCCAACATTGGATATTAGTTATTGATTTGACGCTGCAGCTGATCAAACTAAATCGGATATTTCTCAATATAACAGAAGTTTAATACCAGAGAGAAGGCGGATCACAGTTTACATTCAAGTATGTCACAAGTTTGCTATTTTATTTGTTTTCTGATTCACCATTTGGTTAGAAGATTTGTCTTTGCTGTTATGATTACTTAATACATTTGATTACGAATACAGTTTAAGTCAGATTCTGTCTGTCAGTAAGAAACACGTTTTACATAATGTATCGTAATTTTCACGTGAAGCTGAGTGTTGGGTTTGATGAGTTACATAATTTACATTTAAATCATTTCTAGTCTTCAAATGCAGCATAATCATAATTGGGGTTATTAATATAAATACATATTAATTCACAATCAGATTATCAATAAATACAGACCTAAATAATGAGTTGTGGTGGCGGGGGTGTGGTTATGCTCAGCTGCAGAGGGGTGTGGTTGTGGGTGGCTCGGGGGACGGTACCTGGAAGAGGTCTGATTGGCCTCCGGTGTACCAATTGGGTGTTGGTCCCTACATAAGGAGGAGAATGCTAGACGCTCGGGGAACGGGCAGACGGACAACCCAAAATAAAGCCGTTACGAAACTGGAACCCTGGTGTGCTGAGTCATTGGGCTAAGGGGAAACTCACGGGTGTAACGGGAGCTCGTTACACTGGAGCCCAACGTGGGGCCCCTAAAAGGGAGAAAGACAAGCACATGGAGAGCGACGAGCACCACCCGGGTCTGCCGACCCAGCCGATCATTGCGCTGGGGCAGATGCTGGGGGGAATTGCCGCTATGCAGCGGGACCAGGCAGAGGCGAACCGGCAGTTCCTGGAGACACTCCAGGCTCAGGCGGAGAGGCAGGCTCACGCTCTGGAACAGCTCGCCGCCCGGTCCGCTCCGGCGCCGCCGGTACCGAGCACCTCCACCATGGCGGGGGTGGCACTGGGAAAAATGACAACGGCGGACGACGTCCAGTCTTTTTTGGAGATGTTCGAGGCGGTGGCGGAGGCGTGCGCTTGGCCTGCGACGGAGTGGGCGGTCCGTCTCCTGCCTCTGCTCACCGGGGTGTCACAGACAGCGGTCCTGGGGCTTCCCCCGGCAGCCCGGCACAGTTACGCGGACGTGCGTAAAGCCGTCATGGATCGGCTGGGCCTGACCCCGGAGGACCACAGACGCAGGTTCCGCGAGGCCACGCTGGGGTCCGACGACCGACCTTTCGCGTACGCACAACGGCTGAGGGACGCCGCAACTAGGTGGCTGCAGCCCGGGAGCCCAGGAGGGGCTCAGGCGGTGGTGGAGAAGGTGGTCCTTGAACAGTTCGTGGGGGGGGCTGCCGGCCAGAACGTCGGCGTGGGTTCGCTGCCACCGTCCGGCTTTTCTGGAGACCGCCATCACCCTGGCGGAGGATCACCTGGCGGTTCATCCCGGCGATCAAGGCGACCGCGATCGCACACCGGCTTCAGGCCAGCCGACGCCAGCACCGCGGAGGCATCTCCCGCCGCAGCTCCTGACTCGGCCCATTCTGACACCGCGGTCGGCAACCCCTAGCCGGGTCCCCGATCCACCAACTCCAGCGAACACCGGTACCCTCCCCAACCCACAGGGGGACCCTCAAACGCCAGGGCAGGTGTGTTGGAGGTGCAGGCAGCCCGGACACTTCCGCAGGGAGTGTCCGCTGATGGAAGTGGGCCAGGTGATTCGGGTTGCCGTCTCTCCAACGCCCTCCCCCGGTCCGGGAGCGACGTACCGCGTTCCGGTAAGAATCCAGGGGGGTACACATCAGGCAATGGTGGATTCGGGCTGTACGCAGTCTATGATCCACCAGAGCCTGGTTCGACCCGGGGCATTGGTGGAGGCATTGTGGGTAAAGATTCAGTGTGTGCATGGGGATATTCACGAGTATCCCATGGTGTCAGCGGAAATTAGACACGGGGGGAAAAAGCATAATGTGAAGGTTGCGGTTAGCTCCCACCTTACGCACCCTCTAATCTTGGGAACCGATTGGCCGGGATTTATTAAATTAATGGGGCAGGCAGCGGGGGTGCGTTCACGACGGACAGGGTCATGCGATATGTGCGCGGCGCTCAGTGGCGACGCGAGGTTGTCCGACACTGCAGACGGGGAGGAGGAAGAGGAACCGGCGGAGCCTCCCGTGGAGACTCCACCGGCTCCCGAGTTCCGCTCCATGGAAGATTTTCCACTCGAGCAGTCTCGTGATGATACTCTGCGCTCGGCCTTTGACCAAGTGATGCGAGTTGATGGTCAGCTGGTGCGCCCTGACGCAGCGCTGTCATATCCGCATTTTTCATTGATTAGGGACAGGCTGCATAGAGTGAGTCGTGACACTCAGACAGGGCAGGAGAACACCCAGTTGCTGGTGCCGAAAAGCCGCCGGGAAATGATTTTCCAGGCGGCTCATTATAACCCGATGGCTGGTCACATGGGATACGAAAAGACACTAGACCGGATAATGACCCGATTGTATTGGCCGGGCATCTGGGCGGATGTGCGCCGTTGGTGCGCGTCCTGCCCGGAGTGTCAATTGGTAAATCAACCGGCCATTCCGAGGGCGCCTTTGCGTCCTCTGCCATTAATGGAGGTGCCGTTTGAGCGAATCGCCATGGACCTCATCGGGCCATTTCACCGGAGCGCACGCGGATATCGCTTTGTGTTAGTCCTAGTGGATTACGCAACCCGATATCCGGAGGCAGTGCCGTTGCGCAACATTTCTGCAAAGAGTGTCGCGCAGGCGCTGTTTCAGGTCATCTCCCGAGTCGGAATCCCGAGAGAGATTCTGACTGACCAGGGCACTTCGTTCATGTCACGTACACTGA
This sequence comes from Myoxocephalus aenaeus, assembly GCA_038501785.1. Classification (NCBI taxonomy): domain Eukaryota; kingdom Metazoa; phylum Chordata; class Actinopteri; order Perciformes; family Cottidae; genus Myoxocephalus; species Myoxocephalus aenaeus. The sequence continues at coordinate 199,846 of JBAMJR010000419.1, read as the reverse complement.
GAGAACTTTACGGGTTGCTGGGCATTAAATCTATTCGGACCAGTGTTTACCACCCACAGACCGACGGTCTGGTGGAGCGTCTGAATAAGACTCTGAAGGCCATGATCCGTAAATTTATTAATGACGATGAACGTAATTGGGATAAATGGCTTGATTCTCTGTTGTTTGCAGTGCGGGAGGTTCCCCAGGCCTCCACGGGATTTTCTCCCTTTGAACTGCTGTTCGGCAGGACCCCACGGGGGGGTGCTCGACCTGATTAAGGAAAACTGGGAGGAAGGTCCGAGCACCAGTAAGAATGAAATTCAATACGTCCTGGACCTGCGAGCAAAACTCCACACACTGGGTCGGATGTCACGTGAGAATTTGCTCCAGGCCCAGGAGCGTCAAAAACGGCTGTACGACAGAGGAGCCAGGCTGAGACAATTCACACCGGGAGAGAAGGTACTTGTATTGCTTCCTACTTCCAGCTCTAAACTCCTCGCCAAGTGGCAAGGGCCCTTTCTGGTCACACGGCGAGTGGGGGATGTCGACTATGAGGTGGTGCGTTCTGACAGACGGAGCTACACAGATCTACCACCTCAACCTCCTGAAAGCATGGAGAGAGGCGGAGTCTGTTTCTTTGGTGTTCGCGGTTTCTGAGAGAGAGGAGCTGGGGCCTGAGGTCCCAAAATCCACCAATCCGGCCTCGCTCCTTTGTGAAGACTATCTCTCCGGGACCCAGAGAACAGACATTGCCCAGTTGCAAGAGCGGTTTGCTGACGTGTTTTCTCTCCTGCCAGGACGCACAAACCTCATCACGCACTAGATTGAGACTCCCCCGGGCGTGACGGTGCGGTTACGACCCTACAGGTTACCTGAACACAAGAGAAAAGTGGTTCAGAGGGAATTAGCGGCCATGCTGGAGATGGGGGTAATAGAAGAGTCCAACAGTGCCTGGTCTAGCCCCATTGTTCTTGTTGTCAAGAAGGATGGGTCTATACGGTTCTGCGTGGACTATCGCAGGGTGAACGGTGTGTCACGTTTCGATGCGTACCCAATGCCCCGGGTCGACGAGCTCCTGGACCGACTGGGCACTGCGCGTTTCTTCACGACGCTGGATTTGACCAAGGGCTACTGGCAGATTCCTCTGTCTCCAGAGTCCAAGGAAAAAACGGCCTTCTCCACTCCGTTTGGTTTATACCAATTTACCACGCTTCCCTTCGGGTTGTTCGGCGCCCCAGCCACCTTTCAACGCCTCATGGACCGGGTGCTGCGTCCGCACGCTGCATATGCTGCCGCCTACATAGATGATGTAATCATCCACAGCACCACCCGGGCGGAGCATGTGCAGCGGGTGGGCGCGGTGCTGGAGTCCCTGAGGCAGGCTGGGCTCACCGCCAACCCAGGGAAGTGTGCAGTTGGACGGAGGGAGGTACGGTATCTGGGGTACCACTTGGGCGGCGGGCATGTGCGCCCTCAAGTGGACAAGACCGCCGCTATCGCAGCCTGCCCGCGGCCCAAGACTAAAAAAGAGGTGAGGCAGTTTTTAGGGCTGGCGGGTTATTACAGGCGCTTCATCCCGAGTTTTGCAGACCTGACCAGCCCCTTGACTGACCTGACCCGGAAAGGTGCCTCAGATCCGGTCCAGTGGACGGAGCGGTGCCAGTTGGCGTTTGAGGAGGTAAAACAGGCTCTCTGTGGGGAGCCACTCCTTCACACACCTAACTTCTCTCTTCCCTTTACTCTGCAGACTGATGCGTCGAACAGAGGGCTGGGGGCCGTTTTGTCCCAGCAGGTAGAGGGGGTTGACCGCCCTGTCCTCTACATCAGCCGGAAGCTGTCCGAGAGAGAGGCCAGGTACAGCACGGTGGAGAAGGAGTGCCTGGCCATCCGGTGGGCGGTTGACTCCCTGCGCTACTACCTCCTGGGACGCTCTTTCACCCTCTGGTCGGACCACGCCCCCCTCCAGTGGCTACACCGCATGAAAGATACTAACGCCCGGATTACTCGGTGGTATCTGGCTTTACAGCCTTTTAATTTCAAGGTGATCCATAGGCCGGGGACACAGATGGTTGTGGCCGACTTCCTCTCCCGCTCTCATGGGGAGGGGGGGGGAGTAGGTTAGGCCGGATGGGGCCCCGGCCTAAGACGGGCGGTGGAGGTATGTGGTGGCGGGGGTGTGGTTATGCTCAGCTGCAGAGGGGTGTGGTTGTGGGTGGCTCGGGGGACGGTACCTGGAAGAGGTCTGATTGGCCTCCGGTGTACCAATTGGGTGTTGGTCCCTACATAAGGAGGAGAATGCTAGACGCTCGGGGAACGGGCAGACGGACAACCCAAAATAAAGCCGTTACGAAACTGGAACCCTGGTGTGCTGAGTCATTGGGCTAAGGGGAAACTCACGGGGGTAACGGGAGCTCGTTACATGAGTAAATAATATCAATGCGTTCTGCAGTAGAAATGGACACAGTACATAATTGTTATCATGTGCAGGTGTCCAACAGGGAACAGGCTGCAGAGGAACCACTGCATCTGTGACAGTGATGATCATTGGCTTTCGTTATTCGTATTACAACAGTTCAGTTGTGAAGACACAAACACCATCAAAAGTCTCTCCAGCTGATCCACCGTCATCAGAAACAGACGTCTCATTTATCTTAAAACCAATTTCCTCACATACTGACCACAGGAAGTCGGCCTTATAATTTGATACACCTACAAAGAAACACCTAGGAGCCACTGGTGAGGCAACAGATGGCACGGGGACTGATGTTTAGTCTAACAGTCCACAGGACTCCCCAGGAGGGTTTTCATGTCAGACTGAGAACCGTTCCAGGAGGACCACATGGATGATATTGGGTCCCTCACTGTGTGATAGATTACGACATTTTCAACACAGGACCCATAAAAAAGGTTTTTAGCTGCTTACCGGACAATGAAGCTTATATCTATAAGGAGATCAAAGGCCATCCCAACAGAAAGAAGAGGGCCTTTATGGCAAGGGATCCTGGGGTAGTCTGAGCTGTCTAAACCCGTAAACCATCCATTCTCTTTCACCACTACTTACCGACCCCAGCTGACATTGGGTGAAGGCAGGATTCACATGGTGAGGTCACCAGACCATCACAGGGCTGACAGTCCACATTCACACCTACGGCCACTTCAGACTCATCAATGAACCTGAGCTGCATGTCTTTGGACTGTGGGAGGAAGCCAGAGAACCCGGAGGGAACCCGCACTGACACGGGGAGAACGTGCAGACTTCCCACAGCTCCTTTATAATTACCATCATTATTATTATTATTTGGGTTGACTTCTCATCTTGAGATCAGTCTTGGTCATCAGTCATGTCCTTGCGATAGTTAAATGGGTGAGATATAAATACAAAACAAATTCAAAATTAGATTACAATTTTGGTGGTCAAAAAAGAAAAAGATTTGACACAATCTGTGTGTGGGTGTCTCTCTAGAACAAACTGGACATTACAACTGGGAGCCCCATAATCACAGCCTGACAGAGACACTATGTGGATACAAGGAGTTTAGGAAATTGACTGTCCTTGAAAATACAAGATGAATAGTGTGTTGTGTGTTAATAATAGACATCTCACTTAATTCATGTCGGAACAATTGTTGTGCTAAAAATGCTAATATCATGTGTTTGAGCTACGAGGTGCACTGAAACTTTAGAGTAAATCAAAGTGGTACATACATAATCCCTCAATACCCTACATAGCATGTGAAGCCCTATTTGTAACGTCAGTGTCTGTTCTTGATACTCTGCCACGCTTTTCCATACTTCACAAACAGAGATATTATCTGCTATGATGTTTGTCCAGGCTAGTCATGTCATCTCTGAAGATAATCTTTGTGATTTGATCAGTAAGCTGCAGTATAAAACAAGACCATCTCTTCCATTTCTGGTGTTCATCAAGTCAGATGCTATGAGCTGCTTGTAGAGACACATATCTGCCTGTTCCTTCTCTGTTCAGAGGACTCTTTGGATCTCATGTCATCCAGTCATTTAGTTCATGGACTGTGTTTTAATCCTCTGGGTCTGAGGTCATTTTCTCGATTTTACATAATTTCTTAAATTCACTTTTTTAAAGGTACTCGCATATGATACATACTCATGTGTTGTATATAAACATTTGCAGAACAATCTCAGCTCTCTATATAATGAGGCACCATTGTCCTAAGGCAGTGATTTTCAACCACTGTGCTGCAGTGGTGTACAGTAACCAAGTAGAAATACTTTGTTACTGTACTTAAGTAGTTTTTTTGGATATCTGTACTTTACTATTTATATTTCTGTTGACTTTTACTTTTACTTCACTACATTTTGCAAAGAAAACTGATACTTTTACGCCGATACATTTCCCCTGAAACCTTTGTTACTCGCTACAAAATCACATCTCTTTAGAAAAAAGAAAAAATTAATCATGAGACCAACATCCGGGACTGTGGTTGAACACAGACTCCACCAAGCAGGTTTGGAGAATCACAATATTATGCATTTGCCTCTACATCCTCTAGTCCAGCGTCATAAACCTTTATGCGCAATATTGTCACGGACCGGGTCCCAGATTCCCGGGGTGACGGGAGACAACGACACCCGACGTGTGTTCTTAAACCTTTAGTCCAGTCTACTGCTTAACTTAAACCTTTAGTCCAGTCTACTGTTTAACTTAAACCTTATTGTCCAGTCTACTCCTTAACTTAAACCTTTAGTCCAGTCTACTGCTTAACTTAAACCTTTAGTCCAGTCTACTCCTTAACTTAAACCTTATTGTCCAGTCTACCCGCTTCACAAAGACAGGATGTTGGAAATAGAGGCAGGTTTTCAGAGCTTTTTTGGTGATCTCAGGATACTTTGCCTTGGTTTTAGTCCAATGCAGTTGGAGATGGGCATTTCCCCAACTTGTACACAGAGAACGTGACCTCAAACCTGGGTAAAGTATGACAAAGTATGCCCTGGAAGTCATTTTCCCCCAAATTACCATTAACCTGAGGATCAGAGCATAGAACCTTGAGATCAGAGCATAGAACCTTGAGATCAGAGCACAGAACCTTGAGATCAAATCATAGAACCTTGAGATCAGAGCATAGAACCTTGAGATCAAAGCATAGAACCTTGAGATCAATGCATAGAACCCTGATGTCAGAGCATAGAACCTTGAGATCAAAGCATAGAACCTTGAGATCAGAGCACAGAACCTTGAGATCAAAGCATAGAACCTTGAGATCAGAGCATAGAACCTTGAGATCAAAGCATAGAACCTTGAGATCAATGCATAGAACCCTGATGTCAAAGCATAGAACCTTGAGATCAGAGCATAGAACCTTGAGATCAGAGCATAGAACCTTGAGATCAAAGCATATAACCTTGAGATCAATGCATAGAACCTTGAGATCAATGCATAGAACCCTGATGTCAGAGCAAGATTGATCTCATTCTTTCTTTCTAAAAGCCGTGGAATATATGAATAAAATCGTAGATACATGTAAATAAATGTCTAATACCAAATTTTGTATTATCGTTTTTTGAGTAAAAGTGTTGTCTGTCACTACTTTCATCAAAATGAGAGAGGGACTGAGAAAAAATGGGACTGAGAAATGACTTCATACTACAGACCAAGCTTCATGGGGTGTGTGCAAATGAAACGGATTTAGTTTTCAAACAAAATATTTACTATATATTTGAGTCAAAATATGTACTAAAAAGAAAAACAAACTATTTGTTGTCACATTGTCCATGTTTCAGTTTCTTTTTTCAAGAACAGTTTTCAGAACAAGAACAACATGTGTACTCCGTATGTGTGTACTGTGTACTCCGTATGTGTGTACTGTGTACTCTTTACCAGCGCATGGTCGTATGTTGCAGAGAGCAAAACTGAACAGCTGATCTGATCTGAGCTGACGTGCAGGTGTGTTGGTAGGGCTGTTGCCTCTGACTGAAAGCCAGTGTCTTTTTGCAGTGTAGGTGGGTAGGTCCTTAGGGATTTCCTGAGTGTTCATTGGGTAGTTTCACACAAAATGTCGACGGACACCTGAATCGACAAATCACGGTGAAAGGCGGAGGTCCACACAAACTCCACAGCTGAGTGAAGAGTCTGCAGCGTCCAGCAACAGCTGAATCATATTTCTGTGCCGTTTTTTCGCGGAGCTATTAATAGAAACATTGCGGAAACATCATATTCCGCTTTGAGGCGGGTTAACACAACATTTAGTATTTCTGTTGGGTAACGTATTGCTAATAACAACAACAACAAAATCATTATAACAAATGATGATGTCTATTTTTTTCAGATGTTTTCTCATTCAGACTTTTGGAGCAGTAACATGAGCAGATGTTCTTCCTTTTTGGTATCTGGTACATCAGCATCTGGAACACAGGTTACCTGTGTGTATGCAGTGCTGCTGCCGTCACTGGCCTGCACCGTCAGGTTGTAGAAGGAACGCTGCTCAGCATCCAGAGGCTTGGCGATGACGATGGTGCCCACAGCCTTCTCTACGTCAAACACGCTGTCGCTGTTCCCACCTGCTCCACGGGAGGAGGGAGGAGAGAGGAGAGAGGTGGGAGGAGAGGGAGGAGGGAGGTGCACACACAGTCAGTCATACAGACAGACTCTCAATACACAGTTATGATGAATATGTGAAAACACATAAACCAGAAAGTATTTATGGACCAATGGTTTTCATTCATGTGCTGAAATGGCCAAACATTAGTTTTGATATGACATAAACAGCATTCACATTGCTGTTGCTGTATACTCGGACTGAGTGGCACATGACTGGAGACATAGCTGCTCACGCTCCTCATTGGTATTCTGTGGAGGTGATGGTGTAGATGAGGGGGGACGGCTGCTGACAAGACCAAGCCCACCACATCAAACCACGTCACAGGACAGGGAAGCAGGAGCGCCATGCAAGCTGATGATGTTCCTGTTCCTCTCTGCGCTCAAAGGATTCTAGCCCGAGCACTAGCAGCATGTCTAGGCTCTCCTCTGCTCAGGTTCCTTTTCTAACAACGTGAAGACGCCCGCAACCTTGCTCTCATTTTGGATTTGTCTTTCGATGCACAGTGACCAAAGTTGTTCAGTCCTGCTTTGCCCAACTAAGACAAGTTACCAAGATCAGGCCATCATTTTCCTCTGCAGACTTAGAAATGATCATCCGTGCTTTTATCTGCTCCAGACTTGATTATTGCAACGCACTATATTCTGGTATTGGAACATTCACATCACACCAATCCTCGCTGCCCTTCACTGGTTTTAGTTGGTAATCTGCAACACACCACTACAGGCCACTAACCTGTACACACTGAACTGCTTCAAGCTGAATGTCAGCCATCCAACCTGATCATACACTTAAAGAAGAGGACTAAGCCTCCTGTCTGCTGACGTCAAATTACTTATGATTAATTATGAGACAGAACATCCAACAACAAGAAACCCTCTGCTCTGTTCATACTGGCTCAACTGGACAGTTGTCTCACAGTAGACATGGTGACGTCTCAACTTAACCCGCTGAGAGACCGAAGAAACCTCTTGCTGTACTACATGGACTTCATGTCTTTAAGTGACAATATGGCCTTCCTTCTTCAAATCTTTCTTGCCCAGCCAATCAGAATGAAGTATGATCTGTGGTAGATTAATGACAATGTGAGAGAATGAACACACAGTCTGCTGCATGTATACATTGCTTTACTAGAGACTCATCAAAGTGCATCTCAGAGGTCCAGGCTGCTGGAGCTGTGCTGTGCGTAGGAGGAGATTCCTCTGACCAGTGCTGCATGAAGCCAGGCGTTTATGGCATGAGGAGCGTGTGCAGGTGCTGCTAACATGAGGTCATTAGACAGAGCTGTCACCCTGGTAACCACGGTGGTCGTTGCCATGGGAGCAGATAAAAAGGTTGTGATACCTATTTACCAAACCTTCAACCCTTCAATGAACCTTGACTGCAATGAAGTCCGTACATGTGAAACACACACACATTGACACAATAATAAACCCGAACACAGATGTCAGACACACAAACACAGAAGCATGGGGTGATGAGCAGCAATGAAAACAACAAGGAAACTGAAAAGGAAAGGAAAAAAGAAAAGGAAGTAGAGGGAAGTTGGAAAGGAGATACCTTCTGAGGAACAGTTCCTGCCACAAGCACTCTGCAGTATATAGAACATCTCACGGAAAGACCTGGGACCTGCCAGGCATGAAGCATTGAGGAGAGAGGAGAGAGACAGGAAGGACAGACAGGCAAAGAGGTGAGGAGACAAGACGGGGACAGCAGCTGCTTCTGAGGAGTTCAACCTCTATCAAAGTACACATGGTGACTGAAAAACAACATCGTAAAATTACAAACATTGTCATATTAGGAAGTTTGTCACTGAAAAATATTTTGTTTGTGGGATTTAACTACACTAATCTTTGTGAATTTAAGTGCATGACAAACAATTTCTAACATTTTACAATTTATGGCAAAGGAAAGTGTTGAATTTGCAGCACATTCTCAGTCAAATAATGGCGCTTGGTCCGTGGCATAGAGCTACAAACGATGACGCGTCAGCAACCCCGCTAGCGTACGTATACACTCGTCACATGCAGTGTCTTTTCACAAGTATAGTCACGCTGACTGAAGGCTGGCATTATTGACTCTGGGGTTAACGGTAAAGGAACAGCGGTTCCTGCGTGGGCTCTGGCCCATTAAACGCTCAGTGCTCTGCCTGTGAGGACCAAGCTACTGGAACAAAAAGACAAACATTTTATACAAAAAGGTAAATATTATGTATAAAATAGACTCACAAGCAACCTCTTTGGTAATTTAGACATTGAGAAAAATGTTTCTTACAATCCAAACTAGCCGTCTGGTGATAAGGTGACAAAGACCTGACCTGTTCTAAGATCTCAGAATAACAAAGACTCAAATAAACACCTCTCACAGCTCTTTTCCACAATAAATTATTTCTAGTTATTTTATACTTTAAAGCTTTTTCTCAATACAAACTCTCCCACTGGATCATACGCAACCACTCATATCCTTATTCTGATATGTTCAACTGTGCATTTACACTTTAAATTAGGCATACAGTATATGAGGCTTTACATTAATTATAAATGTAATCACATAGAATGAATCACTTAATTAATGTGATTCTATATATTATTCACAGATGTGTTTATAAATATATATTTTGTATTTGATCTGCATATTGCATTATCAGTGTTGCACACACATTTATGCACAGTGTTACGTTTTACTGTGTAATGCTAAAGGCCTTCTGGGAGGTTGACCAAATATTATCAACGTTGATTCATATTCTCTTATTAATGCAAATATCAAATAAAGCTGGGATCCCACAGACAGGTTGGAAGAGAGAGAGAGAGACACAGAGAGAGAGAGAGAGAGAGAGAGAGAGAGAGAGAGAGAGAGCGATGGACGGAGAGAGCGACACAGAGAGAGAGAGAAGAGATGGACGGAGAGAGAGAGAGAGAGAGAGAGATGGAGAGAGAGAGAGATGGAGAGAGAGAGATTGACAGAGAGAGAGAGAGAGAGAGTGTGAGAGAGAGAGAGAGAGAGAGAGCTGGACAGAGCTATGAGAGCCAGAAGTATCTTCAGCTCCATACAGCACACAGGGTGGACTGACTTGATCCCACATTGCAGGCATCACGGTTGGGGAACTGTCAGTGTACATATAGTATTGAATGGCATTACAAACTAATGGAATTAGAATCAAAAGTACTGATTATGATAATTATTAAATCACTTTTAACACACCACAGTCGTCAGCATACATGCTTAGAGCTGTGATGACATAATCCTGTTAAGCTCTTCAAGAGGGGGCAAGTGAACGGATCCAAGGGATTTAAGTGCTCCATGTTGGGCATTTCCCATTTATAGGGGAATGTCACACTGGCTTTAAAATCTGTCTGAATGTTCTTTATTGAGAGTGAGCCAGTGCCTCCTCTAAGCAGGGACATTATGAAAGGAATAAGTCATGAATAATACTTAGAAATAACACTTAATCTCTTCAAGGGAAAGTCCCTTTGACAAAAGAGTCTCAGGAATCATGAAGATACGTTTGTTAAGGTTTAACCTGAATTCATCCATAAGAGTTCTCTACAGGCTGACAACTTCTGTCACCTGTTGTCATCACCTTTCCTACAGGCCATACAGACCTGTCACCATGGTGACCGAGATGGGCCGCACATACAGATCATGCAGCGAGGCCACAGTGTCTGAGCTGCACCTCATACAAACACCGACACACACCACTGTACAAAGGATAAGACATTTTACCTGTGATGTCAAACCACAAGGGGGCGGAGCTCTGCTGCAGGGAGACCACACCCACAATCTCTGCCACCTTGTCATTCTCCATGACAGTGAAATTATAGAATGGCTCATCGAAGAACACCGGGACAGTTGAGGGAGGAGGACGACGAGTCCACTCGATGTGCAGGCGAGCTGTGGAGGCTTTCTGAGGGCGCCCGTTGTCTGTGGCTTTGATCTGAAGAGCACAGACCTTACATTGTAAAGTCAGCCACACAAACATAGCATGTAGTAAAACAAAGAATAAAGATGCATTGATAATTCTGGGTATTGAAAATCCTGTTCTGATGCAATTTGAAGGGAAACACCGAACCCAAACTAGCATGTTCATTTCATGGGATTACGTAAACCCCAAGATAGTGTACAATGCCAATGTTTTTAAATGACAGCTACAATATGGTGACAGTTCGGAGACGTACACATGTATTACAAGAGTGTGCCGTCTCCTGCATGTGCCTCTTCATCCTCACCCTCGCTACACACAGGATGTTGGTAGGTTCTGAACTGTCCGTTATGGATTTCATTTGAAAGATACTGGGATAAATTTCGAGGTGACCTGAGTGCATAATGAGTCAACTTTTAAGGACAGAAAGGCGCATCTGTTTAGTTGACAAAAAGATTAGCATGATGCTCTGATACTATGTAGTCCTGCCCCACCTCCTCCCACTCCCTGTTTGTTTCATGTTAGGCACATTCAATATTCAAGTACACAATAGTCAAGTTCTTGAAACTAGACTGTGACTAAGAATCTAGATCGGGTAATAACCATTTCACAAAATAAACATTTCAGTTAAATGATCACAAAGCAGACACAATAACCCTGCAGCGTTCAGTGTTTCCTTCGAGTTATGAAGCCTTAAATAGTTATATATCCAGAACCAGAATGTGTATCTTTGCATCAAGCAGGTTTCTTCCATGAACTGAACTGATTTTAATACCAAATACAAGGAGAAAACACTAAATCCATGCACTCTTAAGATGTGAAGGCATGAGAATTGAACAGACGTTGGCGATCAGGCCTAATACTTGAAGGTATGCGTACAGTCAGAATGTCGTAGCTCCCTGCAGTGAAGGCCTTGCGTGAAGATACCACTGCAGTCTTGGGGTCGATGAAGAACTTGCCCTCCTCGTTTCCGTCCACGATGCTGTAGGAGAGGTCGCTGTTGGGCCCTTCATCGCGGTCGTAGGCAAACACCCGATAGATAGGCTCGCCCTTCTTCCTCCGCTCTCTCTCTGGAAGTTTAACCTGGTAGACCTTCTCAGGAAACGTGGGCTTGTTGTCGTTTTCATCCAGGACCTGAACCATCACCCACACTGTACTCTGCCTGGGACTAGGACCACTATCTGACACCAGCACCTGCAGGGGCATTGAGGGATTTCATTAAACACACATTACATTTCGCTGACATACATGATGGTCTCTCATACATGATGGCTCATACATGATGGCTCATATATGACGGTCTCTCATGATGGTCTCTCATACATGATGGTCTCTTATACATGGCGGTCTCTCATACATGACGGTCTCTCATACATGATGGCTCATACATGACGGTCTCTCATACATGATGGCTCATACATGATGGTCTCTCATACATGACGGTCTCTCATGATGGTCTCTCATACATGACGGTCTCTCATACATGATGGTCTCTCATACATGATGGTCTCTCATACATGACGGTCTCTCATACATGATGGTGCTTTCATACATGATGTTCTCTCATACATGATGGTGCTCTCATACATGATGGTGCTCTCATACATGATGGTCTCTCATACATGATGGTCTCTCATGATGGTCTCTCATACATGGTCTCTCATACATGATGGTCTCTCATACATGATGGTCTCTCATACATGGTCTCTCATACATGATGGTCTATCATACATGATGGTCTCTCATACATGATGGTATCTCATACATGATGGTCTCTCCTGCATGATGGTGCTCTCATACATGATGGTCTCTCATACATGACAGTCTTTCATACATGATGGTGCTCTCATACATGATGGCTCATACATGGCGGTCTCTCATACATGGCGGTCTCTCATACATGATGGTACTCTCATACATGATGGCTCATACATGGCGGTCTCTCATACATGATGGTCTCTCATACATGGCGGTCTCTCATACATGATGGTCTCTCCTGCATGATGGTCTCTCATACATGATGGTCTCTCATACATGACGGTCTCTCATACATGACGGTCTCTCATACATGATGGTCTCTCATACATGACGGTCTCTCATACATGACGGTCTCTCATACATGATGGTCTCTCATACATGACGGTCTCTCATACATGACGGTCTCTCATACATGATGGTCTCTCATACATGATGGTCTCTCAGGTGGAACGGAGGAAAGGATCTTTATCTGAAGGTAAATCATAACATTTGCTGAACTTGGCAATCGATGTGGACATTTGAAAGCAGTGTTATCTTATATTCTTATGAATGTAAACAACTAGAACATGATGAACACTGTCCAGGTGGACTACTGTTTATGGTGAGAAAGTGGGGTGGAGCCAGGAAGAAGTCTGGCTCCAGAAGGTAGAAACACCTTTGCTTTGAGATGGGTCTCATTTACCTAAAAGTATGACCAAATAAGCAGAGTTAAAGCAATAATGAAATGGATGAATCAGTCAACAGCTAGAAATTAATCTGCAACTATTTTGATAATGAATACATCTTTAGTTGTTCAAGCGTCTTTCAAGTCAACACTTGTCTGGCTCTCTGGTTTAGATTATTGTAAACTGAAAATCTGAAGACATCCACCTTGTAGTTTGGGAAACCATGATGTGTTATGATGTTGGTGTTGTGTGCCCTGTCTTATTGTGAAGTCCTTGTCTTGTGTGTCCTCTGTGTTCCTGCACTTCCTCCCCTGTGATTGTCTGTTTGCCCTGTTCCCTGATTGTGTATTCCTTTCACCTGTGCTGCCCTCAGTGTTTTCCACCTGTTCCTCGTTACCCTCCTCTTGTATTTAAACCCTGTCTGTCTCCTGTCCCCTTGTCGGATTGTACTGTTTTTTCCCCCCGTCTGTTACCCCGTCGTGAGTAGTCTTGTCCCTGTCTTTTGGAGTCCTGTTTTGTTTTTGTTCGTCCAGTTTTGAAGCCTGTTTTGTTTATTGGAATAAACTTAATTTCAACCGTTGCTTGTGCGTTTGGGTCCTCTCCTTCCCCCACACCTGACATGGTGAACAGTTTCATCTGACATTTTACAGGCTAAAGAACATTATCAGCAGATTAATCTCAAATACTAAATATTGTTAGTTGTAGCCCCACCGACATGTGTCACTCAGAGTCATAACATGAATGATGAAAAGAAGAAATAGAATGTAATGACTTTGTAAAACCCTTCCACTATTCCACGGTAACCACACCACCAATGTATTCTATTTGCTGCTATTCTCTGTAAGTCTCTGGCTAATATGATGAAAAGAAAGGATGTGTCTTCCTCTGTCTGGACAGATCCTTCTGCAGCTGCTGAAATGATGAAGGTGATCACTGGGAGGCGGAGCTAGCCGATAAGAGCTACCAAGCAGGCTTTTCTCCTTTTCCTAAATTTATATTAATTTAGTCAGAAGTGCAATCACTTTTCGGCTTGTCAGAGATTCACGACACAGCAGCAGTTCATTTTCCCTGTGCTCATGGCTGCCTTCATTTAAGCATACCATCTGTCATTTTACAAAATGCCAGACATGAGGAACTGCAGTGATTGTGAAAAAAGAGTTATCTCCAACATGGCTTGCAGGGTGCTGTCTATGGAAGGCCAAAGGGGGTGGAGAGAACATAATCATAGGAAATAAGAGAGAGCAAGAGGAAGCAAAAAACATGCTCGTCTAGCTTTGATCCATCAAATATAATATTAAAATATAATATTAAAAAGATTCCCTTCACTCTGTAACATGTCTTCCGGTGTACGAATGCAACCTCAGCGACCGTAAAAAGAAGAGCCACAGTTCATTTTATTGTTTCAGTATTAAATGAGATTCAACACAGATAATTTATGGCAACACATTCGACATCCAGACACACTTGGTTGCAGTCTGTTAAGTTATCTTTAGACCTGGGTGAGCAGATCAATGTTTCATTACATAGCTGAGAACTCAAAATGTTATTAAAATACCGCTTTGATCAACCATTTTACATAAAGTAAAGAAAAACATATTTACAAGTTCCTGTTATGGCTACTGCCCATCATTGTATTAAAATGAGACACTGGCAACACAAATCACCTGCTGCTTGTTATTAAATCTCTTTATATAAGTGGAAAAGATAATGACACAGGTTTGCTACAATAAACCCATTTCTTGTTCAGCTTTTGAGATCTTCTCCAGACATTAATGAAGAGTAGGAACATATCTGGAGAAAATATGTTCACAGGAAAGTCCAGACAAGTCCAGACACTTAATAAATCCCAATACCATTTACAGTTTGCATTGTTGTTATCTCTCTCTCTCTCTCTCTCTCTCTCTCTCTCTCTCTCTCTCTCTCTCTCTCTCTATATATATATATATATATATATTGTGGCATCACTAGGGGACAGGTTGTGGAGGGATGCTACATTCCAACTGAGCAGCGCCCACACCACAAAATGGCCGCCGTGGGCTACACTACATCTCCCAGACTGCCTCACCACGCACCCAGCTGCAGGTGCTGAAGGCCCCTGATGGAGGCAGGGCTGGGAGGCTTGAGAGAGGACAGACAAGGGGAAGGAGCTGGACGAGCAGGAGGACCGACACCTGCAGGAGGAGGACCACAAAGAGGAGGACCTCATACCATGGACTTTACCGTGTTGAGTTTTGTTTTGTTTGATAACCACTTTCTCCTCCGGGACGCTTTATGTTTATTCATGCACTTTTTTTTTTCCCATGTAAAAGGAACTGTCGGTGGAATGGAAGAATAAACCTTTATTTTCAGTTATACTGTCTGACTGTGCCTGTTTCCGGCTCTCTTTTGTACTGCCCTGCCCTAGGGACAACCCGTGACACTACTTTTATGCCATTCACTACATGACATACAGGACATATTGGTCAGAAATGTGTTCTATTCGATACCAGCTCTTGATGAATTTGGTGCAGGCACATATCCACATCACTGCAGACTTGAATACAAAGTATTCCACCAGTCAGTCGAGTGCATACTAACTGGAGAGATACAAGCTTAATATTGGGTCATCACTGAAGTATCATCAATAAAATAATCTATATTTATATAACACTACCAAAGCAAAACCCTTCAGAGCTGAGTCTATCATCTACCCTCTTTTCATTCTTTGTTCTGTATTGCTTAACACACACACACACACACACACACACACACACACACACACATCTCCTCACCTCTAAAACGTGTTCCGTTTGTTGTTCACGGTCCAGTTTCCTGGAGGTTGTGGTGATCAGACCTGAGAAAACAGCAGAGAAAACAATTAGAAAAAGACACACACACACACACACACAAACACACAGGTCTGCTAGTAAGCCAAATCAGCAAAGTGACATTGTAAGTAGTTGTAGGTGTCAGACATGTAGGCTTTTTCCATAAAAGTTTCAATTTGAAGACCATGACAGGAGTAGTGGATACTTTTTGTTATGAGAATGGAGCGCATGGCAAGAGACAAGACAAGGAGAGGAGTGGAGAGAGGAGTGGGGTTGTGGACTGGAATGTGAATATTCCATCACATTAAACACAGTCAGCATTCTTGGCACCCTCCAAAGAGAAAACCTAAGATCACCATCAGCTAATATAAGATAAGATAAGAAATGAGAATTCAATTCTGTTTATTTTGTATAGCCCAAAATCACAAATTTGCCTCGGAGGGCTTTACAATCTGTACACATAACATCTTGTCCCAGGACCTCACATCGGATCAGGAAAAACTCCCCAAAAAATTGAAAATAACCCTTTCACTGGGAAAAAAGGGAAGAACCCTTCAGGAGAGCAACAGAGGAGGATCCCTCTCCCCGGATGGACAGAAGCAATAGATGTCATGTGACCAGAATGAATAACGTAACAGCACATTACATGAATTATTCATATAATGAGTAGTAGGATTGGACCAGGATCCAGATAACCAGGATCCATGAAGCGGAAGGAGGGAGAGAGGAGGGGCATCAGTAGGGCCATGGCAGGAGATAGGAGACAGGAGACAGGAGGCAGGACCGGTTCCAGACAACCACGATCCATGGAAACTTGAGGCGAGGAAGCACAGAGACTCCCGGGAAGAAGTAGAGTTAGTAATGTGCATTGAAGAGATAATGATTCATCCAGAAGGAGAGAGAGAAGAGAAGAGCTCAGTGTATCGATAACTGAAAGCTCTGGCCCCCATCCTACTTTTTAAGACTCTGGGAACCACAAGTAGCCCTGCATTCAGTGAGCGTAACGCTCTAGTGGGGTAATATGGTACTTTATAATACGGGTAGATCAAATCAAGCATTCTGATTGGTTGAGAGTGAGTCACGGGGTGTACTTTATTCAGCCATAAAGTACTGTACAGCCTGTTTACATTTAGAGCGTTCCATATCAGTGCGCACTTAAAATAACAGGTAGATTTCAATTACGCGACCGTTAGTTGTCATTTCAAGCTTGACAGTTACCAAACATGTTTCGTGTAAACTTTGATATTGTCACGTCCGCAGTAACGACTCGCAGACGTTGGTTTCCTTAACTTGCAGGTTTATTGCTTGAGTGTTCACAGTATTGCAACGGGGCTCTTCGCTAACAGTAGCTCAAACGGAACAGCTAACAAGCTCACTTAGCATCCCCCACACTAGCATAACGAACGACAACACACACGTCACTTCCTCCCTAACCTAAAGATGAGGAATGAAAAGGGTTTGATCACAAAATCGTGATAATTTCCAGTGAGAGATAATTACGTCGGTAATTTCCAGACGCGAGGCAAGTTCTCTAAACATCATGGAGGAGAAAAATGACGGAGAAAAGACGGACAGTAGCAGCGAGAGCACTTCTTTACATCGGTGGCTGAGTGTCATCCTCCACCCTGCTTTCAACCGGCCTGGTACCAGGCAGTCAGTTTTATAGTCCCGTATGTGCGTCCCGTATGTGTATGGCGGCAACGGGACTATTTTCTCTGTCGCTGAAATGCGATACACAACGTTTGGTGGCTACAACTATTTTGTGCTGAAAGGGAGCTTCTATTACTATTTATAAAGTCGCAGGTACCCGTATTATAAAAGCAATAACTCGAGGCAGTACTGTGTCTACAATAATGTACTGTTCAAGGGTTTGCCGGCCCTCCGCTACGCGTCGGGCCTAACAACTCCCTTGAACAGTACATTATTGCACGACACAGTACTGCCTCTCGTACCTTATTGCTTAAATAAGCTCTCTAGTGGGGTAATATGGTACTATGAGCTCTGTAGTGGGGTAATATGGTGCTATAAGCTCCTTAAGATATAATGGTGCATCACCAGTTAAGGCTTTGTAGGTGAGGACAAGGACATTAAACTCTATTCTTGATCTTACAGGAAGCCAGTGGAGAGCAGCTAGTACAGGAGTAATGTGATCTCTCTTCCTCGTTAGTACACGAGCTGCAGCATTCTGGATCAACTAGAGAGATTTAAGAGACTTACCGGAGCAGCCTGATAATAAGGAGTTACAGTAATTAAGTCTTGAAGTAACAAATGTGTGGATCAATGTTTCTGCAGGATGTGCCGGATCTTTGAGATGTTCCGTAGGTGAAAAAAGGCAGTCCTTAAGATTTGTTTCACTTGGGAGCCAAAGGACAGGTCCTGGTCAAAAATAACTCAGAGATTCCTTACAGTGGTGGTGGATGCCAGAGCATCAAGAGAAACTATATCATCAGATAATTGATTTCTGAGGTGTTCTGGGCCGAGTAGAATAACTTCAGTCTTGTCCGAGTTCAGCGGCAGGAAGTTGCAGGTCATCCAAGTTTTGATGTCTTTAAGACACGCTTGAAGTTTAGCGACCTGGTGGATTTCATCTGGCTTGATCAACAGATATAGTTGAGTATCATCGGCATAGCAGTGAAAGTTTATGGCGTGTTTTCTGATAATATTGCCTAAAGGAAGCATATATAAGGTGAATAAAATTGGTCCAAGCACAATACGCCAGAGTTATCCGTTTTAAAAACAAAACGTAGTAGTGTGGATGTAGTCTTAGGTTTCTAAAGGCAACCTTCTACTGTAGTGGCCGGTAACCAATAAACCATCACAAACCCATTTTTCTGCCCATGCTCTTAAACTGCCTCATGACTAATAGCTCATTGTTTTACACTTAACACTGAACCCCCACTTTATCATGACATGCATCAACATCATGTTATAAAACACAATTCATCATAATAACGAAGAAGTTATGGGAACTATAAGCATCTCCTGAGCCAAATGAAATATCATGTCCAAATTGGATTTTTGTGGCAGTTTGCCTTGGTGTAAGAGGCCATAGTAAACCCCCAGTATATACCTGGGGTTAAAGTGGCCTAGGATAGATTATACCCTGGGTATATTATTCATTATATACAAT
The DNA here is from genome assembly GCA_038501785.1 of Myoxocephalus aenaeus. Taxonomy (NCBI): domain Eukaryota; kingdom Metazoa; phylum Chordata; class Actinopteri; order Perciformes; family Cottidae; genus Myoxocephalus; species Myoxocephalus aenaeus. The sequence continues at coordinate 181,013 of JBAMJR010000419.1, read as the reverse complement.
TCATACCCCTCAGGCCAGATTATACCCCCATGATATCAGTAGTGTTGATTGATATACACAGGAATTACTTAATTTTTCAACATTTTATTGGGGGTTCAGCTTTGTCAGGTAAGTTAAGTGAGAAAGCTAACTGACTTAAATCTTAAAACTCTAAAACATATACTTTTATTACTTCAACCAGAAAAACTGAAAACATATTAGACTTCCACAAAGATCAAAGATTACTACGTCCTGAAACTTCAACTTCTAAGACTTGCTAAAATATAAATGTTCAAAGTTAAACACGGATAACAACATCAAAATGATCATGCTTGTTTTCAAGATAAAGTGCATGTTCTGTTGATGACTGCAGATTGCGGTATAGGTCAACCAATCCATGAAGTCACCGACTAATTTGGCCTGTTACACTTTTTCAATGGTACAGGATGCCAGAGAGTCAGTACGAGTATTAACACGAAGACCTGGCCCCTTGCTGATGTTTTGCAGATGTTTAGGTATCCAAGACCCGAGCCTTGACCTACCAGGTCCACATTATATTAGGTTTAATTGTGTTGGGTAAGCTGCCATGTATTACTGCAGATCTCAGGTATGTTTGTTAATATGTCTATTACCTAAGTACATCTTTGCAGACTATCAACTCTGATCATGTCGTGCATGCAGCTAACGCGGCAAACATTTACAGTCATATAATGTTGCATTATGTGGCTGATATAAATGGTCTTTGTTTTAAAACCATTTCACTATTAGTAAAAACTCAATGTGAAGTGACATTAGAATAAATAAAACATGTACAAATGTGAGCTGGTATGTTGGGGCCATGTGCATTGTTACATGATTTCATTATAACTTAAGAAGACAGAAGAGATGAGGCACATAAAGAAGTAATTTCTCTATCCCTCTGTCACCTCTTGTGGTGACAGGGATAGAGAAATGACTTCCGGTGATGAAGTGAGAATACTTAAATATATGGGATCACAAATCTCACACAATGGAATACATCGTCAATGTGTGTGTGTGTGGTGTGTGTGTGTGTGTGTGTGTGTGTGTGTGTGTTGATTACCATATAGATAGGATTACTGAAGCCTGTGTGATGAATGAAGAGCTTAAGGGTTCCACAATACCGACAATTTACTTACCAAGTAAACATACAAAGAAAGAGGAGGTGGGTTGACAGCAGAGGATTATAAAAGGTCAATGGCACAAAGTGATCGCCCAACTAGCTCAGCTGTACAAGATAATGATGTCGGGGATGTTTGGGATTCACCATGAATAGAACTGTAAAGCCTGTAAGAGCTGAGATTCTGTCCACATCCATCTGCATCTGCAGAACCCTTTTTTGAAAAAGGGGTTTTCAAGGTTCTTTTTAAGATCAAGGTTCTCTCCTCCCCTCTAGGTACAACCCTTTTTAAGAGAGAGATCGATGTGGAACCTTTATGGAAGGTTTGAACAGACACTTAAGGGGTTCTCATATGGCAGGGGCCACTGCGACTATCTACGCTCGATGTTCCCTTCTAATCTCTCATCGGGCTGATGCTCTTAAATGATTTTTCCAGTGGTACTTTTACGCATAAAACAATCTAAACACAATATTTAATATTGCGCATTATTATAAAACATTTTCCCTCCACAATATATATAAATGTCCCAGCCAGGAATTCATTGACGAGTGACCATACTTGTTGATGAAGGTTCAGGAAACTCTGCCATCCCACAGTTTTTTGCTCTACCCCAGATTGACAATCCTAGCACTCTGAGCTCTTTCTTCGTCAACCTCGTACCTGGTTTACTGAGTTAGCTGGATAATTTTCAGGATAAGATGGCGTAGGTCTGGCTTTTTGGTTCCACGAAGCAAGTTTAGAAAAATCACCATAGCAACACATCAAAATCCCTTAACCTGCTCCAGCGCAGGCTTACTGAAATTCACTGGATAAATTGGCCACTCCCACCGGACAAAAAAGGCAGCTCACTTCCTCATTGATGAAGGAGCGATATTAGTTATATTAGTTTTATAGGGAGAGAGTTCTTCCAGATCGCCAAGATCCGTTCTCACATCATCATGACTTCCTGTAGAGCTCACATCATCATGATGACTTCCTGTATGAGCTCACATCATGATGACTTCCTGTACGAGCTCACATCATGATGACTTCCTGTACGAGCTCACATCATGATGACTTCCTGTACGAGCTCACATCATGATGACTTCCTGTATGAGCTCACATCATCATGTCTTCCTGTACGAGCTCACATCATGATGACTTCCTGTATGAGCTCACATCATCATGTCTTCCTGTACGAGCTCACATCATGGTGACTTCCTGTACGAGCTCACATCATCATGACTTCCTGTACGAGCTCACATCATGATGAACTTCTGTCTCCAAATCGCAGTGAATAAAATTCATCTGAACTGGCCAGAGAGTTGAACCTGAATAAAAAAATTTCAACACAGCCACACAATCACTTAGACCAGGGGTGTCAACCATACGGCTGGCCCGCGGGATAATTGTTAAAATTGCAGGAAAAAAGAAAGAAAAAAAAAACCTGAGCCAGGACTCGAACCACTGATCCTCTGATTGTAAGACGGGCATGCTAACCATTGAGGCACAGTCGCAATTGATTGCAGCACTGACATTACAAAAAATATTGTCCAACTGCGAGGGAATCTGCTGAGGAGAGTCCAGGCAGATAAACAGTGGGCTGATGTCTGAATCTTTGGTCTTTATGTTTCTAGTTTATTGTAGAAAGACCTTACAATAGTGTTTATCATCCAAAAAGCTTCACCAATGATTTAAACATAGAGAAATATTGTCATTATGTATGCGTTATTATGCTGTGATTTTACTGGTCCGGCCCACTTGAGATCAAAATGGGCAGCATGTTGCCCCTTAACTAAAATGAGTTTGACACCCCTGGCTTAGACAATTCATTACTCACCAGTGCGGGTGTTGACGATGAAGAAGTTCTGTGGATTTCCGCTGATGATGCGGTAGTTGAGTCTGTCAGCGGCTGCAGGGTGTGTGGAATCAGGGTCCTGGGCCTGGATCTGGATCACAGAAACATCCCGTGGAGAGTTCTCGGGTACTGAGGGCCGGTACAGCGGCTCTGAGGTCAGCGGGGCGTTATCATTAACATCCTCCACCTGGACAAACACCTCAATAGTAGCAAATTGGGGAACCACGCCGTGGTCGCTGGCATACACTGTTAGCCAGTAAGAGTCCTTGGTCTCGCGGTCCAGCATATCCGTAGTGTAGATCACCCCTGGTGGAGGAGGAGACAAACAGAGCTATTACATTTCCGTTTAATTTCTCATTATCCAGACATGGCTTGGTGAAAGTAAAACACTGGCTGTACTGTACACATCCTTGTTTCTATGGTTTTGCTCACAGCCGATCACCGCAACCATTTTTGATTTTGACACACACACTACCATTCACATTATAGGTTTCCAATGAAGTACTCTACTGGTATTGGTATTATTTTATGGGAACTGCCATTGGTACTGGCATTGTCATTTTTTAACCGATACCCAGGCCAACAATGAGCACTCTAAAATTCTCGCTCTTAGTAAGAACTAAGAAACGAAGTAGCTTAGGTTTTTGGTTAGAAATCATACGGACGCTTGTATGAGGAAATTTGCTTTGTGTATTCTGTTTTTTGGTTGATTCTAACCGATGTGCCAAGTTGTTTTCGTTCCGTTTTCTTTTCATATGGTTTAGTTTAATGGAGTTTCTGTCCCAGAACCTGCTGGCTGAGGGGACATCTATCCAGAGTCTCTTTGGGCTCTCTTTTGAATTTGGATAACGAGAGGCTATCATCCTAAATGTGCTCTGCAGAACTGTGGAGAGGATCACGAAGCCCTGCACCAGGTCATATGTCGTCAGTGTGTTCGGCTGCCAGGAGCTGCCCTCTGTTCTATCGCCCTCTCAAGGTCATTGATGTCCACGCTGCAGAGGGTTGGACTCCAGCTGCATCCCTGTCTAACCTCCAGCTTTGGGCTGTTGACAATCTTTACGTCACATTTTTGATTTGTGTACATTGAGTTTATGATTCCATAGGTGTTTCATCCCCAACACCACTCAACAGCAGACTTTATACAGCCCAAATAAATAGAAGCCGTTACTGTGGTCTGGCTGTTGAGAGACATCAGGCTGAGGTCAGTGAACTACTCTATGTCCTCATACCCAGAGATGAGCCCACGCTCAGCCTATTGGAGACTATGTTCAGGCCCAGTGAACCCTGCTCTACCACTGAGGCACACGTGACCCATGTTTGTTTGTTGTAGTTGTAGTCTGGGGGGGTTCTCCCTGTGTGCTCAGTCAGGTTCTCGTCCTATCCTGGCATGGAGGTCCATGCAGACTCAAAAGTGGCCTCTCTCTCATTGTGCATCTCTCTCCATGTTCTAATACACATTACTAACTTTGATTCTTTGTACTTTCTCGCCTCACAGGTTTCCATGGATCATGGTTATACCTGGACCTGCCTGAAATCTATTGCTATGATTATTATACAACATACATTGAATTGAAGGTAAACTGCAGGATATGTTGTCTCTCAGAAAAAGACACACACACACACACACACACACACACACACACACACACACACACACACACACACACACACACACACACACACACGCACACGCACACAGAGCTTAATTGTTTTTGTCCTGTGGGACATTAGAATGTTCAAGGTTAGCTGTAATTAATTCAGAGTTGTCCTGTGCTGTGTTGGTTTCGGCCACCCTCTGGCCCGCTGACTGCACTACAATCACCAGCTATGCACCATGCTTACAGCACCGCATATAATATATATACATATATATATATATATATATATATATATATATATATATATATATATATATATATATAGCCTAAGCTCCTGTTTACAAGCCTGCTCTCCAATTAGAGTGTGGAATTAACTACAAATGCCACAGGAGTGCTGGACATGACACACACTGGTGAGCAGGGTGCAACTGTTTGCATGGCTGTCCAATGAGCTCACTCTCACACACTGCTGCAGCCACACAGAATGGAGGTATGGTGAGTATCTAACAGTCTCGTCCTTCATATCCACACACCGATTGTCTGTCTTTGACTTTGTCTTCATTACAAACAAGAACACTGCATTTTAGATTCAGATCAGGCAATATAACTCTGTAAAAGCAAATATATTGGATGTAGGGCTGCAACAACGAATCGATAAAATCGATAAAAATCGATTATCAAAAGTGTTGGCAACGAATTTCATCATTGATTCGTTGTGTCGCGCGATTATTACGCCAGTCAATAAGTCGCGGAGAGAGAAAAAAGAGCGGAGCAGAGCAACTGGCCTGGCAGCGAGAAACGCTCAGGTTGTGATCTTCGCAATAAAACATCTTTGATGTGTCGAGTCTTGGCCAATCAGCGTTAAGATGTCTACAGTGGCTTCATTTCCCTCCAACTTGTTTGTTTTTAATGGAAGCTAGCCGGCTTGCTATCACGTTAGCTAACGTGTTTGGGTTGTGTATTGTCGTTAAAGTTACTATATGTTCCGTTAAAGTTCAGTCTTGCTTGTAAAAATGTAACGTGATGAAACATGCCGTAACCCCCCGGTCTGGTTCAGTTCACCAGTCACTCGTTAACGTTAAACCGGCACACCGGAGGATCTGGCTAAAGGTTTTTATTTATTTTTTTACTCAAAGTAGAATGAATCAAATCACGTAGTTGGGCTTAGCCAACAACGTGATGTCGTGGTCATAAGAGGCCCAGATATTGATCAGATGATGTGGATGAAAGAGTTTAAGGAAGGTGGAGGTGAAAACAGACGTGAGAGGAGCAGTACAGCTTCCCACTGTCCCAGTGTTTCATACATATTGATAAAGCAGGGTATGTAAATGCAGCCAAGGAGATCAATTACAGTAAAAAGGGCTCACATTTGGCAGATGTAAAGCATACATGTGTATGTTTTTTGTGTTAGTCCATTTTTATTAAATTATTTTATTTTATTTGTTCAAGGAGCAACCTGTTTGTGCTTTCTGAAGATGTTTTGCACTGTCAGTTCTGTTTTTGAATAAAGGGTTGGAAATGAATGCCTTTTTGTGTTTTTATCCGATTCATCGAAAAAATAATCAACCGATTAATTAGTTGCAGCCCTAATTGGATGATATAAATATTATTGATAAGGATCCCAGAACAAGTAAAGTTGTGAAAATGGCATTGGTTATGATGTAATGAATGTACTTTATTAGTAAAGCTGTGAGATGGAGCAAGCCTGTATAATGAAGATGATTTTTTTTTTTTCATTATGTATCTACCATGTCTCTTTTAGGATTTCTGTACTGTTGGTCAACATATGCAGAGACACTATACATCTTTGAGCTATACAAATCAACTGTGTCATTACCTCACACACAGCTGGATTCTCGCAATGTCACAAGATCACGCAGGAATCACAGAGCACATCCATCATCCACTCATTATCAGCCCTCTTAACCGCAACACTTTCCAGCTCATTCTGGGGGATCCCGAGGCGTTCCCAGTCAGCTGGGAGAGATAATCCCTCCAATCCCTCCAACTGGTAGGAGACCCCGGGGAAGCCGGGGTCTCCTACCAGTTGGACGTGTCTGGAAAGCCTCCAGTGGGAGGCGCACAGGAGGGATCCTGACTAGAACCACCTCTAAGTTCCTCCTTACCCTATCTCTAATGTGCGTTCACACCAAAAGCTTTTTCGCCTGAGTTTACTCGCTCGACTTTGTGGTAAATTTGCGTAATTCGCCTTTTCGAAAATAGTTACCATTTCCGCCATCCACCATTATACTTGTTTTGGAAGTCCCACATATGTCGGAACATCAAACGCCCCCGTGTCTGAGTTCATAATATTATCCGTAGTCGCAATGAAGTCGCTTCCAGTGCTACTTCAGGCGGATCAGCAGCAGTTTGATTCAGCATCGGCAGGACGGTGATGATGACAGGCGGAGCTTCTGAACGCTGATTGGCTTTCGCAACTCAGCGTTGGCCGATTTTTGAAATATTTCAAAAATCTCTTTTTCGCAATCATTCGCATCTGTGCATTGACTTTGCATGTAATCTACTCTTTTGGCGTGAACGCACCATTAGTGCTGCATTTATCTCATTGTTGGATTCGATTGGCTTCTGTCAGAGAGTACAGGAACCGACTCACTGCTTTAACCACACCCTCGACCTTGTTCTTACATATGGCATTGACGTGGAGCATTTAGTAGTGTTTCCACAGAACCCTCTTTTATCAGACCATTGCCTTATAACTTTTGAGTTTATACTACCGGATTGTACAGCGTTAGGCAAGAGTTTTTACACCAGATGTCTAACTGACAGTGCTGTTGCTAGATTTAAGGAAGCGATTCCTTCTGTATTTGATTCATTACGATGTCTCAATATAACAGAGGACTCCTGTGCTAACTTTACTCCCTCCCAGATTGCTCATCTTGTCGATGATGCTACTGGCTCACTGAGAGTGACACTGGACTCGATAGCCCCTCTAAAAAATTGGATCATTAAGCAAAGGAGGCTCGCTCCATGGTACAACCCTCAGACCCGCATATTGAAGCAAGCATCACGGAAGCTTGAGGGCATATGGCGTTCATTCGGAAAAAGGGAAGAACCCTTCAGGAGAGCAACAGAGGAGGATCCCTCTCCCCAGATGGACAGAAGCAATATATGTCATGTGACCAGAATGAACATCAGATTACTGCTTCAGTCTACAGAATGGAAGACTGAGAGATGGAAAAGTCAGAGACGTGGCTGATCCCATCACGAACAACTACATATTTACACACATGGAAGTGACAATGGAAGAAAAATATAGTCATTAAAAATCTTCTGAAAAAAGAGCGATAGTCAGCTTCAAACAGGAGCTGTGGCTATGAAAGAATCACATTTCACTCACAGAGCTGGTTTCCCCTTGGTGTGGTAGACGTCTACCTTCTACCACACCGAGGAGACTCTTAGTCTTGACCAACATGACAGGAGTCTCTTGGCATGCCAGCGGCCTCATGAAGCGTGGTTTATACTTCATGTAGTGAAACTGCCGCAAAAAAAATGACCCAATTAGTGCTAAGTGATGGAGTGGCTTGGTAGTGGACCCTCTTCAGATGTGACTGTCACAAATAGTTTACTGATAAAAGCACTATTAAGATGCCTGAGCATTTTACAAAGACCATCAATTTGTTTTTAGATGCTTTAGAAACAGGAGCTCTTAAAAAATGTGAGTACATTATTTGCAGGCGAATCAAATTGTTTACAAGATATTTAACCATTGTTTCATTGTAATGGTTTAATATTTGACCTGACATGTTTTTTTTACAGGGCTTGTACCTGGGCAAAGTAGGCCATGAATATGAGATATGAGTTTACTGGTAATTACAATTCCTCTTTGGCATTGTTGAGGTTAAGTTTATGGGGTTTAGCTTGTTGTCTTCTTGATTTTTCAAAGTACATTTTGTTTGTACGCCTTTTGGCGTTTCAGAGAAAACTAACGACCAACACTTTTGATCATAAACGCATCATGCATGCTCGTAGCTCGCCATCTGCAACGCACAAGTATAAACAAAGCTTGAGACTGTAGGCTACATCCTCAATGATGTTTAGTATGCATAACATTTACTGTGTTCACTATCACAGCTTTGCATGTTAGCATACATGTGTCTCCTCCCTGACGCCCCCATGTCTGTCTGCCCAGTAGTCCGACCATGGGTCCTTTTAGTAGGAAATACTTTATATCTATCTGGAGAATTTGGAGTCACCCTTTTGAATCTTTAATCTTGATTTACTGTATTACACTTTTCACTGGTTTCACCATAGAGCTCTAGAGACACTATAGAGTATGTTTTGATGAGTGGGTCTTGGAGATGTGTTATTATCATTCAGCCAGAGCATGCATCCTGTCTAATGTAGACTAGTAGACACTGACCTACTGCTGATCAGATGACTCTCTTCTTGCCTCTTTGACTCTTTGAAACATCCATTACCTGTCACGATGTTGGGTGGCATCCTGTTTTATTTTGTAGTCACTGGGTGCATCCCAAGTCTCTAAATTGTCGTTTCCTCGCTCCTCGACTGAACCGGAAGTGGTTCTGCGTCGCCATATGACGGCTGTCCCAAAGCTCTTATTCGGCTCGGAGGAGCGAGGAGGGATCTCGGAGGAGTCATGAGCGAGGAGCCACGAGAGCGAGCTTCCAGGAAGTGTTTTAACGCTGGACACGCCCACTCATCTGTTATTTGATTGGACGCTGCAGCTGAGCGGACTGATCGCTGGAGTTTCATACCGGAGACGATCACAGATTAAATATATATTATATAGCTTATTATATAGCTATATATTATACTTGTTTTCTGATTCACCATCTGGTTAAAACCTTCCAGCAAGCAGTACAGTTTAATCAGGATACATTCTGGTCACCACGCTGTGTAGGACAACAGTGTACTTTTTAGAGGTTTCTACTGAATGTTGAATCTATAAGACAAGAACAAGACAGCAAGACAACACAGGAAATATACAAAAGAGAAGAATTAAACGGGTTATGGACACATTTTTTACCCGTTATTAAATATCCATAACAGATTCCATGGCAATCTGGCCTGTAATTGTAGACATATCTCGCTTAGATATCCTGTGTGTTGGGCTCTCCACTGTACACTTGAAGTGTCAACAATGGAAATGGAATAGGAGTAGAACTGTCTGCTGTCGTCATTTGACTGAGTCAAAAGCAAACGGGTTGTTAGACAGAAGTCAGCCGTAAAGTGTGTTGCTGAGCCGGCAGCCGAAGTAGAGACTACTCAACATAAATGTGTATCATTCCGTAGATTAACAAATGTACACGATATGATAATCGTCAATTCCAATATGGCAGGATACCGTTACAACCCTAACCCACTCAGATCATCGTGCTTTGTCAAAATAAATGGGAATGCCTGTTGGACTCCTATTCCATCTCTATGGTCTCAACAGTCATGCTATACTTCTGTTATATTGTTTGTTTTGGACACTCAAGTACAGAAAAGTCATAGGACAAACATGCAGGTTGTAGAGGGATTAGTTCAGCCTGTTAGACTTTCTCTCCACCAGTCATCATTCAGAAAGACAGCAGTTCCAGCATTAAACTTGAACAAACAGTGTACCCTGTATCAGAGGTCAGGAGGTTCGACATGTCAGATTATGAGGAGGCTATTAGTGAGAAAAGAGCAGCAGGGAGGCCTTATCAGACTCCTATTAAACTGGCCCGTCTGAGGGCTATAATGAGTCCTCGGCTAGTCCTTCAGCCATGAGCAGGGATTAGCACCTGAACCTACAGGTAAACCCCTCATTAGTCCACTAGCTTAAGAGCGATTAAGTGCTGGGAAAGGAGCCGTCTCTATCAGTATGAGGGAGAGGAACGCAACAGGTGAATGAAATTAAAGGTGGGTACATGAACACATGAGACCTCCTCTTTCTCTTGGTGCTCTGTAATGTAGCGCAAACAACGGAAAAAATAAATAAAACTCAACACTCACTCAACTGCCTTTTTTCACCTACGCAACATTTAAAAAATCCGGCACATCCTGTCTCAAAGCGATGCAGAAAAGTTGATTCACGCATTTATTACTTCAAGACTGGATTACTGTAACTCCTTATTATCAGGCTGCTCCGGTAAGTCTCTTAAATCTCTCCAGTTGATCAAGAATGCTGCAGCTCGTGTACTAACGAGGACGCGGAAGAGAGATCACATTACTCCTGTACTAGCTACTCTCCACTGGCTTCCTGTAAGATCAAAAATCATATTTAAAATCCTTCTCCTTACCTACAAAGCCTTAACTGGTGATGCACCATCATATCTTAAGGACCTTATAGTGCCATATTACCCCACTAGAGCGTTACGCTCACTGAATGCAGGGTTACTTGTGGTTCCCAGAGTCTTAAAAAGTAGGATGGGAGCAGAGCTCACAGTTATCAAGCTCCTCTTCTATGGAATCAGCTCCCACTTTCAGTCAGGGGGCAGACACAGTCACCTCATTTAAGAGTAGACTTAAGACTTTCCTCTTTGATAGCGCTTATAGTTAGGGCTGTTTCAGGCTTATATAGTTAGGGCTGGCTCAGGTTTGTCCTGGTCCAGCCCCTAGATATGCTGCTATATGCCTAGACTGCTGAGGACATCTTAGGATACACTGAGCTCCTCTCTCCTCTTCTCTCTCCTTCTGTCTCTTAAATGCACATTACTAACTCTACTTTCTCCTGGGAGCCTCTGTGCTTTCTCGGCTCAAGTTTCCATGGATCGTGGCTGTCTGGAGCCGTCCTGCCTCCTGTCTCCTGTCTCCGGCCACCTGTCTCCTACCCCTTACCTCCTGCCTCCTGTCTCCTGCCTCCTACCTCCTGTCATGGCGGCCCTGCTGATGCCCCTCCTCTCTCCCTCCTTCTGCTTCATGGATCGTGGTTATCTGGATCATGGTCCATGCCTGCTCCTCATTATATGAATAATTTCTATCATATTCATGTAATGTGCTGTAACTCTGTTACGTTATTCATTCTGGTCACATGACATCTATTGCTTCTGTCCATCCGGGGAGAGGGATCCTCCTCTGTTGCTCTCCTGAAGGGTTCTTCCCTTTTTCCGAATGAACGACATATGCTTTCAAGCTTCCGTGATATTTTTTTTAATTGATCCGATGTGAGGTCCTGGGACAGGATGTTATGTGTACAGATGGTAAAGCCCGTCAAGGTTAATTTGTGATTTGGGGCTATACAAAATAAACTGAACTGAATTGATTTACAAAAGAATACGAGAGAGTAACACAGGGATGAACGCATTAATGTTGTGACACAGGGATGAACACGTTAATATGTTGTAACACAGGGATGAACACATTAATGTGTTATAACACAGGGATGAACACGTTAATATGTTGTAACAGGGATGAACGCATTAATGTGTTGTAACACAGGGATGAACGCGTTAATGTGTTGTAACAGGGATGAACGCATTAATGTGTTGTAACACAGGGATGAACTCGTTAATGTGTTGTAACAGGGATGAACGCATTAATGTGTTGTAACACAGGGATGAACGCGTTAATGTGTTGTAACAGGGATGAACGCATTAATGTGTTGTAACACAGGGATGAACGCGTTAATGTGTTGTAACAGGGATGAACGCATTAATGTGTTGAAACACAGAGATGAACTTGTTATTATATTGTAACACAGTGATGAACGCGTTAATGTGTTGTAACACAGGGATAAACTTGTTATTATATTGTAACACAGTGATGAATGCATTAATGTGTTGTAACACAGGGATGAACTTGTTATTATATTGTAACACAGTGATGAACGCGTTAATGTGTTGTAACACAGGGATGAACTTGTTATTATATTGTAACACAGTGATGAACGCGTTAATGTGTTGTAACACAGGGATAAACTTGTTATTATATTGTAACACAGTGATGAATGCATTAATGTGTTGTAACACAGGGATGAACTTGTTATTATATTGTAACACAGTGATGAACGCGTTAATGTGTTGCAACACAGGGATGAACTCTGACCACGCCATGGTTCACCTGATTCCCTCATACAGGCAGAAACTAAAGCTCTGCAAACCTGTAGTGAGGAAGTTCAAGAAGTGGACCAGTGAGGCTCTGGAGGATCTTCGGGCGTGCTTGGACTGCACAGACTGGGATGTCTTCAGGACTGCTACTAACAGTCTGGATGAGTACACAGAGGCTGTAACTTCCTACATCAGCTTCTGTGAGGACAGCTGTGTTCCAACCAGCACCAGGGTGAGTTACAACAACGACAAACCCTGGTTCACAGCGGAACTCAGAAAGCTAAGACTGCAAAAGGACCAGGCATTCAGGAGTGGGGACAAGGACTTGTACACAGAGTCAAAATACAGGTTTAGCAAGGCGGTGAGAGATGCTAAACGACTGTACTCTGAGAAACTGCAACAACAGCTCTCAGCAAGACGACCTCCGCCTGGCAGAAGAGTTGAACGAGTTCTACTGTCGCTTTGAAAGACAATGGAGCAGTCCTGACGCCATGTCCCACAGGCCCATCAACCAGCCACAGACCATCATCTCCCCCTCCCCCAGCCCATCGGAGGCTCACGCCTCCCCAGCGACGACCCTCACTATTCTGGAGAGGGACGTCAACAGGCTCTTTAAAAAGCAGAACCCCCGCAAAGCAGCGGGCCCGGACTCTGTCTCACCCTCCACCCTGAAGCACTGTGCTGATCAGCTGTCTCCGGTGTTCACTGAGATCTTCAACACCTCCCTGGAGACATGCCACGTACCAGCCTGCTTCAAGGCCTCCACCATCATCCCCGTCCCCAAGAAACCCAGGATCACAGGACTCAATGACTACAGGCCCGTCGCCCTGACCTCTGTGGTCATGAAGTCTTTTGAGCGCCTGGTCCTGTCCCACCTCAAAACCCTGACTGACCCACTCCTGGACCCTCTGCAGTTCGCCTACAGGGCCAACAGGTCTGTAGACGATGCTGTCAACATGGCCCTCCACTACATCCTCCAGCATCTGGACTCCCCAGGAACCTACGCCAGGATCCTGTTCGTGGACTTCAGCTCTGCTTTCAATACAATCAGCCCGTCTCTGCTGCAGGACAAGCTCTCCCAGCTGCACGTACCCGACTCCACCTGCAGGTGGATCACAGACTTCCTGACTGACAGGAAGCAGCACGTGAGGCTGGGGAAACACGTCTCAGGCTCTCGGTCCACCAGCACCGGTTCCCCCCAAGGATGCGTTCTTTCCCCTCTGCTCTTCTCGCTGTACACCAACAGCTGCACCTCCAGTCACCAGTCCGCCACGCTCCTGAAGTTCGCGGATGACACCACCCTCATTGGACTCATCTCTGGTGGGGACGAGTCCGCCTACAGGTGGGAGACTGACCACCTGGAGAACTGGTGCAGCCAGAACAACCTGGAGCTCAACGCTCTGAAGACAGTGGAGATGGTTGTGGACTTCAGAAAGAACGCAGCCCCATCCGCCCCTCTCATCCTGTGTGACTCCCCCGTCGACGCTGTGGAGTCCTTCCGCTTCCTGGGCTCCATCATTTCCCAGGACCTCAAGTGGGAACTGAACATCAGCTCCATCGCCAAGAAGGCCCAGCAGAGGATGTTCTTCCTGAGGCAGCTGAAGAAATTCAACCTGCCGAAGAAAATGATGGTGCACTTCTACACTGCCATCGTTGAGTCCATCCTCTGCTCCTCCAGCACCGTCTGGCACACCGCAGCCACTGCCAAGGACAAGGCCAGGCTGCGGCGCATCATCCGCTCTGCTGAGAGGGTGATTGGCTGTAATCTGCCGTCCCTCCAGGACTTGTTCGCCTCCAGGACTCTGAGGCGAGCTAGGAAGATTGCAGCTGACCCCTCTCACCCTGGACATATCCTGTTGGAGTCCCTCCCCTCTGGCAGGAGGCTGAGGTCCATCAGGACCAAGACCTCACGCCACACAAACAGTTTCTTCCCGTCGGCAGTCGGGCTCATCAACAGGGCTCGGGTCCCCCACTGACTGACTCTGTCACCCCCAGCTATTTTAATTTTAATTTTAATTCTTTTAATTTTAATTTTAATTTTTTCTCTTCTTTCTTTCTCTTTACCGTTCACTCCTCTGCACACCTCATATTTAAACACTCGTCACTTTAACATACACTTTAACGTACACTCACATTAACGTATCTGTTGTCTGAGCACTTTCTTATCTTACACTTATTTTAATACCAATTGCACTGTTGTTATCGTTGATTATTGATTGTTTTTTGTCTCGTCTAACGTCCCATGTCCATGTCCAATGTATGCACCTTCCGCCTCAAAAAATTCCTTGTTTGTGTGAAAACATTCCTGGCTAATAAACAGTTTCTGATTCTGATTCTGATTCTGATTGTTATTATATTGTAACACAGTGATGAACGCGTTAATGTGTTGTAACACAGGGATGAACTTGTTATTATATTGTAACACAGTGATGAACGCGTTAATGTGTTGCAACACAGGGATGAACTCTGACCACGCCATGGTGATGAACGTACATATGTTGTTAAAAGATGTGTAATGAAAATAAAATGTCATGGTAACACAGGTATGGACAGGTTATTGTATTGTAACACAGGGCTGACCACATTAATATGTTGTAACACAGGGATGAACATGTTATTATCTACCATATTAACCTGAACCCCCCCCCCCCCCCCCCAAACGTCTAAATGTTTGTGCAAGTATAATCCTGACTTCATGAAGTAGAGTTTTGTGAACGGAGGTAGCGAGGTGGAGCCCTGAGCCCAGTGTGTGGAGTGAGGGCTAATGCTAGCCTCGCTAGCTAACGCAGCACTGAAGGCTTCAAAGCTAAAGCGATATCTAGAAACCAAACATCCAACGCTCGTGGGAAAGCCAGTGGGATTTTTCCAGATAAAGGACAGTGTACTCCAGATGCAGAAAAGGTCTGTCTGTCACTGACTTGCAACTCCAAATGTGCTGTGAAAGCCAGCTGTCACAGATATGAAGAGCAATTTCTGTTTCTGCAAACATGAAGACGGCTGAAGCATATCATTCACATCATAAGGCTATATTTTAATTTGCACTTTATTTAAATGTTATTTACAGTTTATTTAATTTGAAAATTATTATTTTGAATTGTGTGCACACTTGTCTGCACACTAATAGTTGCCCAATAATTGTGAACACAGATATTCTCCTAAGAAAGTAAAAACCTCACTTTTAAATAAATATTCAGGTTTAAGGTTTATTAACACGTTGGATTAACCGGGAGCACTGTAGTAGTTCAATAATACAATTAATCCTAAAAAAAAACTACTTTCCTAATAATTGTGCAGTGTATTTATTTTATTACCACTTATTATTTATAAAATTTCAATTTTGTTCTCAATTTTTTTGAGAGTCTCCCTTGTTTTTGTTGAAAAATCGAATTATTAGTTATTTTTTTCTTAATACGCCTGACTTGAGCCTTTAAATTAGTTATTGTATTAGCTTGATTTGTTCCATGACTTGATGTCTGTGCAGGTTTACATACACATGACCAATAAATGTATTTGTGATAAACCAATACAGTGTTAATATTTGAATGGGCCCCGGGCACTTTGTACTTGAAAAGTTGGACCCCGAGGTCAAAAAGGTTAAGAACCCCTGCCTTAAATGACACAAATGAATGAGAGACAATAGTTTGATTAAAAGAATGAACATAGATTTGTATGTATGCCTGTTTATATTTTGAGCATCTTTCTTTTAAAAGCATATGAATTATTTCAAACTCGGCATAAATGAACGACATGAACATATGAATATAACACATTATTTCAAGGACTTTTCCAGGCCTGGAAATAACCATTTTAAAATTCCATGACTTTTCCAGGTTTTCCATGACCGTATGAACCCTGAATAATAATAACAATGATAACAGATTGTCAGAAAGTGACTTATAGTTTAGGTATAAGTAAATACCTCTAAATGGATATCAGCTGTCATGTTGGCATGTTTTCCTCTGGCAGAGGCTGGAATACTGCTTCCTAAACAAAATGGCCTCACCATGCAGGAAGGAGGTAATATGAAAGTCACTGTGCTTGCTTTTCATTAAACTATCTATGTAATCCATCTTCAATATAACATGTACATATCATGGGATGTGGTGGAACGGGAGCTTCGTGCCCTGGATGTGCATCCCACAAATCTCCATCAACATTTCTAAAGAATGCTTTCAGCACCTTGTTGAATCAATGCCACGTAGAATTAAGGCAGTTCTGAAGGCGAAAGGGCGTCAAACACAGTATTAGTATGGTGTTCCTAATAATCCTTTCGGTGAGTGTATATCATGTGTGTGAATGATGCTGCCCCAGAAACATGAGGGCAGCAACAAAATATTATAAAGGATAAACAATTTTTGGGGGGCCATAGATCGGCAATCCTTTTTTGTGGCATTTATATAGCATCTTTCTAGTCGTCTGACCACTCAAAGCGCTGCCATTCATTCACATTCACACTAATGGCAGAGGTGCCAGCTGCCATCAGGATGTAATCTAATCATTCACACACTCTCACACAGCCTTCAGAAGTAATGTGGGGTTCAATTTCTTACTCAAGGACACTTGGACATGCTGGAGGAGACACTGGAGGAGCCAGGGATCGAACTGCCTAATCTTCTGATTAAAGGATGACCCGCTCTTACTCTGATCGTGTACATCAGGGGTGTCCTAACTACGGCCCGCGGGCCGCCCCTTTTTTATTGGCCCGCGGCAGATTCAAAAAATGTAATGGAGAGAAAGGCAAGCAAACAGCAGCTAGCCTGCTAGCTCAACAATCAAATGTTTTCCGTCCGAACAAAACAGGAGAAAATGCCTCATAACAGCTACGAGGTCGCTCAGCTCACAGCGACACTGAAACCTCTCAGAGACTTCATAACAAGAGCAGAAGACTTGTCAGCTAACTTAAAGCGGAGCTGAACACGGACCTCCTCTCTCTCTCTCTGAGGTGCGCTGCTGCTCCGGCGCAGCTTCGCGCTGCAGCGTTTTATTCCCTGAGTCTGATCTCTCAGGGTTTTATTCCCTGAGTCTGATCTATCAGGCTTTTATTCCCTGAGTCTGACCTCTCAGGGTTTTATTCCCTGAGTCTGACTTCTCAGGGTTTTATTCCCTGAGTCTGACCTCAGGGAATAAAACCCCTGCAGCGCTGAGCTGACCAGTTTTTGAGAGAGAAGGACCGACCTCTTCATGAGCTGAGTGACACACTATGGTTGGTAGACCTGGCCTCTAGTTGATCTCATCATCATCTCAACAAACTGAACAAGAGCCTGCAAGGCAAAGACCAGGTAGTAGCAAAAACGCACAATGAACCCGTTCTGTGTGAAGCTCCGTCTCTTTGAGACACAACTACACAACGTCAAAGCTGCGCTCTTCCCCACGCTGTCTGAAATCAAATGAGCTTTTCCAGAGGTCAACCTTTCTGCTAAAATTAGGAAATATGTGTCTGTCATCACATCTCATGACAGAACTCAGTCAGCGCTTCCAAGATCTTTCTGCATTGAGAAAGAAATTAAGCTGTTCTCGACTCTCTTCCTGATGATGCAGAAGAAGTGAAGAGAGTCTGAACTAGAACTGATGGAGATGCAGTGATGATTCTCTAAAGAACCAGCTTCAGTTTCTCTCTCTACCGACTTCTACTGGAGCTTGGAAAAGGCCAAGTTTCCTCTGATTTTTTTTTTTTTTTAATATAATATATATTATATTATATTATATTTAAAAAAAGAATATATATATATATATATTGGTGAAAAAAGTTTGGACACCCATGGTGTACATCATGAGTTTACATGTCTACAGACGGGGCAATGGACAGGCATTGAGTTTGTTACTAATCATTTGTGTGTGTGTGCGTGTATGTGTGTATAGCTAGAGGCCCAGCCCTGTTCTCCACAGAAAAGCCACAAGCAGGCCAACCTTGACCCAAAAGAGGCACACACGATGCAGCAAACATAAAAAAGCATTGGTAAAAATATTTTGCTAAAACCCATTTATAGTTCAACAAGAGAGGTGAGGTATATCGGAAAATTAAACAAATGAGGTAAATTGTGCTTCTGTATCCATCAGGAAGGGAGTCGAGAACAACTTGATTTCTTTCTCAATGGCAGAACAATCTTGGAAGCGCTGACGATTCTGTCATGAGATGTGATGACAGACACATATTTCCTCATTTTAGCAGGAATGTTGACATCTGGAAAAGCTACTCTGATGTCAGACAGCGTGGGGAAGAGCACAGCATTGAAGTTACGTAGTTGTGTCTCAAAGAGACGGAGCTTCGCACAGCAGGCTCTTGTTCAGTGTGTTGAGATGATGATAAGATCAAATAGAAATGCCAGGTCTGCCCACCATAGAGGGTCACTCAGCTCATGAAGAGGTCGGTCCTTTTCTTTCAAAAACGGGTACACTTTTTATCTCAGGGAATAAAACCGCTGGAGCTGTGACTGAGCAGCGACCTCAGAATGAGAAAGTAGGTCCGTATTCAGCTTCAACATCAGACAGGAAAGATTCAACTTCTCTGTGGTGGATCTGACACAGCTTCAGCAGTGGCGGCTGGTGAATTTTTTTTTGGGGGGGGGTGCAGTTGGGCGGCGTGGTTTAAATAGCACTCCACAATGAGAAGAAAAGAGGTTTTGAGTAGAATATTCTAAAAAACAAAGCTTTATTTCAAGAAAACACAGTGCTCAACACTGTCCAATAACAACTATCAACAAACTGTAACTTTGGGCATGAGAGGTTCAGAGCAATGTTCAGAGCAGGGTTCATCAATGTGGTGGCCAGAGCAACTTCAGGGAATACATTGACATAGCATTCAAACTGGGGGCCCTGCAGTAAGGTGGCACTGATGAGGTGGTCTTTGAAGGCAAAGCGTTCCCTGGTGTGTCCAAGTATGGTGTCACAAACCTACAGATAAATATATAGAGAGAGACAGAGAGATAAGTTGTGGGGAAATATCTACTACAAACAGGCTTCATACTACAGACAAAAAACTATGTTTTGTGTGTCTTGATGGCTCATCAACATAGACAAAAGGCCAGGAGCCACCTTGATGCTCTAGCCTGGAGCTATGACTGACACACACACACACACACACACACACACACACACACACACACACACACACACACACACACACACACACACACAGGGTTGAATTGGTATTTTAGATAAAGTTATAGTCTGATATGATATCCACCCAAATCTAACAATGTCCAACATGTTAGATTTATCTTTCCCACATGCTGTGGGAAAGATAAAACATTAAACTCTAACAGGCATCTGCTGATGTTGACACTCACCTCTGCAGCAATCCTTCAAGCTCATCTTCCTTCACAGCCCGGCGCTTCCTCGGCTGCTCAGAGCCACTGCTTTGCTCCACACTGAGCATCAGCTAACAGCTCCGGTTAGCATGTAGCTTGAGGAGAAGCTCCGGGTGTACGTCCTCCCGCGGTCAGTGCTGCTTTGCTGCTGAATTTTTAAATCCGGACGTTCGGGTCCCAACTCTTTCAGCCTTTTCTTGTCAACATCTGATCGTCGGTTGAAAGGTGTTTCGCGTAGAGATACCACAGAGTTTTCAGTCGCCATACTAACATAATCAAAGTCTCTGCTAGCTGTGTTGCTCGCGTAGCTACGTGGGAGCTATATGGGATGTGAGGGAATGATAAAGGTCTCTGATTCGACGAATAGTCCAATCACGTTGCAATAAGAAACGATGTCATTGGCTAGGGCGCAGATTTGTGCGCCCGAAGATTCACGTTTCATCCGCCAATGAGAAGCTGTCCTTGCCGCAACGACGGTGAAATGTTTGTTCGCTGCCATAGACTCACATTTGGCCGGCGCCCCGACAGGGGGAGGATCTTTTCTCAGTGATGATGAATGGCGATATATTATATTTGGTATATCTTAAGTGGTTGTTGACAGGGGCTTACGGTCTCCCACACACATTTAGCGCGTCAACACGGTACATTTCTTATTTAAATTATTTGGTATATAATGTTTTTTGACAGTATATATTATATATTTTTTTTCTTCTTTTTTTTTTTCATCGCAAAATTTTAAGAGGGGCGGCGCCCTAGCGCCCTCTATTGACGCACCGCCACTGAGCTTCAGACATGTCCTTCCCCGTTGATGTGCCCTTGAGACTCCTCAGACCCAGAAGCTCCTCCGTAATGCAAAAGTTATTGTTAACTCCCCGCAAAAGCATGAACAGCTGAGCGGTGTCTGTGGCGTCTGAGCTGTCATCACACGCCTCGAGACACGAGCCGAACTATAGCCAGTCGCTGACCACCACCGTAGAGGAAATGCGCCCGGAGAGATAAACCAGCCCTCCCGTGGAGAAGTGTAAACATATTTTTGGTTCATTATGAAACTGGTAGCCATTCCATGATCATTTAAAAATGGATTTAGGAAGATTTCATCCTCAACAGACATCAGAGACACTGATATCACCGAATAGCAAAACCATTTCATGCGCGCCTTTTAAATGCCGCGCTTCGCGTTTTTCTAGCGTTTTTTAGGCGCGCATAAAAGTTAAAATATTCTCAACTTTTAAGCGCAAGGCGCGGAGTCGCACAGCTCATCAATATCAGTGTGTATCGCCCGGCGCGTTTTTGTCAAGGCGTTTTATAGGCGACTGTACTTTTAAAAGTCGCGTCTGGTGTGATCGGCCCCTAAATTGATATGTTTACTATGTTTTTTTCAAACAATCCTTTTCCAGCCGATTGCTTTGAATACGTTTAAGGGAAGCACTGGAACGCTGTAAAGACGACCCCCAGGTCAGTGCTTTTCAGTGCGTGTGCCTATCTGCCTCTATGTTAACTCCTGTCTGCACATTCAAGGTTCCACAATGCTGGTTTTGTTGGAAAACAAAGCTGCGGGCCTCCCCGCCTGTTAGAAATGAATCACTGTAGAATTGGGAACCATGAATCCCCCTTCACCTCCCCCTCCTTTCTGTCTTTCCCAAAACTCTGCAGTTCCCAGGGAGAAGTGACACTGTGATTAAGAGTCTTGGTGTAAAGAGCTTCCTGCTGAACCGAGTGGGTGGGAGACCGACATGGAAAGGTTAGGCTTTTAAGGTAAGTGTGTGAATGTGGGAAATAAAGGCGGGTGTCTAATGATAAGCCAGCTTCTGGCAGACTACAACACATCTATATTAACACACAACAGCATCAAGCCGCCCACCATTGTTTTAGGTTATGAAACATCAGAGAAAAAAACGCCTACACTGAGACACTCCCAGATGCAAAGTACTAAAATACTAGAGACCCCCCTTTCGCTCTAAAGTCAGGACAGCAGAGTCACTGCCTACTTCTCCAGCATTTACTCCACATCCCTATGCCCCAAGACAAAGGTGTAATGTAAAGGCAATGACATACTTCTGCATGCCATGATTTTCAACCTGCTTTCGTCAATATGTGCAATAATGAAACATGAACGAGAATGTCTGCAGTACAGTCAGCTCACAGAAGAGTGATGTATACTTGCTCGCCAATAAGAACTAGAACGGTTTGCCAACTAAGACTCTATATAGAGCGGCATGACCATGGAGCAGCAAGGTGAGCGGCTGCTCTGGGAATTAGGTTTATCTTTGGATATCAAGCTAATAACACATTCTGAAGTTGATATGATTTAAATTGGTTGGTAAATTAAAGTTCTAATTGTGTTTTGTCGTGTTTCTCAGCAGCGTGGGGCTGATTTATGGACCTTGCCAAGTCTCAGCTAACAAGGGCCATAAATCCTCCTTTCACTCTGCTCCTGTTCATCACCTTGGGACAACCTCACCAGGTTACGACTGTGTGTGTATCTGTGAGTGTTTGTTTAATACATAATGAGTCAACACGTTCTATTGACGACCTTTGTCCTTTTATGTGGGACAGGTGATGAATTCAGACTATATCGAATTGTCTAATATTGTGTGACCATAGAATATGTTGCTAATTCAACAAATTATGATTTTTACACTGCGATTATAATCTGTTCAATTTTGTGTCTAATTCAGCAAATACCTCCTTGCGGTCCTTCCTGTGTATGCGCAGAAAAACAACAACACTGTTCATACAAAGCCCTGGCTCTGTAAGCGGGACATCACGTCGTCGATAGACATTTGCAGCCTGTCCATACAACTGATTATCACTTATAAGTATACAACCATCTTCCCCAATAAAGCCTTAC
This sequence comes from Myoxocephalus aenaeus, assembly GCA_038501785.1. NCBI lineage: Eukaryota > Metazoa > Chordata > Actinopteri > Perciformes > Cottidae > Myoxocephalus > Myoxocephalus aenaeus. The sequence continues at coordinate 158,308 of JBAMJR010000419.1, read as the reverse complement.
ATCAGTATACAGCATTGCCCAAGCAGCCAACACAGAGATCTAAAGACAATGTCAACACCACCTGCAGTAGCAGCCCACAAAGACACACATTACACCAAAAAGAGAGCCTGTCCAGTTTTTACACACCGTGTGCTGCGACACACAATGCTTAGTTTCTCGGAAACACAGAGGTTGCTGTCATCCTCCCCTGTACAGTGAGTTATAGAAATCACTAAATAATCTGTAATCTGTCTGAACTTCTTTCTGAGTCTTGTGTCTCCCAACAAGTGTCACCTCTCTGGATGTGGAGCTCTGCCCTCCTGTGACCACAGACACACCAGCAGCTTCTTCTCTGCCACCTTGCTTTTGTTCCATTTTCACACACAGTTTATCATGACTTTCTCATGTGGCTTTTGTACTGACTCTGTAACTGCAATTTTACATTTTTCTAAGTACAATACTTTAGATTAAAAAAAAAAATAGTGAAGTACAAGTAAAATTACACGTACACAAAAAATAAAACTCACCTGTCTCTTCATCAATGGCAAACCGTCCAAGTCCACTGCCATCATGAATGGAATACTGGATTTCTCCATCTCTGCCAGTGTCATCATCGTTAGCGATGACTTGGAGGAGGGTAGTTCCAATCCGGGTATTCTCTTTAACTAATCCTGTCAAGGCAAAGTGGGAAAAGTATGGAGCGTAGAGATTTTCGTTCACATCTACGACCTCCACCTCCACAAAGGTGACAGAGAGAAGAGATACAGGCCTTCCCTTGTCTTTGGCCTTCACAGTGAGGTTGTAGAACTGCTGGGTCTCGTAGTCTAGCTCTTTTGTCAGTCGAATAGCCCCGCTGGCCCTGTCTACCTCAAACCATCCATTGTAGTCGTTGGCTAGAGAGTACCGGACCTGTCCTCCCAAACCCAAATCTGGGTCCTGTGTTTCTAACCATGCCACAACAGTTCCTACTGGAAGATCCTCTAGAGCCCTGGCTTTGTACACGTTGGGGATAAATAGTGGGGGACAGTCATTCACATCCTCTAATATGATTTTCAAAGTGATCACAGAAAACCGCTGGCTCCCTTTCTCTGCCTTGTCCCGGGCCTCAATCTTCAGGTTAAAAGATGAAACAAACTCCCTGTCTAGTTGGCCAGCAACATACACTATCCCATTAGTGCAGTTGATACCAAACTGGCTGGTGCTGGTCAAAACAGTGTATACAATCTCCCCATTAGGTCCAAGGTCTTTGTCAGTTGCCTCAACCTGGATAACATCAGTACCTATGGCAGTGTTTTCGGGTATGACAATTATATAGCCTCCTTCTTGCAAAAACTGAGGTGCATTATCATTAGCATCCTCTATGTAGACAGTAAGCAAACGCCAGGCAGTTTTCTGTGGAAGGCCAAGGTCATAGATAGTTAGGTTGAGGAGATAACGATCCCTCTTTTCCCTGTCCATAGGGAGGAAGACACTGATAAGGCCAGTCTCCATGTCAATGATAAAACAGCTGTCAGTATTTCCATCTGAAATAGAGTATAGAATCTGACCGTTGAAACCTGTGTCCCCATCGTAGGCATTGACCTTGAAAACACTCAAACCAATCTTTAGGTCTTCCCGCACAGCAATATCTGTGGGGAAAGCTTTGTCGAACTGGGGCGTTTGCCGATTGACAGAGAAAAGGTCAATAAAACCTTCCTCGATCTTCGGTTTGGTGATAGCTTTGGACTTTTTTAGTAATTTCTCAGCTAACTTTTGGGCTACCCTTGTCTCTTTACAGTTGAAAGTTTTTGGAGGAGATTTCCCATGAGCAACGGAGATGTTAACAAACATAGGATCAGAAAAGTTCTCACCATCTGTGGCAGTTATTTTGAGACTAAAGACATCGTTTTTTGGACTCGCTGTGGCAAGGGAATGTTGCAATGAAAGTACCCCTGAATCAGGGTTGAGGTCGAAGTACCCCCATTCGTTCCCTGAAATAATCTTATATTTCACTAGCTCCAACTCATCTATGTCAATCGCAGACATTGTGGTAATCACTTCATTCACTGGGAAATCTCTGGGGACTACCCCCTGACACGCTACCTTCTCAAACAATGGCTGGTTGTCATTTACATTTTCCAGGTGGATTGTTACATTAACTTCACTCTCTCGCCTGTAAGGCGACCCCCAGTCAGATGCTCTAACAACAAATGCAAAGCTCTCTGATGAGGATTCAAAGTCCAACTCTTTAGTGGTGCTGATGATACCAGAAAACTGATTGATTTTGAAGGGTAACGACTGAAGGCTGGAAATGCTGTAAGTTATGTATCCATTTTCTCCTTTATCCTCATCCACTGCAGAAACGGTCAATACATTGGTCCCAACAAGTACACTTTCATTGACCAAAACATCATAAGAAGCCTGATCAAATGATGGTGGGTTATCATTGGCATCTTCAATGGTTACTCGCACTTTAACTTTGAGCTCACTATCTATTTCCAATACCTCCAGATTAAACACATCCTGGGACACCTGAGTGAACCACTGAGTGGTTGAGATTGCACCTGTTAATGTGTTCATTTGAAAAAAAGCTGAATCTGCAGAAGGTGTCATGATATATTCTGCATCATCTGGCTCTGGTCTGATTTGGACAGCCTCTACAATCGTACCTGGTGGTGAAATTTCATTCAGACGAACATCATACAACTCCCGCTCAAACACAGCTTCTGCTGCCAGCCGTTTCTTGACCATAATATGGACAACCTTGACGGCAGAGAACTTCTGTGGGTCTCCCCTGTCTTTAGCCTGCAAAGTAAGGTTAGAGCCATAAGGGTAAGTCTCCCAATGTAATGACTCAGAGGCCTTTATAGCAAACTCGCCTTCCACAGATCTTTCAACAAAAAACTGCTCTGAAGGGTCTCCACCAACAATGACCACTGAGTCTACTTCTCCATTTAAGCCTTCATCCAAGTCTTCAACAGTAACCATAGCATACACAGGGTTTTTATTAAGCCCCGAGGGGCTGTGGGTGACTACATTCATGACTGGGGCATGCTCATTCACGCGCTCTACATGGACAAAAAGTTTGGCTGTGCTGCTGACCCCATTATTTCCATAGAGCTTCATGCCACGGTCTACTGCCAGGATTTCTAAGTCGTACCGATTCTGCTCATCAACATTTAGCTTTCCACTGAGAGAAACCACTCCACTGGTTGGGTGTACAGCAAATAGCTCAATTTTCTCATTGAAAAAATAGTAAAACTCCCCATTGGAGCCAATATCTGCATCAGTGGCGGTAACTTGTGCTATGCTAGTCCTGAGAGAGGTGCTCTCCGCTATGGTGACGGAGTAAGTAGTGGGTGAGAACAAAGGTCGCAGGTCATTCATATCCATGACCTGGACGCTGACTTTAGTCCAGGTCTCAAGGAGAGTCTCTCCCTTGACAGAGGCTTTTACTGTCAGTACATAATTATCCTGAATCTCTCGGTTCAAGATAGCTGCATTGCCACCTTTAGTCCGTATGCGCAAGAAGCAGAAGTCGCCCAGCACATACTCCTCTGCCTTGAAAAACCCTTCATCATCACCTGAAGTGATTCTGTAGCGGATCTCCCAGGTGCGCTGGGCCAGGTGGATGCCCATTTTAACTTTACTGTTGGCATAGGTGCGTGCTGCTGAGTTTTCGTAAACCGTAGCGTGGTAGACAGTCTGAGTGAAGCCAAAGTGAGGTCCATCCTGAAGGCCTTCCTGGGTGTTCTGGCTGCAGCAGGGTAGTGGCTTGAAGACCAGCAACGGTAGCATCAGGGCCAGGCTGAGGAGAGGGGCTCGCATCCCTGCCCACTGGCCCATTTTCACATCCATCCCATCATCACTCCATCCTGTAAAGAAAGAGACAGAGACAGTGGGACATAATGGTTAGCTACACGGGGGATTTACAACATGTAGCAGGGATTTATTTTTATCCTTTTTTGTTATGTCCATTGGACTACAGAGATTGATTGGAAGTGGGGAGGGGAAGGGGTGTCTACAGTTACCGGGCAACCAAAAGGAAGGCTTACATCATCCTTGCATGGCCTCTGGACACTAAGATCAGTGTAAACAGTCAATTGAAAGTTTAAGAAAAACCAGAGGTGGTTTGAGAAGGAACAAAATAATTGCATGGCTGCCACACATGACCCTATTATAACCCATTTCCTGAAATACATGAAAACTCCAGCCCTGTGTCTCAAAACCATGTAATATCTCCAGATACAAAACAGTTATGGTTGAAACAGAGGGTCAACTAGCTGCTTTTTTAAAATTGTGTTCTCTTTTTTTAAGCAGCCACAGATATGTGCCGCTCTGGGAGAAAAGCCGGATCCAGTGAAAGCCATGTTGTGGCCATAGGAGTGCCACAGTGGTCTGCATTTTGATAACTCTGCATTTCCCCCCACAAGGGATGGAGAGATGGGGTGGGAAAAGACAGACTGTCTGAGCGCACTGATAATAACACACTGCTGAAGTGCAGAACTAAATCTACACATTTTCAACAACACACACAGTTACACTCACAGACACACAGCTCCTGCAAGAATACAAACTTGTTTTGTTTCAAACAGGAACTGATCCAGTTTTAACTTCTGACTCACAGACAACAACAAAAAAAAGACATTTGGCTTTGCGAGCGTGACCAAAAACCACCTCATCTGAAACAAAGCAAACCGATGCTTATGCCTGCATTTAAATGCAATCCAACAGTCATTCAGGGAATAAAGGCTGGAATCCAAACGAGTGAAATGCCAAAAACACTTCAGTTTTTGTCTGACCTTAAACTGTCATCTCAGTGTCAACTTGAGTCAGTGACAGCAGTTTAGAGGACTTTTCTGTTCGAAGTGTCTGAGAGTCTAAGTCAGCTTTACTGGGTCAGTACATCTCTCCTTTGAAAAACTAGCACAAGCATGGAGGCCCAGTAATGATGCATCGATACTGCAGTAACCATTTGAATCCTTGCTGGTTTTGTTCAGTTTTCACTCTTCACTTACAGACTCATGGCACAGTCACTGTGTCCCATGTCTGGGATCTGAAGTGATCTGGATTATGTGCCTGTATGTCTCTGTAAATGTGTGTATGTGAATGGATAGAGGACAGTGTTGAAATATGTGAAAACGCTCATGAGACTGTAGCAGTCTGTGGCACCACTGCTGTTACAAATGTAGAACTTGATTTGAGCTGTTATTTAAAAATGTATACATTACAACATAACACCCAAGAGGCAGCCACATTTGGAAGTACCATGAAGATTCAAGATTCAAGATATTTGTATGGTCATATGCACAGTTAACAGACATTTACTCCGTACCATGAACATCTTACTTGACTGGGTCCTCCTTCCACACAGAATTACAATAACTTAAATTTAAGGGAAAAATTATTAGTTGTGTGGACCCACCACCAGGTTATGCTGGTTATGCTAGTGTACGCACAACGTGATTGGTTGATGAAAATGTTGTATTCCTTGGAAGAAACTGCAGACACCCTGGAAATTGAAATAATTTAAATTGTCCTGCTTCTTCTTAAGTGCATAATTGCCATGTTGTTTCAATAAGAAACGCCACAAGCCTGTGTCTACTAAATGTTTGCCACACAAGCACCACAAGGGATAGCGACACAGAAAAACACTATCATTCTCCACAGAGAAGCCCCACTTACTGTCAGTTCTAAACACCCTCTCATTAGCTTTCCATTGCAGGCTAATTAGGGTCCGAGCGACTGACGTAGTCAGTCCGAGAGGATCCTATTGTAATTGCAAGGATTCTTATTATTATTTTTCAGGATTCTTATTTTTGTACATTGGGCGCCGTTTGTGCTTTGTTCACATTTTCGCTCAACGGCCGCGACGTGGCGTGGACCCAAAAACACACCCATTTTGTGAGGTTCGCTATGTGAGAGAAACCTGTTGTAACTCCTAAATATATGATGCAATCTGGCCAAAGGAAATCAGCCAAACAGCATCGGATTTACATGCAATTTAAATGACGTGGTCTACACTTTACGTAGAGAAACATGATGCATGTGTATGTTCCCATTGTCATAGCGCCACCTACTGGCCAAAGACATTAAATAAGCTATTGTAAGTCCACTGGACATCCTCCAATCTGCTCCAGACTTGTTGTGCTTGCTAAAAGTCACGGCCTGAGGATATCGACAAGCGAAAGGAAATCAGCGTTAGGTGACAAAAGGCATCAGATTGACATGACGTTTGCACAACGGGGTCTAAGCTTCACGTAGCGAGACGTGTTGAGCGTGTCGTATAGCACCACACGGCGGATGCAGGAACTGGTAAAGTATTTGCAAAGCGTAATTTCCCGCCTCACGCGCTCCACGAGGGTAAAAGATCGTCCGGCCGGCGGGCGAACGTTCTCGGTCCGAGATGCTAGCAGCTTAAGTGGCCTTGAATTGTGTGTCATTAAATGTATATCTCTTGGAAATAGCTGATTGACCTATTCAAGATAATATCCACACTGTAAACTACAAGCTTACTAGTAGTAGTAGTCTAACTAGAACGACACTCCCTTCAGACAGAGGAGGCTATAATTACCATAGTTAGGGCAGGAAGCGGCTCCTGTGTTTCACTGCATACTAGCAGTGGTGCTTGTTCTGGTGGCTGAATGTCACATTTGGGCCTTTTTGGCCTTTCTATGGCCTACAGGACTACTCCGTTTTCTTTTTTCATATAATAATGAAAACTAAAGACTGGAACCTGGTCGCCTCATCGAATAATAACTAACTTATTAAGACTGGATTCAATGTGAAGTTAATCTTAAAATTGACGAGCAGGATCAACATTTAAAGGCTTGATTGATGCATGCAAATGAAATTTTGACCTGTGACTTTGTATTGTGCCATACCACCAAATGGTGTCTTTATTGAACAGGGATCAGCTTTAACACTGTTTGAATTACCATGTTGCCTCAGCTCATCTCATTCCATACACCTAACGGACAAATATAGATGATTTCATTTTATTTAAGAGGCCTCACGGCCAAATCCTTCTATGCAGCAAAACACTGGGACTGCTTTCTCTGTCCTGCTGTGAAAAGTACTGCCTCCTCTATGTGAAAGGAGTGTAGGAAGACAAACAGAAAGACGAGAAGGAATGAAGAGCATGAGAGGTGTAGGAGAAAACAAACGGCACGACAAAACAACAGGAGGAGACCGAGGAGGAGAAAAGGGGACTGTGGATTATCTCTTCCATACAGAGAACTGCAGCACAATGGCGCCCACAGTTGGGACTGTCAACTGTGGTTAAAACATCAATCAGCAGAAAGGCATCCATTGGGCCAGAACAACTCAATTACCAACGATTCACACTTTGTCTTTCTGCTACAACTTCAAAAGACATTGCTGAAAAATGCATCAGACAACTCAAAGTATAACCACTACAGACAATATTTGGTGATGCAAAGCAATAACTGTCAAGGTTAGTTGGCTCGTGGAAAGACAATGTGGTATGTGGTATTGGTTATGAGGCAAATCTGTGATTTGTGTTACTGGGCTATAAAAATTAAATTCTTAATTACTGGTAAGACTATTTCAGGCTGTTATAGCATCAGGTCTCACCACATTAGGTCTGCTGGAGTCCAGTTTGCTGTTCACCTCTTGAAACGGACTGTATACTGAATAAATAAAGTTACATTATGGAAGACAACAAAAGAGGTCACTGTTCTCCCAGAGCAAACAAGGCTTAAGCTTTTAGTCTTTAGTGATGCAGTGGGCAATACACACACACACGCTGCTAATGCGTTGCAGTATCCGTGGTGTGTATGTAATCTGGCTCTGAGTAATTGATGAGCAATTAACATGAGGCGAGCAGCGCTCCCCTCCCATCACAGTGTTGTCCTCACACAGTGGACACAGGTCGGGATATTCACTCTTCATTCATCTGAGAAACTAAACATGTAAATATGCTCACAAACTCTACTAAACCGCTCAGTTCCAGATGAAATCATCCGATTCAGAACCACAGACATATGCTCACTGCAGCGCTCAAGAGAACAACTCTTTAGTATCATTTTCTCTGTTGCTTGGACTAATGTTTCAAAAAGAATGCAGAGAGCCAACACAGTCTGGTCCATATTGAGATGGGAGAAGATCTGGGAGAGGGGTAGCGGACTGGACCCAGCCGACCAATCACACTCAGGAATGGTTTTTATCTGAACGTCTTCTCGGCCAATAGGGAGGTGCCAGCCAGCTCCTCAGTGCTGGTACAGTGAGAGACAAAAGAAGAATTCCTTCTGTCAGCGCACACACACACACACACACACACACACACACACACACACACATGTTACTCTCTTGCATTGTCAGCTTTGTGCCATCACTCCTCCCTGCTCCTCACATGTTCCTTTCTTCCTTTATCCTCCCTCCTACCTTTTCTCACACAAAGCTCCTCCTCCCTCCCCATCAAGTATTTCCTCCTTCATCTTTCCCTTTCACCCTCTTCCATTTTCTCCTGTTATTATCCTCCCCTGCTGCATTCACCATTTCTTTCTCTGTTTATTTATCCCTACGCTTTACTTTTATCTATCCTCTCCTCATTACTCCCTCCATCCCACTTTTACACCTCTTTTCTTCTCCCCTTCCTCTCCTCGGTGTGTGTGGGTGGTAATACACAGGTGATATTAACCCATTCTATAATGGGAAGTCCAGTCAATACTGAGCCTGCGTGTTTGTAAGTGGCTCCTCTCTGTGTGGCGTTCCAGGCATTTGTTTTTATCTTCACGTCTACACACAAACACTTATTAAGGAACTACAGAGAGGCACATAAGTAAGTGTGTGTGTGTGTGTGTGTGTGTGTGTGTGTGTGTGTGTGTGTGTGTGTGTGTGTGTGTGTGTGTGTGTGTGTGCGTGTGTGTGTGTGTGTGTGTGTGTGATAGATCAGACATGGGCAAAGTACGGCCCCTGGGCCGTATACGGCCCGTTGGGCTTTTTAATCCAGCCCGCCGAACTTGTCCAAATATTATTATTAGGGCTGCAACAACGAATCGATTAGCAAAAGTGTTGGCAATGAATTTCATTATCGATTCGTTGTGTCGCGCGATTATTACGCCAGTCAATAAGTCGCGGAGAAAAAAAAAAAAAAAAAAGAGCGGAGCAGAGCAACTGGCCGGCAGCGTTTCTGAGATTGGAGTGAGACACTGAAAAAATAGAACATCTTGCATGTGACGTGGCGAGTCTTGGCCAATCAGCGTTAAGATGTCGACAGCGTCTTCATTTGCCTCAAACTTGTTTTTAAATGGAAGCTAGTCAGCTTGCTATCACGTAACTACTTACATTTGCCGCCATTTTGAATTTAGTGAAAAACACATTCTTGCCGTTTTCTCCTACATGCTTGGTCAGATTCATACCAAACTTGCTGTGCATCATGATTGGAGCTGTATCACCAACACTGGATTGAAAGCATTTTGATATCTAATTGCGTTTAGGAGATAACAACCAATTAACCTCTTAGGGGCGTGTCTTGTTTTTCAATAATCATAACATTAAAACTATTTGGACAAATGACTCCAAATTTGCTGTACATGTGCACATTGTATCCGATAACATGCAATACATATTTTGTGTGATTTAAACACTAGGGGGCGCTACAGTAATCCTGAATGATCCATCACAACATCTGTGCATCTGAGAATCCCATAAATAAGCAACTGTTTTCTTTCAAATAGCAGGAATTGAGAAAGAAACGTCAAATTCTGCATTTATTTACTAAAGATGAATCATAAATAGAGTGCTTTAAGTTCCATGCAATCATAATTTGGTAAGATCATCATAAAAATACTAATAATCAGTGTTCGGTCTATAGCCACAGAAAGGAGGTTACCAGGAGGTGTGTCACAAACCATCCACTGCATTATGTGGGAACACACACACACACACACACACACACACACACACACACACACACACACACACACACACACACACACACACACACTATATTAATAGTGCTGCTGCTACTACGACAAAATGGCAGCAGAAAACGAAGCAGTGTTTCACACACGGTCTCACCTCCCCCATCCAGCTGCCGTGGAACATGAGAACCCCCCGGTTGCCCCACAGAGCCCTCTGACGGAGAGAGAGAAGGGAAGGAGGCGGATCAGAGGACAATGCTTTGGGAGGGGGCGATGTAAAGAGAGCGAGCGAGCAGGTCTGCTCAGCAGTTCTAGGTTACAACAGGAGGGTGACCTGCAGTAAACATGGGTTCATTCTGATGCATGACTAATTGAACAACGTGTCATTTGGTTCTCATGATATGGTAGAAGGATGTGGATTAAATATTTATTATTTATCTTCCATCATTGGAAACTTTATTCTCCCAAAATATTGGCAGGGCTGGACCACATCAATTGTGCAATGGCACTTTTTGAAGGTATTGGCAGACCCCAATCAGTCAGAGTTGGCAACCGCACATCTGACACAAGAACTGTGAGCACATGGACCCCCCGGGGCTGTGTGCTGGGTCCCCTGCTGTACACCCTCTTCACATACTGTGTGGCCTCCCAGGAAAACACGCTGAGACGGCGTACAGAAGAGAGGTGGAGGAACTTGTGGCCTGGTGTCGGGATAATAATCTCTCCTTGAACGTAGACAAGACCAAGGAGATGATTATCAACCCAAGGAGTAAGAGGGTGCAGCACGCACCACTTTGCATAGGTGGGACAGAGGTGGAAAGGGTGAAAACCTTTAAATTCCTCGGAACGCACATCAGTGAGGACCTCACCTGGTCTCATAACACACTGCAGAACATTAAAAAGGTCCAGCAGCGACTGTATTTCCTAAGAAGGCTGAGGAAATTTGGCATGCCACCCAAGATCCTCAGCAACTTCTACAGATGTACGGTGGAGAGCGTCCTTACATCACAGTGTGGTACGGAAACTGCACGGCAGGACAGGAAGGCACTCCAGTGTGTGATAAAAACTGCACAGTACATCTCAGGAGCAGCCTTCCCCTCTCTTCAAGACATTTACTCCATCAGAGTAACCAGGAGAGCAGCCCACATCATCAGGGACATAGCACACCACACCATCAGGGACAGAACACACCACATCATCAGGGACAGAGCATACCACACCATCAGGGACACAGCACACCACACCATCAGGGACAGAACACAGCACATCCTCAGGGACAGAGCACACCACATCATCAGGGACAGAACACACCCCCAGCACAGACTCTTCTCGCTCCTGCCATCAGGCAGACGCTACAGGAGTCACAAGTCCAGAACCACGAGACTGACGAACAGTTTCTACCCGCAGGCCATCAGGCTGGTGAACACACACACACACACGCACGCACACACACACACACACACACACACGCACGCACACACACACACACACACACACACACACACACACACACACACACACACACACACCATCACTGAACTGTGAACGGCTGCTGCTGTGACTTCATGTCACGACCATACTTGTATATTTGTAGCAATGCATAGTACACTTTAAACGCCGAGCAATACTTTATACACATGTTTGTGCCTTATTTTTGTGCAATACTATTACTATATTGTGTGCCTTATTTTTATTTATCTTTTACCTTTTTATTGTAATTTCTGTGTGTTAGGAGGACCCAGCAAAATAAGCTTTTCATTGTACAGAGTGGCTGTCTGTTATCTGTGCATATGACATTAAAAATATCTTGAATCTTGTCTTTCAAAGAACAGTTGAATAAAAAAGTGAGATATTTAGAAGCAGTTGATCAATATCCTACTCTAACTGGAAGCTATTCTAGTAGGGTGACCAGATTTGAGTTTGTGAAAAAGAGGACACTTCATCGCAGATATGAATATACGTGAACTTACATTTACGTTTCGGCATGGCTGCAGATGTCATGTGCTGTTGTAAACAATGCAACTAGTGGAGGTGGCTGGCAAGGTGCTCAGTGTTGCCAGATTGGAAATGGTGAAGTATCGTACCAAAGGCTCAAAATGGTCATATTTGGAGGATAATTATCGTGCATCTGGCAACACTGAGATCGGTCGACCAATGACAGTTCTCTCTACAGTCAGAGCTCGCGCAAGAAGGTGGAACGTAAGGGAGATACCATTTCCAAAACTTGTAAGGGCGTAATAACTAGTTTGTGAAAGACCCAGAGAAACACAAATACCCAACGAGGCAAAATCCCGGATGTTTTTGGAATCCCTGCCGGACCCATTTTTTAGGTCTCGAAAAGAGGACATGTCCGGGAATAAGAGGACGTCTGGTCACCCTATATTCTAGTATTATTTCTTTACTCGTGGAAGGTTTTTCCTTTTCTACAGTAGAGTCAGAGTCAGACTGGATCCACTATGCTGGCATATTAGCTTGAAGGACCTGATGCAGATTCGGACTGCTACATTGTGGACCTACTGAGTAGACCACATATTCCACTCGGCATGCTTTCATCTCCTGCAACATTTAAACCTCCTTGTGAAGTACTGACTCAAACATCCATCAAACCTAAAAGAAACCCAGTGAGTATGAGGCTTGGAGGGAAAAGGCCGGAACTATGTCAATGTGAAGCAAAAGGAAGGCCACAGCTGCAAACTCTATACATGTCACATGTGACACATGGTTGATTACTTTGGCAGATTACAGTTTGAACGGGTAAAGTTAAGTAACTTAATAGTGGTTTCACTATAATCGGAAAACCTTATTTTGTAAATGTTAGGGAAAAGACACATACTGTATTATTATAGTAAACTTCAGCAAATACATTTGCATCCTATCAAATTACTTTTGAAGTAAAGACTGGATTATTTTAACTAGGAACGTTTTCAGTCCAGAATTAGCATACTAAACATATTTGGTTGGTTTTATTTGTTTTAATACAGTAACCTTGTTTAATTGATTCCTATGGGACTATCAAACTTATTTTTCCACTGCTTTAGTATATATTATTAATAATTATAATTTCCTTGATACAAATATCTCATTGTATGATACTAAAATGATTTCCACATCTTGTCTTATGCCATGAGTATATACAGCAGCAACAGCATACATCATCATCACCACCTAACTAGCATGCTCTGTCTGAATATTGATCATTCAATTAGGCAGAGCGGCTCGTCAACACCAGGAAGTTAGTTTGATAATCACAAGCCATACACGTTTTTCCCAGCACAGGTGCATCCCAAGTCTCTTAATTGCATCCCCGTTTCCCTCACGTGCGTCGTTTCCTTGCATCTTAGTCCCTCCTACTAGAAGATGCATGGAGAGACGCAAGGAAACCATGCGAGGAGAGAGGACACAAGGAAACCATGCGAGGAGAGAGGACACGAGGAGAGATGACACAAGGAAATATGTTTGAAGA